>CM037089.1:90037726-90754167 GCA_020916435.1 Oxytropis ochrocephala | reverse complement strand
GGAGGATATCATAGGTATGTGATTATGGACAGTGAAAATGAGGAATGGTAAATATATGAAGTGAGTGAAGGGAAAGGGAGGAGAAATTAGAAATAATAAGAATGGATGAAGTTGGAAAGAAGATACAAAGTAGGGATCATTTCTTTCCAACCATTCCATTCCCACAACTTCTAACTCCTTCATCTTCCATTCCCAACTCACTATTCTCTTGCAAACAATGAAGATTTACCTTCACAGCTTACTCATATATATACTACCCTAACCCTACCATTTACCTTCTTCTAGATATTTTTTCACTTTTGGGCCCATGGGTATATGACTCCATGCAACAAGCAAACAAACACAAGGGCCCAACTTATCTAAAAAAAAGGGTTGTTTTTGTTTTTTTTTTACCCCACAACCCCCATGAAAAGATCGTAATACCTCTAAATTTTTCCCATAACAAATTTACATTAAAAAATAGATAAATCTGGTGTGTTAATTGTAGACAACGGATTTATCTATTTGTTAGATATATTCGAAGTGAAATATCCAAAACTGATTTACCTGACAAATAGAGAAATCTGTTGTCTAAAATTAATACACCAGATTTAACTATTTTTAGGTAAATCCGTTTTGGATTAAATAACTTAAAACGATTTATCATTTAACAACAGAAGTACGTATGTATAGCCTCTTTTGTAATTGACGGATTTATGCATACATACGTTTTGTAAAACAAACAACAACGGAAGTATGTTTTTATACATAATTCTGTTTCAAATTTTTTTTAATCCAAAGCAGATTACCTACTAAATAGGTAGGTAAATCTGTTGTGATAATTTTAGACAATGGATTTATCTATTTATTAGGTAAATCTGTTTTGGATAAAATTGAGCTCAATTGGTAGTGGGAATGCATTGAACTTGTGATAAGTCATAATTTAGAGTATTTTTAGTATTTGAATTAAATAAAATTTGTGGAATTTTAGTTCTATTTTGGAGCTATTTTACTACAAAATGTTAGTTTTGTGTTTTCAGGACTAAAAGTGGAGAAAAAAAGAAATTTTGGATGAAAGAATAGCAATGATCAAAAGAGCATGAAAGGAGGAACAAGAGAAAAAAAAGAAAATAAAAAAGTTAGAAACCAAGCACGACCCGTGCGCAAGATAGCAGGACCCGTGCGCCTTCAAAATCAGGAAAATAGCTTTTGCGAGCACGACCCGTGCGCCTGTTAAGCACGACCCGTGCGACCTTCCTGCTGCTCAAAATTCAGTTACAAAGCTGATCCCTTCTTCTTCTTAGTAGGTTTTTATGGCCATGATTGTGAATTTATGTTATTGTCCACTGATCCTAGGCTATATAAAGGCTCTCTCTTCACTTGTAATCAATGAACATGATCACTTGCAAAATTACTCTAAAGTTTAATCTAAGTTTATGCAATTTTCTCTTCATCTTTTATTTCTTGTTCTTTAATTTTTCTGCACTTTAGTTTTCCGTTCTTATTTTTTGCACTTTATCTTCAGTCATTTACATTCTTGTCATTTACATTATGTTAATTATTATTCTTGCAATTTACTTTTCAATTATGAGTGAGTAGAAACTTGGTATTGGGTTATTGGGAGTAATCCAATGATAGGTCCCTAGTAATTCCCAAAACTATTCTCCACTCCAAATTGTTTTATATTTCAATCTAATTTCATTATCCTTCAAATCTTATTTTAAACACCAAACGAGGTACCGAGAGGTGAAGTTTGATGTTGGAACTATGAAATTAGACAAGGGAATTGTTCACAGCCGGACTGACCGGTAACTTGAAGGCTCGGTCGGACATACTACACTCAAAGGAAGAAGAATGCAGCAAGAGCTTTCTTGCGGTCGGCCAACATTCCTCGGATGGTCGGCTCCTACAATCATCCGGCCATCGGTTCGACCTATATGTTCGGCCACCTACAATGTTCGGTTCGGCCACCCACAATGTTCGGCTCGACCACCTACAATGTTCGGTTCGGCCACCTATATGTTCGGCCTATCCGTTCGGCTACCTACAATGTTCGGTTCGGCCACCTACAATGTTCGGCTCGGCCTATCCATAACTGCAGACAAGTATTAATGGGATTTCTGTAACTGCTCTTTATGTCTTGTAACGGCCACAACGGTCATAATGTGTAATAATTACTAATAATCACCATTGTACTATATATATTGCCCTCAGAGGCTAATCAAAGGACGGATCATTCTAGACTCAATTCTTACTCTTACTCTCCATACTATACAATTATCATTCATACTTGATTATCATATACTTGTGTTCTTGCTAATTCCTCCCTCAAGGAAATAGTTAGGAACATTGGCGCCCACCGTGGGGCCAGGTAAAACTTTTCCTGCGTTCCACTCAAATTTCATTTTTCCAAACTTAGAATCCGATATGAAATTTTGTTTCATTCGTTCCCTTCATTTGTTCATTGCTTTCTGGATCACTATAACTAGACCAGAGAGCATTTCTTTTCGAGGGGAAAATAGCGAAACAAAAATCTAATTAATCCATAGACCACTACGATTATAACTTCACGGCGATTCCAATCATTACTCACCACATCCGTACCATCAAAAGAATCATCTAAGGACACATGAGGTGAAAAATATCTGACAACATTCACTTTAGCATTATTTTCCAATCAGGTGCTTTCTTTCTTTATTTTATTTATGCACAATGAAACGTTTATATGAAGTGAGTGAAGGGAAAGGGAGGAGAAATTAGAAATAATAAGAATGGATGAAGTTGGAAAGAAGATACAAAGTAGGGATCATTTCTTTCCAACCATTCCATTCCCACAACTTCTAACTGCTTCATCTTCCATTCCCAACTCACTATTCTTTTGCAACAGCCCCACACACCCTAACCCAACAAACAATGAAGATTTACCTCCACAGCTTACTCATATATATACTACCCTAACCCTACCATTTACCTTCTTCTAGATATTTTTTCACTTTTGGGCCCATGGGTATATGACTCAATGCAACAAGCAAACACAAGGGCCCAGCTTATCTAAAAAAAAGGTTGTAGTTTGGGTTTTTTTCGACCCCCACACTACACACCATACCCCACAACCCCGTGAAAGACCGTAATACCCCTAAACTTTTTTCAAAATGAATTTATCTAAAAAATAAATAAATTCGGTGTGACAATTTTAGACAACGGATTTATCTATTTGTTAGATAAATTCGTAGTGAAATATTCAAAACGGATTTACCTGCAAATAGATAAATCTGTTGTCTAAAATTAACACGCCAGATTTATCTATTTTTTAGGTAAAATCAGTTTTGGATAAAAAAAATTAAAAAGGGATTTACCATTTAACAACGGAAGTATGTCTGTATAGCCTCTTTTGTAATTGACGGATTTTTGCATACATACGTTTTGTAAAACAAACAACAAAGAAAGTTTGTTTTTATACATAATTCCGTTTCAAAAAATATTTAATCCAAACCGGATTTACCTAATAAATAGATAAATTTGTTGTCTTAATTTTAAACAACAAATTTATCTATTTATTAGGTAAATCTGTTTTGGATAAAATTGGTAGAAAAATGTTGGGTGGGGGTATAGGTGGTGATGGTGGGGGTCCAAAAAAAAATACCCTTCTTTTTTTTAGACCTCCACCCTCACTCACTATACCCCCATCATATTCCATAAACCCCAAAATACCCCTCCCATTTATAACTCTCACATTTATTCCTCAACTAGTATTTTACCCGTGCATACGCACGGGTGATATGGTATGGTCGGTGTATTGTTGTGAAGTCATAATAAGAAATTGGATGATATCATAAGTTATGAACAATGTTCAAAATGTATGATTTGAAATTCAAAGTGGAATATGCATCCTCGTTGACAATTAGAATTACGTTGATCCATAATAATGTATTTGGACATTAGAGGTAAAATATGCATTCCCGTTGGCCCTCCCGTTTGCATCCTCGTTGGCTCTCCCTTTAGCACTCCGATTGGCGCCCTGCCTACCTCTCTCGTTGCAGCTCTCATTGCCAATCTCTTGTTGTCGCTCCCGTTGCCAAATTTTAACTCATATTTTTCTATAGGCTAAATCCCACTTTTGGTCCTTTATCTTTGGTATAAGTTTCACTTTTATCCATTATCTTTTTTTGGCCTGTTTTGGTCATTTATCTTTCATTTCTGTGTCAGTTTGGTCCTTTATCTTTATTTTTTTCACTTTAGTCCTTTATCTTTCATTTATTGTTTCGTTTTGATCCTCTTAAACAAAAAAATGAAGAACACGATTCTTGAGGCTAAAATGATCGAAATTCAATAAGGAATCAGAATACGACAATCATAGTGTTCTTTGTAACACCCTTTTTTTCTAAGCGGAAAATTTAACACCAAAATCAGAGTTTCAAAAACATTTTTCACTACACCCTCAAGGGATGCTACATTTTTCACCAATAAAACATTCACGGATGATAGTAAGATTCACCATTAAGAATAGCGTAATACGTAACACGTCATAAATGGGACGAACCCTCAAAAAACCTGTTTAGTCTACATGACAGTAACTCTATCACCACGCAGCAGAATAAGATAAAGGTTTCAAGATAATAATCATGACATCACAAAATAAAATCCAGCGATCAAATAATAAAGACAACTAATAAGACTAGTGTTCATCCCCCCCTGAGTGCTACGTATCAGAGCGACGACACCGACTCGACTGGCGAAGGTAGACAAGCCTTCACACGCAGTCACCTGCACGTTACCAACATAGGGGTAACATTCAAACAGAAGGGGTGAGATATCTAACAATATAATAGCATGTATGATAGGCAATAAGCTAGAGTTACAGCAGCTATATCCACCACTTTACAACAACATCAATATACAACTATCAAGGAACATCACCAATGACATGAGTAAATGAATGAGATGCAACCCACACCAACGGGTATATGCATGTGGTACCGTTCATCACCATAAAATAGCCAACTAGGGCATCATCACCTATATCATCACCAAGTTTATTGAGCATCATCATCATCACCTATAGCTCTAAGGCCGAAGCCTTCAATCACCAAAATAATGCTTATGAGATGTATGCGACACCATGAACAATGCACCAGAGACAATCAAAAACCATGACCATCTAATTGACACAATGTTGCGCCTGAAAAAGTCCCCGAAGGGTTTTTCTTCGTTTACAACGTTTTAAAACAATGAAGTCGCCACCAATATTTTTTATAAGGAAAATATTGAAGAAAAACCTTTTTGGAAGGCGGATGGCCTTTTGGAAAACTAGAGATATAGGTTCGGGGGTCGATTACGTGTGAGGAAGGTACTAGCACCGCACACGTCCTTTCTACCGAAAGGGAACCTCTAACAAAATGTGTGGTTTTTACATTTGATTTGAAAAATACCTAGATTTGCCTATTTATTTCTTGTTTGAAGATGAATGGGAAAACTTAATGAAATTTTTTATTTTTGGCGCTTGACGAGAGTTTGCCTCTCGCTCCTACGTATCTCCTGGTGCGATGGAGAATTCAAAGCTACGTAGTTCTTGGTTGTCCTGAAAAAGGTTTTTGTTTTTTAATCTTTTAATTGTGAAAATCGAGCTTTCATGATGATCAATTGAGCAAAGGCTCCAAGTGACCACCATTAGCACTCCATTGTTAATAATCATACAAGCAAAGGCTTCGCAAGACTACTAACAAAGTTTTTGGTTTAGTAAAAATCTTTAAGAAAATTAGGCATTCACGGTGATCAATTGAGCAAAGGCTCCAAGTGATCACCACTAGTACCTCATTGTTAATAATCATGCAAGCAAAGGCTTCACAAGACTACTAACAACGTTTGATTTTAGAATAGGTATTCTAGGATTCTTGAACTGTACAGCTCATTTGTCCTAGAATGCTGATTAACCTAGTTGCACAACCGGCCTAATCCCCTATTTATGTTTTAGAAGAAAATATTTATTTATAAGTTTTTGTTTAAGAGCAATTGGTTTTTTGAGAATTAGGCAAAAACGAGAAAATGGTGAAATAGTAAAACGGGGTGTAATTAATGGCAAAGGGGCTAGCATAAACAGGGGGTGCACTTGGTAAAGCCCAACTCGTTTTTTGTTGGGGGCACTGGCTTATAGAAAAAAATGTGAAAATGGGCTTGGGGGTATGCTAATTAAGCAGAGGGGTGTAAGGATTAAGCTACATCAGATTTTTTTAAAAAGGGATTAAAATAAATCTATAAAATATACAAATGAGAATGAAACAAGGGGCTCAATTTCTGACGTGTCATCCATAGAGAGATTCAAGGTAAACGTATTAATGACATTCCAATGTGGCAATACATCAAACATATTTTTTTTGTCCACCTGTTAATAAATAATATAAATAAATAAAAAAACAAGATATTAATGTCATTCATATTGTTGGTGGACAATATATGAAACGTAATTATACCTCTAATTATTCTGATTTAATGCCAATAATTGTAAACAGTAAGTTTGATCTTATAAAAATTCAAAATTATGTAAAACTAAAATATTACATAACTGAATGTGAATTCAAAAGGCCAAGTTAAAATATAAAACTATTTCAAAATAAAGTTCTAAATATTCAATGAAAATAAGTCATAAATCAAAATTGTAATTGTCATTTCATCTATATAAATATAAAATTATGACAAAAATACTATTCCTGATATAAAATAGAAAATTAAAATAACTAACAGAGTTTACATATTTTAATTTACACGAAATTGAATAATTACTAAAACACATATTCTTTTTAAAACAAAAATTAAATACATATATTCTAATTTGAAACTCCAAACAATTACTCTTCTGTAACAAAAAAAACTAATTACTCTTTCTTTTTTGCATTAAATTCCCAAATTCAAAATTCAAATTTTTCTCAATAAATGCCAAATTTTCCTATACCAATTATTACTACAATTACGTTTTGTAGACAAAAAAAATTGTAACGAGCTAAAATTCTTACTACAATGAATTGTGAAATTTAACAATTACAATTTTTACCAAAATTATATTCTTTCCGTTTTGCTATTCAGCAATTATATCAAAATAAAAGTTAAAACATCATCATCAAGCATCCACATACTATCATTGCATACGCCTATATAAAGGATCAAATCTCAACACTTTCACTCATCACAAGCATTACGGAAAAATATTTACGGCGAAATACTCTTTTGTGCGTATTCCTTCATCATATCTTCTAGCCTCATCATGCTTTCTGTGGTTGTTCCTATGATGACTCATTAGTTTAGAATTCGTGTTGCTATTTTTTATAGTGGTTTAAATCTGATTTTTAAGTTTGTAAATGTGTATGAAATAGATTAATCTTTCCATCAGTTTAGAATTCGTGTTGCTATTTGATATACTTGATACTTGATATTGTTCTTCAACTTAACCATATTATTTAAAATAATATAAAATGATTTGTTTTTATATGATTTAATTTTGTAATCTAATATTGTTCTTTGACTTATAAGATTATTCACCGTTAGGATATTTTGTAACATAAGCGTTGGAGCATCAATTTTTTGCTCAATTTTGTAGGATCATATGGATAAATTTATTGATACTATTGATGAAGTTCCGAATGACTGTGTTTTTTTGTGACAAGACCGAGTGACTATGTTGATCTTGCTAAAATGACTCTACATATTGCATTACTCTGAAAAGGCCATTAGAAGTTGGTTCAAGTTCTTCTGCAACTGCTCTACCGCCAAAGTATTTAAAGATGCCTGAGGTTCTCAAGATTGTTGTCAAAAGAGTGGATAAGTTCTCCAAACATCTGACTTACAAGTTGATCCTCCCACCACTATCGTCATATCGAACCAAAAATCTCCTCAAGTTGATGTCCTTCACACGAAAAAATGAGTATTATAAAACATCTGACTTACAAGTTGATCCTCCCACCACTATCATCAAGCATTTTTAATTTATTTCAGCAAGCATGACTATTGGACATCATAATCCATACAAAAATTGCAGCCAAACTTGATAACGACAAGAAGACTATAGCGCCTAACTATCTTCAAACGTTCCTATCCCTTTATCTAACAAGAAGTAACACACAATATATTTAATTTTTTGTCATGCATTCTGGAGGAAACTAAATCGAGTTTTCAATCATCAAACTAGATAAAAATTGGGTATCGTATCATACTGAAGAGTGGGATTTTCCAAACACTAACACAAGGTATAAAGGGCAGAGTTCGTAACATGGTTACAACAAATTAAATGACCCTTTACTGATATTAATTATATTATAATCAAAACCACACGGATTATTAGATCATAAAAAAAGATAGTGTAGCTCACACTCACAAGTCAACCTTTAGGTACTTATTATGATGCCTTTATAATATTATCATTATATCAAATATAAATAATACTACTTATTTTTGCAACCTTTTAACTACACTAATTTGTTTGTGTGTGTGTGTGTGTGTATATATATATATATATATATATATATATATATATATATATATATATATATATATATATATATATATATATATAATTATTTTAAAAAACTTTATATAACCTAAAAATATTAGAATTTTTCATTGATTATACCAAATACCATTGTATATCCTAATATAAAAAAGAAGCATTATTTTTTAACAAGTTACATTATTTATTGTTTTTTATGACTTGAAATACATGTTTTTTTTTTTGTGAAAGAAAGAGGTACTTACAGATAATTTGAATTACATGTTTTATTGTTAGAACAATGTTATAAATTCAAAAATAAGTTATATATTCTTATGTGTATTAAAAATGTTTTTAATATATACTTTTTCCGCAATACATTTTAAAGAAAAATCTATTAGAAAGTTTTTCCACATATGTATCCCTTAGTATGTATATCAATAAATAGCTTAGTATTTTATTCACAATATATTTAATTTAAATATTATATAAAAATTGTTTCCCGTGCATCGCACGGGTTTCATACTAGTTAGCTACAAACCTAATCTCCTTTCCTTCTCCTTCCTGCGCCGTTCACAACGAGAGAGAGAGAAAGAGAGAGAGAGAGAGAGAGAGAGAAGCTACGCTGAGAGGGAGGGAGCCACACCAAAGAGAGAAAAGGAAGGAGGAAGAATGGTGCGACGGTGACGCGCGACGGTGCTTCGTCGGAGGCGACGACGGTGGCGCGGTGGTCAGCAATGGCAACGGTTGGTGTCGTGCCGGCGATGGTGACGTGCGACGGAGAGGAGGGTGCCGGAGGGAACCAACCACGGTGGTGACATGGTGGATCCGGCAAGGACGATGGTAGCGGCGACGGCTCTGGACGATGATGGTGGTGGTGGTGATTGGTTCTCTCCTCTTCTACCCTTTCTCTCCATTCTCTGATTATTCACTTTTCTCGAAATAGAAAATTTTGTGTTCCACTCCCTCTATTTTGTTCTTCTATGTGTTGTGTTTGGTGTTATGTTTGTATTGTTGTTGTTCAGAGAGAGACCCATTTCTTTGTTTTGGATTGTGAGAGATGATAATGAAAATGGTAACTGAAGTTGAGGTTTTTGTGTTGTGATTATGGTTATGGTATTGGTGGTTTCATGAATGAATAATGGGATTTACATTTATTGGGATTTTTGAGAGGGGGCTGGTTGATGATTTTATTTTTCTAGTACTCTTTTCTGAAATCAGAAATGGGGTGGAGTGAGTAAACTCTTCATTCTGGTCTTGGTGACCTTTGGGTGGAAAATAGGAATGTAATCCCCCCTTTGTTCTGTGTCTCCCCCCCTCTCCTCTCTCTAATTTGGTTCTATTTGTATGGCTCCCTCTGCATAATAAGACAACAATGGTAGTTATGCTTTTCAGTGTGCAAGGTAGTGGAGTAGTGGGAGGCAAAAACTGAATCAAAGACAGCTTGTAGGTGGTACCAACAAAGCTGTTTGGTTTATGTAAATTGGGAAAAAGCAAAGAGACAAAGAGAAAGAGGTTTGAGCTTGGTTCTCAAAATGTAGAATGCACAATTTCTTTGTTTGTATGGGGCGATACTGACCTTCTTTTTTGTTTCACTTCCTTTGAAAATTTTGTCTTGTTTGTAACAACAAAAAAAAACATGTAAACTTGTATGTACAATTATTATAATGAAGTTGGACAGATTTGGATAAAACAAATAATTGGACTATTTTTGTTGTGTCCCTTTTTTGATAATGCTAATAATAAATAAAAGTTCAACCAATAATTACAATAACGATAACACAACTGCTATGACACGCACAATCACTAAACACGTGTATCCAATTAAGAATAACACGCGCAACAACGAGAAACAAACATTACAAGACCGTTAAGACTAAACGCGCGTACGAGAATATAATAATGTGAGAGTACAAAGAAGCGTGTTTTTGAACATTTTTGAAAACGAGAGAAAAAAATAAAAAATAAAAATACCCGTTAAAATTGGGTGTTTACAAAAATACAATTTTATTTGATTTTCAACTAGTCGGACAAAATTGGGGTATGACAGCTGCCCCTATTTATTTGGATTTTATCAAGAAATATGAATTGGCCGAGACATATTTCGAAGATAAAATAGAAATAAAGAATTCAGAAATTATACCAATTTTGTCCACTTGGGGAAATCCGAATTTTCTTTTTTCTTTTTCTTTTTTTTTTGTTTTTTTTTCCGGAAAGATAGACACTTTCGTGTCGATGCAAAAACAGTAAATGAACACTGACGTGCAGACAGAAAAGGTAAAATGGGCACTTGCGTGCGGGAAGCGGTAAAATGAGCACTTGCGTGCAGAAAGCGATAAAATGAGCACTTGCGTGCAGAAAGCGGTAAAATGCCCAGGCTGCCTAAAACCTGTAATCCTTCAACGAACTCTTGACGAATCCGAGTTTGCACGTGGCTTTGAGGAGCACGCATCACGAGAATCTCACGGTCTTTTGAGCGATCGGGGATCGTTATCGACTTCAGAATCGATATGCGAGATCAATGCGCGGCGCCCATCGTATCTTAAGCCGATACAACTATTCCGTTGAACCTCACATGGGGTTGCGGTCCATCGCGTGCTCGTCGTACACGATGTGAGAGACAGCGCGAGAAGGAGCGACGATCTCTTTGGGCTCCAATCCGCAATGCGCGCCTGAGCGCTCTCTTTTCTTTTCTTTTGTTTCTCTTTTTTCTTTTTTCTAAACTCCCAACTTGGGGGAGCATTTTCTTGGAATCTGAAGGCGAGCATTAACACCGCGATGTTTATCCTCTTTCTCACTTGTCTGCAACTGAAAAACGAACCAATGCATGCAATGCAAATGCCATGATTGCCATTTTCTTTTTCTTTTCTTATGATGAAATGTAATGCAAATGCCTGAATTTCTCTTTTCTTTACTTTATCATTATTTTCTATGTCTGATGAGTGCATGATTTTATGCTTTGTGAATGAGTCTCTTTTTCTGTTTTGCTCTTTTTCTCTTTCTTCTAGCTTCTCTTCTTTCTCTTCTTTTGCTAGTTGTTGCTCTTTTGCTCTTTTGGCTTTTCTCCTCTTCTTTTCTTTTGCCCTTTTTATGAAGTGCAGGTATGCGAATGCAAAATTTTGGTGTTTGATGATATGTAATGCTCTTGTGTTTTGATGAAACGGCAGATGACATGCAATGGAAAACTTTTTCTTCTTTGCCTTTTTTTTTCTATGAACTGTGAATATTGCTATTATGCGAAATGAAATGATGAATAACATGAAATGATGAATGACATGGGATGTTTTAGCTTTCTTTTCTTCTATGAGATGCAAGTATTAATGTGATGCAACTGTATTGCTTTCATATTTGATTGGATGATGAATTTTTGGTTCTTTTTGTTTTATGGAATGCAAACGTTACTATGATGTAGATGACACTGAATGTTTTTGTTTGTCTTTTTTTTTTGTTTTTTTTTTGCATAGGGACCTCAGGATTCTTGGGTGATCAAATCAGGTGTCCTATCGTGATGACTATTTCGAATGTACATTCGATTTAGTTTCCTATTTATTGAAAATGATTTTGTATTTTGAAAATTGATTTGATGTCTGATGCAATGATGATGAATGCTTGGTTTGCTAGAAAGAAAGCAGTAAATGAACACTTGGCGTGCTGATGCGAAAATAGTAAATGAACAGTTGGCGTGCTGATTGGAAAACGGTAAATGAACACTTGGCGTCCGAGAAAGCGGTAAATGAACACTTGGCGTCTTTGAGAAAGCGAAGAAATGAACACTTGGCGGCTTTGAAAAGCGGTAAATGAACACTTGGTGTGCTTTTAATGAACCACTTGGAACCCGAGGGCATTTGAACTCGAATCGAGGGAGCGCCGAACTCTAAAGCGAAAGAGCATTCGAACTCCGAATCAAGGAGCGATCGGGAATGAGATTTTGAGACCGACAAGTCGGGATGAGTGACTTGAGAATTAGATTGAAGATCGACACTTGAAGTGCTGATTCTTGGAACTAGGCATGAGGATTAACATCTTGTGTTCGACCGCATTTTGCTTAGCAATGCAATGAATGACACATGTAATGCAAACATATGCCATGATTGATGTCTTGAATATTATGGAATGCTTTTGTTCTTTTGTATTTGCTTCTTCTTTGTACTTTATGAAATGCAAATATCAACATAATGCTTAGATGTTTGAATGCAAGTGTATGCGGTGACTGATGCTTTGATGAATGGAATGCTCCTGTTCTAACTCCTGTTTGTTTCTTTTTGCTTCTTCTATGAAATGCAAACATTAATATGATGCAATGCTCTGATGTTTGATGCAATGATTTTTGTTCTTTTTCTTTTATGGAAATGCTAACATTAATATGATGCCAATGCAATGAAAAGATTTGTGCTTCTTCTTCTTTACTATTTTCCTCTATGAAATGCAAGTATTAATATGGTGCAACTGACGTGGACCATTTTTTTCTCTTTGCTATGTGATGAACGCACAAAATGTGAAGATGCAAATGTAATGCTTTGATGCATATGCCATAGTGAATAGATTGAAATGCCTAGATGCATGAGGTAAACATTTCTGTGATGATGAGATGCGAGACTTTGGATGCAAGGAATTGAGATGATTATTGACCATTCTGTTGAAAAAAATTGAATTTGATTCAAACTCCGGTGTTCTCAAGGTTTTTATTTACAAACAAACTCACTTGTTTTCTCTTTCTTTCCATGATGACTGAATTTTAGATATCACGTAAACAACTTGTGTTCTCTCTTTTTGAAGCATTGTCTAGGAAGCATGCATAGGAGTGCAAATGTGAATGAATGAGTCAGTTAATTTGGAATTGGTTTAGGGCATGGACATTTATGGCAAGTGAAGGAATGACAGACATGGTTATTGCCGAAGCTCATGAGGAATCAAGAGATACAAGATTGCCCCAGTTCAGGTCTTTGATGAGTGAATAGCTTGCCCCTGTCTAGTGGTGACAACAACTAGGGGTGTAGAAGATGATGAATTGGGAATGCTTCGGATCCTGGGATGAAAGGTGGAATGAAAGGGGTTTTGTCTCAACCCACAGAGTTTGGTGTTGCCCCAGTCATGACGAGACAAAGTTGCCCCCATTAGAATGACGAGGCCTTGTTTTAGGATAGTGAGTTGAGAGATTGCCCCTGTGAGGTTTTATGGGAATGAATGAGGTGAAGGAATGGGAACACACTTCCCCCACTTTCGAATGACATTTCAAATGGTTCCTTTGAGTGAGGTTGTGAAAGGCGACAGAGTTATGGTGATGGTTATGAACTGAGGGTGATATATGAATGAGGTGGGCAATGAACAAACCTCCCCAAAGTTGATTGGAGTGAGAGGTGAAGGGAATGCTCCCTAGTACACACTTTTGGTTCTTTTTAAGAACAACTCAAATGTAATGAAAGTTTTGACTTTTTAGTATGAGGAGAGGCTCCACAAGGTGATCACTAGACCTCGTTTTAATGCAACATGAATGCATCTTGGAGTGCAAGTCCTTCTCCTTTTTTTTTACCAACTTTCTTTTTTGATTGTTTGTTTTTTTTTTCTTTTGAGCAGCTTTCTTTTTTTTTCTCCTTGTTTGTTTTTTTCCTTTTGAGCAGACACATCGTAAATAGATAAACTTATTTGTCCTAAGATTAAAACTTGAGAAAACGAAAGCAATTAGTCATTGATCGGAATGGACTTTTTAAGGGTTGTGATGTGGAGAAAGGGATGATTGAGCTTAATGAAGTGTTTGGGGTTGATGGGGAGGATGGGTCTTATTCGGTGTTGGCCGATGGTCAATGGTTTATGAAGGAAATGGTTATTAGGTTTGATGAGGTGTTTGAAGGTTTTATGAAAGAAGAGACGGTTAAACCCAATGAATTGAGGGCTCTTTTTGAAAGGGAAATGATTGAACCCATTGAATTTGAGGGCCTTTTGGAAGGGGAAATGATTTTACGAAGGAGAGCTCTTATGCTTCATGGCAAAATGTATTGACTCTTAATTTATACTCCCTTTGTCTTCCTTTCTTTGTTTTGGGATTCTCTTTTTGAAACTTTGTTATTCCCTCCTTTTGTGAATTTTCTTTCCTTTTGACTTGGGTGAAAATGATATACCATCTTTGATGTGGAATTAACCCTCGTCTAGGGTGATGGGGATATCTTGGGCTTTTCTTGGCTTAAGATGGGTAACAAAGGGTATTTTTGTGATTTTGAATCTTTGGCTTAAGAGGGGTAGGAAATGGACTTTCTGGGATTTTAGGTTTTTGAGGGTGTGGAGGGATGACCAAATTTCATTTCAAATACCGATTGCTTATTTCTGTAAGACTTAACTTTAGGACAATACTTTATCTATCTTCATGTGTTTGCTCTTTTCTTTTCCCCCCTTTTTTGCCCTAACTTTTGCGTGGACCGCTCTTTGCGAGTTTTCAATCCACCGGGCGCTCTTTATTGCCTAGGCCGCCCTTTGCGGGTTTTCAACCTAGCGAGCTTATTTTATCTTTTTAATTTATTATATATTTTTTTTAGAAAGACTTGCACTAAAGGAATATGATACTGACAAGGAACATTAGTGATCACAGAATTGCCCCAGCATGGAGGACTTAAAGTGTTAGCGAGAATGAACCAAAAAGTCAAGTTATGCACTGATGGGAGAGAATATGCGCTTTAGGGGTGGACGGGGCGGGATTAGACTTGGATGGGGAGTGATGATAAATGAAGGAAATTGACTGACTCAAACAAGAGAAACTGCACGTGGCATGCATACTTACTAGAAGAACGCTTCACAGGGAGTTAACATTGGTTAAAACATGATATAAAACTTTTTGAAGAACTGTTTCAGTCTTTTATCATGGAATGGATGAGAAGCAATGCCCTTTTTTTTTGAAGGAAATACAAATGAGCTATTGATGTGAAAAACTAAGGGTCTTGGAACACCTTGAGTTTGCAAATGAGTGAGGGCAAACTTTTCCAAAAAAGAAAGATTACTTTGCAAGAACATCTCGTCTCCCATCACAACATTTTTGTTGTATGCAATGCATGGATGAAAACATTATGATGTATACATGATGAAAATGAAATGCATGAAAGCATGTTCACTTGAAAAGTGTGTGATTATTCTAAAAGTTTTTTCTTTTTGATACTTTGCAAGAACATCTCGTCTCCCATCACAACATTTTTGTTGTATGCAATGCATGGATGAAAACATTATGATGTATACATGATGAAAATGAAATGCATGAAAGCATGTTCACTTGAAAAGTGTGTGATTATTCTAAAAGTTTTTTCTTTTTATGCAAGGCGAAATATGAAATGCCAATGCATTTTTGGATGAGGAATTGTTATACCCCAATTTTGTCCGTCTTCTTTTTCTTGCTTTAGTCGTCTATTAGAGGCGTGTTACGGAGTCGCATGATTACGAGAATTATTAGTGTAGAGTCTCGGTTACCAACCCAAACCAATTCCAGACACTCCGTTCAGCTAAATCGAAACGATGCAGTTTAAATTAGGCACGCACGCGAATGATCGATCTTTTCGTGCGTTCTTCAATTTAATATCCGTATTCGAGTTTAGTCGTACGTAAACAGGTCTACCTAAAGTCATTTTTCTCAAAATTTGGTTTAAATTCAGACTTAATAATGCGATTCCGAGTTAATTTTGGGGTTTTAGTTAACGCGCCCATTTCTTTTATTTTTGGTCTCGTTTTAGCGCATTTATGCAGTCCTACCGTTTCGTCTTTGTATTTGGCCGGACTCCTTATTCTTATTGTTATCTTTATTTTGTTTATTTAATTCATTTAAGCACATATAACAATTCAAAAATGTCAAAATTTCTATTTAGTTTAATTTACAATTTAAAAGTGTTTAAAAGTCAAATGTCCAAAAAATACAAAAAATAATAACACAAAATATACAAAAATAAATAAATCCGAAAATACGAAAAAAAAATAATAAAAAGGCAGCAAAGAAGAAATGCAGGGTTCAAAAGAATGCTCTCTCAACTCTTTGATTTGGGCTGCAGATCTGGAAAAAAGGAAGAGTCAAAGTTAGTCAAAGCCCAAGAAAACGAAATTAAATGCTAAACCTAGTTTTCTAGTATAAAAGAAGGGGTCAGACATTGGTCAAAGGGGGGGAATTTGGAGGTAACACAAATCACAAAAAAGGATTAGGGTTTTACACTGAAACCCTAGTCGTAAAAGCACTTGTTCTTTTTTGAGATCGAGAAGCGACCACAAGGAGGAATTCAAACAGAACAACAGAGTCACACAGTCAGAGTAAGAGGTGTGGCGGGAGGTGACCATCCATTTTTAGCAAGGCTCTTTCTCAACTGAGGCCGTTACCACTTTCTTGCTTGGTGATCACAGGTTTTCACAAACCTACTTTTTACTTCTTATTTCAATTGGTTTTTTTTTGGGCGTGACTAATTGTCAAGAGAGTCTAAGGCTCAGATTGCATTTTGGAGAGTTTTGCAGGGCCTGTATTGCTTTATAATGCATTTTTGATATGTGGTGATTTACCAATTAATATGCCAGGTTTATTGACTCATTGTTTCCTGAAATGCTCACAAAAAGCATAGGTATAATGTTGTGTTCCTGGGTTTTGTATTCTCTGTCACTTATTTCACCTTAATAGTTGTATTAATAATTAAACATGACACCCAATGAACCAAAGAAAACCACATGAACATAGATACCATTGAAAGGAAGAAAAACGAAATAGGAAGTTGACCTCTAAAACACCGCCGGAGACTTCGTCTTCTCCGGCGAAGCTCCGGCGAGACCCCTATTTTCCAACCAGCCATCGCCGTAAACCTCCCTCTCCCACCTTCGACCTCACCCAAAAACCACCAAAGCCGACGCCACCACCGAAACGAAATCCGGCAACCACCGAGATTCCCTCCATTAAAAACATCAGATCAGAAATGTTCTTAAAAAAAAAAAGAAGAAGAAGAACGAAGTAAAAAAGAAAAGACAGCGAAGAACAGAGGAAAAACGAAGCTGCTGCTAGCCTCGCCGGCAGGATTCCCGTCGCCGACGCCACCTCCTTCATCGCCACCTTAGAAACCGACCGGCGCCGTTCCTCCTCTCACCTTAGAAACCGATCGGCCCTCTCTCTCCTTCCCCACGAAAGCCCGGCGCAAACCTCGCCGGAATTATGCTCTCTCTCTCCTCTTAGAAAGCGCAATGCGCAATTCTTTGTTGTTGAAGGAAGAAGGGAGACGTTTTTAGGGTTTCAGTTTGTGGGCTTAGGGTTATATAATTCCCTTTTATTTTTTCCTTTTTTTAATATTCAGATTATTAGTTACCCCCCTCCAATTAACGCGCGCACGCTCTCTCTCACTTAAGCCCGGCGCAGACGGGCTCCCACATGCGAACCGGGCTTCCTTTTTGCACCTCCAATTAATTATACAACCCTGCGATTAATAAAACCCCAATTTACAAATTGCACTCTGTTTCTCTTTTTAATTCTTTTCCAACTCAAACATAAATAATTTTTTCTCATGAAATTAAATAAATGGTTGATCGGTTTGCCTGTACAAGGTTAGTCATTATTATTTTAGAGCCAATGAGTATGCATGATTCAAGAACCCTACAAACCTAACAAATACGAATAAACTATTTTTTTCTAAAAATAAACGGCTAAGTCGGTTGTACAACCGGGTTAGTCATTATTTTAGGGCCAATGAGTGCATCTGATTCAAGAACCCTACAAACTTAATAAATACTGAGTAAACCATTTTCCTAAAAATAGGGGATTAAGTCGGTTGTACAACCGGGTTAGTCAGCGTTCTAGAACTAATGGGCTGTACAGTTCAGGAGTTCTAGAATACCTATTCTAAAATCAACCCACCTCACACCAGACCACTTTCTTTCAAAAACTCTAAAATTATTTTCAAAAAGTAGGGGACTAAGTCGGTTGTACAATCCGGGTTAGTCGTCGTAGAGGAATCGATGAGTCTGTGCATGCAGTTCAAGGAATCCTAGAACCCCTACACTAAAAAAACACCAACCCACAAACTTTTCGGGAAGAACTACGTAGCTTTGATTCCTCCATTGCATCCGGAGTGCGTAGGAGCAAGACTCAACTCTTGTCAAGCATTAAAACCAAAAACCTAAATAAGTCTTTTTTTTCTACAAATAAAAGGGTAATTATTAAATAAATCTTAAATTAATTAGACAATAGGATGTCGTGGGGTGCTAATACCTTCCCCACACATAACGACTCCCGAACCCTAACAACGCCTTATCTTAAAACTTAAAAGGGATTTTCCGAATTTGCCCTTTAAACTAAATTTTGGTGGCGGCTTCCTAAAGAACCTTTCGAAGAATCCTTTCCCGGATTTTTCTGGCCGCTACAAATTTGGCGACTTCACTGGGGACCTATTTATTTTTAGAGAGTCAAAACCTAGTCTAATTAATTTAGGATTAATTCAATTTTTACCCTTTTATTTATTTATTTGCTTTTGCATAATTATGTTATTTATCCGTAAACCGTAGGGTAGAAGACGATATTTGTATATATGTATGTTTGTCTGTTTGCGACTTTTGGGTTGTTTTTAAATTGCTCCTACACACACTTCACTTCTACACTTCACACACGTGAGAAAAGTCCTCTACCGGACTCGAGCATAAACCTAAGTTAGAACGAGATTGCGTAGTGATGGCCTGCGGGACGTACGTCTCGTTGGGTGGTCACGAAAATCTCACCTAGAGTTTGATTCCTTTTGAGGATGCTATCCCTTCTAATAGCTTGCCTATTCTTTGGGTCGATGTTCTTAGTCGGAGTCCTTGGCTTTAGGGACTATGTGTAGGATTCTTTAGAACTATCCTGTGAGGTTCACTATAAAAGAAACCTTAGACCCACTCTCAGAAGATACATTTCTAGGGTCACAAAGGAGCTTTATACCCTCGCATTCAAACAAATATTTACGCATACCGTCTTCTAAAAAAAAAACAAAAAAAAAAAAAAAAAAAAAACAAAAATCATTTTTTCACTACTTTTTTAGAAAATATACCACATGCATACAAAGAAATAAACATCTCTTTGTTGCATGCACTTTATGACCGTCGAGAATTTAAATCTTTACCTTGAGAGAGAAGCGTGCTGCACTTGAAGTCAAAATTAAATTTTGTACTTTACTCTCCAATGAAAAGTTTATAATTCCCCGACATGACGAATAAAATCATATATTATCATTTCATACACATACATCACATTCGCATTTCACATACATTCATTCGTTCATTCGCATTCTCATTTCATGCGCATTCATTCATTTGCATACTTACATCATGCATTATAAAAACGAAAAAACATAATTTTGAGAGAAAGATTGTGATGAGAGGTGAGGCATTCTCGTGAGATAAATAATTCTTTTTGAAAAAGTTTAGCCATACTTCGTTGCAAGCTCAAGGTGTTTCAAGTCACTCAGTTTTTCAAATTTTTAGCTTGCTCACATTTTTAACCAAACGTTGCATCTCTTCCATCCCATGATAAATGACCGAAATGCCCATCAAAAATTTCTATCATGTTTTAAATGTTATTTCTCTACTGAAGCATTTGTGTAGTGACTTGGGTAACATGTGTGTTTATTTATGTTTGAGTCGGTTAAGCGCCCCTACCTTGCCATCATCCCCTGTCAAAGTCTAATCCCGCCCGACCACCCATAAAGTACATACTCCCCACATCCTGTACATAGTTGACGTTTCTCGGTTGGTTCCCCTAAGTGAAATAACACTTTATGCCCCCATCTTTGGGGCAAATGTGTGATCTCTAAAATACCTTGTCAATGTTGTATTCCCTTGGTGCAAGTCCTTTACCAAAAAAAATATAAAAATGCCCGTTAGGTTGAAAACTCGTAAGAGCGGCCTAAGCAAAAATTAGGGCATAAAAAAAAATAAATAAAGAAAAGAGCAAATATATAAAAGTAAATGAATTATTGTCCTTAAGTTAATTTTTGAGAAAACTAGCAATCATGTTTTGAAATGAAGTTTGACCATCTTCCCCTATCCTCAAAAAATCCTTTGCCACCCACCTTAAGCCAAAATCCAAAGAAACTTTCAATCACCCTAGACAAGGATCAATTCCACATCAAAAATGGTGTATCATTTTTATCAAGTCACTCAGCTCGAAGGAAAGAAAAAGAAAAAAATCAAAATCAAAAAAAAGTGAAATAAAAAAAAAAAGGTTCGAAAAACCACGATTATGAGCTGATACTTCTTACCATTAAATGCATAAGAGATCCTTGTCTGAAATAAACCCCCAAACACTTCCCTTGTCCTCAATATCCTATCCTTCATAAACCCTTGGCCAAGTCACATCCCTAAAGAAGTCCATCCTACCATGAGACACATCAACCATCTGTCTCAATAGGCCCTCAAACACTCTTTTGAGCACGACAACCATTTCCTTCATAAATCATCACCCATTAGCCAAGTTACTTCACCAAATCATTTGTCCCATCAATCATCAAACACTTCATTGAGCCTAATAACACCTTATTTCACAAACCATTAACCATTAGCCAAATCATACCGCTCAAAAAAATCATTCGTCCCATCAATCCCCAAACACTACCTTGAGCCCAATTATCATTTCCCTCATAAATCACTAAACCATCGGCCACATTCCGATCAATGACCGATTGCTTTTGTTTTCTCAAAGTTTTAATCTTAGGACAAATAAGTTTATTTATTTACAATATGTTTGCTCAAAAAAAAATATATCTCAAAAAAAAAATCAAAAGGCTTGCACCACAAGATTCATTCAAATTACAGTTATACTAAGACAAGGTTTAGTGATCACCAAGTGGTGTTGTCATCATAGCGAAAACTCAAGACTATCATAGTCTGGGAATCATTTTATAGAGAACCAAAAGTTTATACTAGGATCGTCATCGATATCCTAGAGTGGGCATCCCGTTTACCATCTATTCCATTTGAACTTGGGGAAATTTTTCCAGCATCCATCCCATGCCACCCCCAGTCTATACAGCCGCATTTAACCATTCCAACAACCCATAACCTTAACTCAGTCACCTAACCATTGAAATACCATTCCAAGTGGGGCAATCCTGCCGCTCTCTCGCTCCACCTTCAAATGGGAAATTCACCCTGCACCCATCTCATCCCCGCCATATTCACACCAAAAAAAGCATACCGAGGCAGTTTCTCAACTCACTATCCTAAATGTTTCTACTCTAGTCGGGGCAATCTTGTCCTTACCATAATTAGGGAAACATCAAACTCTATGGGTTGAGACAACATCTCCTAACTCATCATCTTCTACACCCCTAGCTTGACACCACTAGGCAGGCGGATACTCACCGCCATCAAATCTAAATTGGGGCGATCCCGCATTCCTTGGCTTGGAAAAACTTACCTTTCATGACATTGACAAAGTCCATTCGGTCATTCACCCCTTCATGTGCCACAGATGTGTCCACCCTAGGTCTTTAGAACCCCAAGTTAATCGACTCATTCATCTATACTCGCACTACTATACATCTTCACAAAACAATGCTTTAGAGAGAGAAAACACAAGTTGGACATATGATGTTGGAAATCCACTTAATTATTTAGCTTTGTGGACCAAAACTTCGGTCATCATGGGGCATCAAAATGGAAGAAAAAGTGAGCGAGCTTGCAAATACTTTTTCGCATCGGTGTCTGTAAATAACAACCTTGAGATTGCCGAAGTTTGAATCAAATCTAATCTTTCCAAAGAATTATCAATATTCATCTCTGCCTCTCGCATCCAAAGTCTCACATCTCATCATCACAAAAAAATGTTTTTCGCACTCAATCAGTCCCTTTCATATCATCACACCATGCACCATAGCATTTGCATTCAAACATTTCATTTGCATCATATTAACATTCATACTTCATGCATCCATCAGATAAATAAATAAAAAAGCAAAAGCAAAAAAAAAAAAAAAAAACAAACAGAAAGGAATCACCTATTTCATCCATCACCCCACCAAAAATCACTTGTTGCATGTGCATGTATTATTGGCGTTGTATGTCCATTACATGATGTATTACTTCTGAATCGACTTCAAGTGTATTTTGTCCCTCTAAGATCAAAGCTCTAAGCGTTGATCCCGTATCACAAAGACGAGATCACCGAAGCCGATCCTGCACCCAGTGGTCTTCGAGCACCACGCCCTCGATGCCCTAAGTGGCCCAGGTCGCGAACGTCGGAGTCGAGCCCGGCGGACCTTCCAGACCCCGCGTGGTCCTTCAGACTAGTTGTGTCAGCCTAAGACACAGTGTACGTCCTTCATGGTCAACATATCAGTTCTAGACCTGATCTTGACCCATCATGGCCGCTCGAGTATAAAGGCCCCCTCAGACCGTTTAATTAGTACCGTAGCTAATTGCGCTCCTTCAGACCACGATGGTCCTTCAATTAAGGCCTAGGCAGCCTTTCAGACCTTAAGTGGTCCTTCAGAGCCTTGTCGCTCCTTCAGACCCTGAGTGGTCCTTCAGAGCCTTAGTGCTCCTTCAGGTCCTTGTTGACCCTTCATTCAACTCTACACGCGCCAAGCATTAACCACTCCCTCTTATCTCTCAAACCTTCCACTTCCCCCTTAAACGGACAAAATTAGCGTCTATCTTATCTTTATTCCTATTTCTACTACGAAAGTTCTAGAGCTCAGCACTTTCTAGTAAAATATTAATAAAGAGGGGCAGCTGTTATACCCGAATTTTGTCCGTCTTCTTTTTCTTGCTTTAGTCGTCTATTAGCGGCGTGTTACGGAGTCGCATGATTACGAGAATTATTAGTGTAGAGTCTCGGTTACCAACCCAAACCAATTCCAGACACTCCGTTCAGCTAAATCGAAACGATGCAGTTTAAATTAGGCACGCACGCGAATGATCGATCTTTTCGTGTGTTGTTCAATTTAATATCCGTATTCGAGTTTAGTCGTACGTAAACAAGTCTACCTAAAGTCATTTTTCTCAAAATTTGGTTTAAATTCAGACTTAATAATGCGATTTCGAGTTAATTTTGGGGTTTTAGTTAACGCGCCCATTTCTTTTATTTTTGGTCTCGTTTTAGCGCAGTTGTCTGGTCCGGCCCGTTCTCGTCTTTGTATTTGGCCGGACTCCTTATTCTTATTGTTATCTTTATTTTGTTTATTTAATTCATTTAAGCACATATAACAATTCAAAAATGTCAAAATTTCTATTTAGTTTAATTTACAATTTAAAAGTGTTTAAAAGTCAAATGTCCAAAAATACAAAAATAATAACACAAAATATACAAAAATAAATAAATCCAAAATACTAAAAAAATAATAAAAGCGCAAAAAAGAAAAACTGGGTTCAAAGTTGCTCTCCAACTGCTGATTTGGGCTGCAGATCTGGAAAAAAGGAAGAGTCAAAGTTAGTCAAAGCCCAAGAAAACGAAATTAAATGCTAAACCTAGTTTTCTAGTATAAAAGAAGGGTCAGACATTGGTCAAAGGGGGGAATTTGGAGGTAACACAAATCACAAAAAGGATTAGGGTTTTACTCAAACCCTAGTCAGAAAAGCTCTTGTTCTTTTTTTGAGATCCGAGAAGCGACCACAAGGAGGAATTCAAACAAAGAACAAATGAGAGTCACACACAGTTAGAGTAAGAGGTGTGGCTGGAGGTGACCATCCATTTTTAGCAAGGCTCTTTCTCAACTGAGGCCGTTACCACTTTCTTGCTTGGTGATCACAGGTTTTCACAAACCTACTTTTTACTTCTTATTTCAATTAGTTTTTTTTTGGGCGTGACTAATTGTCAAGAGAGTCTAAGGCTCAGATTGCATTTTGGAGAGTTTTGCAGGGCCTGTATTGCTTTATAATGCATTTTTTATATGTGGTGATTTACCAATTAATATGCCAGTTTATTGACTCATTGTTTCTGAAATGCTCACAAAAGCATAGGTATAATGTTGTGTTCTGGGTTTTGTATTCTCTGTCACTTATTTCACCTTAATAGTTGTATTAATAATTAAACATGACACCCAATGAACCAAAGAAAACCACATGAACATAGATACCATTGAAAGGAAGAAAAACGAAATAGGAAGTTGACCTCTAAAACACCGTGGGAGACTTCGTCTTCTCCGTGAAGCTCGCGAGACCCTATTTTCCAACCACCATCGCCAGTAAACCTCCTCTCCCACCTTCGACCTCACCCAAAACCACCAAAGCCGACGCCACCACCGAAAGCGAAATCCGCAACCACCGAGATTCCTCCATTAAAAACATCGGATCGAAATGTTCTTAAAAAAAAAAAAAGAAGAAGAAGAAGTAAAAAAAAAAAAGACAAACAAGAACAGAGAGGAAAACGGCTGCCGCTAGCCTCGCCGGCGGATTTCGTCGCCGCCGCGCCACCTCCTTCATCGCCACCTTAGAAGAAACCGACCGTTCCTCTCCTCTCACCTTAGAAACCGATCGCCTCTCTCTCCTTCCCCACGAAAGCCGACGCAAACCTCGCCGGAATTAATGCTCTCTCTCTCCCTCTTAGAAGGCAAGCGTGCGCTTTTTCTTTGTTGTTGAAGGAAGAAGGGAGACGTTTTTAGGGTTTCAGTTTGTGGGCTTAGGGTTATATAATTCCCTTTTATTTTTTCCTTTTTTTAATATTCAGATTATTAGTTACACCCCTCCAATTCACGCGCACGCCTCTCCCTCACTTAAGCCCAGTTTCGCATTCTGGGCTCCCACATGCGAACTGGGCTTCCTTTTTGCACCTCCAATTAATTATACAACCCCTGCGATTAATAAAACCCCAATTTACAATCTGCACCCCCTGTTTCTCTTTTTAATTCTTTTCCAACTCAAACATAAATAATTTTTCTCGCGAAATTAAATAAATGGCTGAGTCGGTTGTACAAACGGGTTAGTCATTATTTTAGGCCAATGAGTCAGCATGATTCAAGAACCTACAAACCTAACAAATACGAATAAACTATTTTTTTCTAAAAATAAGCGGCTAAGTCGGTTGTACAAGCAAGGTTAGTCATTATTTTAGGGCCAATGAGTCAGCATCAAGAAACCTACAAACTTAATAAATACGAGTAAACCATTTTCCTAAAAATAGGGGATTAAGTCGGTTGTACAACCGGGTTAGTCAGCGTTCTAGAACTAATGGGCTGTACAGTTCAGGAGTTCTAGAATACCTATTCTAAAATCAACCCACCTCACACCAGACCACTTTCTTTCAAAAACTCTAAAATTATTTTCAAAAAGTAGGGGACTAAGTCGGTTGTACAATCGGGTTAGTCAGCGTCGTAGAATCCATGAGGCTGTACAGTTCAAGGAATCCTAGAACCCTAACCTTAAAAAACACCAACCCACAAACTTTTTCAGGAAGAACTACGTAGCTTTGATTCCTCCATTGCATCCGGAGGTACGTAGGAGCAAGACTCAACTCTTGTCAAGCACTAAAAACCAAAAACCTAAAAAGTTCTTTTTTTTCTACAAATAAAAGGGTAATTATTAAATAAATCTTAAATTAATTAGACAATAGGATGTCGTGGGGTGCTAATACCTTCCCCACACATAACGACTCCCGAACCCTAACAACGCCTTATCTTAAAACTTAAAAGGGATTTTCCGAATTTGCCCTTAAACTAAAATTTGGTGGCGGCTTCCTAAAGAACCTTTCGAAGAATCATTTCCCGGATTTTTCGGTCGCTACAGGAATGATGCAAGAATGATGCTTCTTTTCAAAATGATTTTTATAGAGGCAAAACAAGATATATGAAATGCCGATGCCCCCTTTTCTTTTGAATGATGAAAGATGCAGGAATGGTGCTTTTTTCCTAAATGACGATTTTTTTAGAGGCAAGGCTATGCATGAAATGCCAATGCCCCTTCATTTTTGAAAGATGCATGTATGGAGGAATGATGTATTTGAACTAAAGTGATAAGGTTAATGAAATGATGCATGAATGCTACGTTTTGAATAAATTTGATGATGATTTTTGTTCATGATTATGAAAGAGACATTTTCTTGTTTTCATTTTTTTTGTGCAATGAAATGCATGATGCTCATAATGATTTTTTTTAGAAAAAAAATGCATGGAAAGACATGATTTTTTAGTGAATGGAATTGCATGCAAAATGAGAGGTTAATGTATTATTTTTCATGATGTGTGAAAAAGGAAAATAATAATGCATGAGACGCGCGCCCCTAATAAGACACGATTTTTTTTGGATCTTTCGAGAAATTTAGGGGAAAAAACCTTAGTGAATGGAAACACACACGTACGAAGAATGCACTCCTGACAAACCTTAATGAGATAGAGAAAAATGCATGTATGAATTTTATCAAGTTTTTGTTTTATGCAATGCAAATGATGTATTTATATGAAAATGATGGCGATAATGAGACTTGACATGCATGTGAAAAATTAGATGAAAACATTTTTCCCGAGTTTGGTGACTGAAATTTTGGGAACATCACCTCATATAGCCCGGTAAAAGAAAAGACTATGATGATTTTTTTTGAAAGTTTTGCTTTTTGTAATGCAAGGATGTATGCAAATGATGATGATGCTCTATGTGCATGCAAGATGAATGAAAGAGTTTTTATGGGCAATGATTCAAGTTTTTTTTTTTTTGAAAAATGCGGGCCGTATGTGGCTTCATATGGACCTAGTAAGGGAAAGGCTACAACTGCAGCTCTTTCTCTCTTTTTTTGAAAAGAGTGAACCACATGCTGCCCCGTACGGACCGGCAAAAGAAAGGCTACGACGGCAGCTCTTTCTCTATTTTCTTTTTCGAAAAATCTCCTTCTCCTTTTTGAAAACATGCCTAGATTACAATGCAACGCACAATTTGGTATGCCCCTTGTGTCCTACGACGGGTGGGAATCCTAGGGTCTAAAGTCGACGAAAAGGGTAATCCTCCATGTAGGTTCTGATCACTTCCTCACAATGGCAACCAAGAGCTAAGGTCTCTCTCATGATGACACCCACAATCGTAGAAAGCTACCGAGTGTGAGGCATCATGACAAAGCGCACTCTTGGGCGGAACTTTCATGAGAGCCATACAGACAAAGGTCTACGAATGGCAGTCACTAATCGTTCCCACTCTCCTAGGTTTTCGTTCAGACCTTGGGTTTTAGGCCCCACTCAAAACATAGTAAGCATAAGGTGTGAGTGTGTGTAGCGAGGACATAACGCCTAAAACTACCCACATATACCCTCACCTGCAAAGGAAAAACTAGAACAGTCTAGACAATAGCAAGCAATAACATGTCGTCTACCCTAGGGTTCAATATCAAAAAAGCTAGTCTAGGGTTTCAACAACAATCAAGTGCATTGCTTAATGCTTACCTCAAGAAAGGGAGCCAAGAAGAGGGGATCATGATAGAATGGGGGAAATGCATGAGGGTATTAATCACATAGCAAAAAGGAGGAAGGAAAAACAAACCTGGAAGAAGAGAAAACAAATGCACCTGCATAGAACATGATAAGAAAGAAAAGGAAACCGAAAGAGATAGAGGCAAACAAGGTATCCAAATCAAATCACAAACCACACACGTATATAGAGAGAGTCAAGCCGTTCCAATCTGCTATAGCGACCCATGTAGGGAGGCTTTTGTTTGTTACCCGAACTGCATTACCAAAGCTACTCCTCTTGACGGTAAAATCTTTAATCCGATTTTCTTTTATGCGATTCGAGAGCACAGCGAGTCGCTCCTTTCTCATGTGGGCAGTATCCTCTATCAAAATAGTAAGAGAAAGAGTTGGAAACGGGGAAGAAGTACATTTAATTAGTTAGGCTTGACCCACTTAAAAAAAAAGAAAAGTCCCCAGTGAAGTCGCCAGCTGTTGCGCCCGAAAAAGTCCCCGAAGGGTTTTTCTTCATTTACAACGTTTTAAAATAATGAAGTCGCCACCAATATTTTTTATAAGGAAAATATTGAAGAAAAACCTTTTTGGAAGGCGGATGGCCTTTTGGAAAACTAGAGATATAGGTTCGGGGGTCGATTACGTGTGAGGAAGGTACTAGCACCGCACACGTCCTTTCTACCGAAAGGGAACCTCTAACAAAATGTGTGGTTTTAACATTTGATTTGAAAAATACCTAGATTTGCCTATTTATTTCTTGTTTGAAGATGAATGGGAAAACTTAATGAAAATTTTTATTTTTGGCGCTTGACGAGAGTTTGCCTCTCGCTCTTACGTATCTCCTGGTGCGATGGAGAATTCAAAGCTACGTAGTTCTTGGTTGTCCTGAAAAAGGTTTTTGTTTTTTAATCTTTTAATTGTGAAAATCGAGCTTTCATAATGATCAATTGAGCAAAGGCTCCAAGTGACCACCATTAGCACTCCATTGTTAATAATCATACAAGCAAAGGCTTCGCAAGACTACTAACAAAGTTTTTGGTTTAGTGAAAATCTTTAAGAAAATTAGGCATTCACGGTGATCAATTGAGCAAAGGCTCCAAGTGATCACCACTTAGCACTCCATTGTTAATAATCATGCAAGCAAAGGCTTCGCAAGACTACTAACAAAGTTTTTGGTTTAGTGAAAATCTTTAAGAAAATTAGGCATTCACGGTGATCAATTGAGCAAAGGCTCCAAGTGATCACCACTAGTACCTCATTGTTAATAATCATGCAAGCAAAAGCTTCACAAGACTACTAACAACGTTTGATTTTAGAATAGGAATTCTAGGATTCTTGAACTGTACAGCTCATTCGTCCTAGAATGCTGATTAACCTAGTTGCACAACCGGCCTAATCCTCTATTTATGTTTTAGAAGAAAATATTTATTTATAAGTTTTTGTTTAAGAGCAATTGGTTTTTTGAGAATTAGGCAAAAACGAGAAAATGGGTGAAATAGTAAAACGGGGTGTAATTAATGGCAAAGGGGATAGCATAAACAGGGGGTGCACTTGGTAAAGCCCAACTCGTTTTTTGTTGGGGGCGCTGGCTTGTAGAAAAAAAAAGTGAAAATGGGCTTGGGGGTATGCTAATTAAGCAGAGGGGTGTAAGGATTTAGCTACATCAGATTTTTTTAAAAAGGGGATTAAAATAAATTAGCTACAAACCTAATCTCCTTTCCTTCTCCTTCCTGCGCCGTTCACAACGAGAGAGAGAGAGAGAGAGAGAGAGAGAGAGAGAGAGAGAAGCTACGCTGAGAGGGAGGGAGCCACACCAAAGAGAGAAGAGGAAGGAGGAAGAATGGTGCGACGGTGACGCGCGACGGTGCTTCGTCGGAGGCGACGGCAGTGGCGCGGTGGTCAGCAATGGCAACGGTTGGTGTCGTGCCGACGATGGTGACGTGCGACGGAGAGGACCGTGCCAGAGGGAACCAACCACGGTGGTGACATGGTGGTGCCGGCAAGGACGATAGTAGCGGCGACGGCTCTGGACGATGATGATGGTGGTGGTGATTAGTTCTCTCCTCTTCTACCCTTTCTCTCCATTCTCTGATTATTCACTTTTCTCAAAATAGAAAATTTTGTGTTCCACTCCCTCTATTTTGTTCTTCTATGTGTTGTGTTTGGTGTTATGTTTGTATTGTTGTTGTTCAGAGAGAGACCCATTTCTTTGTTTTGGATTGTGAGAGATGATAATGAAAATGGTAACTGAAGTTGAGGTTTTTGTGTTGTGATTATGGTTATGGTATTGGTGGTTTCATGAATGAATAATGGGATTTACATGTCATTTGGTTTATTGGGATTTTTGAGAGGGGGCTGGTTGATGATTTTATTTTTCTAGTACTCTTTTCTGAAATCAGAAATGGGGTGGAGTGAGTAAACTCTTCATTCTGGTCTTGGTGACCTTTGGGTGGAAAATAGGAATGTAATCCCCCTTTGTTCTGTGTCTCCCCCCCTCTCCTCTCTCTAATTTGGTTCTATTTGTATGGCTCCCTCTGCATAATGAGACACCAATGGTAGTTATGTTTTTCAGTGTGCAAGGTAGTGGAGTAGTGGGAGGCAAAAACTTAATCAAAGACAGCTTGTAGGTGGTACCAACAAAGCTGTTTGGTTTATGTAAATTGGGAAAAAGCAAAGAGACAAAGAGAAAGAGGTTTGAGCTTGGTTCTCAAAATGTAGAATGCACAGCTGCTGTTTGTATGGGGCGCATACAACCTTCTTTTTTTTGTTTCACTTCCTTTGAAAATTTTGTCTTGTTTGTAACAACAACAAAAAAACATGTAAACTTGTACGTACAATTATTATAATGAAGTTGGACAGATTTGGATAAAACAAATAATTGGACTATTTTTGTTGTGTCCCTTTTTTGATAATGCTAATAATAAATAAAAGTTCAACCAATAATTACAATAACGATAACACAACTGCTATGACACGCACAATCACTAAACACGTGTATCCAATTAAGAATAACACGCGCAACAACAACGAAACAAACAAAGACAAGACCGTTAAGACTAAACGCGCGTACGAGAATAGAATAATGTGAGAGTACAACGAAGCGTGTTTTTGAACATTTTTGAAAACGAGAGAAAAAAATAAAAAATAAAAATACCTGTTAAAATTGGGTGTTTACAAAAATACAATTTTATTTGATTTTCAACTAGTCGGACAAAATTGGGGTATGACAAACAACAACACCAACATCTGGTCATAGACCCATATCTATCACCTTAGTCAATAAAATAGACACATCACTTGTTATCGCATTATCACTAACACCGAAAGCACCAATAAGTTTACAAACAACATCAATGTACAACAACATCACGGGTGCAGGGTTTTCTACAACAGTGCACCTACTTCGGCAAATTATTTAAAATAGCAAACGACATCGAAAAGTTACAAAAGACCACTCGTTGGAAAGCTGCGGATGTGTAGTTTCTGAATATATCGTTAGAGTTTCAAAACAATGAGCCAATTAGTACAGTTTTTAGAAACAATCCGAAAGGTTCCCAGACTGGACAAATTCTGTCCTTCCACTTCAAATCACTCTAAACTGACTTAAACTTGACCAAATGGAACAAAACTTTTGCCCTAACAAAAGCAATTTGAGTATAGTTTCTAATGGGACAAGAATCGTTCAAAACGGAACTCAATTGAGGACACACGACCTGAAACACTGAACCTATACCCAGTTTAATTCCAGAAATTTGACCTGACTTGGGACACTCATAACTCGAGCTACACTACTCCAAATTTAACCAAACCAGTGCCAAAGTGACCAAAAGTAAGTCTAATTTCTAACGAAATAAGTCCCATAATTTTTGGACAAACGGAAAGTTCCCAGTTTTAAAAATATAGAACCTAGGTCCAGAATGCTTCCAGAATATTACCCTAACTTGTGGAGCCTATATCTAGAGTTACACAACTCCAAATGGAATCAAACCGGTGCCCAATAAACAAGCATTCAATCTACTTTTCAAAATGATAGACCACATAATTTTTCAATCAGTAAAACGTTCTCAGTCACTGAAATACCGAACCTATATCGAACATCTCAAAACAGGTGAATTCAACAACACAAATAACCATCACAATTCAGCCACCAATTCAAACAACATTCATAATTCACCAAATACACACCAAACACAATCAAGGAGGCAACATATAGCCTATCTCCCACTTAACACCCATCATATACCCCATTATAAATATAGAACCCCACCCTTACCTTAGAGTTTTACCGAGTACAAAATTCTTCCCACGAAACTCCAAAGGACCACAGCAACAAGAGCTCCCTCTCCTTCTCTCCTTGAGCGTCACTCCCTCTTCTCTCTTTCGCGATCTCCCTCTTTTTTTTCTTTCCTTTTCTTTTTCTCTCCAAATGTGCATTGGCTCTAACCCTAGCACCTATATTATGGGTTCTTGGGTCACGGGCCTCTTTCTACCACTTACTTAATTACTAAACATCACCCCTTGATTTAAATGAAGTACCATATTATTATTTTAATATGACTATACCAATAAAATACCTGATAATTTAATTAAATAAATAATTAAATTATTTAGGGCGTTACATTCTTAACTTTTTTTGTATTTTCTTAAGAGGACCAAAATGAAACTTTAAATGAAAGATAAAGAACCAAAGTGAGAAAAAAATAAAGATAAAGGACCAAAGTGACATGGAAATGAAAGATAAAGGATCAAAGTGAAACTTAGACCAAAGATAAAGGACCAAAAGTGGTATTTAGCCTTTTCTATATGATTTAATATTAATTAAATCATAGTTCTTTAATTAATTTCGTTGTCGCTCCGGTTGCCGCGTGTTATGACTTTTTTTATATAATTTAACCATATTCATTTAATTATAAAAAGTTATTTTGTAATTTTTGGTTGGGATTAAAGTTGTTTTTGCAATTCTCAGTGGTAAAATTCAATGATTTTAATAGAGATTATAGTAAATAGTAAATTTTAGATTATTTAATAATTGAGTTAATTTTTATTTAATATATTAATTTTTTGAAAAAAAATTTAATTTTTAGACTTTTTTAAAATGATTAATTTTACCGTTGTAAAAAGAAATGATTAATTTTAATGATTTGATTAGATTATAAAAATAGTGACAAATTTATTTTTAGTAAATAACAAAAAAAATTGTTTTAATATTTTTTGAAAAAAAAATCAAAAAAAAAATGAAAAAAGAATTTTTAAAAAAAACCTGTTTTTTTAAAATAATAAAATAAAAAGCTGATTTAAAAAAACAGAGAAAAAACTGCGCTTTTTGTAGATAGTACAGCGCTTTTTGCAGAAATCATCAGCACTTTTGCAGAAACAGCAGCACTTTTGTGCAGAAACAACATCAATTTTTGCTTTTTGCAGTAACATCAGCGCTTTTGCAGAAACAGTAGCACTTTTATCTGAAACAACAGTGCTTTTGCATAAAAAGCTGCACTTTTTCGTCTTTTAGTGGGGAATTGACAATTTACCCCTAAATTGTGACAAATGTCAAAATTTTAAGATGTCTAAAAATGTAAAGTGCTAGCATATGATTTTATTATATTAGAGTAGACTACCGTTGACTTGCGCAATTATCCACTCGTCGGATATGCCTTACACACGAGGTAATTCCATTTTGACACTTTTTGACCGTTTTGACTTATAAACGGATTTATGTTAAATTTTACGTAAATCTATAGTTTTAAAAAAATTGAAACAGAATTATGATACTAATTGTGACACCCTAAACCCCAAAGTAATTTTTTTAAATTAATTGTAAGAAAATTAAGTATTTTTGTGTACGAAATAATAGTAGCCAAATAAGATTTTAAAAAAATGATCAATAATAATCCTTTAGAGATAAAGGGAATCACTTCATCACTGTACATCGCAACTCTAAATCATAGTTTAGCATAAATCAAATATATAAGTTTCTTAAGGCCTTACAGCCACCCTTAAATAGTATAGTACACTTGGTAATTAAAAAAATATTTTAAAACATGTTCAAGGGAAAAATATTAATCCCGACCCCGATGTCACAATATCAGAACTTTACAACCCAATTAAACTTAACAGTAGTTTAACATCACTATAACAGAAGTGAGAGAGATATATTCACTTTGTCCTCATGGAAAACATCCAAACACTAATTCTCAGTTTCGTCCTAAGGATAGCCTGCACACAAATCATACAAGAAAAACACATAGAAAACAAGGGGGTGAGTACATCTTACATCATGTTAACAGCACAACAACGACGGCGGTTAGAAACAACACACAAACATACCATCCAAACAATCATATAATCGTACTACGCTACATCATTACAAAAAAATGCATGTCAATATAAGACATCCTCTAACTCCACATCATAGGCATTTGATGCCTTATAACCAACTCAAACTGAACGACTCTGAGTTGCCTCTCATAGACTAGGTAAAAACACTTGAGCACCATCCTCGCCACTCACAGGCTAGGTAACTCGAACTGGAAGACATCGGGTTGCCTCTCACTGGCTAGGAAAAAACACTTGAGTACCATCCTCGCCACTCACAAACTAGGTAACTTGAACTGGAAGACATTGGGTTGCCTCTCGCAGGCTAGGCAAAAACACTTGAGTACCATCCTCGCCACTCATAGGCTAGGTAACTCGAATTGTAAGACATAGGGTTGCCTCTCACAGGTTAAGACACTTGAGCACCATCCTCGCCACTCATAGGCTAGGTAGTTCAGTCTCAATGAAGCTAAGTGAAGTTATATTATCACTTACTCAAACTTGAAGACTCTATTCGCCTCGCACAGGCTGGGCTCGACACAAACAGAATATCACCCGAACACCATCCTCACCTCTCACGAGCTAGGTGATTCGTCTCAATAATATTCATTAAAAAAGATCACGTGTTTCACGAATTGGTCAACACATAGTAACAATCACAAAGTACAAAGATCCTCAAGAATTATCTTATATTTAATTAAATAACTATGTCCTTGCACTACAAAAAAACAAGGAATTAGCGAGGGACTTTGCGAGGGAAAATTAAGTCCCTCGCAAAGTCAAAAATTAGTGAGGGACTTTGCGAAGGAAAAAGAGTCTCTCGCAAAGTGGCAATTAGCGACGGACATGTGGCAATTAGCGACGAAATATCAGTCGCTAAATGCAAGACGCCAATTTCAAACTGAGCTGCACGTTTTTCAAGGCATTTAGCGACGGAAATAGCAGTTCCCTCGCTAATTGACTGACATGACAGTACACTTTGCAGGATTCTGACCGTTGGCAGTGGCATTTAGCGACGGAAATAGCAGTCCCTCGCTAATGCCCTCAAATGGCGCCATCATTTTTTTTATAATAATCCGAACCACCTCTTCTTCTCTCTCATTTACTCTCTTCTTCTCTCTTCTTCTCTTCCACTCTCTTCTTCTCTTTTCTTCTCTTCCACCACCACACCACCACCACCAACCACCACAACCACCACTCTCTTCTTCTCATTTCACTCAACTCTCTCTCATTTACTCTCTTCTTCGCTCTTCTTCTCTTCCACTCTCTTCTTCTCTTTTCTTCTCATCCACCACCACACCACCACCACCAACCACCACCACCACCACCACCACCACTCTCTTTTATTCTCTTCCACCACCACACCACCACCAACCACACTACCACCACCACCACCACATAGATCTCACGACCACCAGCACCACCACCACTCTCTTTCTCCCTTACTCTTCTCATTCTCTCTCTACGACCACCACCACACAACCACCACCACCACCACATACATCTCACTCTCTTTCTCCTTCTCCTTCCCTCTCTACAACACCACCACCACCACCATCACCACACCACCACCACTCTCACTCCTCTCTCTCTCTCTCTTTGGAAAATTTGGTTATAATAATAATAATAATACCAATAATAATAATAACAGTAATAATAATAATAATACTAATAATAATAATAATAACAACACTAATAATAATAATACTAATAATAATAATAATAATAATAAACTCAGATTGAGAAGCGTGCTGTCAGCATTAGCGAGGGGATTAGCCACGGATATGTCCCTCGCTAATTAGCGACTGACACAATTTCCCTCGCTAAATGTGTTAGCGAGGAGGATATTAGCGACCGAACTGGTCCCTCGTTAATTCCCTCGCTAATGGCAATTAGCGACGGAATTGGGCCTTTTAGCCACTGATATTTCCCTCGCTAAACCCAATGTTTTTTGTAGTGTTGAAACTATCAATGCAAATCCCAAGGCATATCAATAACAAATAGCAAATCTAATTTAATCACCAAATATTAATATGTTAGATTAATATACTTAAACTAAGATAAATATAAGACATGCAACGCCTCCCCTAATTAAGGGTAAATTATCACTTACACTATATCAAGTCAATAGACATTTGTTTTCTATTATTTATAAAATTCACCTCGCTCTATTTGAAAAACCAAATATTACAAGTCTCTATCGTCTAAAATTTCAGCTTAACTCATTTTCAATAAATAACCCAAAAATGTTAGTCCATAACATCTCTCTAAATAGCCAAAAATCACTCTATAAGTCTTACTAAATAGCCAGAGTTCAACTTTTTCTAGTTTCTTTAAACAACCCAAAAATCCAGCTTTATAAAGTTCCTATAAATAAACCACAAATCAAACTCTCACTACGCCAGCGTACAAGCTTTGTCAGCGTTTTTTTTGGGCATTGGTAGCGTTTTAAAACGCTAGAGAAGCTGGCGCTACTAATGCGTACACCCCATTAGTAGCGTTTTAAGAAACGCTAGCCATTTACCCAGCGTGTTTTAGACATACGTGGCGTTTTATATAAAACGCTAGCCATTGACCAACGCCTTTTTACAATTCCTAGCGTTTTCAGAAACGCTAGGGATCCCATAGCTCATTTTACTACCATTCCTAGCGTTTTAAATAAAAGCGCTAGAGGATCAACTAAGCAGCGTGTTTACCATTCCTAGCGCCAAGAAAACGCTAGGAATGCTAGTAAAAGGTGCTATAGCATTCCTAGCGTTCTATATAAAGCGCTAGGATGCTATAGCATTCCTAGCGCTTTATATAAAACGCTAGGGATGCTATAGCACCTTTATTAGGCATTCCTAGCGTTTTCGTAAAAACGCTAGGATCCTCTAGCTCCTCTTTACAATTCCTAGCGTTTTATCTTTAAAACGCTAGGTATTGAATGAATTTTTAACTTCATTTCTAGCGTTTTCACTCTAAAACGCTACCTATTGATCTGAATTTTTTTAAATATTTTTTTATTTTGGTTTGTTCTCCATTTTAATTACAACCTATAAATTCATTTCCTTCCAACAAAATTCAGAAAATACATTCCAATCCAATATCATTCAAACAAAATTCATTCAACAAAATTCATTCAACAAAATTCATCAAATATTTCCAATCCAATATCATTCTAAGAATACAATATATACAACAACTAACTACAATATATACAACATAAATAATAACTAAACTATTATGAATCTCAAAACTTGCTACAAAAAGCTAGAAACATAATGGCACCACTCCCCCATCACACTGTGTAAGTTCTTCACAGAGTAATTCGGATTTTTTGAAGTCGGAAAATATATGAAAATAAAATGAAATAAAATTAGAATTAAAATGTTTATTAAATTTGAGTAAGTATTATAATATCAATATAAAAAAGAAATCTAAGTAGTTACCTTGGTTGGGATTGTTACTTTGTCATGAGTGATAATCTCCTTCATAAACCTCATAACATAGTACCCACAATCATTGCTATTTGGTTGTTTAGGACACTACAAAGCAAAAGATTATAACTTAATTGTCACATTTTTATGACCAAAAAATCAATTAAAATTATAAGAATGATTCTTAAAAAGCTTACAGTTATGGGTAGCCATCTTGTTTTACTTGTAGATAATCCCAAGTATTTCTTTCAAAGCATCGTAACGTCATACATATATATATATAACGTTAAGTTGAACAAAATACATATATTAAATTATACAAATTAAAATGAGAGGGTTACACATACACACCTCTCAACTGATTCTACGAAGTCTTCGTAGACGTTGTAATGGCCTTGAAGTGAATCCAGATAATAGACAACATTGTGCTTAGGGTTTATTGCAAAGAGTACCCAATGTTGCCTGCAAGTAAATGAAGAACGAATGAGTACACATTAATTTACACTATAATACAATCCTCAAAATAATTAAACAAGTGATTGAAGACTAAATTTCTCACCCATTATTGAGTGGTGCCAAAAATAAAGAGTCGCCCTTCAAATGTTTGGCTTCCATGAAGCGTGAATGGATATAACTTTGTACTTCACTCTTTATAGTCTTAATGCGTTCCTCTGTGTTACCTTTATGAAACACAACTATACAAGCCGGACACAAGAAGAAATACTTACGTGTCCGGTTGAGAAAAGGGACAGTAAGACGATTGTACAAAAACCTATAAATAATATATATACAACTTTCAGATCCTCATATATATACTCTAATATATACTCTAATATAAACAACTATTGTGTACAAATAATTTAATACATACCTACGGTATACTCGATATCGATGCGGTGGCCCAATCCATCTCAACTATAGCTTTCATATCCTCGATGTTGATCATTACCAATCATTCCAGCCCACAATGGTATCGGGCGGCAAAAAAATCGAGTCGCCCCTGGTTCATTTTTTGAATGTGGACCTTTAGAGAATCGATGTAGTTCTGGAATTCATCATTGGGAAATTGACCAACATGTTGGGTGGGTGTATAGAAGATGGTCGGGAGAGTTTGGTAGTGGAAGGGAAGGTTGGGAGACTTTCATGGAAGGGAAGGTCGGGACACATGGGGTACCTAGTATATATTAAAAAAATGATTAATTAGCTAGTTAGTTAACACACATTATAGTCATTTAATTATTAACAAAAATATTGTCACTTACAACGACAAGTTGTTCGAGCCATGCCACAAAAGTACTAAGCGCTTGATCCACGTGAAATATATCCGCATTAGCAATTGGAGCAGAGCAATGGTGCAGACCCTCTATTGAATAGTCTACCCTAACTCTCAAATGGTTTTCGGGCATGGCACGATTGTGCGATGTGGCACTCAATTGGTTACATATCAAACCCACTTTGCAACCTTTCGATGTGGGTTTGCAATATATAGCTCACACTCACAGTTATCCTAAATCAATTATAAAGAAAAATAAATATACATGATAATTTTATCAAATACAATTGTACAAAAAACAGGTCGAGTTTTGTTAAATACCTGTGTTGAAGGGATGGTGCAGCTATCTCGGGCGCTATGGGGGGGTGCAGCAGGCTCAATAGGTTCAGCAGGGGGTGGTGCAGCGGGGATGGTGCACCAATCCTTTGTGCCAAGAGCTGCTTAAACATCTCTCTCTCTTCCATTAGCCACAGCAACATTCTTGGATAGCTCGTCATACTTTTCCGCCATGACTTTACAATCCCCGCACCCCTTGCTTTGGCTCTTCTTTGGCCCAAACACAGTTGTCGGAGGAATCCCATATCCATAACCTCTAATCCGACCCTGTCTCTCTTCCCTTCCCAAGGCACGAGCAAGGACATCTTGGTGACCATCACAATCTGTTAAATCTCCTTGTGATACAGATTGTGATATGCTTTGCTGATGCACAAACATAAATAACGGATAAAATTAATAAACAAGTGTCAAGTGAAATTTAATCGACAATAAAAAATATGTCCACATGTCAAAAAAAATCGAGTAACGGATAAAAATAATAAACAAGTGTCAAAGAAATTTAATCGAGAATAAAAAATATGTCCACGTGTCAAAAAAAATCGAGTAACGGATAGAAATAATAAACAAGTGTCAACGAAATTTAATCGACAATAAAAATATGTTCACGTGTCAAAAAAATCGAGTAACGGATTAAAAAAATACTTACAATTTTGTCCTTGACCTCCTTAGTTTTCGGATCCACAATCTCCCATCCTTGTTTTGTCGGGCCTCTAACGGACAATCGCATGCGATCAAGGGATTCTTGAGTTGGATCTTTCCCCTCTTCCAATAACTATTTAAGTTTAATAATTGTTAATCAATCTGTAAATTAAAAGATTCATTAAATCATAATAAATTAAACTAATTTCTTACCAATCTTTCTTCGAGAATTTGATATCCACTAGAACCTCCTCTATAAGTAATTACTCGGGATTAGAAGCTCTTTCTTTATTCGCTTTGCTCTTTTTCTATTTAAAAGATACTACTACATTAATGAATGATATCTACTTGTGAAATATATATATAACTTAAATAATTAATATACTAACCAGAAATCCGGATCTCAGAAAAGTATATCTACAAATTTGGTCCATTCCTCCTTAGTTATAATTCCCGCATACAAAGATCTTTGGAGGCTCTCTGTCGATGGTCCCATCGGGACGTTTGAGATACTTTTTCCCCACATCGATTCTGTAAGCCCTATGCAACCTTCCCGCTTCCTTGATATCCAATCTCTTGGGACTCATCGACATCAAAGTGTTTCTAGTTATACATAAAAATGGATTAAATAAATATAACTAAAAATCACTAAATAAGATTATTAAAGAGGTCTAAAATTATATACCGTATTAAGTCCCAAAATCATCTTTCATTTAGGCAAAACTCGATTATCTTTCTCATTCCAACTTTTAATTGAAATTGGAAAGATTTGCTTCACCTTAGTACCAATAAAGCTAATTAAATTTGTGCCGTTGTCTCCAATTGGCAAACCTTTAACACTCCATCGGACCTTAAATAATTAAATCATTAAATAATTAGATAACTTGGAAAGGTAGAGAACAACATTAATAATTAGTAATTAACTTACCTTATATTTCTCGTGTCCTTTACTTATCCGATTGACGATATTCTTTTTCGATGTAATTCTCTGGGGAGTGAACTTCTTTGTGTTTCTATCACCCCCATCACCACCACCACGACTACTATCGTGATCACTATGTGATGCCATCGACTTGCAATCACCCAAATGAATAAGACTCAGTGAGTTTTAGCTTTCTAATTGTTTAGAACCAACAAACACTTAACAAAATATAGAAGAAGCCATGCACAAAGTAATGATCAAAGCCATGCACTAAGTAACCTAGAGTAAACATACATAGAGTAAACCTAGAGTAACCTAGAAGCCATGTACAGACTAGTATCAAGAGTTCATCTTTTGTTCAAAATGCCAATAATGAGAACATTGTTATAACTAACATGCACTAAGTAACCTAGAGTAAACCTAGAGTAAGAGTAACCTAGAAGCCATGTACAGACTAGTATCAAGAGTTCATCTTTTGTTCAAAATGCCAATAATGAACATTGTTATAACTAACATGCACTAAGTAACCTAGAGTAAACCTAGAGTAAGAGTAACCTAGTATCAAATCTTTTGTTCAATAACAGAACATTGTTATAACTAACATGCAAGCAAAGTGGCAATCTATGTACAATACAATCGGGAGAAAAAGAAAATCCATACCGAGAAATGTGCGTGGAGATGAACGAAAATGGGTAACCCGGTTGTGCGTGGAGATGAAAGAAATGGGTAACCGGGTTGTGCGTGGAGATGAACGAAATGTGCAACGGTGATGAACGAAGATGAACGAAGAGGTACGATGAGCGAAGATGAACGAAGATGAGTTACGGGTTGTTCGTGGAGAAAAGTTAGGTAGATGAGTTACGGGTTAGACGTGAGACGTGAGTGTGTGAGGGAGATGAGAGGTCGCGCCTTGTAAAAATTTTAATAGCATTCCTAGCGTTTTTACATAAAACGCTAGGGATCAACTAGCGGCGTGTTTACCATTCCTAGCGTTAAGAAAAGCGCTAGGAATGCTAGTAAAAAGGTGCTATAGCATTCCTAGCGTTTTTAAAAACGCGCTAGGGATGCTATAGCACCTTTTACTAGCATTCCTAGCGTTTTATGTAAAACGCTAGGGATACTATAGCACCTTTTACTAGCATTCCTAGCGTTTTATGTAAAACGCCAGGATCAACTAGCGGCGTGTTTACCATTCCTAGCGTTGCCAAGAAAACGCTAGGAATGCTAGTAAAAGGTGCTATAGCATTCCTAGCGTTTTCTTTAAAAACGCTAGGGATGCTATAGCACCTTTTACTAGCATTCCTAGCGTTTTATGTAAAACGCTAGGGATGCTATAGCACCTTTTATTAGCATTCCTAGCGTTTTTCAGAAACGCTAGGGATCCTCTAGCTCTCTCTTTACAATTCCTAGCGTTTTAACTTTAAAACGCTAGGTATTGAATGAATTTTTTAACTTCATTTCTAGCGTTTTCACTCTAAAACGCTACCTATTGACTGATTTTTTTTTTAATTATTTTTTTTATTTTTGTTTATTCTCCCTTTTAATTACAACCTATTAATTCATTCCCTTCCAGCAAAATTCATCAAATATCATTCCAACAAAATTCAGCCAATATCATTACAATCCAATATATAGATACACACAAAATTCAACCTATTAATAGATATTTTTGTTTACAAATCATACAACATAATAAGTAACTTACATTATGAAACTCAAAAGTAGCTACAAATTAAAGCTATACCATATATGACTACTGTCTTGACCACTAGATCTCATGATCACTAAGTGATGCCATCTGACCTGCAATATAACATAATCCATGTTATTGTTAAATTTACAAAAACAATATAATAATTATCTATTAATAAAAAATAACGAGAAATCATTAAGTCTATATTACCTTTTCCTTTTCCTAGATAAAATTTTGTTTGCAATTAAGCGTCTTGGTATTTTTTTCCGACGAATAAAAATTCCATCATTATGATCTTTTCTAAAATATACAACATCCTCTATAGAAGTATTTTCCCCTATTATTGGTTCGATGTTTCAAGAACGGGTCGCCCTCAACACCAACATCATCGGGTGCTTCATCATCATCGTTGTTATACACAAATTTTTTTGTCGACCAATAGAACAATAGACCAATTGATATTAAGCGGATCGGTGACATAAAACACTTGTTGAGCTTGCGATGCTAAAATAAAAGGTTCATCTTTATATCCTAACTTGTTGAAATTCACCCGCATGAACCCTAATTCATCAATCAGTAACCAAAGATTATTGTCAACCCATTCACATTTGAACACGGGCTCCTCAAACATATTGTAATCCAACTCCCATATGTGTTCAATGAAGCCAAAGTAAGACATATTCGCATATATGGGATTTCTATCTTTGGCTTTGGATGCATGCATAGAATGAGCTACAAGAGTCACCCCACTATTTTGCATTTTACTCGATCATCTTGTTCTTTTGTATAGAAAGTGCACTCGTTCATTAGATAGTCTGTTGTAAGAGAAGACATGTATATTTGGACCTTTTGCTAACCATCTCAATCTTTTTGAAATCAAGTAGGATTCAAACACACTCACCATCAATGTGATGTTTTAGCCACACTATGAAACTCCTATTGTGTTCTTTTGCTAACCAAACTTGCTTCTTTCAGGGAATTGACTCTTAAGAATCTCCTTGTGCTTGGCAACATATGAATCAACCTCACTATCATTGTGAAGAACGTACAAGTGTGCTTGCTCTAGTTCTTTCCTTGATACCATCACTAATTTATTTCCTGTCATCCCTTTACTAATCCTTCCTGCATGACGAGACCTTGGCAGTCCCACAGAATATTCAAGACTAGATAGATAGGCAGTGCAGAACTCAACAGCTTCTTCAACTATGTAGCGCTCAACAATACAACCCTCGGGTCGTGATCGGTTTTTCACATATCCTTTTAATATCTTCATGTAACGCTCAAACGGATACATCCATCTCATGTAACATGGGCCACACAATTGTGTCTCTAACCGGATGAACTATTAGATGAATCATTATGTCAAAAAGGAAGGTGGGAAATACATCTCAAGCTCACACAAAGTGATGATAATTTCTCTTTGCAATGTTGGCAACTTTCCGGGGTCAATCACTCTACTACAAATCGCCTTAAAGAATAAACAAAGTTTGGTTAAGGTCTGACGCACTTTCTTAGGCAAAATGGATCGTATACCAATGGGTAGCAAATTCTCCATGAGAACATGACAATCGTGGGACTTTAGAGACTTTAACTTGAGGTCTTTAATCGATACAAGAGTCGCCACATTTGAAGAGTATCCTCTGGAACTTTAACTCCATGAAGAAACTCACAAAAGACAGTCTTCTCCTTTCTAGATAGAGTATGAGTCATGGGAGGTAGATATGTACGTGTACCCTTCTTTACCGGACCCAATTCAGGTCTCAAACCCATACTAACCAAATCCAACCTTGAGTTGATGGTATCTTTAGTCTTACCCGGCATATTGAGTAAGGTACCAATGACACTTTCAAGACATTCTTTTCAACATGCATCACATCAATGAAATGCCTTACATATAATGACTTCCAAAGATGGCAACTCAAAGAAAATCGACTTTTCTTCCACCCCCGTTTGGCAATCTCTCCCGCAAAAGGCTTCCCAAATTTAATGTTCAAATCTTCCACCTTTTCAAATACTGCTCGCCTCACAAAGGCGGGGAGCTCTACGTGTTTCTGTATTCCCATCAAATGCCTTTCTCCACAATCGATAGTGATGAGTTGATGGCAAAAATCTACGATGACCAAGATAGATATTCTTCTTACCATGTTCCAACCACATCCAACTGTGTTATCTTCACATATAGGGCATGCACATGCGCCTTTGTTATCTGTGCATCGGATAGATTGCCGTATGCAGGAAAGTCGTTAATTGTGCCAAAGATCATAGCCCTCGTGGTGAAACTTTCTTCTCTCGAACCCATCATACACCTCTACCCCAGTCTCCCACATTTGCTTCAAGTCTTCAATTAAAGGAGCCAAGTATACATCAATATCATTTCCTGGTTGTTTGGGCCTGTAAATTAACAAAGACAAGATCATATATTTGCGTTTCATGCAAAGCCACGGCATGTAAGTTATAAATCGCCAAAATCACGGGCCATGTCTTTGTGGGAGCTACTCGATACCGTGCGGGTTAAATCCATCGCCAGACAATGCAAGGCGTAGGTTTCTCGGGTCATCCCCGAAATTAGGATACTCAATATTGATTTTTTTCCATTGCGGAGAATCACGTGTGTCGTAGCATACCATCTTTAATCCTTTCATCCTCATGCCATGTCAAGTGTTTTGCATCTTCCGAACTACGATACATGCGCCTAAATCGAGGAATTATAGGAAAATACCACAACACCTTTTGTGGAGCAGACTCTTTCTTCTTATATCATGTGCATTACATTTAGGACACGACTTTAACAACGCATGTTCATTCCGAAATAAAATGCAATCATTCGGACAAGCGTGTATCTTCTCATAGTTCAAGCCAATAGACCCCAACATTTGCTTTGCATCATACGTCCGAGAAGGAAGCACATTATCATTCGCAACATTTCTTTCGAAGTATGAGAGTAAATCGGTAAAGCTCTTATCCGTCCATCCGTGGCGAGTTTTCAAGTTATACAACTTGATCACGACCAATAATTTTGTGAATTCATTACAACCCGCATACAATGGTGTCTCTGCATCGGTTATCAACTTCTCAAACATTTCGGGACAATCATTAAGATCCTCTTCAACCACCTTTGCCATCTCTTCAAATTCGTTCGCATCAAATGAATGTGTTCGGTGTCAACCGTGGCGCATATATCTCTTACTAATATCATTCATATTTGAAGATTCACCTTTTTCTCACCGTGCATTATCCAACAAGTGTAACTTTGATCAATTCCATTCGCCTTTAAATGTCGTACAACTCCTCTGCGAAGAATCGATTTTACATAAATAAGCACCTTAAACAAGGACATTTCATACCACTAGAAGTCCCTAAACGCTCAACAAAGACAACTCACAAAATAATCCACTCCAAGTATACTCCTTGGACAGACGATTATCGGACATCCAATTTCTATCCATAATTTCCAAATTATATTTATAATAAAATCCGAGAAGAGAACTTTAACATATGACCCATCAAGCAATTCAAATATAATGAAGAATCAATTCATATAAAAACAAACAAAAATTCCTCTTTTAAAATTTTTTCAAATCCACTCCTTATTTTCCCAAGCTATATCTATATCATATTCTATTTCTATTCTCGGTCCTTTGGTCAAGACAAAGGAACCATATAGTCTAGTCTTCCAAATAATTAATTTATGTTTAACAAGAAGAGGCTAGTGGTAAAAAAAAAGAAGAGTCTAGTGTGCACAAGTGACAAAACTAATATATTTCTAAACTAGAACCCACAATTAATATCTAACAAGAAACAGAGCAAGGAACAAAAACTCACCAATGTTGTCCGAGTGAGAGAGATGATGTTCATCGAGAGAGATGATTTTCCTTGAGAGAGATGATGTTAATTTGAGTTAGGGTGTTAGGGTTTTGCGTTTCGGGTGAGTGATTTTGCATTTCGGGTGAGAGTGTTAATTTGAGAAAGGAAGTAGCTCAATAGGAAACAAAAAAATATTATTTAACCATACCTAGCGTTTTCTAAAAACGCTAGGGATCTATCTAGCGTGTTTTCTAAATACCTAGCGTTTTGAATAAAAGCGCTAGGGATCCATCTAGAGTGTTTACTAAATACCTAGCGTTTTATAAAAACGCTTAGGATCTATCTAGCGTGTTTTCAAAATACCTAGCGTTTTTGAATAAAAGCGCTAGGATCCGTCTAGAGTGTTTACTAAATACCTAGCGTTTTATAAAAACGCTAGGATCTATCTAGCGTGTTTTCTAATTGGCTAGCGTTTTTGAATAAAAGCGCTAGGGATCCGTCTAGCGTGTTTTCTAATTTGCTAGCGTTTTTAAGTAAAAGTGCTAGGATCCGTCTAGCGTGTTACCTAATTGGTAGCGCTTTTTACATTAAAACGCTACTAATGGTGTAGCGTGTTATTAAAATGGGTAGCGTTTTTATAAACGCTACTAAAGGCATGATCTCTTTTTACATTCCGCGCAGTAGTGTCTACAAAGTCTCTTTAAATTACTAGTGATTAAATTTCATGAAGTCTCTCTAACTAATCTCAAATTCAATTTACGAGTATTGACAATTAATATTCCCTATACCACAACTATATACTTATCACTCTTATAATACTAAATTCTACTCAAAATAAGACAACTACAATTATAAATTATCTACTTATTATATTTGCACCTAAACCTCTATTTCACATTATTTTTCCATCTACAGGTATCATAAATCATAAATATTATAATATAACAATCAATTAAAACACATCAAATCAATTCAATACACTCAACTAAGTAAATTTCAATCAGTAGCTATTACACATAATCAAACAATACATAGAGCATATACATGATTTCATAGGCAAATTCAACATCATGGAGCACACAAAATTTAGACAAAAATGGGGTCTAAGGCCAACCCCTCTACCCACAACCATTGTTATACCCATGAGCAAAATAATCTCCCGACTTACCTCAACTAAGAGAGTTTATTGTCTACGATAGCGGAGAAAGCTTGAAACAAAGTTCACAATAACGAAGCATAACAGCGATGACCGTGGATTCATCGGCGATTTTGATGTAGCAATCAGAAGGGCGTAAATAAAAGCTCTTGTCAAGGAGGTCACAAAACTTCAAAACTAGTCCATGATTGTTCAAACCACCACCGTGATTTGCCAACAAATAGGCCCCAACGTAGTCGAACTTTCAATATATATAGAAAGAATTTAATTTGTTGTCTAGCAATTTGATCTCAGAACTAGAAAGAGTTGAAAAATAGATTGAGTGAAAGGGATATGTGTGGACTGTAGATGGAACGAGTAGTGTTTACGTTTTCATTGGAGGGGAATGAATGTCAAGTATTGGAGTAAGGGTTTAGTGTGGTAATGGCGGCGCACAAGAGATGAGAAAACCTGATTTAATGTGGGTGCATAAAAAGGTTAGGAATTTTTTTTACGCCACCGAGTGTTTTCACGCCAACTCTGACATTTTTTTAGAAGAATAAAACTATAATTATATCTATTAGTTTATACAGACAATAATATATTTCAGCAATATAAAAATAGATCAAGTAATCTATCAAGAAAAACTAACATCCTACGTAGATCCTTCTTTCTCTTGATTCCCATAATAATTAATCATTGTTAGAATAAATTAAACATTTAAACAAAACACAAATTATTATAAATAAAATTGGTAGCATATGCATACATATACACACATCCTAAAAAATATTTGAGGTGTTACACTTATAAAATTACAACAATGCTATTTTGACAAAAAAAAATTTGACAAATCGACAAGTTACTAACCTACAACACCAATTAACCAAGTTTTTAGACTATTAGTAAGCGATCAATTAACCAAGTTTTTAATCCACGCCAAAATCGTGAAAAAAGGTTGGCTATAAAGAGCCTAAAAAACTTGGTTAATTGGTGTCAGAGGCCAGAGTAACTTGTCGATTTGTCAAATATTTTTTTGTCAAAATAGCATTTTTGATAAAATTATCACACAAGAGCAAACACGTATATAACAAAAACCCGGTCACACCACTTACAAAAATTAAAAATATACATAGATACACATGTACTTATATATACATATATTAATAAGAAATTTTGGGGTGTTACAATTAATCTGTTGTTATATACTACCTGCGGTGTTATTGACTGACAGATAGTTGGGTCTGATGAGTGCCATTAGTGATGTATTTTCGTCGACAGTGAATTTGGTTTGCAAGTGTCATGTAACGAAAACGCGAAAGCTGTTAAATTTTTGCTTATTTGTGTAGGTGTTGTATTAGCAAGTGCAGAAGGTGCGGAAAGTAGTGCAGCCCACTTGCTGCGGCCCAACCCACTTCACTCTCTCAATGGTTCAAACAAAAAACCACTTACGCTCTCTCTCAAGAACTAGAGTTTCGTTCTTTCTTCTTTCTTGAATCGGAGCTTCTCTCTCTTCGTCTTCTCTCTTCTCTCTCTCTCTAAACCTAGGGTTATTGAACTCTCACACCTTCAATGGCGTGATCGAAGCTTCAAAACTTGGTTTCTTGATCTGTGATGAACTCTGGTGATGATGATGCACTCGATCTCCTTGATCTTGCACTGAACCAGTCTTTCTGAGGTCAATACTTCGCACCAACCCTTGTTGGCTTTGATTCTGGGTTTCGTGAGTTTGAATCTCTCAAACTCACTCAATACAACCTTCGGTAAGCTTGATCACTAACCCTTCTCTTTCTTTGTTTAGATTCAAGCACAAGACAGAAACCCTAATCTGAATCTCTCTGTTTTGCAGGTTGTGTTGCTAGGGTTTCCTTTGCAACACAAAACGATGGAGATGTTGAAGATCTTGCTCAGTAACTTGAGGGATTTCGTGAACCCTAGTGATTTCACCCTTTGAAATCACCTGCAACAGAAACCCTAAGTAAAGGTAGTCACTTCCTTTACACTATTTCTGTTCTTGAATGATTTTCCTTCACAACTTAATCACTGATCACCCTGTTTTTCTTTGTACACACTGATTATGTTGCTGGAGATGGATCTTGATGTATTCAACCCTTTGAATCACACCAAAATCAGTTACACAGAGGTATAATTCCCTTTCTCTCACACTTACACTCTTTCTTGCACCGATTAGACTTGATTCACACCTAGAATCAATACTAACCTTTCTTCCTCTTTGATCTGCAAGGTACCAATCCACCTTGATTGATACACAAACCTTCAAAGCTTGAAGAATGCCTTAGAGATTGAATGAATTCAGGGAGTTGTAGAATAGAAAGTAATAGCACTTGAATGTAAAGTAAAAACTAGAATTTTATTTCTCTATGTTGTATTTACAAGTGACTGAATTTACATATATATACACTAGTAGGCACATAACTCAGACATGTTGGTGAGGAGGTGGTTAGTTAGTTACTAACAGCCTTCTAACCAAATAAACCGTTTAGGCTTATCTCATAAAAAACTCCTAACTACTTTTAAACACATTTTTAAATGTTTAGCAAGTAGTGTTAGCTTTGTATGTGTAATGTGGCAGCAACGGCTATTTTGTAGCCTATTTCTTTAAGGGTAAAGTTGTCTTAGGGTTTGAAAAGATTAGACTTTCAACAAAAGAAAAGTGTAAGGAGTATGTGAAGAAGGATATGCAAGAGTCAGTGATTGATCATTGGCATGGTCTTGTTGAGTCACGTGACGAGATTGAGTACGCTAGGCGTTTGGAACTTTTAGAGCAGTCATGCAGTGATCTGCCCTACTTTCTGAAGTACTTGCATGATACATGGTTGACTTCTCATAAGCATAGAATTGTTTAGGCATGGACTAACTAGGTATAAATTGAGTATTCTAGAGAATAATCTCTCGGACTGGGTAGGACCGTATTATGTGTTAAGTTTTTATTGTTACATTTTATGAATATAGATAACGTTATTATAGGTTGTTGTTTATGTTACAACTTTAAGCTGTTTGTGTTATGACTTCATCTAATATGTGTGATTAGGCTGTTGTTTATGCTCCAACTTTAGGGTGTTTCTGTTATGACTTGATCTAATTTGTGTGACTTTTGTCTTTAACTATGATGTCTTTCTAATACTTAGAATTTGTTTGATGTTGTTAATTAATCATGTTGATGTTTAAAAGTAATTCATTTAATCGATAGTCAAACAATCCGTCCATCAGACGGGAGGTGAGGCTAGTTCAAACTTGATTTTGTTTAATTATATCTTTGGTTGATAGCAATAATAATAAATTAAACTAATATTAATAATAAAAATAATGCTCAGGACAAACGCCAATTGTCAATTAATATTAAAAGGTTTTTTTTTGTACCCCACCTTTTCCCCCCATACCCCCACACACCCAGTGAATAGACCAAAATACCCCTGCCTTTTTACAAAATCCCAATTTCTTTACTCATTTGGTCATATCCATGATTGACCATGTACCACTCGCATATATCTCACAAAAACATATATACGAGCGACCTATTTCAGCCCCAATCGAAACATATATACGACGCTTTCCATTTTCCACATCGTATATACGTTTCAACCAACGTATATACGATTGACTTCAGAGTTGCCAATCGTATTTACGTCCACTAGTCCACTACCACATATATACGACGCGTAAACAAGTAAGCATCGTATACCCCCTGCATATGTATATACGATGTGCATTTTTTTTAACTAATTGTTTTTTCTTTTCTTTGCATGCAGTGTCCGGTAGGCATCGCAGTCTAAGGGACAGTCATCAGAGACGAGGGAGATGGGAGGTATCTCCTATCATAGAGAGAGGGGAGACATCTTCGGCTGCTCCGAGCACGAGGACTTAGAGGTATAATCGGTTGCATGCTTCGGCCATGAGACAGGATATGAGACAGGTGATGCAAATTTCAAGACCACCAGCAGACACCCCGGTATGATGTTCACCGGTGAGTACCATCACCAAATTTCGAGATCAAGACGCTAGAGATTTTTATCATTGGGATTTCTTGCAATAGAGTCAGCATGAGGATTGGTATCGGGGTAGACCGCCTCCTCACTACACTTCCCAGCCTCCTCAGTACTATCCTCCGCCTCCCGAGTATCAGCAGCATTACCATCAGGGGCATGAGGAGTCTCAGACATATATGTCTTCCTCAGATGAGTATATGTCTGAGCATCACTCTGGATGACGTCTCTTGTCTGCTGCATCTTCCCATCCAGGGGAACTATGCCCCACCTTCTGCCATTACTGTGAGCTTGGAGTATGCCACACAGCTTGCAGAGACATATCTGGGTGTGTCACGGGTTGAGGCTGCTAACAACACCCGTGGGGGTCCGTATTACAGCTTTAGTTGGCTGCTGTAAATTTTTTAGCGTAATAAGGCGAAGGGGGGTGACATGACTGTTGCTGTGAGGGCTTATCTGCTTCTGCTTCTGACCTACAGTATATTCACTACGAAGACTGGAGATAGGGCTGAGGCTAAGTGGCTGGTCTAACTGCATGATTTGAGTGCAGATGTTCTTGGAGGCTATGCATGGGGTGCAGGTGCACTAGCTGCCATGTATGAGTCCTTGAACACTGCGTCTTTGAGGGACAAAACACAGTTAGGAGGGTATGCCAGTCTATTCCAGGTATGAATGTAAACTTGATTTTTTTATTAATTCAGACTGTGTTTGGGCAAATAGTTTTTAATTAAACCTGTTGTTTATTTTTTGCATTTCAGTCTTGGATTATCTGGTACTTCCCTTGGATGGCAGAGAGGAAGGATGGTCATATACGCGGTGCGGAGCCACTAGCTGGGCGCTTCAGGAAGAAGAAGACAGACCACCTAAAGCTGAGCCACTACAGGAGGATGATTGATGAGATGATACCAGAGGATGTCTGCTGGCGGCCATTTGAGGAGCACAGGGATGTTAGAACCTTTAGGCAAATCTCCCAATACAGGGGCTTCATTAGTTGGGCTGACTTCAGAGTTCCCTACATGCCTGATAGGTGCCTGCCATAGTTTGGGTACATTCAGGTCATCCCACGTGACCCACTTAGAGGTCGTCCAGGTCGTACCGATTGCGTGTTTCGGATCACCCACTTCATGGCTAGTGTCACTGATGTTCTGCGCACTACTTGGGATGCTCAGCGGGCAGATGAGGCTGTACCTGAGTACTTAGACTGGTACGTCCGTGCATCTATCCCCAGACTATTACCGGCTCCACCATCACCAATAGTCTGGACACCCTCCCCAGAGCTACGATTCGACGATCATGAGTGACCGGCTCTAGGGAGGGGATTCGTGATGGCGAGATCATGAGTGGCACTCGGGCGTATCAGACACTCTATCGGCTGGTGGGGATGGCACTACCAGATGAGATTCCACGAGCACTTAGACGGGGACGAGGACGAGGACGTTAGGGATTTTTTATTAGCACTTTGATGTATTTGTACTCATGTTACTTTTATTTTTGCACTTTATTATTACTTTTTTTCGGGTGTTATATTTTACGAGTTTCCATAAATTTTCGATTTCATTGATTCAATAAAACAAACTTACACAAGCGATAAAACATAAACAACTAGAATAAAAATAGGCAGATAAAAAGAAAATACAATAGAAACTACTGAGTTGGTGGAGTTAATCGACGAAGGATCTCAGCGACGATCCTTCTGGTTTCGACGTAAAGATGAATGTAACTCTTCCATTTAAACCTAATATGATTGGACATCATGTATCAGAGGTCATCCTCGCTGTTGATATCCATTGTAGACCAGTAAAGACCTCCATCAGTCCATTCCGGTTTTCTATAAACGATACGAATTATCTCATGCTCGTCGTTCTCTGGTTGAACCATCTGCAGTAGTTTGTGCTTAAGAGCAGCAAATGATATGCAGTGTTTTAACCTACACGATAAAACATCTCTCCCATCGAAACCTATACCATCATCTTGCAAGATGATGCCCTGATGATTAGCGAACCCCATATTTTAATGAACGAGAGTGAGGGAAGAAGACTCGTAGTATGACATTGGCGAAGCCTGCATCATCTTGACTTGTGTTGTGTGAGATAAGGAAGTTGAATTTTTGGTGTGAAAATAGTGAGGGTGGGAGTGGGTATTTATAGTTGAGGTAAAAGATTATCAACCGTAGATTTTGTCGGTGCAAACTACACCGTTGATCAACTTTGAAAGTGAAATCCAAACCGTTAAATTTTTAAAAAAAAAAAAAAAAAAAATTATATAACAACCCATCGTATATATGTATTTTGGACATATATGCGATGCCTATATTTAACACATCGTATATATGTCCTAAAGACGTATATACGATTGCATCATACGCAGCCAATCGTATATACATCTTTAGGACATATATACAATGTGTTATATATAGGCATCGTATATATGTCGAAAATACATATATACGATTGACCTTTTTAAAAAAAAATACATTTCAAAGGGATATTTTGGGGATTACATATTATGTGGGGGTATATGGGGTAATGGTGGGGTATGAAAAAAACAACCCATATTAAAATTGCCATGGGTGAGAAGGACACTACAAAGTTGAAATGAATTAACAAAAATGGAAAAAAAGAAGAAAAAAAGACAAGAAACAAGAATAAAGGTGTCTTGGCCTAAGGCTGAAAGAACCAAACAAGTAGAGCACAGAAGAAGCATGCACACATGGGCTCTACATTTTTTAGTTTTTGAATTATAATTTTTCTAATTCTCTATTATCTTTTTCTGATTTTTACTCTTGTCTTTGTGTGAGGGATATTGCTTTTTTGGATTAATCATCATATAGTATAAAAAAATTCAATGGTCAAGATTCAAGAAAGGATACTCGTTGCAAAGGTTGCTATTAGATATAGTTAGTTGTTAAGATAGAAGTGATGTAAACACATAACTTTTAAATTAGTGTGGTGTATTTGCAAACAAAAAAACGTTAATGTTCCAACCAATGTTTTATTTTCATTACAATTAGTGTGGTGTCAATTTGTAAGCCAAAACACATTGTCAGTTAATATTCAACTTGTGTATGCAAAACCGATAAAAACTGAAGTATAATATATCTATAAGGATTGTACATTGGTGTAGTAAACAGTTAAATAAAACTCAGGTTTTACATTAAAATAATAATTATAACTATTAATAAAGAAGATTTAAAAAATAACTGTCCATTTTGGTGTCAGATTTTTTGTCATTTTGACAAAAATGCCCTTTACTATAAGTACAAGTTGTAATAATGATAACCACCCACTACACATTTCTATTTCTAATAATGATAACCACCTAATAACACACCAACACAATGAAAGATTTTACCGCTAGTAATAATAATAATAATGAGACTCACATTTAAGGTACTAGTTGTACTTGTGAAACTAACTTCCCATTTTTGATAAGTTTACAGCTAGCAAGCTACAACATTTACACTAAAAAGTGGACACCAATACTGCTTTGATAGTAATTGTACTGCAACAATTTCAGTTTTCTATCTAATAAAGGTTACCATTTTTATTTCAACATTATCCCCATTTTAAAAACCTTTGAAGGTGGCACCAAATTTGAATTTTTGGACAGATAAAGGCATAATTAATTGTTGAGTTGTCAAAATTAGATGAAGGACATATCTGTAAAATTGCTGGTGGAAAATTGGCATGGATAAATAAATAAATAAAATAGTAGACTCTTAGTTATAATCATTGGTTTAGGTAACGATCGAAAACCAAATAATAAAGTGGTGGATTAGCTAACAAAGACCAATTGATACAAAAATGGGTTACTTATGATCATATAAGTTACCCATCATAGGTGTCTTTTTTTTAAGTAAAAAGAAAAAATACAGAAAATGGAATCAAACTTATACACAATAAAAATAAAAATAAAAATACAAAAAAAATGTGGCACCGAGGGAATATTAGGTCCCTCACAAACTCAGAAATTAGCGACGGACGTAGCGAGGGAAACATGTCTCTCGCAAATTAGGTAATTAGCGACGGAAATAAGGCGCAGAGCGACGGATCGTCGCCGTCGCTAAATGCAAGGCGCCAATTTCAAATTGCGCTTGCACGCACTTCAAGACAGTTAGCGACGGATTTAACGGGTCCCTCGCTAATGTTCTGACCGTTGCAGTCCCTTGGTATACGCGCGGATTAGCGACCGAATTTCCGTCGCTACCTGCCATAAATGCTTAACCGTTCGACTCTCCCTTTCCTTCACTCTTCTCTCACTTTTCTCTCACTCTTCTCTCTTCTCTCTCACCTCACACCACCAGCACCCACGACCTTAAACACCATTCTCTCATTTCCACCACCACACAACCACCACCACCACCACCCACGACCCCCACCGGTTCCTCTCCTCTGTCTGTCTGTCTGTTTGTCTCTCTCTCTCTCCTTTCACTCTTCTTCTCTCCACCTTCTTCCACCACACCACCCAAACCTAAACCCTCTTCTCTTATTTCCACCACCACCCACGAAACCACCACCACCAAACCACCACCACCAAAGCTCCTCCTATTTATCTCCTCTCTAGCTCTCTCTCTCTTACTATTTCTCATTTCCCTCTTACTCTCTCCACCTTCTTCCACCACACCACCACACAACCACCACCACCACAACCACCTCTTATTGTAAGTTATGATATTGTTTTAATTTTAATTTTTTATTGAATTTGTTTTAATTTATTTTTTCCTTGAAATTGAAATTGGTTAGGATTGGATTTTGGTGTTTGAAGTTTCACCACCGCATCGGAGTGCGCACCGTCACCGAACCACCGCACCGGACGTAAATCTAATAGCGGTTAGTTTTTAAATTAAATTTGTTGTTATGTATTAGAATTGAGTATTGTTGTGAGTTATAATTAAGTATTAGTCTTAATTGTTGTTGTGAAATGTGAGTTGAATTGAGTGTGAAATGTGAGTTAAAATTTGTTGTTATTGTTAAAATAAACTTGTTTTAAAGGTTGTAGGATTGAGTGTGAATTGTAAGTTATAATTGAATATTAGGATTAATTGTTATTGTGAAATGTTAGTTGAATTGAGTGTGAAAAGTGAGTTAAAATTTACTTGTTGTATTAAAGGTTGTAGAATTCCGTGTGAAATGTTAGTTGAATTGTATGAAAAGTGTTTAAGTGTTTTTGGATGAACCCTAGGTTAGTTGACTGTGTGTTGTTGATGGAAAAGGGTGAGGTGTCTTTGTTTCACTCACCCCCATATTTTGCTCGAAATCATCTCCATTGAGATAATTTAGAGACAAGACTAACAATCTGTAAGGTTGGGAGTTCAAAATAACTTCCTTCACTACTTGGATGGAAAAAGGTTTTTGTCTGTCCTTGACCCCCATATTTGGCTCGAAATCATCTCCATCGCGATGATATCGATGCCACTAACTTGATATATGTTATTGGAAATGTTATGGGAATGTAACACGTTTTTAAAATGTGTGTAGATGAATTGGTATCAATTTAATCGTGATTGGGTGTATGATCGGTTATATTCGAGAAGAGCGGGTTTGAAGGAATCTTTTGTTGTTGGGGTTGAACAGTTTATTGTGGTAGCGTGGCAACATGATTTGGCTAAAGAGGAAAATGGGGTTAGATGTCCATGTTTAAAATGCGACGGTGTACCTATTAGGACTGATGAGGAAATTAGATGTACTTGTATCAATGGGGGTTTAGGCCTAATTATAGGATTTGGACTGACCATGGAGAACGACTTCCAAATTTTGAAGTCAGAGCTTCAAGCAATTCTGATGTTGGTGTTTCACGTAATGAAAATATTGAGTCGATGAAAAACATGATTTGTGATGGTCTTGGGGTGAATGTGCCATTTGATGAGCCTCAGTATGACAATCATGAAGAACTTCCAAATGAAGAAGCACAGAGATTTTATAATTTGTTATCAGATTCAAACAAACCGTTGTTCAAGGCTCTTGATTCAAAATTATCTATGTGTGTTAAGCTTTTAGCTCTCAAGTCCATGAGTAGTATTTCTGAAGTGGGTTTAGACTATGTGACTAAAATGATGATGGATGCAACACCTTAAGAAGATTGATTGTTGTGAGAAAGGACACATGTTGTATTACAACAACGAGTTTGGTAAAAATGACGGTGAGCTACTTGAATGCAAATTCTGTGGACGGCCGAGGTATCATGTTCGTAAAGGGGCAAAACGTAATTATAAACCCATTCCTGTGAAGTCGATGTTCTATTTGCCTATAATTCCAAGGTTGCAAAGAATGTTTGCATCGACTGAAGTTGCGCAGAAAATGACTTGACATTATGATAATAGGGGTACCTCAAACATTTTGCGCCACCCATCTGACGGTGAAGCATGGAAACACTTTGATTTAGTGCATTCAGATTTTGCCTCAGACCCACGAAATGTTCGACTTGGATTGTGCTCTGATGGATTTACTCCATATATCCAAGCATCATCTTCTCCCTACTCATGTTGGCTACCATTGTTACCCCCTTACAATCTTCCTCCGAGATGTGCATGACTAAACCGTTTATGTTTTTGACTTGTCTGATACCTGGTCCAAATAATCCAAAAGCTAACATTGATATCTTTTTGGAACCTCTGATTGATGATCTCAAGAGATTGATGATATCTTTTTGGAACCTCTGATTGAAAAAGATGGACCACCGCCTTTGGTGACACCAGGTGAAATATGGAGCAGAGTTATGGATTTGCCACAAGTCACTGAGGTAGGCGAACTTGAGAGACTGCATGGTTATGGACAAGTGCATAACTGGACAAAAAGAAGCATATTTTGGAATCTCCCATATTGGAAAGACAATCTGTTGAGGCACAATCTCGATGTTATGCACATTGAGAAGAATTTCTTTGATAACATATTTATGACTGTGATGAATGTGAAAGATAAAACTAAAGACAATAATAAGGCTAGATTGAATTCTGCTCTTTACTATAGCAAATATCGATCCGATTTGAATTTGGTGGAAATGCCTAATGGGAAGATGTTAAAACCAAAAGCCAAATACTGTCTAACACCTGATGAAGTGAAAGATGTTTGTCGATGGTTGAAAGGATTGAGGATGCCAGATGGTTATTCTTCTAACCTTGCAAGATGTACCGATGTGAACACTGGGAAGATGTATGCGATGAAAAGTCATGATTGCCATGTATTCATGGAGTGTTTGCTTCCAATTGCTTTTAGTTCACTACCAAAGTGTGTTTTGGAACCACTTATTGAAGTGAGTCAATTTTTTAAGAATATGTGCTCTTCAACATTGAGAATGGATGATCTCATTAAGATGGAGCAGAATATTCCTTTCATCATCCTGTAAGTTGGAGAGAATATTTCCTCCCGGTTTCTTTGATTCCATGGAGCATCTACCGGTTCACCTAGCATATATGAAGCAAGACTTGGCGGACCAGTTCATTATAGGTGGATGTATCCATTTGAGAGGTAATTATCTATTTCAACATTTTAATTAAAAAATTATTAGTACGACTATTTTAATTAAATTTTTATTAATTAGTATGACTAGTTGTTCATATTTAGATTAATGGGTGATTATAAACGATCAGTGAAGAATAAAGCTAGAGTTGAAGGATCGATTTGCGTGATTTCACCTACACCGTGAAACCATCTATTTCTGTTCACATTATTTCAACAATTTTATGTTGTCAAGAAATAATAGAAATGAAAGGGAGGTTGAAGAAGAAAGACATGCGCTCACTTTATCTGTCTTTAGCAAACCTGGTCGCCCATCGGGAAAGAAGTCAACCAAATACTTATCGGAAAAGAACATCTATCAAAGACGCACGTGTTCATGTCTTGATCAATTGCACTGAAGTTAAACCATATGTCGAGTAAGTATGCCCCAATTTAGTCTTTAATCTATAGACGTTTAAAGTATGAAGTTAAATCATGGTTTGATCAACTTTCAATTACACCATTTCAGTGCATTCTTACGAATTGAGGGTATACCCGCCGAAGAATCTTCTGTTCGTATACATGAAAGTTTTCCAATCTGGTTTAAGGCTAGAGTAAGTAAATCAAATAATGTGTTAATGTCAAATGTTTAAAGTAGATATGAGACATGACTTATTTTTCCCATATATGGTTACTTAGGTTTATGAAGCACAACCAACTCCCCTAATCCGACACTTGAGGAACTTAGCTGATGGTCCTTATCTTGAGGTCACTGAGTGGCACACGTACCTAGTTAACGGTTACAAATTTGACACTCAATCCTGGAGTGAGGGAAAAAGAACAATTAATAGTGGGGTATATGTTAAAGGGGAAACAGGAGGAGGTGAAAATGACTACTACGGTGTGATCCAAAACATATATCAACTTGAATACCCATTCCTGGACTATGAAAAGAAAATAGTCATGTTTTATTGTGTATGGTTTGATCCATCGGTTAGAGGAACAAAGTTGAATCCAAAATGTAATACGGTGGACATTCAAATGAATAGAAGGTATCAACTCTATGATCCATTTATTATGGAAGAAAATGTGAGACAAGTGTACTATGTTCCATATCCATCAACTCGTAAAGGATGGTGTGTTGCAATTAAGACAAAACCACGGGGTCGCATTGAAGCCAGTGATGTGGAGGATGATGTTCCTTATCAGCTGGATGAAATGTCTGGAGTAAATGAGGTAATTGAAGTTGAACAGGTTCACCCCTTACGTGATGATCGCATCGATGTTGAAGAAGTTGAAGCGAGATTAGAAGTGATAGAAGAAAATGAATTAGATGAGCAAGATGAAGAAGAGAATCAAGATGAAGAAGATGAATAATTAGATTAGTTTATGTTGTTATTATCATTATTGTTCTTGTGTATTACCCTTGTCTTTTGGATGAAACTTGTTTATGAATATATCATTAATGTCGTTAGTATCACATTTTGTATCATTAATGGTGTTAGTATCACATTTTGTATCATTAATGTTGGTAATATTATATATTGTTGTGTGTTCCCTTTTTTTCATAGAAATGGATTCAGGAGGAGGCTCTGACCCACCGAGACAAGATAAAGGGAAGGGAATAGCAAGAGGGTCTCTCAAGAGGAGGCGTAATCGTAGTGCTAATAATGAGGTGGTAATTAATATTGGAAATATGAGGTCGAGTACATTGGTTGGTCCGCCTATGACTACCACCTCGGATGTCCCACCAGCCCATTCTCCATCGGGCCCCAATTGGTTTCATATTCCTCGGATGGACATATGCCACCTCGGTAGGTACTGTTTGGGCATATGCCACCTCCCGGGTATACTGTTTGGGCATATGCCACCTTCCGGGTATACTGACTCCGTATATGCCACCTTCCGGGTATACTGACTCAGTATACTGGTGGACTCTTCCCCACCTCCCGAGTATCTGGTGGGCATACGCACACACCGAGCATATAGGCACATCGACTGAGCATATGCCCACACAGGAGGATGATCATGTTGGTGGTGATGGTGCTAATGAGCCGGGAGTGGAGGTGGTTGATGACGAGAGAGTGGAGGTGGTTTATATCAACAACAAAAAGCTCTACATCATTTATCCATATGGTAACACGTAAGTATTATATTGGTTGGATTTTTTTTTTTTAATTTAAGTTAATTATGCAACAACTTATATATATATATATATATATATATATATATATATATATATATATATATATATATATATATATATTTGATTGTTTGATATATTTTTTCATTATGTAGACTTGTTCCAAAGTCAAATGACTTCATCAAGCATCACATATGTGATCCAAAAGAAATATTTTCAAACTTACCATAAAAAGTGGAGTAAAGTTAGTGACAAAGAGAAGGGAGAGTTGTTGGATTTTTTTAGGGTAAGTGTCTATTAATTATGTCATTATGTACCTATATATATTGTTAGTTTTAATTTAATGTTTGGTAATGTTTAATATTATTACTAATACATACTTTCATTATGCTTAATACAAAACAAAGTGACATGGCACCAAGAGTATGATGAAGAGGTCCGGAGATATTTTCTATTGAGGTTTGGTCAACAATTGTCGGATATGTTGTATAAGTTGAGGCGTGGAAATGTGAGGCCTCCTTACATGGGTGAAAATGTTTGGAATGCCTTCAAGGAACATTGGGAAACAGAGAAGTTCAAGCATAATTCTGAAAAGGCGAAGCAGAATAGAAACTCAGAAAAGGGCGGCTCGCTTAATTGTGTTGGGTCCATAAGTCAGGCTCAACATGCTATTCGATTGGTAAATTATTTTAAATATCTCAGGTGTTTTTTACATTACTTAATTAGTTAGCAAATGTTGAAAATGTTTTTCATTTTAGGCTAAGAAGTTGGGGCCTTCCCTCCCGCTCGCTTTGAGCTTCACAGGGCCACCCATGTAAGGGAAGGGTACTCAAGATCACTATGTTGAGGAGCGCGAGAGGTTACTCTGTAAATACACAACTTGAATTGTATTATATATACATATATGTTGCTTTGTTAAAATGGATGGAGCACTAATTATGCTATGTTTTGTGGTTATACAAAACAGGAGGCACATACTCAGGAGATGGGTTGTGACTCGGGGAACTGGAACTCTGAAACACCGGTCAACTTACTCTCGATTTGATAGCTCACGCCGAATGCACATTGGGAGAAAGTAGCGAGTTGGAACAAGGGTCGCTCAGATGGTACGGGGCCTTGGCTCCGTTAATGAGTCTGTCTGGTGTTGACCCCAGTAGAGCTTCCAGAAGACGACCACCATTTTCTACTCAATCAGATTCGGAGAGAGAGCGGTTTAGGAAGCTGGAGGAGGAACTGCATGCTACGCAACAGAAGCTGCAAGAGAGTGAGATGCAAAAGCTGGAGTGGCAGCAAATGATGGAGATGCAAAAGCGAGAGTGGGAGCAAAAGATGGAGAATGACATGAAGAGGATGATGGAGCTTTATCAGTCTCAGTAGAGTACGTCTCAGCCTGCGCAGAAAATTGGGGAGTCTGATGAGTCTGAGTATCGAGTTTTTGAGAGGTCTGAGGAGTCTGATGACAGGTCCTTTTAGTACTCTTTGTATTATTTTTTTTTACATTTGAGTATTTTGTTATGACATTTCGGTATTTTGTGTTGTATTGACATTTGATTTTACGTGTTGATTTAGATTTTGAATGGAATATTTTAGAAATTTTGTATTTATATTGATTTAGGTATTTTATGTTTTATTATTTATTAATAAATAAGCAGGTTTTAAAAGAAAATTATTTTTTTGGACTTTAGCGAGGGAATTAGTGAGGGAATTAGCGAGGGACGTCAGACACGTGGCAGTCACCAATAGGATGTTCAGGCATGGCAGTTAGCGAGGGAATATGTGTCCCTCGCTAATTAGCGAGAGAATTAGCGAGGGAACTGGCCGTGGGTAATTAGCGACGGAATTCTATTTCTCTCGCTAATTGCATTAGCGATAAGGGAATTAGCGACCGAACTGGTCCCTCGCTAATTCTCTCGCTAATGACAATTAGCGAGGGAATTGATCATGTTAGCGACTGAATTTTCCCTCGCTAATGACCGTTTTTTTTGTAGTGAAATAGTTAAATAAAACTCAGGTTTTACATTAAAATAATAATAATCTATAACTATTAATAAAGGAGATTTAAAAAATAACTGTCCATTTTGGTGTCAGATTTTTTGTCATTTTGACAAAAATGCCCTTTACTATAAGTACAAGTTGTAATAATGATAACCACCCACTAACACATTTCTATTTCTAATAATGATAACCACCTAATAACACACCAACACATGAAAGACGGGCCGCTAGTAATAATAATAATAATGAGACTCACATTTAAGGTACTAGTTGTACTTGTGAAACTAACTTCCCATTTTTGATAAGTTTACAGCTAGCAAGCTACAACATTTACACTAAAAAGTGGACACCAATACTGCTTTGATAGTAATTGTACTGCAACAATTTCAGTTTTCTATCTAATAAAGGTTACCATTTTTATTTCAACATTATCCCCATTTTAAAAACCTTTGAAGGTGGCACCAAATTTGAATTTTTGGACAGATAAAGGCATAATTAATTGTTGAGTTGTCAAAATTAGATGAAGGACATATCTGTAAAATTGCTGGTGGAAAATTGGCATGGATAGGCATCTTCCATCTTCCAAAACACCTGTTCTGCGCTCTACAAATATTGGCTCCTCTCCCTTTAACAAACACAGTTTTAAACAAAATCCTATAATAAATTGGAATATTTTCTAATAAACATTGTTGTTAAAGCTGATAAATGTTAATGCAATTTAAATTTAAATAACTAATAAAAAGGTATTACTAGCCTTCAGTAACAAGGGAGGGATTTGGAAGTAGTTCCAAAAGAAATATTTTTAAAAATACTGAATTTAGTGTAGTACTATTGCTATCAAAAAGGCGCATAAGATAAGACCCCCTGTCAATAGTCAAAGCTGAATAGGTGTCCCTTTTTAGTGTAAATGTTGTAGCTTGCTAGCTGTAAATTTCTCAAAAATGGAGAGTTGGTTTCAGAAGTACACCATGATCAAATAGAAGACAAAACTTATTATAGTTTTTCCCCACAGTTTTTGTAAATTAAACAACGAGTCATATTTTGTCCAGTTGTGCAGTAATTTTTGCTTTATCTATCGGACCACCATCAATAACTTCATAGTATCTTATGAAAACTCAAAACAAAAGTTATTATATTAGAATTAGAAAGTATGAATAAATGGTTAATGATTTTTGAAAAAATCATTTTAAAATTAGAAGTTATCCTTTTTAGAAACAGCTTCAAGTTAGTCTCTATGTGAAATCAAAATTCAATTTTTAATCATTTTAATTGCATTTGCATCTGCTTCACGAGTGGCTCATTCGGACTTTTTGTTTAAGATCCACCACCGAAAGTTGCTGCAACATATCCAATTAATATTAAAAAACAAACAAACGAAAATCGCCCAACATCGAAACTTGATCCTCAGCAATGTCCGCACTGCATAAAACTAATATTCAAGGCTAAAACAGTTTTGCCACAAGAACAACAAAAATAACAAAACATCACAATAAAAACACAAAGGAAAAGACAAAAAACCAGACTTGAATGCTGGTGAAAGGGACTAACTATCTTCAAGAGCACTATTGAAGTCTCGTTAGGGCTTTTTCTTCTTGACAATAGTTTAATTAGAAAATACTAACTAACTAGGCACCATTTTCAAACGTCCTTCACAAGACTCATTCACTCCTTCCTATAAAATTTAAAACAAGATAAAACCTGCAAATACCATGGTTTCCTTCCGTATTTTCAACATCAAGTCTAATTTTGTGGGACGAGTATGCGAATGAGTACTTCATATTGTTAAACAAGAGGGCATGTTTATTCGTAAATAAATCGTAAATAATTTTTCGTTAAGCTACCCATGAGAGAGAGAGAGAGAGAGAGAGAGAGAGAGAGAGAGAGAGAGAGAGAGAGAGAGAGAGAGAGAGAGAGAGAGAGAGAGAGAGAGAGAGAGAGAGGAGGATATCATAGGTATGTGATTATGGACCGTGAAAATGAGGAATGGTAAATATATGAAGTGAGTGAAGGGAAAGGGAGGAGAAATTAGAAATAATAAGAATGGATGAAGTTGGAAAGAAGATACAAAGTAGGGATCATTTCTTTCCAACCATTCCATTCCCACAACTTCTAACTCCTTCATCTTCCATTCCCAACTCACTATTCTTTTGCAACAGCCCCACACACCCTAACCCAACAAACAATGAAGATTTACCTCCACAGCTTACTCATATATATACTACCCTAACCCTACCATTTACCTTCTTCTAGATATTTTTTCACTTTTGGGCCCATGGTTATACGACTCAATGCAACAAGCAAACAAACACAAGGACCCATCTTATCTAAAAAAAAAAGGTTTGTTTTTAGGGTATTTTGTTTTGGACCCACACACCTACTCACCATACCCCCACATTCCTCATGAAAAGACCATAATACCCCTAATTTTTTCCCAAAATAGATTTACCTAAAAAATAGATAAATTCGGTGTGGTAATTTTAGACAACGGATTTATCTATTTATTAGATAAATACGTTTTAGTTAAAATTACAAGAAAAATACTGAGTGGGGTATAGGTGGTGATAGTGTGGGTGTGAAATAAATACCCTTCTTTTTTTAAAACCTCCACCCTCACTCACTATACCCCCATCATATTCCATAAACCCCAAAATACCCCTCCCATTTATAACTCCCACATTTACTACTCAACTATCGTTGACTTGCGCAAATTATCCACTCGTCGGAATTACCTTACAAACGAGGTAATTCTATTTTGACACTTTTTGACCGTTTTGACTTATAAACGGATTTATGTTGAATTGTACATAAATCTGTAGCTATAAAAAATTGAAACAGAATTATGATAAATCAGTTGTTATATATTTCATAACGGATTTATGATGTAAATCTGTTTCAAACGGAATTATGATGTAGAACCGTTTCGAACAGATTTATCTATTTTAACACAAACAGGGTCGTCCCAAACAATTAAGATGATCTGTGCAAATTTTAAAATTTGGACCCCCTACTTTTATCAAATTGGACTCCTCAATGACAGGGTTTTACATAATTTATGAAAAAAAATTGGCTAAAACAATATATTTTTTTGGTTGAATACATTCAAAAAGCAATATAATATAATTTAGGCTTAAATATGTTTTTACCCGCTGCAAATATGGGGTGTTTTGCTTTTACCCCCTGCAATTTTTTTTTTTAAAAAACCCCTTGCAAAATCAACTTTTTTGGTTTTAGTCTTTCTGTTAGATGGACGTTACAAAAAACGTGTGGCATTTTTAAATACGTTTTTACCCCCTGCAAATAGGGGGTGTTTTGCTTTTACCCCCTATAAAATTTTCCATTATCCTCTCTCCCCCACCTCATCTCATCTCTATCTCTCACTTCTTATCACTATATTCTTATCCATTCAACTCTTACTTCCACAATCAGATCCCTAATATTCAACAGAACAAAACGGTCCAAACCTCAAACTTCATCTCTCTTTCTCTCTCTGGTTCTTCACCACCATTATTTTTTCTCATTCTAAATCTCAAAATAGAACCCATCACTACGCCAGATTTAAGGATTTGCAGCGTTTTTTTGGGCATTGGTAGCGTTTTAAAACGCTAGAGAAGCTGGCACTACTAATGCGTACACCCCATTAGTAGCGTTTTAAAAAACGCTAGCCATTGACCCAACGTGTTTTGGACATACGTAGCGTTTTATAAAAAACGCTAGCCATTGACCCAGCGCCTTTTTACAATTCCTAGCGTTTTCTTTAAAACGCTAGGGATCCTATAGCGCCTTTCTACAATTCCTAGCGTTTTTGAAAACGCTAGCGTTTTTGCAAAACGCTAGGGATCTTCTAGCGCCTTTTTACAATTCCTAGTGTTTTCTGTAAAACGCTAGGGATCCTCTAGCGCCTTTTTACAATTCCTAGTGTTTTCTACAAAACGCTAGGGATCCTCTAGTGCATTTTGTCCATAGCTAGGTATTGAATGAATTTTTTAATTTCATTTTTAGCGTTTTCTCCTTAAAACGCTACCTATTGACTGAATTTTTTTTAAATATTTTTTTATTTTTGTTTGTTCTCCATTTTAATTACAACCTATAAATTCATTCCAACAAAATTCATCAAATATCATTCCAATCCAATATCATTCAAACAAAATTCAGTCAACAAAATTCATCAAATATTCCAATCCAATATCATTCTAAGAAGTACTTACAACATAATATATATCCAATATATACAACATATATAATAACTAACTATTATGAAACTCAAAACTTGCTAGAAAAAGCTAGAAATAAAACGGCACCACTCCCCCCTTACTGTTGTAAGTTGTTTATCAGAGTAATGCTGGATGTCTTTACAGTGGGGAAAATACTGAAAAATAAAATGAAATAAAATTAGAATTAAAATGTTTATTAAATGTGAGTAAGTATTATAATATCAATATAAAAAGAAATCTAAGTAGTTACCTTGATTGGGATTTCTACTCACAAGTGAGTGATAATCTCTCTCATATACCTCATACAATAGTACCCACAATCATTATTATTTGGTTGTTTAGGACACTACAAAGCAAAAGATTAGTTAATTAATTGTCACATTTTTATGACCAAAAATTCAATTAAAATTATAAGAATGATTTTTAAAAAACTTACAGTTAACCATCTTGTTTTACTCGTAGATAATCCCCAGTATTTTTGCAAAACACTGTAACGTCATACATATATATAACGTTAAGTTGAACAAAATACATATATTAAATTATACAAAATGAGAGGGTTACACATACACACCTGTCAACTATCTGCATTTAAGTCTCACGTAGACTTTGTAATGGCCTTGAAGTGAATCCAGATAGTAGACAATATTTAGCTTAGGGTTTATTGCAAAGAGTACCCAATGTTGTCTGCAAGTAAATGAATCACGAATGAGTACACATTTACACTATAATACAATCCTCAAAATAAATAACCAAGTGATTGAAGACTAAATTTCTCACCTTATATTGAGTGGTGCCAAAAATAAAGATTCGTGATCAAAATGTTGGGCATCCCTCAAGCGTGAAAGGATATAACTTTCTATTTGACTCTTCTTAGCCATAATATCCTCTGGTTTACCTTGATCCCACACAATGAGACACTCTGGGCACAAGAACAAAAATATTTGTGTCCAGATTATGAAGGGGAGAAGCACATTGTACAAAAACCTATAAATAATATATATACAACTTTCAGATCCTCATATATATACTCTAATATATACAACTATTGTGTACAAATAATTTAATACATACCTCCGTATACTCTAATAACAACCACAAAGTGGCCCATTCCATGTCATATACAAACTTTTCGGATCCTCAATGTTGAGCATAATATCCTGCTCCACTCCCACAATTTGATCGGTCGGTAACATAATAAGGTCATCGGGCTTCATTTTTTGATTGACGTGGTCCTTTACATAAGTGATGAATTTCTCGAATTCATCAAGGAAACTTTGGTAGTGGAAGGTCAGGACACTTTGGTAGTGGAAGGGGAAGGTCGGGACACTTTTATAGAAGGAGACGGTCGGGACACTTGGGGTACCTAGTATATATTAAAAAAATGATTAATTAGTTAGTTAACACACATTATATATAACAATGAGTCATTAACTTATTAACAAAAATATTGTCACTTATAAAGAAAAATAAATATACATGATAATTTGATCAAATACATATGTACACAAAATAGGTCGAGTAATAATAAATACTTGTGTCGAAGGGATGGTGCAGCTATCTCGTGCGCTATGTTGGGCAAGTGAGGTGCGAGAGGTAATATAGGTTCAGCAAGGGTGGTGCAGCAGGATGGTGCACCAATGGATTGTGCCAAGAGTCGCTTAAACATCCGTCTCTCTTCCATTAGTACAAAGAACATTCTTGGATAGCTCGTCATACTTTGCCGCCATGACTTTACAATCCCCGCACCCCGCTATGGCTCTTTCGCCCCATACACGGTCGTAGGAGGAATGCCATATCCATAACCTCTTATCCGACCTGTCTCTCTCTTCCTTCCCAAGGCACGAGCAAGGACATCTTGTTGACCATCACAATCTGTTAAATCTCCTTGTGATACTGATTGTGATATGCTTTTACGATGCACAAACATAAGTAACGGTTAGAAATAATAAACAAGTGTCAAAGAAATTTAATCGACGATAAAAAATATGTCCACGTGTCAAAAAAAATCGAGTAACGGATAGAAATAATAAACAAGTGTCAAAGAAATTTAGTCGACAATAAAAAAATATGTCCACGTGTCAAAAAAATCGAGTAACGGATTAAAAAAATATAGTCAGACACAAATTCCAACTTGCTAGGAATCATAAAATTAAAATTACAATACATGAATTTTGGAATACTTACAATTTTGTCCTTGACCTCCTTAGTTTTCGGATCCACAATGTCCCCATCCTTGTTTTGTCGGGCCTCTAACCAGACAGTACAACGATCAAGGGATTCTTGAGTTGGATGTTTCCCCTCTTGCAGTAACTATTTAAGTTTAATCATTGTTAATCAACTGTAAATTAAAAGATTCATTAAATCATAATAAATTAAACTAATTGTGTCTTACCAATCTTTCTTCAAGAATTTGATATCCACTTGAACCTCCTCTATAAGGGTACTCGTGATTAGAAGCTCTTTCTTTATTGGCTTTGTTTTTTTCTATTTAAAAGATAAGTATACATTAATGAATGATATCTAGTTGTGAAATATATATATATATATATATATATATATATATATATATAACTTAAATAATTAATATACTAACCAGAAATCCGGATCTGTAGTGTGTATATGTACAAATTTGCTCCAATCCTCCTTACTTATAATTAGGAATACAATGTTGGAGGCTCTGTCCCGATGGTCCCATCAGGAAGTTTGAATACTTTTTCCTACATCAGTTCTATAAGCCCGATGCAACCTTCCAAACTTCCTTGAGTATCCAATCTCTTGGGCATCATCCACATCAAAGTGTTTCTACTTATACATAAAAATGGATTAAATAAATATAACTAAAAATCACTAAATAAGATTATTAAAGATGTCTAAAATTATATACCTGTATTAAGGACCATAAATCATCTTTCATTTTTAGGCAAAACTCTATTATCTTTCTCATTCCAACTTTTAATCGAAATTGGAAACATTTGCTTCACCTTAGTACCAATAAAAGTAATCAAATTTGTGCCGTTTCTCCAATAGGCAAACCTTTAACACTCCATCCGACTGCATTAATTAAATCATTAAATAATTAGATAACTTTGAAAGGTAGAGAACAACATTAATAATTAGTAATTAACTTACCCTATATTTCTCGTGTCCTTTACTTATCCGATGGACGATATTCTTTTTTTTGTCATTCCACGGGAGTGAACTTCTTTGTGTTTCTATGACCACCCCCATCACCACCCTCATGACTACTCTCATGATCACTAAGTGATGCCATCTGACTTGCAATGGCCCAAATGAAATAGACTCAGTGAGTTTTAGCTTTCTAATTGTTTAGAACCAACAAACACTTAACAAAATATAGAACAAGCCATGCACTAAGTAACAGAGAAAGCCATGCACTAAGAACCTAGAGTAAACATATATAGGAAATCCATGCACTAAGTAACCTAGAGTAAACATATATAGGAAAGCCATGCACTAAGAACCTAGAGTAAACATATATAGGAAAGCCATGCACTAAGAAACAGAGAAAGCCATGCACTAGTCAAGTTAATAATGCTATCTAAGCTAGAATAATCTAACAACTAATTAAATACAACATTGAGCTAAGTAACATAGAAAGCCATACAAAAGAGAACTACATAACAAACCATAAAAACCCGGTGAGAGTATGTGTGTAAATACCTTTTGAAAGGGAGAGAGAGTGCAGAAAAAGGAAACAAATGGGAGGGAGCTGCGTGGTAAGATAGCACCAAGGAGAGAGAGGGAGAGCTGGTACGTTTGGGGTTTCTGCATTTTAGGTTTCTGGGTTTTAGGTTTCTGGGTCGCGCGTTTTTGGGTAAGATAGCACCAATGAGAGAGAGGAAAACGTGGAGTGTGGGTTGTTCGCAAGGGATGAACGAAGAAGGGATGAACGAAGAGGATGAACGAAGAGGATGGGTCGTTTGGTTTCCTGGGTCTCACACAGAAGGGATGAACGAAGAGGTTTTTGGGTTTTCGCTGGGTTTTCGTTGGGTTTTCGCAAGAGAGGAGTTAGGTAGATGAAGAGACAAAGTGAGTTTGTGTGAGAGAGATGAGAGAGCGCGCCTTGTAAAAATTTTAATAACAATGCCTAGCGCTTTCTAGCAAAAACGCTAGGGAAGCCTAGGAATTATAATTACAATCCCTAGCGTTTTCTTTAAAACGCTAGGGATCCTCTAGCGCTTCTTTACAATTCCTAGTGTTTTCTGTAAAACGCTAGAGATGCTATAGCGCCTTTTTACTACCATTCCTAGCGTTTTCTGTAAAACGCTAGGGATCCTCTAGCGCCTCTTTACAATTCCTAGCGTTTTCTATAAAACGCTAGGGATGCTATAGCGCCTTTTTACTACCATTCCTAGCGTTTTCTTTAAAACGCTAGGGATCCTATATAGCGCCTTTTTACTACCATTCCTAGCGTTTTCTTTAAAACGCTAGGGATCCTATAGCGCCTCTTTACAATTCCTAGCGTTTTCTGTAAAACGCTAGGGATGCTATAGCGCCTTTTTACTACCATTCCTAGCGTTTTCTGTAAAACGCTAGGGATCCCCTAGCTCCTCTTTACAATTCCTAGCGTTTTCTATAAAACGCTAGGTATTGAATGATTTTTTTAATTTCATTTCTAGCGTTTTCTCCTTAAAACGCTAAGTATTGACTGATTTTTTTAATTTAATTTGTAGCGTTTTTTTTAAAACGCTACCTATTGACTGATTTTTTTAAAATATTTTTTTTATTTTTGTTTATTCTCCCTTTTAATTACAACCTATAAATTCATTCCCTTCCAACAAAATTCATCAAATATCATTCCAACAAAATTCAGCCAATATCATTACAATCCAATATAGATACACACACATATGTACATATCACCAAAAGACCATATTAAACTAACAAGTACTTACAACATAATTAATATATATCCAAATCATACAACATAATAACTACTGTCTTGACCACTCTTATGATCACTAAGTGATGTCATCTGACCTGCAATATAACATAATCCATGTTATTGTTAAATTTACAAAAACTATATAATTATTTATTAATAAAAAATAACGAGATATCATTAAGTCTATATTACCTTTTCCTTTTTCTAGATAAAATTTTGTTTGCAATTCGCGTCTTGGTATTTTTTTCCCGACGAATAGTAATTCCATCATTATGATCTTTTCTAAAATATACAACATCCTCTATAGAAGTATTTTCCCTATTATTGGTTCCGATGTTACAAGAAAGGGTCGTCCTCAACACCAACATCATCGGGTGCTTCATCATCATCGTTGTTACACACAAATTTTTGTCACCAATAGAACAATAGACCAATTGATATTAACTGGATCAGTGACATAAAACACTTGTTGAGCTTGCGATGCTAAAATAAAAGGTTCATCTTTATATCCTAACTTGTTGAAATTCACCCACATGAACCCTGATTCATCAATCAGAAACCCAAGATTATTGTCAACCCATTCACATTTGAACACGGCTCCTGAAACATATTGTAATCCAACTCCCATATGTGTTCAATGAAGCCAAAGTAAGACATATTCGCATATATGGGATTTCTGTCTTTGGCACTGGATGCATGCATAGAATGAGCTACAAGAGTCACCCCACTATTTTGCATTTTACTCTGATTATCTTGTTCTTTTGTATAGAAAGTGCACTCGTTCATTAGATAGCTGTTGTAAGAGAAGACATGTATATTTGGACCTTTTGCTAACCATCTCAATCTTTTTGAAATTGAAGTAGGATTCGAAACACACTCACCATCAATGTGATGTTTTAGCCACACTATGAAACTCCTATTGTGTTCTTTTGCTAACCAAACTTGCTTCTTTCCCGGGAATTGACTCTTAAGAATCTCCTTGTGCTTGACAACATATGAATCAACCTCACTATCATTGTGAAGAACGTACAAGTGTGCTTGCTCTAGTTCTTTCCTTGATACCATCACTAATTTAGTTCCTGTCATCCCTTTACTAATCCTTCCTACATGACGAGACCTTGGCAGTCCCACAAAATATTTAAGACTAGATAGATAGCCTGTGCAAAACTCAATAGCCTCTTCAACTATGTAGCGCTCAACAATACAACCCTCAGGTCGTGATCGATTTTTCACATATCCTTTTAATATCTTCATGTAACGCTCAAACGGATACATCCATCATGTAACATGGGCCACACAATTGTGTCTCTCTAACCAGATGAACTATTAGATGAATCATTATGTCAAAAAAGGAAGGTGGGAAATACATCTCAAGCTCACACAAAGTGACAGTAATTTCTCTTTGCAATGTTGGCAACTTTCCAGGGTCAATCACTCTACTACAAATCGCCTTAAAGAAGAAACAAAGTTTGGTTAAGGTCTGACGCACTTTCTTAGGCAAAATGGATCGTATACCAATGGGTAGCAAATGCTCCATGAGAACATGACAATCGTGGGACTTTAGAGACTTTAACTTGAGGTCTTTAATCGATACAAGAGTCGCTACATTTGAAGAGTATCCCTCTGGAACTTTAACTCCATGAAGAAACTCACAAAAGACCGTCTTCTCCTTTCTAGATAGAGTATGAGCTGCCGGAGGTAGATATGTATGTGTACCCTTCTTTACCGGACCCAATTCAGGTCTCAAACCCATACTAACCAAATCCAACCTTGAGTTGATGGTATCTTTAGTCTTACCCGGCATAAGTAAGGTACCAATAATGACACTTTCGAAGACATTCTTTTCAACATGCATCACATCAATGAAATGCCTTACATATGACTTCCAGTATGGCAACTCAAAGAAAATCGACTTTTTCTTCCACCCCCGTTTGGCAAGCTCTCCCGCAAAAGGCTTCCCAAATTTAATGTTCAAATCTTCCACCTTTTCAAATACTGTTCGCTCGTCAAAGGCGGGGAGCTCTACGTGTTTCTCGTATTCCCATCAAATGCCTTTCTCCACAATCGATAGTGATGAGTTGATGGCAAAAATCTACGATGACCAAGATAGATATTCTTCTTACCATGTTCCAACCACATCCAATCTGTGTTATCTTCACATATAGGGCATGCACACTGCCCTTTGTTACTGTACCCAGATAGATTGCCGTATGCGCGGAGAGAGTCGTTAATTGTGCCAAAGATCATAGCCCTCGTGGTGAAACTTTCTTCTCTCGAACCCATCATACACCTCTACCCCCGCCTCCCACATTTGCTTCAAGTCTTCAATTAAAGGAACCAAGTATACATCAATATCATTTCCTGGTTGTTTGGGCCTAGAAATTAACAAAGACAGCATCATATATTTGCGTTTCATGCAAAGCCACGGAGGTAAGTTATAAATCGCCAAAATCACGGGCCATGTATTGTAGGAGCTACTCGATACCGCGCGGGTTAAATCCATCGCCAGACAATGCAAGGCGTAGGTTTCTCGGGTCATCCCCGAAATTAGGATACTCAAAGGCGGAGAATCTGTAGGGTGTAAGTAGCATACCATCTTTAATCCTTTCATCCTCATGCCATGTCAAGTGTTGTGCATCTTACGAACTACGATACATGCGCCTAAATCGAGGAATTATAGGAAAATACCACAACACCTTTTCTCGGAGCGGACTCTTTCTTCTTATACGCGGTGCATTACATTTAGGACACGACTTTAACAATGCATGTTCATTCGAAATAAAATGCAATCATTCGGACAAGCGTGTATCTTCTCATAGTTCAAGCCAATAGACCCCAACATTTGCTTTGCATCATACGTCCGAGAAGGAAGTACATTATCATTCGCAACATTTCTTTCGAAGTGCGAGTAAATCGGTAAAGCTCTTATCCGTCCATCCGTGGCGAGTTTTCAAGTTATACAACTTGATCACGCCCAATAATTTTGTGAATTCAAGACAACCCGCATACAATGGTGTCTCTACATCGCTTATCAACTTCTCAAACATTTCGGGACAATCATTAAGATCCTCTTCAACCACCTTTGCCATCTCTTCAAATTCGTTCGCATCAAATGAATGTGTCCGGTGTCAACAACCGCGTGCATATCTCTTACTAATATAATTCATATTTGAAGATTCACCTTTTTTCTCACCGTGCATTATCCAACAAGTGTAACTTTGATCAATTCCATTCGCCTTTAAATGTCGTGCCAACTCTCTCTGCGAAGAATCGATTTTACATAACAACACCTTAAACAAGGACATTTCATACCACTAGAAGTCCCTAAACGCTCAACAAAGACAACTCACAAAATAATCCACTCCAAATGCATACTCCTTGGACAAACGATTGGCAGACATCCAATTTCTATCCATAATTTCCAAATATTTATAATAAAATCCTCGAGAAGAGAACTTTAACATATGACCCATCAAGCAATTCGAATATAATGAAGAATCAATTCATATAAAAAAACAAACAAAATTTCCCAAGCTATATATCTATCTCATATTCTATTTCTATTCTCGGTCCTTTGGTCAAGACAAAGGAACCATAGTCTAGTGTTCCAAATAATTAATGAACTTAATTAATTTATGTGTAACAAGAAGAGGCTAGTGGTAAAAAAAAAGAGTAGGTAGTGTGCACAAGTGACAAAACTAATATATTTCTAAACTAGAACCCACAATTAATATCTAACAAGAAACAGAGAAAGGAACAGAAAACTCACCAATGTTGTCTGAGTGAGAGACTGAGAGAGATGATGTTCACTGAGAGAGATGATTTTCGTTGAGAGAGATGATCTTAATTTGCATTAGGGTGTTAGGGTTTTGCATTTCTGGGTGAGTGATTTTGCGTTTCTGGGTGAGAGTGTTAGCTGAGAGAGGTAAGTAGCTCAATGGGAAACGAAAAAAATTATTTAACCATACCTAGCGTTTTCTAAAAACGCTAGGATCTATCTAGCGTGTTTTCTAAATACCTAGCGTTTTGAATAAAAGCGCTAGGATCTGTCTCTAGAGTGTTTACTAAATACCTAGCGTTTTATAAAAACGCTAGGATCGATCTAGCGTGTTTTCTAATTGGCTAGCGTTTTGAATAAAAGCGCTAGGGATCCGTCTAGCGTGTTTTCTAAATAGCTAGTGCTTTCTAAAAACGCTAGGATCTATCTAGCGTGTTTTCTAATTGGCTAGCGTTTTGAATAAAAGCGCTAGGATCCGTCTAGCGTGTTTTCTAATTGGCTAGCGCGTTTTTGAGTAAAAGCGCTAGGATCTGTCTAGCGTGTTACCTAATGGGTAGCGTTTTACCTTTAAAACGCTACTAATGGTGTAGCGTGTTATTAAAATGGGTAGCGTTTTTTTATAAACGCTACTAAAGGTGGCGATCTCTTTTTACAATTCTGGCGTAGTGCATCTTCTCTCTCTCAAAGAACCAACACACAGTTTAATTAAACCTCACACATTTATTAAACCCATAAAACCTTGATTTTGAGATGAAGAACAATCCATAAAACTTGAAACAAACCCTAAAATCAGAAGAATCGCAATAAAAGTTAATTACATGTTATGCTCATGGTTTGCTAGTTCTGTGAGAGAGAGTGAGTGACGAAGAAGATGAGAAGATGGGTTCTGGTTTGATATGGAAGTGTTGGTTTGTGTTGGAGATGGAAAAGTTGATATGAGGTTGGGTGGGTGCTGAGGAAGACGAAGGGGATTTAGATTTTTTTTGCAAGGGGTAAAAGCAAAACACCCCCTATTTGCAGGGGGTAAAAACGTATTTAAAAATGCTACATTGACGTTTTTGTAACGTCCATCTAACAGAAGGACTAAAACCAAAAAAGTTAATTTTGCAAGGGGTTTTTAAAAAAAAAAAAATTGCAGGGGGTAAAAGCAAAACACCCCCTATTTGCAGGAGGTAAAAACGTATTTAAGCTGTTATACCCCAATTTTGTCTGTATTCTTTTTCTTGTTTTAGTCGTTTATTTGTTCTGAGGTCGCGCAACTGCGAGAATTATTAAAAAAAGTGTCTCATTTACCAACCAAGCGGTTCGATCTACTACGTTCAACTAACTCAAAATACTGTTAGGCACGCACGCGAATGATCGATCTTTTCGTGCGTTCTTCGATTTAATATCTATATTCAAGTTTAGTCGTACATGAACAGGTCTACCTAAATTCATTTCTCTCAAAAGTTGGCTTAAGTTCAGACTTAAGAATGCGATTCCGAGTTAAATTTTTTTAACACGCCCATTTCTTCTATTTTCGGTCTAGTCGTAGCGCAGTTGTCAAGTCCGGTCCGTTCTCGTCTTTATATTTGACCTCTTTCTTATTATTATTTTTATTCTTATTTTGTTTATTTAATTTATTTAAGCACTTAATAGTTCAAAAATGTCAAAAATTCTATTTATTTTAATTTACAATTTACAATGTTTAAGAGTCCAATACGTCTAAAAATGTCAAAAAAAATTCAACTTAATTTAATTTACAATTTAAAAGCATTTAATAGTCCCAAAAGTCCAAAATACAAAAAATAGTGATACAAAAAATATAAAAAAGGCATAAATCGGAAAATAAAATAAAAAAGGGAACAATATAGCTCCCAGCCTTCTAAACCCTAATCCTAGCTTCCCTCCTTGCTCACCAAGTATCCAGCTCATACAAGCCCAAACCCAAACCTGAAAATCAATCAAAACACAATCCAAATCATTAATGTGTTGACCTAATTTTTAACTATAAATAAACAGTCCAATAGCAGTCAAAAAAGACACAGAGATCAGTACAAAAAAGGCTGCGAAAATCACTAGAAAAAATAAGGATTAGAGTTTCACATTGAAACCCTAATCCACAAAACACCGTTTTGAGTTTCTGAGTTTTAAGAGAGGAACCACAGCAGCCCAAAGAGCAAATACCGCAGCAGTTGCAGTGGGTTACAGTCACAAACAACATTCACAGGTGCCTAACAGAAGCTGGAGAAAAGGTTGGTTATTCAGTCTAAACATATAGAACTAGTTTGCATGAAAACTGATATGATATTCAGTCTAAACATATAGAACTAGGTGCCTAACATATAGGAATGAATGACATAATCCAAAGATTCAGTCTGTTAAAAGTTAGAATTTAAGTTGATCAAAAAAAAACTATTGTTTGTTCTGTTTCTGTTGGGATTAATGTAAATCAGAATTATATTTTTCATATCAAAACATAACAAAGCAACAATAGAGTAGACAGCTCCACATATCCAAGAGGCCAAATAATAAACACAAAAAAATCACACAGAATAAAAATAGGGAGAATGGTGTAGGAGGAGTAGGAAGCAGAATTAAGAAAAGAAAAAAAGAATAAAAAACTAACCTCGGTTGTCCTCTCCGGCACCGGTGACCCTCCGGTCATCTTCTCCGGCGAACCCACACCCAACCGATCCAAAACCACCATTCCACCAACACCGAAGCTCCCTTCAAATGAATAACCACCCAAACCGAAGCCTGCCATTTTTTTCCTCCCCCAAAACCGAACCCAGAACAAAAATACATGTTAGATCTGTGAACAAAAAAAAGGAAAAAACAAAGAAAGAAAGAAGAACAGAGAGATAACGAAGTTCACCACGCCCACGCCGGCGGTATTCACGTCGCCGTCGTCATCTCCACCACCACCCAACACCGAAATCACCCCTCTTCCCTCTCTCACTACGTCGCGCCGGATTTCTCTCTCTCTCTCTCTCTCTCTCTTAAGGAAGCCGCGGCGCCGCAAGCTGGGAAGAAGGAGGGATTGATTTTTTTTTAGGGTTTCCTTTTCTGAGGTTATATACTGTGTTCATTTTTTATTTTTTGTTTTAATAATCAGATCGCTAATTGCACTCTCCTTACTTACGCGCGCACCTCCCCCACTTAAGCCTAGTTTCGCATACTGGGCTCCCATATGTGAACTGGGCTTTTCTTTTTACACCCCTCATTAATTATACAACACCCTGCTATTAGTAAAAACCCAAATTTACAATGTGCACCCCTGTTTAGCTTTTTAATTATTTTCCAACTCGAATGTGAATAATTTTTCTCGCAAAATCAAATAAGCGGCTAAGTCGGTTGTACAGCAAGGTTAGTCATTATTTTAGGCCAATGAGTCATGCATTCAAGTAACCTACAAACCTAACAAATACGAATAAACTATTTTCCTAAAAAATAAACGGCTAAGTCGGTTGTACAACCGGGTTAGTCATTATTTTAGGGCCAATGAGCTGTACAGTTCAGTAACCCTACAAACTTAACAAATACGAGCAAACCATTTTCCTAAAAAAATAGGGGATTAAGTTAACTGCATGCAGTAGAGTTAGTCGGCGTTCTAGAACTAATGAGTCACATGCAGTTCAGAGTTCTAGAATACCTATTCTAAAATCAACCCATCTCACAACTCCTTTCAAAAATTCAAAAATCATTTTCAAAAAGTAGGGGACTAAGTCGGTTGTACAATCGGGTTAGTCAGCGTCCTAGGAATCAGTGAGCTGTACAGTTCAAGGAATCCTAGGACCCCTACACTAAAAAACACCAACCCATAAACATTTTCAGGAAGAACTACGTAGCTTTGATTCCTCCATTGCATCCGGAGGTACGTAGGAGCAAGACTAAACCCTTGTCAAGCACTAAAAAACAAAAATCTAAATAAGTCATTTTCTCTACAAATAAAAGGGTAATAATTAGATAAATCTTAAATTAATTAGACAATGGATGTTGTGGGGTGCTAATACCTTCCCCACACATAACGACTCCCGAACCCTAACATCGCCTCGTCCTAAAACCTAAAGGGATTTTCCGAATTTGCCCTTAAACTAGAATTTCGGTGGCAACTTCATTTTCGAACTTTCGAAGAATCCTTTCCCGGATTTTTCGGTCGCTACAGCTGGCGACTTCATTGGGGACCTAATTTTCTTTAGAGAGTCGAAACCTAGTCTAATTATTTAGGATTAATTCAATTTTTACCCTTTCATTTATTTATTTGCTTTTGCATAATTATGTTATTTATTTGTGTAAACCCTAGGATAGAAGACGATATTTGTATATATGTTTGTTTGTCTGTTTGCAGCTTTTGGGTTGTTTTTAAATTGCTCCTACACACACTTCACTTCTACACTTCACACACGTGAGAAAAGTCCTCTACCCGGACTTGAGTGCAAACCTAAGTTAGAACGAGATTGTGTAGTGATGGCCTGCGGGACGTACGTCTCGTTGGGTGGTCACGAAAATCTCACCTAGAGTTTGATTCCTTTTGAGGATGCTATCCCTTCTAATAGCTTGCCTATTGTTGTGGTCGATATTCTTGGTGGAGTCCTTGGCTCTAGGAACCATGTGTAGGATTCTTTAGAACTACCCTTGTGAGGTCCACTATAAAAGAAACTTTAGACCCACTCCATAGGGTACCCTTCTAGGGGCACAAAGGAGCTCTATACCCTTGCATTCAAACAAACATTAATGCATACTGTCTTTTATCCAACAAAAAAATCAAAATTGTTATTTCCGCAAAGTTTTTTAGAAAGTATATTACATGCATTTTTTCCCTTTTTGCATTACAAAAATATTGAAATAAGCGTTTTATATTACATGCATTTTTATGATCATCAGGGAGTTAAAAGTTTTATTTTGGAGAGAAGCCATGCATGCTAAAGTCAAAATCAAATTTTGTTCTTTACTCTCCAAATGAAAGTTTATAACTCCCCAATGTGATAAAATCAAATCATATGTTATCATCTCATGCACATACATCTCATACACATACATTTCATGCGCATACATTACCATTTCATTTACATTTCATACTAACATCATGCATTGAAAAAAAAAACAGAAAAAAGGCAAGCTGGTTCATCAACATCGTTATTGGACTTGCTCTCAAGCAAGGAACATGGCCGAAAACCAAGACAATCAGGTGTTGAAGGATGAGATTGAAAAGCTGAAGGAACAAATGAAGGACATGCTGGGTTTGAAGGATCAGATGGCCGAGGTTTTGAAGCTTCTCACCGAGAAGAATGCGGGCAAAAATATCTCAGTTGGGTGCACCAATAATCAGGCTACGAATGTACCTCGTCCTCACAACTCTCAAGACACACAATGGCCTCGGGCTGGGTCTACCATGGATTACACACCTCCAACCGAGGGTGCTATTTTTGAAGAGGATACTTACGGGGTTGTTTGCTTGAGAATCAAGGTGGAACAAAGAGGGAAACAATGTTGGTGACGAGACAGAACAAATGCAGAACCAAACTCCTGGCATCACCCAAGGGCTTTCCCAGGTTCCCGAACCTGGCTTCGAAAATCATACTCGCCCAGTGCCTCGTCCGTACCACAATATGAATAGGATTCCTCATGGTTACCAAGATGAAGATCCTCGGGCTGAAAATAAGCTACAAATGCTAGAGGAGCGCCTAAGAGCTGTGGAAGGATCCAATTTAGGAATGAAGGACGCGTATGACCTTTGCCTCGTCCCCAACGTGGTCATCCCCCATAAATTCAAAGTGCCAGATTTTGACAAGTATCAGGGGGCAACATGTCCTCTTAGCCACTTGACCATGTATTGCAGGTAGATGGCTCAATTTGCGCACAATGACCAACTCCTGATTCACTACTTCCAAGACAGCCTAGCTGGGGAAGCAACGAGCTGGTATATGCAATTGGAGCGCCCTCGTATCCGGTGTTGGATGACCTAGTGAAGCCAGAAAGCAAAGATAAGTATAACATTGATATGGCTCTGATGAACACAACTTCAAAGTATGACCAAAAAGACAATGAGTCCTTCAAGGAGTATGCTCTTGTTGGAGAGGGTTAGGCTGCATTGCAGTAGCACCTCTATTAGAAAAAGAAATGGTTGCCATGTTCATGGAAACTCTCCCACCACCCTACTTTGACAAACTGATAGGGGGAGTATCTTCAAACTTCTCAGACATGGTTACCATAGGAGAAAGAATAGAAAGTGCAATAAAAAAGGGGAAGATCACTCATAGTTCTGATGGACCTCCTACAACTTTCAGTAAGAAGAAGGGAGAAATCAACGTTGTAGATCAAGGAAAATCACACCATTATCAAGGGTCATCCCAATACGACCCCATACCCGTGTCATACACTGACCTGTGCGGCCAACTTGTCAGCCACGATTTGATTTCCCCTCGTCGGATGAGACCAGTTCAGCCACGATTGTGATCAAGGTATCGAAGACAACACCGCCAACTTAGTGTGTCTTTGTCCTGAAAAGTGCAAGAGCTAAGAGATTTTTGATTGTCCTGTGTTTTTTAATTCAAAGTTAAGTTTTTGTAATGCAAATCCTATGGCTCTGCCCAGGGCCTTAGGACATCTCAATAAGGGCACACATGTTTCATTCAGTATCATTATTAATAAAATAACATTTTTGAATTCTCTAGCAAAACTTCTTTCTTCCTTTCTCATTCATTCGCTCGCTTTTTCTATCCCCTCTCACCTTCAACTAATGCGAGATAAGAAGGTTTTCTTGAAAATAACAATGTCGGCAACTCATATCACAACCTTGATCACCCCATTAATCAAACTGAGGAAATATGGAGTATAACTGGGAGGTCCCCATGAGAATTCAACAGGAATCAACTGAAACAACTAACTTGGGCACGAAAGAAGACAAAAAAGAGTACAACAATTAAGGACAACAAACAAAGGAAACTCACTCGAATCTTATCTGATTGGGTCGACGTCATACATCAAGTCATAAGAGGCTATTAAACGCCCACCGGTGTAACAAGATCTTTGATTGCTAAAATTCAGCCGTTACGGTCTTCCAAAAAACATCATGGTGGTAGAGCTGTTTGGAGACCTCAGGTCATGCTCATAGCCTCTCCCCATACCACTCAAAGATGAATGGGGCAATTGCTGCAACAAACAAAGAATATCAAAGAGATCCCGTAGAATGCGACAAACATTCCCTTTGACCTCACAGGGAAGTCAAGCCTCATTTCCCACTTCAACAGGGGCAACCCCACACAATGGAAGTAGTACTTCCATTAAAGCAAAATGTTTGCCCTATGTCATGACCGATTGTATCAGTCAAGAACAAAGAAAGTTTAATAGAAGAAGGCCTTTCTTCGACAATTTCAAGAAGAAAATCTCAAAAGGACTCTCAAGCTCGAATTATGAAGAACCTTACGTGGTGAAGAAATCGTTCTCTGGAAGAACCTTAATGCTGACAGTGGTGAAGACCTCCCACACCTAATCAACTCAGATGCAGCCGAGAAATACTATGCCTGAAAGAAATGATATAGAAAAAAGAGAAAAATGAGTCAAGCAAGAATAAGTTAGGCAACTTTAATTGAGATAACGAAACTATAGCATTACACATTATTTCATTTTGGCACACAATCTTCGAAACAATTAAGTACAAGTCAACTCAAATTCCTATACATCACAGCAGCAATCAACCTATAGCAGACGTGTCAATCAAGCGCAACAATAATCAACAAGCAATCTTCAAATATCGTTCAGTATATACTTACCACGGTTAGGTCATATAAAAATTACTTTCTATATCCTAACAAGCTAATCAAGCAATCAATCAAATTAAAATTAGTGCATGCATCCAAATTTAATAATAACCTTGAGTTATTGTCGCCTCTTTCATTGGGGATGAGTGATTGGGGTGATCAGTCCCTCCTACTCATGCAACCAACTAATTAAGGTCACAAAACTACTTTCTTTCAATTTATAATTACCATATTAAAAGATATTTAACTTGATCCGAAAGCGCGAAGGCGTCGTCACGACTTTCACTCCCTTGACGTCGTTAGAACTCTTTTAATCACACATATCTTAACGATACTAACAACAGTCACAACAACCAAAATCAATGCTACAACCAACAGTTACATATTTCATTCTCACATACCTCAATAATTCAATATAACTTTTTAATCGTTACCCATCAAATAATTTACAAGGCGTGTCAGTGAAGGAACAAACAAACAAAAGTCACAGTAATAAATATCAACATAATTATGATTCAGAACGAGTACTAAGACTCGAGGGTTAACAGACTCGATAACTTGGCCGGACGGACCGAACTGCTCTGATACCACTAATGTAACACCCCCTTCTATTAATTACTATTTTAATAAATAAAAATAAGAGTTTTTAAAACTTTTCCACGCACCTCAAAGAGAGTGCTACATTTCATCAAAATACCACAAAATAGCATTTAAAACTCAAACGCATCATCTAGTGCGCGAAATATATATCATATCAAGATGGGCGAACCCTCAAACCTGTCTTAAGTTTACAATAATCCGGAAAATAGTTTTACAAAGACAATGAGTAAAAACTAAGTTTAACATATTCGAGTACATATTCCAAATCAGTCTAATACATAAATACAATGGCAATACTACAATTCCGCCCACGGTGTTACTAATCGGAGTTGACACAAACGACCCAAAAAGGCATGAACACCTTCACTCAGTATCACCTGGCGTTGCCACGAGAGCGAGCAACATAAGAGTAGTAGGGTGAGTCTCTTTACATAAATAATAACAAGTAAGATAAGCATTATATGAGGGAAGCATCTAGCAGCATCAATCCACAACAATTAAGACATTTATCATTCGATTATAATTCCAAGAGGCAACAATAATGGGTTAACTGAGCATCACCAAAATTCCTAAGAAGTATGAGTATATGCATGTATGCAATATGCATGTGGATCCATCACCACCTCAATAACCCCGTCGGGCACCCACCTCTTTTGGCCGAAGCCATACCACCTCTTTTGGCCGAAGCCATACCACCTCTTTTGGCCGAAGCCACACCACCTCTTTTATATGCATATGATTTATGTGACACCATGACAATGCATCACAACATCATAAATCTATCACATCAAGTATTAACCCACCTATTCGATTATAATTCCAAGAGGCAACAATAATGGGTTAACTGAGCATCACCAAAATTCCTAAGAAGTATGAGTATATGCATGTATGCAATATGCATGTGGATCCATCACCACCTCAATAACCCCGTCGGGCACCCACCTCTTTTGGCCGAAGCCATACCACCTCTTTTGGCCGAAGCCACACCACCTCTTTTATATGCATATGATTTATGTGACACCATGACAATGCATCACAACATCATAAATCTATCACATCAAGTATTAACCCACCTCTTTGGCCGAAGCCCACACCATCATAAATTTATCACATCAAGTATTAACCCACCTCTTTGGCCGAAGCCCACACCATCATAAATTTATCACATCAAGTATTAACCCACCTCTTTGGCCGAAGCCCACACCATCATAAATTTATCACATCAAGTATTAACCCACCTCTTTTATCATCACCTCACCACCACACCTCATTTATTAACTTAAATCTCACACCATGGACTAAAATCCCACCTAAGGATCAAAACACCTCATAAGAACCTTTTCAACACCTAAGGACCATTTTGATACACCCAATATTAGTGTAGTACTTAAGGAATTATTTGACCCATTATGATTAATTTGGTACTTAGGAAATTATGTTGACATGTTAGGCTTAATTAGACACTAAGGGACTATTTTGTCACTCCAAGGATTAATTTAATACTTAGGGACTATTTTGTCACACCAAGGATTAAATTAATTCTTAGGGACCAAAAACATCACTTAGACTCCATTAAGCACAACTAGGCGCCAAGGGGCAGCCATTTGGCGCCTCACTTAGCGCACACGAACACATGGCACGCAACACACTCACAGGCGCCAAGTTCCTAGCAAACTGGTGCCCTGTGCACAGCCACACACACCCACACGCACACTGGGCGCCAAGTTCCCAGCGAACTGGCGCCCCCCTGCACAAACCCACGCACCCGGGCCATCGTGAAACACGCACACAGGCGCCCAATTCCAAGGAATTGGCGCCCCCTGCCTGCACACCGTGCCACACTTGCCTAGACACACACACACGCACCCTGGCGCCAAATTCCCAGGGAATTGGCGCCCCTCCCTGCACATGCACATACCCAGACAGCCACGGCGCCCAGCGCAGCGCCCTTTTTCCCAAAGATTCGCGCGCCCTACACGATCACGCACGCCAAATCAACACAACACCACACTAGGCGCCATTTCCTTGTGAAATTGGCGCCCCACCACTCAAACACACAAACCAAACCACAACCCTACCATATTTTTATTCACCAATGCAAATCTCAATTTAATGACACTCATCTAGACAATTAATCATCATCATTAAATCCACACATACTCACATTTACTCACATTGAAACATTTAATCAAACACATAACATGCAAGATCAACAACATATTTATTTCTAACATTAAGCATCATGGTATCATCACATTCACATCAAATACAACCACAACATAGAATTAATTCAATTTCACACAATCAAACTATTCCTAGTGCTAATCCACACATAACACATATCTTACAAACTATTATAAATGTAAATGAGAATCCCCTAACCTTGAAATTGCAAACCCAAGAGAACCATCTCCAACAACAACCCAATAATCCACAAATACAAGCTTTTCTCCTATACTTGAGCTTCTAACTCATCCATGGAAAAAGGAAAAATACACAAGATTAGGGTATAAAACTTATAATAAAAGATAAAGGAAGGAAAATGGAATGGATTAGTACCAATTTCACCTACCCAAGGCAAGAAGAATTAATTTTTCTTCCCTTCCCCTGCTGGACAGCAGCCGTGCGTCCCCTCCCTTCCCTCCCTTCTATTTTGCTTTTGCTTTTCTTTGTTCCAAATGAAGTGGATACCCTTACCCTAGTTTAAGTTATGACTTTGGGCCTATTTAGTGGGCTTGGGCCCCTTATTTACACCCTCTTGATACTACCTCACATCCTCCCAATCTAATTAAATTACTCCCCACCCAACTAAAATACTCACCATTTATTTACCACATTTCACTCTTTAATTTAATTAATCACCCTATATTTATTTTAATATAGACAACTAAAATATTACTTAGTTAAATTAATCAAATAATCACTTAATTTAATTAGTTAGATATTCACCTAATTAAATTAGTTAAATAATCACCTAAATTAATTTTGGGGTGTTACAACTCTCCCCCACTTAGAATATTTTCGTCCTCGAAAATCTAACCATCATGCATATGCACACTTAAACACTCCCCACAACAAGCATCAAACTCCAGCAAGGCACCCTAAATGAAATTCGTATTTTTAAATGTAACCATCACTCCTCCACTTGGCTTCTCGCCCGAACTCTCCTCTCTCTCGCCCTTACCCCTGAAACTTCATAGGGCTTCCCACGAAACTGAGAACTCCTCTGCTCCTTCACTATCTTGTATGCACGATTGCTATCCTCCTCGAAAACCTACGCTCAACTCATGAAATCAACATCCACCCTTCTTATCTCCTCTATCCGTTATTATCCACGTCCTATCTTACATATAATAGATCAAACACTCTTCCCTACGCTCTTACCCCCCAATTAGGTACTCTAACCTGTAGGTTGTCAAAATCCTACCCGACTACCCAACACAAGAGCCAACAACAATTATGGCCAGAGGCCCAACAACCCTAACAACCGTGATTAACACAACAATACCAACAATCAAGAATAATTTATCATATATCCAACATCATTCACATCAACGATTAACACGTTCTCAACAACAAAATTCAACTTTAACCTATTCCACAATTAATCACTTGATCAATGTTCAAATTAGTCCACTTAACTCGGGTGCAGAAAATTCTGTAACTATGCGCCTACTTTGGCGAATTAATTAAAATAGTAAACGACCTCGGATTTCGACAAATAAATACTCGTTGGAAAGCCACGGATGTGTAGTTTCTAAATATATCCTTAAAGTTTTAAAACAATGAGCCAATTAGTACAGTTTTTAGAAACAACCCAAACAGCTCCAGACTTGACAGATTCTGTTTCCCCCACTTCATTTCACTCTAACCGACTTAAACTCGACCAAATGGGACAAAACTTTAGCCCGAATAAAAGCATTTTGAGTGTAGTTTCTAATGGAAAAGAATCGTTCAAAACGGAGTTCATTTGGAGACATAAAAGCTACAAAAACCGAACCTACTCACTGTTTGACTCTAGAAATCTGACTCGACTTTGGAGATTCATAACTGGAGCTACACAACTCCGAATTTAACGAAACTAGTGCCCAAACGACCGGCTTTAAGTCTATTTTCGAAAACGCTCAGCCACATAATTTTTGACTCAACCAAACAGTACCAGTTTTCAAAAGACTGAAACAGTGTCCAGACACGCACGAAATCGTAAACAAGTAAAACTCATCACGATCAATTAACCAAGACTAATTATAATCATCACTTAGTTTTGCATTTCATCAAACACCAAATAAGCATAGTCAATCATGCAAATAATTTAAACACACAAGTCCGAAAAGATTAAACACGTGGCATTTTATTCGACTTCTTTATTCCTAGAGATTGGTTAACATGCAATTTTTACAACTCCTCTAGATATTATCATGGATACATAATTCTACCAAATTGAATTGACTTCATATCACAAATAATACAACCAACACATGTTTTATAATACAATTGTTTTGATACAAGGCTTGATATTAGTTTAAACAAATGAAATTAAATACCCTCGTCAATTCTTAGCAAGGAAAACTAATCAAGTAATAGAAGTGCACAAAGGTCTCATTGCACAGTTTTCATCATTAGATTTATAAGCTTGTAAAACAATTTCCAAGAAGTGGCAAACAATACTAATATCAACAACAAGGCCCACAGTTAAATCATAAATCGAACAAATTTTCACAATTGTAATTCACACTCAGAAGGTACTTAAAATTAGCTATGTTTGTTTCCAAAACCTTGACAGTCATTTTTGAACTCTCTCCCCATATCATAAAAATTCTATCTTATCTAACCTTGCTATTAGTGTAAAACTCCCTCATTTTCAAACAACATCAAATTATAACCTAATCGATCCAAGGACGAAGTCGTGTCACCTTTTGAAATAGAAATCATAAAACAACTTGGAAACAGATTCAACACTAACCCTTACATTACGTTCATTCCTAATAGCACAAAAATTTCCGAGTACCACTTTTGAAAAACCACAGAATTCACGGCTTTGTCAAAAAGGAATCTACACAGGAACCCCAACCTTACTATCACTCTAGCATGCAACAACTACCTATTAGTTCAAAATTTAACTTTCGACATTCACTAAAAAGGTAAGGAAATTAATCATTTAATCTTTGACAAAACCCATCATGCTCACGAAACAAGCCAAATTGAAACATTGAAATGTCGAAACTTCAAGTTAGGCAACTTTAATTGAGATAACGAAACTATAGCATTACACATTATTTCATTTTGGCACACAATCTTGAAACAATTAAGTACAAGTCAACTCAAATTCCTATACATCACAAAGAAAGAATCAACCTATAGCAGACGTGTCAATCAAGCGCAACAATAATCAACAAGCAATCTTCAAATATCGTTCAGTATATACTTACCACGGTTAGGTCATATAAAAATTACTTTCTATATCCTAACAAGCTAATCAAGCAATCAATCAAATTAAAATTAGTGCATGCATCCAAATTTAATAATAACCTTGAGTTATTGTCGCCTCTTTCATTGGGGATGAGTGATTGGGGTGATCAGTCCCCTCCTACTCATGCAACCAACTAATTAAGGTCACAAAACTACTTTCTTTCAATTTATAATTACCATATTAAAAGATTTTTAACGCAGTCCGGAGTGCGAATGCGTCGTCACGACTTTCACTCCCTTGACGTCGTTAGAACTCTTTTAATCACACATATCTTAACGATACTAACAACAGTCACAACAACCAAAATCAATGCTACAACCAACATTTACATATTTCATTCACACATACCTCAATAATTCAATATAACTTTTTAATCGTTACCCATCAAATAATTTACAAGGCATGTTAGTGATGGAACAAACCAACAAAAGTCACAGTAATAAATATCAACATAATTATGATTCAGAACGAGTACTAAGACTCGAGGGTTAACAGACTCGATAACTTAGTCGGACGGACCGAACTGCTCTGATACCACTAATGTAACACCCCCTTCTATTAATTACTATTTTAATAAATAAAAATAAGAGTTTTTAAAACTTTTCCACGCACCTCAAAGAGAGTGCTACATTTCATCAAAATACCACAAAATAGCATTTAAAACTCAAACGCATCTAGTGCGCGAAATATATATCATATCAAGATAGGGCGAACCCTCAAAACCTGTCTTAAGTTTACAATAATCCAGAAAATAGTTTTACAAAGACAATGAGTAAAAACTAAGTTTAACATATTCAGTACATATTCCAAATCAGTCTAATACATAAATACAATGGCAATACTACAATTCCCGTCCCTGGTGTTACTAATCAGAGCTGACACAAACGACCCAAAAAGGCATGAACACCTTCACTCAGTATCACCTGGCGTTGCCACGAGAGCAGGCAACATAAGAGTAGTAGGGTGAGTCTCTTTACATAAATAATAACAAGTAAGATAAGCATTATATGAGGGAAGCATCTAGCAGCATCAATCCACAACAATTAAGACATTTATCATTCGATTATAATTCCAAGAGGCAACAATAATGGGTTAACTGAGCATCACCAAAATTCCTAAGAAGTATGAGTATATGCATGTATGCAATATGCAAGTGGATCCATCACCACCTCAATAACCCCGTCGGGCACCCACCTCTTTTGGCCGAAGCCATACCACCTCTTTTGGCCGAACCCATACCACCTCTTTTGGCCGAAGCCACACCACCTCTTTTATATGCATATGATTTATGTGACACCATGACAATGCATCACAACATCATAAATCTATCACATCAAGTATTAACCCACCTCTTTGGCCGAAGCCCACACCATCATAAATTTGTCACACCAAGGATTAAATTAATTCTTAGGGACCAAAAACATCACTTAGACTCCATTAAGCACAACTAGGCGCCAAGGGGCGGCCATTTTGGCGCCTCACTTAGCGCACACGAACACATGGCACGCAACACACTCACAGGCGCCAAGTTCCTAGCAAACTGGCGCCCTGTGCACACCCACACACACCCACACGCATGTCATACCCCAATTTTGTCCGGCTTATGTCAAAACCCTAATTTTCCCCAAAAAATAAATAAATAAAAGAAAAGCATCATGCATTGCATTTAGGGTCCTAAAAGTCATTCCAAAGTTTCTAAAATCATTTTTAAAGTTGAAATGCACTTTTGGACAAATTAGATTTTTAAGGTAAGGGGCATTTTGGTCATTTTTCATAACAGGATGATTTTCTCGTCAAAAATATGCACACACCAAAAGTACATTTTTCTCTTATCCAAGAGAATTTTTGTACAATTTTTAGAGAGAATATCCTAGCCTAAAATAATTAAAATGCATTTTCCCCATTCTTATTGCATAAAAAAATATTAAAAGATCATTAAATATTTCCCAATTACTAAGTGACAAATTTTGTTGTCTAGAGTAATTAGGGAGGTTATTTTATGATGACCAAAAACAGGTAACATTTTTCTAATAGGTGCATTCCCATTTTGCATGCCCAAAAAGTCAAAATTCAAAATGCAAAAATGGGAAGTGTCCTCAATAAGACAAAACACCAAAAAAACAAACATTTTTTTTTATTTTTCCTTCCCATTTCAGTTCATACCATGCGCATACCCCCTCCATTCCACTCTCTCTCTTTCTAGAAGCTTCTACACACTTCTTTTCTTATTCACTAAGATTTGATTTGTTCCTATCCTTAACTTTGCCCTCTTTGGTAAATTACCTCACTCACCTACACTAATACTTCCACCCAAAAATGCAAACTTACTTCTTTGGTAACACCCCATTACAAAAATACCCTTAACCCTATCTCACAAGACACTCCTTTCCCAAAATAAATAAAAGTTTATTCCTTTTTCTTTTTTTTCCTATGGCTTGCGCTCCACTCCTCTCACCTTCACTCTTATTTTGTGTTTCTTCAATACCCCTAATCCATGTGATGATCCATCCCAACCCTCCATTTAATTTTAAGACTCAATCTTAGAGGCACATCAAAAACAAAAAGACAATGATACCCTTAAACCTAAAAATCCCTATAAATAGATCCTCATTTCCCCACCTCACAAGTTTTTACCTCTTCACACTCATTTCTCTAAATCAAGCAACCAAAACCCTTCTCCCAAACACCCCAAAACCAAGCCCTCTCCCCTCCTTCCTCTCCTCCATTCCTTTGCTCCTTCACTATCTTGTATGCACGATTGCTATCCTCCTCGAAAACCTACGCTCAACTCATGAAATCAACATCCACTCTTCTTATCTCCTCTATCCGTTATTATCCACGTCCTATCTTACATATAATAGATCAAACACTCTTCCCTACGCTCTTACCCCCCAATTAGGTACTCTAACCTGTAGGTTGTCAAAATCCTACCCGACTACCCAACACAAGAGCCAACAACAATTATGGCCAGAGGCCCAACAACCCTAACAACCGTGATTAACACAACAATACCAACAATCAAGAATAATTTATCATATATCCAACATCATTCACATCAACAGTTAACACGTTCTCAACAACAAAATTCAACTTTAACCTATTCCACAATTAATCACTTCAGTCAATGTTCAAATTAGTCCACTTAACTCGGGTGCAGAAAATTCTGTAACTATGCGCCTACTTTGGCGAATTAATTAAAATAGTAAACGACCTCGGATTTCGACAAATAAATACTCGTTGGAAAGCCACGGATGTGTAGTTTCTAAATATATCCTTAAAGTTTTAAAACAATGAGCCAATTAGTACAGTTTTTAGAAACAACCCAAACAGCTCCAGACTTGACAGATTCTGTTTCCCCCACTTCATTTCACTCTAACCGACTTAAACTCGACCAAATGGGACAAAACTTTAGCCCGAATAAAAGCATTTTGAGTGTAGTTTCTAATGGAAAAGAATCGTTCAAAACGGAGTTCATTTGGAGACATAAAAGCTACAAAAAACCGAACCTACTCACTGTTTGACTCTAGAAATCTGACTCGACTTTGGAGATTCATAACTGGAGCTACACAACTCCGAATTTAACGAAACTAGTGCCCAAACGACTGGCTTTAAGTCTATTTTCGAAAACGCTCAACCACATAATTTTTGACTCAACCAAACAGTACCAGTTTTCAAAAGACTGAAACAGTGTCCAGACACGCACGAAATCGTAAACAAGTAAAACTCATCACGATCAATTAACCAAGACTAATTATAATCATCACTTAGTTTTGCATTTCATCAAACACCAAATAAGCATAGCCAATCATGCAAATAATTTAAACACACAAGTCCGAAAAGATTAAACACGTGGCATTTTATTCGACTTCTTTATTCCTAGAGATTGGTTAACATGCAATTTTTACAACTCCTCTAGATATTATCATGGATACATAATTCTACCAAATTGAATTGACTTCATATCACAAATAATACAACCAACACATGTTTTATAATACAATTGTTTTGATACAAGGCTTGATATTAGTTTAAACAAATGAAATTAAATACCCTCGTCAATTCTTAGCAAGGAAAACTAATCAAGTAATAGAAGTGCACAAAGGTCTCATTGCACAGTTTTCATCATTAGATTTATAAGCTTGTAAAACAATTTCCAAGAAGTGGCAAACAATACTAATATCAACAACAAAGGCCACAGTTAAATCATAAATCGAACAAATTTTCACAATTGTAATTCACACTCAGAAGGTACTTAAAATTAGCTATGTTTGTTTCCAAAACCTTGACAGTCATTTTTGAACTCTCTCCCCATATCATAAAAATTCTATCTTATCTAACCTTGCTATTAGTGTAAAACTCCTCATTTTCAAACAACATCAAATTATAACCTAATCGATCCAAGGACCGAAGTCGTGTCACCTTTTGAAATAGAAATCATAAAACAACTTGGAAACAGATTCAACACTAACCCTTACATTACGTTCATTCCTAATAGCACAAAAAATTTCCGAGTACCACTTTTTCGAAAACCACAGAATTCACAGTTTTGTCAAAAAGGAATCTACACGGGAACCCCAACCTTACTATCACTCTAGCATGCAACAACTACCTATTAGTTCAAAATTTAACTTCTGACATTCACTAAAAAGGTAAGGAAATTAATCATTTAATCTTTGACAAAACCCATCATGCTCACGAAACAAGCCAAATTGAAACATTGAAATGTCGAAACTTCAAGTTAGGCAACTTTAATTGAGATAACGAAACTATAGCATTACACATTATTTCATTTTGGCACACAATCTTCGAAACAATTAAGTACAAGTCAACTCAAATTCCTATACATCACAGCAGCAATCAACCTATAGCAGACGTGTCAATCAAGCGCAACAATAATCAACAAGCAATCTTCAAATATCGTTCAGTATATACTTACCACGGTTAGGTCATATAAAAATTACTTTCTATATCCTAACAAGCTAATCAAGCAATCAATCAAATTAAAATTAGTGCATGCATCCAAATTTAATAATAACCTTGAGTTATTGTCGCCTCTTTCATTGGGGATGAGTGATTGGGGTGATCAGTCCCTCCTACTCATGCAACCAACTAATTAAGGTCACAAAACTACTTTCTTTCAATTTATAATTACCATATTAAAAGATTTTTAACGCAGTCCGGAGTGCGAATGCGTCATCACGACTTTCACTCCCTTGACGTCGTTAGAACTCTTTTAATCACACATATCTTAACGATACTAACAACAGTCACAACAACCAAAATCAATGCTACAACCAACATTTACATATTTCATTCACACATACCTCAATAATTCAATATAACTTTTTAATCGTTACCCATCAAATAATTTACAAGGCATGTTAGTGATGGAACAAACCAACAAAAGTCAAAGAATAAATATCAACATAATTATGATTCGTAAGCGAGTACTAAGACTCGAGGGTTATGAGACTCGATAACTTGGTGGACGGACCGAATCGCTCTCCGATACCACTAATGTAACACCCCCTTCTATTAATTACTATTTTAATAAATAAAAATAAGAGTTTTTAAAACTTTTCCACGCACCTCAAAGAGAGTGCTACATTTCATCAAAATACCACAAAATAGCATTTAAAACTCAAACGCATCTAGTGCGCGAAATATATATCATATCAGAGATAGGCGAACCCTCAAAAACTGTCTTAAGTTTACAATAATCCAGAAAATAGTTTTACAGCACAGCGGAGTAAAAACTAAGTTTAACATATTCAGTACATATTCCAAATCAGTCTAATACATAAATACAATGGCAATACTACAATTCCCGTCCCTGGTGTTACTAATCAGAGCTGACACAAACGACCCAAAAAGGCATGAACACCTTCACTCAGTATCACCTGGCGTTGCCACGAGAGCAGGCAACATAAGAGTAGTAGGGTGAGTCTCTTTACATAAATAATAACAAGTAAGATAAGCATTATATGAGGGAAGCATCTAGCAGCATCAATCCACAACAATTAAGACATTTATCATTCGATTATAATTCCAAGAGGCAACAATAATGGGTTAACTGAGCATCACCAAAATTCCTAAGAAGTATGAGTATATGCATGTATGCAATATGCAAGTGGATCCATCACCACCTCAATAACCCCGTCGGGCACCCACCTCTTTTGGCCGAAGCCATACCACCTCTTTTGGCCGAACCCATACCACCTCTTTTGGCCGAAGCCACACCACCTCTTTTATATGCATATGATTTATGTGACACCATGACAATGCATCACAACATCATAAATCTATCACATCAAGTATTAACCCACCTCTTTGGCCGAAGCCCACACCATCATAAATTTGTCACACCAAGGATTAAATTAATTCTTAGGGACCAAAAACATCACTTAGACTCCATTAAGCACAACTAGCGCGGGGCGGCCATTTTGGCGCCTCACTTAGCGCACACGAACACATGGCACGCAACACACTCACACAGCGCCAAGTTCCTAGCAAATGGCGCCTGTGCACACCCACACACACCCACACGCATGTCATACCCCAATTTTGTCCAAACATGTCAAAACCCTAATTTTCCCCAAAAATAAATAAATAAAAGAAAAGCATCATGCATTGCATTTAGGGTCCTAAAAGTCATTCCAAAGTTTCTAAAATCATTTTTAAAGTTGAAATGCACTTTTGGACAAATTAGGATTTTTAAGGTAAGGGGCATTTTGGTCATTTTTATAACAGGATGATTTTCTCGTCAAAAATATGCACACACCAAAAGTACATTTTCTCTTATCCAAGAGAATTTTTGTACAATTTTTAGAGAGAATATCCTAGCCTAAAATAATTAAAATGCATTTTCCCCATTCTTATTGCATAAAAAATATTAAAAGATCATTAAATATTTCCCAATTACTAAGTGACAAATTTTGTTGTCTAGAGTAATTAGGGAGGTTATTTTATGATGACCAAAAACAGGTAACATTTTTCTAATAGGTGCATTCCCATTTTGCATGCCCAAAAGTCAAAATTCAAAATGCAAAAATGGGAAGTGTCCTCAATAAGACAAAACACCAAAAAAACAAACATTTTTTTATTTTTCCTTCCCATTTCAGTTCATACCATGCGCATACCCCTCCATTCCTCTCTCTCTTTCTAGAAGCTTCTACACACTTCTTTTCTTATTCACTAAGATTTGATTTGTTCTATCCTTAACTTTGCCCTCTTTGGTAAATTACCTCACTCACCTACACTAATACTTCCACCCAAAAATGCAAACTTACTTCTTTGGTAACACCCCATTACAAAAATACCCTTAACCCTATCTCACAAGACACTCCTTTCCCAAAATAAATAAAAGTTTATTCCTTTTTCTTTTTTTTCCTATGGCTTGCGCTCCACTCCTCTCACCTTCACTCTTATTTTGTGTTTCTTCAATACCCCTAATCCATGTGATGATCCATCCCAACCCTCCATTTAATTTTAAGACTCAATCTTAGAGGCACATCAAAAACAAAAAGACAATGATACCCTTAAACCTAAAAATCCCTATAAATAGATCCTCATTTCCCCACCTCACAAGTTTTTACCTCTTCACACTCATTTCTCTAAATCAAGCAACCAAAACCCTTCTCCCAAACACCCCAAAACCGAAGCCTCTCCCCTCCTTCCTCTCCTCCATTCCTTTGCTCCTTCACTATCTTGTATGCACGATTGCTATCCTCCTCGAAAACCTACGCTCAACTCATGAAATCAACATCCACTCTTCTTATCTCCTCTATCCGTTATTATCCACGTCCTATCTTACATATAATAGATCAAACACTCTTCCCTACGCTCTTACCCCCCAATTAGGTACTCTAACCTGTAGGTTGTCAAAATCCTACCCGACTACCCAACACAAGAGCCAACAACAATTATGGCCAGAGGCCCAACAACCCTAACAACCGTGATTAACACAACAATACCAACAATCAAGAATAATTTATCATATATCCAACATCATTCACATCAACAGTTAACACGTTCTCAACAACAAAATTCAACTTTAACCTATTCCACAATTAATCACTTCAGTCAATGTTCAAATTAGTCCACTTAACTCGGGTGCAGAAAATTCTGTAACTATGCGCCTACTTTGGCGAATTAATTAAAATAGTAAACGACCTCGGATTTCGACAAATAAATACTCGTTGGAAAGCCACGGATGTGTAGTTTCTAAATATATCCTTAAAGTTTTAAAACAATGAGCCAATTAGTACAGTTTTTAGAAACAACCCAAACAGCTCCAGACTTGACAGATTCTGTTTCCCCCACTTCATTTCACTCTAACCGACTTAAACTCGACCAAATGGGACAAAACTTTAGCCCGAATAAAAGCATTTTGAGTGTAGTTTCTAATGGAAAAAGAATCGTTCAAAACGGAGTTCATTTGGAGACATAAAAGCTACAAAAACCGAACCTACTCACTGTTTGACTCTAGAAATCTGACTCGACTTTGGAGATTCATAACTGGAGCTACACAACTCCGAATTTAACGAAACTAGTGCCCAAACGACTGGCTTTAAGTCTATTTTCGAAAACGCTCAACCACATAATTTTTGACTCAACCAAACAGTACCAGTTTTCAAAAGACTGAAACAGTGTCCAGACACGCACGAAATCGTAAACAAGTAAAACTCATCACGATCAATTAACCAAGACTAATTATAATCATCACTTAGTTTTGCATTTCATCAAACACCAAATAAGCATAGCCAATCATGCAAATAATTTAAACACACAAGTCCGAAAAGATTAAACACGTGGCATTTTATTCGACTTCTTTATTCCTAGAGATTGGTTAACATGCAATTTTTACAACTCCTCTAGATATTATCATGGATACATAATTCTACCAAATTGAATTGACTTCATATCACAAATAATACAACCAACACATGTTTTATAATACAATTGTTTTGATACAAGGCTTGATATTAGTTTAAACAAATGAAATTAAATACCCTCGTCAATTCTTAGCAAGGAAAACTAATCAAGTAATAGAAGTGCACAAAGGTCTCATTGCACAGTTTTCATCATTAGATTTATAAGCTTGTAAAACAATTTCCAAGAAGTGGCAAACAATACTAATATCAACAACAAAGGCCACGATTAAATCATAAATCGAACAAATTTTCACAATTGTAATTCACACTCGTAAGGTACTTAAAATTAGCTATGTTTGTTTCCAAAACCTTGAGTCATTTTTGAACTCTCTCCCATATCATAAAAATTCTATCTTATCTAACCTTGCTATTAGTGTAAAACTCCATCATTTTCAAACAACATCAAATTATAACCTAATCGATCCAAGGACCGAAGTCGTGTCACCTTTTGAAATAGAAATCATAAAACAACTTGGAAACAGATTCAACACTAACCCTTACATTACGTTCATTCCTAATAGCACAAAAAATTTCCGAGTACCACTTTTTCGAAAACCACAGAATTCACAGTTTTGTCAAAAAGGAATCTACACGGGAACCCCAACCTTACTATCACTCTAGCATGCAACAACTACCTATTAGTTCAAAATTTAACTTCTGACATTCACTAAAAAGGTAAGGAAATTAATCATTTAATCTTTGACAAAACCCATCATGCTCACGAAACAAGCCAAATTGAAACATTGAAATGTCGAAACTTCAAGTTAGGCAACTTTAATTGAGATAACGAAACTATAGCATTACACATTATTTCATTTTGGCACACAATCTTCGAAACAATTAAGTACAAGTCAACTCAAATTCCTATACATCACAGCAGCAATCAACCTATAGCAGACGTGTCAATCAAGCGCAACAATAATCAACAAGCAATCTTCAAATATCGTTCAGTATATACTTACCACGGTTAGGTCATATAAAAATTACTTTCTATATCCTAACAAGCTAATCAAGCAATCAATCAAATTAAAATTAGTGCATGCATCCAAATTTAATAATAACCTTGAGTTATTGTCGCATCTTTCATTGGGGATGAGTGATTGGGGTGATCAGTCCCTCCTACTCATGCAACCAACTAATTAAGGTCACAAAACTACTTTCTTTCAATTTATAATTACCATATTAAAAGATTTTTAACGCAGTCCGGAGTGCGAATGCGTCATCACGACTTTCACTCCCTTGACGTCGTTAGAACTCTTTTAATCACACATATCTTAACGATACTAACAACAGTCACAACAACCAAAATCAATGCTACAACCAACATTTACATATTTCATTCACACATACCTCAATAATTCAATATAACTTTTTAATCGTTACCCATCAAATAATTTACAAGGCATGTTAGTGATGGAACAAACCAACAAAAGTCACAGTAATAAATATCAACATAATTATGATTCAGAACGAGTACTAAGACTCGAGGGTTAACAGACTCGATAACTTGGTCGGACGGACCGAACTGCTCTGATACCACTAATGTAACACCCCCTTCTATTAATTACTATTTTAATAAATAAAAATAAGAGTTTTTAAAACTTTTCCACGCACCTCAAAGAGAGTGCTACATTTCATCAAAATACCACAAAATAGCATTTAAAACTCAAACGCATCTAGTGCGCGAAATATATATCATATCAAGATAGGGCGAACCCTCAAAACCTGTCTTAAGTTTACAATAATCCAGAAAATAGTTTTACAGCACAGCGGAGTAAAAACTAAGTTTAACATATTCAGTACATATTCCAAATCAGTCTAATACATAAATACAATGGCAATACTACAATTCCCGTCCCTGGTGTTACTAATCAGAGCTGACACAAACGACCCAAAAAGGCATGAACACCTTCACTCAGTATCACCTGGCGTTGCCACGAGAGCAGGCAACATAAGAGTAGTAGGGTGAGTCTCTTTACATAAATAATAACAAGTAAGATAAGCATTATATGAGGGAAGCATCTAGCAGCATCAATCCACAACAATTAAGACATTTATCATTCGATTATAATTCCAAGAGGCAACAATAATGGGTTAACTGAGCATCACCAAAATTCCTAAGAAGTATGAGTATATGCATGTATGCAATATGCAAGTGGATCCATCACCACCTCAATAACCCCGTCGGGCACCCACCTCTTTTGGCCGAAGCCATACCACCTCTTTTGGCCGAACCCATACCACCTCTTTTGGCCGAAGCCACACCACCTCTTTTATATGCATATGATTTATGTGACACCATGACAATGCATCACAACATCATAAATCTATCACATCAAGTATTAACCCACCTCTTTGGCCGAAGCCCACACCATCATAAATTTGTCACACCAAGGATTAAATTAATTCTTAGGGACCAAAAACATCACTTAGACTCCATTAAGCACAACTAGGCGCCAAGGGGCGGCCATTTTGGCGCCTCACTTAGCGCACACGAACACATGGCACGCAACACACTCACAGGCGCCAAGTTCCTAGCAAACTGGCGCCCTGTGCACACCCACACACACCCACACGCATGTCATACCTCAATTTTGTCCGGCTTATGTCAAAACCCTAATTTTCCCCAAAAAATAAATAAATAAAAGAAAAGCATCATGCATTGCATTTAGGGTCCTAAAAGTCATTCCAAAGTTTCTAAAATCATTTTTAAAGTTGAAATGCACTTTTTGGACAAATTAGGATTTTTAAGGTAAGGGGCATTTTGGTCATTTTTCGCAACAGGATGATTTTCTCGTCAAAAATATGCACACACCAAAAGTACATTTTTCTCTTATCCAAGAGAATTTTTGTACAATTTTTAGAGAGAATATCCTAGCCTAAAATAATTAAAATGCATTTTCCCCATTCTTATTGCATAAAAAAATATTAAAAGATCATTAAATATTTCCCAATTACTAAGTGACAAATTTTGTTGTCTAGAGTAATTAGGGAGGTTATTTTATGATGACCAAAAACAGGTAACATTTTTCTAATAGGTGCATTCCCATTTTGCATGCCCAAAAAGTCAAAATTCAAAATGCAAAAATGGGAAGTGTCCTCAATAAGACAAAACACCAAAAAAACAAGCATTTTTTTTTATTTTTCCTTCCCATTTCAGTTCATACCATGCGCATACCCCCTCCATTCCACTCTCTCTCTTTCTAGAAGCTTCTACACACTTCTTTTCTTATTCACTAAGATTTGATTTGTTCCTATCCTTAACTTTGCCTCTCTTTGGTAAATTACCTCACTCACCTACACTAATACTTCCACCCAAAAATGCAAACTTACTTCTTTGGTAACACCCCATTACAAAAATACCCTTAACCCTATCTCACAAGACACTCCTTTCCCAAAATAAATAAAAGTTTATTCCTTTTTCTTTTTTTCCTATGGCTTGCGCTCCACTCTCTCACCTTCACTCTTATTTTGTGTTTCTTCAATACCCCTAATCCATGTGATGATCCATCCCAACCCTCCATTTAATTTTAAGACTCAATCTTAGAGGCACATCAAAAACAAAAAGACAATGATACCCTTAAACCTAAAAATCCCTATAAATAGATCCTCATTTCCCCACCTCACAAGTTTTTACCTCTTCACACTCATTTCTCTAAATCAAGCAACCAAAACCCTTCTCCCAAACACCCCAAAACCGAAGCCTCTCCCCTCCTTCCTCTCCTCCATTCCTTCACCTTCATCCACCAAAACACCTTCAAACCTATCTCTCACTACCTTAGCTTTTCCTTCCTCACTCAAGAAAATCAAGCAATAAAACCTTCTCCTCCATCAAGCTCAAGGCCGTAGCTCATCCTCTCCCTCTCCTACATTTTTTTTTCATTTCTTCCTTCCTCTCTTAGAAATAAGGTAAAAACCCTTGATACCTTTGCATCATCTTCAAGCATTTTACATTAGAACTTATTTTCTTTTCTTCATCTTGCATTTTCTTCATTATTTAGCATATTTATCATTTTCATTTTCATAATGTAGCTTGTTGTTGTTGGTGGGTGAGATTTGGCATCTCACCCTTAATAAATGGATTTATGATGCTTTATGTTAATTTTGTTGTCATTTCACTAAACCAAAAAAATATGCTCAAGTTGATTTTGTGTTTCTTCATTTAATTTTGTTGTGAGTATTTTATTTTAGTAGTAAATGTTGTTATTGTTAGTTGTTGATGATCTAGTCATATGATCTATCACTAGTGCTTAAGGCACTTTGATTTGAGTGATAGAGATGACTAGAAGGGATTCAACTCATTATATTTGATCTTATGTGTCTTGTGATTTAAATTTAGTTTTGTTTAGTTATTAATGATCTTGCAAAAGGATTCACCACTAAGTACTTAGTACTTTTGATCTAAAGTGGTGAAGATTGCAAGAAGGGATTCAAGTTCATTTCATTAGTTTAATATCATGTTCATTTCGCATGTTTTGAAATAAATTAGGTCTTGTTTGATTTTTGATGATCTTGCAAAAGGATTCCCACTAAGTACTTAGTACTTTTGATTTAAAGTGGTGAAGATTGCAAGAAGGGATTCAAGTTCATTTTCATAGTTTAATGTCATGTTCATTTCGCATGTTTTAAATAAATTAGGCTTTGCTTGATTTAGATGTATTTCTTGGTTTAGTTATTGATGATCTTGCAAAAGGATTCACCACTAAGCACCTAGTTGCTTTTGATTTAAAGTGGTGAAGATTGCAAGAAAGGATTCAAGTCTATTTCATAGTTTAAATGTTTAGTGTTCTTGTAACTTAATTATGTTGTTGTTGGTTGTTGATGATCTTGCTAAATGACTCCCACAAAGTGTTTAGAGTATTCAATCCAAGTGGTGAAGATGGCTAGGAAGGATTCAACAGATTTAATTTTGTACAAATTGTCCTTTCATTCTTTGCTTTATCTCTTAATAGTTCTTGTAAAATAATCATAGGTTTTGCTTAATACTCAAAGTTTTCCTTGCACGCTTAGTTTTGGCCATGGGCCTATTCCATTGAATAATATTGCTTGGTCCATAATTAGGGTTAGATTTTAGGGTTTTGGTTTCACCATGTGTGCCTTTAGGTTAAGGTTTAGGTTTGAGGTTTATGTTACTAGATTGTTTTGTAGGTTGAATAAATACATGCCTTGCTTGATACTTATCTTGCAATTTCACATGTTAGCTTAGATTTATGCCTCATGGTACTCTCGTGTATTAATTGTTGATTACCTTTGCTTATGAATTTGCAATTGTTGCGTTTTGGTTTAGAATAAAAAAGGATTTGCAAATGTTCTACTTTCTTTTCAAAGCCCCAAGTCAAATGTTTTCTAATAAAAACCTAAGGCACTTTTCATAAATAAAATCATTAGCCATCACTCGAAGCTTTCGCTTGTTTGATCGTTAATGATGGAGTTACTAGTGGTAGTCACTCGAAGCTTCGCTTGTTTGACTATCATGAAAGCTCCCACACCTTAATCAAATATAAATCAATTCAAAATCCAAAAACAATATGAGTCATTAGTGGTAATTATCACTATGACTCATCCCTTTCCAAAATCATTTCAAAAAGATAATAAAACGTTGCGACTAGTAATCACTGAGTAATTGCTCGACCGATTATCGGTCCCAACACTTTTCTTTCAAGTTAGTAGTGAACGCCACTCAAGCCAATGCTTGTTTGGTATTCATGAACGCTTGAGTCATATTTCCAAAACCCAAAAGATAAGATAAAAACAAAACACGATTTTCTCAAAATCAAAAGAATTAAGAACTACGTAGCTTTGATCCCTCGACCAATGAGGTACGTAGGACCGGTCATATCCCGTCAAGCTCGCTTTCAAAAATCCCAAAGCCGTCTTCGGACGCAAAAGAACCAAGAACTACGTAGCTTTGATCCCTCATCGCATTGAGGGTACGTAGGACCGGGTCATATCCCGTCAAGCACTCTTTTAAAAAAAATCCAAGTCTAGTTTCCCTTTTCAAAAAATCACAAAAAGATTTCTCTCTCTTGTTTTCTAAAAACTCCTTCAAATAAAAAGGAAAAGAAAAGAAGTAGAACAATTATTTTCAAATCAAACAATCCTAACCACACATCGAATTAATGGTTCCCTTTCGGTAGAAAGGAGGTGTGGGGTGCTAATACCTTCCCCACACCTAACCGACCCCCGAACCCACATTTCTGTTTTCAAAAGACCACCCGCCTTTTTGTAAAAAAGACCTTTTTCTAATGTTTTGGTCTAAAAACTAAAATATTAGTGGCGGCTTCACAATTTTCACGTTGTACACTGAGAAATCCCAAACCGGATTTTTCGGGGCGCAACAACGCACACTGGGCGCCAAGTTCCCAGCGAACTGGCGCCCCCCTGCACAAACCCACGCACCTGGGCCATCGTGTCACGCACACACAGCGCCAATTCCAAGGAATTGGCGCCCCCCTGCCTGCACACCGTGCCACACTTGCCTAGAGACACACACACGCACCCTGGCGCCAAATTCCCATGGAATTGGCGCCCCTCCCTGCACATGCACATACCCAGACAGCCACGGCGACCAAGCAGGCGCCCTTTTCCCCAGCATTCCGCGCCCCCTACCTGATCACGCACGCCAAATCAACACAACACCACACTAGGCGCCATTTCCTTGTGAAATTGGCGCCCCACCACTCAAACACACAAACCAAACCACAACCCTACCATATTTTTATTCACCAATGCAAATCTCAATTTAATGACACTCATCTAGACAATTAATCATCATCATTAAATCCACACATACTCACATTTACTCACATTGAAACATTTAATCAAACACATAACATGCAAGATCAACAACACATTTATTTCTAACATTAAGCATCATGGTATCATCACATTCACATTAAATACAACCACAACATAGAATTAATTCAATTTCACACAATCAAACTATTCCTAGTGCTAATCCACACATAACACATATCTTACAAACTATTATAAATGTAAATGAGAATCCCCTAACCTTGAAATTGCAAACCCAAGAGAACCATCTCCAACAACAACCCAATAATCCACAAATACAAGCTTTTCTCCTATACTTGAGCTTCTAACTCATCCATGGAAAAAGGAAAAATACACAAGATTAGGGTATAAAACTTATAATAAATGATAAAGGAAGGAAAATGGAATGGATTAGTACCAATTTCACCTACCATAGGCAAGAAGAATTAATTTTTCTTCCCTTCCCCTTTGACAATGCAGCTGCAAGGCCCCCTCCCTTCCCTCCCTTCTATTTTGCTTTTGCTTTTCTTTGTTCCAAATGAAGTGGATACCCTTACCCTAGTTTAAGTTATGACTTTGGGCCTATTTAGTGGGCTTGGGCCCCTTATTTACACCCTCTTGATACTACCTCACATCCTCCCAATCTAATTAAATTACTCCCCACCCAACTAAAATACTCACCATTTATTTACCACATTTCACTCTTTAATTTAATTAATCACCCTATATTTATTTTAATATAGACAACTAAAATATTACTTAGTTAAATTAATCAAATAATCACTTAATTTAATTAGTTAGATATTCACCTAATTAAATTAGTTAAATAATCACCTAAATTAATTTTGGGGTGTTACATATTACATGCATTTTTTCCCTTTTTGCATTACAAAAATATTGAAATAAGCGTTTTATATTACATGCATTTTTATGATCATCAGGGAGTTAAAAGTTTTATTTTGGAGAGAAGCCATGCATGCTAAAGTCAAAATCAAATTTTGTTCTTTACTCTCCAAATGAAAGTTTATAACTTCCCAATGTGATAAAATCAAATCATATGTTATCATCTCATGCACATACATCTCATACACATACATTTCATGCGCATACATTACCATTTCATTTACATTTCATACTAACATCATGCATTGAAAAAAAAAAACAGAAAAAAGGCAAGCTGGTTCATCAACATCGTTATTGGACTCGCTCTCAAGCAAGGAACATGGCCGAAAACCAAGACAACCAGGTGTTGAAGGATGAGATTGAAAAGCTGAAGGAACAAATGAAGGACATGCTGGGTTTGAAGGATCAGATGGCTGAGGTTTTGAAGCTTCTCACCGAGAAGAATGCAGGCAAAAATTTCTCAGTTGGGTGCACCAATAATCAGGCTACGAATGTACCTCGCTCGTCCTCACAACTCTCAAGACACACAATGGCCTCGCTGGGGTCTACCACTGGATTACACACCTCCAACCGAGGGTGCTATTTTTGAAGAGGATACTTCTGGGGTTGTTGCGCAGAATCAAAGTGGAACAGTAGGAAACAATGTTGGTGACGAGACAGAACAAATGCAGCACCAAACTCCTGGCATCACCCAAGGGCTTTCCCAGGTTCCCGAACCTGGCTTCGAAAATCATACTCGCCCAGTGCCTCGTCCGTACCACAATATGAATAGGATTCCTCATGGTTACCAAGATGAAGATCCTCGGGCTGAAAATAAGCTACAAATGCTAGAGGAGCACCTAAGAGCTGTGGAAGGATCCAATGTAGGAATGAAGGACGCGTATGACCTATGCCTGCGTCCCAACGTGGTCATCCCCATAAATTCAAAGTGCGATTTTGACAAGTATCGGGGGCAACATGTCCTCTTAGCCACTTGACCATGTATTGCAGGTAGATGGCTCAATTTGCGCACAATGACCAACTCCTGATTCACTACTTCCAAGACATCCTAGCTGGGGAAGCAACGAGCTGGTATATGCAATTGGAGCGCCCTCGTATCCGATGTTGGACAGACCTAGCCGAAGCTTTCGTAAAGCAGTATAAGTATAACATTGATATGGCTCCTGACAGAACACAACTTCAAAGTATGACCAAAAAAGACAATGAGTCCTTCAAGGAGTATGCTCTTCGCTGGAGAGGGTTAGCTGCACAGGTAGCACCACCTCTATTAGAAAAAGAAATGGTTGCCATGTTCATGGAAACTCTCCCACCACCCTACTTTGACAAACTGATAGGGGGAGTATCTTCAAACTTCTCAGACATGGTTACCATAGGAGAAAGAATAGAAAGTGCAATAAAAAAGGGGAAGATCACTCATAGTTCTGATGGACCTCCTACAACTTTCAGTAAGAAGAAGGGAGAAATCAACGCTGTAGATCAAGGAAAATCACACCATCATCAAGGGTCATCCCAATACGACCCCATACCCGTGTCATACACTGACCTGTGCGGCCAACTTGTCAGCCACGATTTGATTTCCCCTCGTCGAATGAGACCAGTTCAGCCTCCATTCCCAAGATGGTACGACCCAAAAGCCAAATGTGAGTTCCATGCTGGGGCAGTGGGCCACTCGACCGAAAAGTGTTATCCCTTAAAGCGCATCGTTCAAGGCCTCATTGATACAAAGCAGCTAAACTTCAAAGAAAATGACGATGGATCAATTAGCGGTTGATCAAGGTACCGAAGACAACACCGCCAACTTAGTGTGTCTTTGTCCTGAAAAGTGCAAGAGCTAAGAGATTTTTGATTGTCCTGTGTTTTTTAATTCAAAGTTAAGTTTTTGTAATGCAAATCCTATGGCTCTGCCCAGGGCCTTAGGACATCTCAATAAGGGCACACATGTTTCATTCAGTATCATTATTAATAAAATAACATTTTTGAATTCTCTAGCAAAACTTCTTTCTTCCTTTCTCATTCATTCGCTTCGCTTTCTTTTCTATCCCCTCTCACCTTCAACTAATGCAGATAAGAAGGTTTTCTTGAAAATAACAATGTCGGCAACTCATATCACAACCTTGATCACCCCATTAATCAAACTGAGGAAATATGGAGTATAACTGGAAGGTCCCCATGAGAATTCAACAGGAATCAACTGAAACAACTAACTTGGGCACGAAAGAAGACAAAAAAGAGTACAACAATTAAGGACAACAAACAAAGGAAACTCACTCGAATCTTGTCTGATTGGGTCGACGTCATACATCAAGTCATAAGAGGCTATTAAACGCCCACCGGTGTAACAAGATCTTTGATTGCTAAAATTCAGCCTTTACGGTCTTCCAAAAAACATCATGGTGGCAGAGCTGTTTGGAGACCTCAGGTCATGCTCATAGCCTCTCCCCATACCACTCAAAGATGAATGGGGCAATTGCTGCAACAAACAAAGAATATCAAAGAGATCCCGCAGAATGCGACAAACATTCCCTTTGACCTCACAGGGAAGTCAAGCCTCATTTCCCACTTCAACAGGGGCAACCCCACAAAATGGAAGTAGTACTTCCGTTAAAGCAAAATGTTTGCCCTATGTCACGACCGATTGTATCAGTCAAGAACAAAGAAAGATGAATAGAAGAAGGCATTTCTTCGACAATTTCAAGAAAGGGGCACCAGCCTGGTGCCCAAGAAAATCTCAAAAGGACTCTCAAGCTCGAATTATGAAGAACCTTACGTGGTGAAGAAATCGTTCTCTGGAAGAACCTTAATGCTGACAGTGGTGAAGACCTCCCACTCCTAATCAACTCAGATGCAGCCGAGAAATACTATGCCTGAAAGAAATGATATAGAAAAAAGAGAAAAATGAGCCAAGCAAGAATAAGCTCGCTAGGTCGAAAACCCGAAAGGGCGGCCTAGGCAAAAGTTAGAGCGACCGGTGGATCGAGAACCCAAAAAGGCGACCAGTGCAAAAATTAGGGTAAAAAAGTTGGACTAAAATATTGAGGCAAGCAACACTTCCGAAAGTCAGATAATGAGCGATCAAGGTTGTAGTATGGGTGGTCGACAAAGCGTTATCTCAAGGACACTAGCTATTAACGAACCGCTTAGCATTTCACTTTTCTTTTCCTTTCATTATCGATGTAATCTCGATCGGTGCCTTCTCGTGATACCCGCTTCCAATATGAAATATCAAACACTTTCCCTTCTCTTTTATTCTCCCTCGTTTTCGAAATGGTGTTTTATGATAAATGATACTGAATTGTGAAACATACGACATATCATAAGCATTACGACCGTTACAAAATTTTTGGAAATCACAGAAAGGACGTAATCTCTCATCACAGGAAATGAACAAATGCACTTCAGATGAATAATCAATCACCAGCATGTCGATCCAGCAATACAAATACACAAGAAGGCTTCATCTCTCACACCGGAAGCCCCACGAGTTGATGAAACCAGTCAAAAAAAGAATGTCAAAAAAAAAAGAAAAGAAGAAGAATGCCGAAAAGAATCAAAAGGCAAAAGAAAGGAAAAGCAAAAGAGAAGTGTCATCCCGCATTTCATCCATCATCCCACATGTCAATCATTACATGTGCATACATCACATACAAGCATATTAATTTCATTGCATTATTAAATACGCCAAATGGAGATTGCCTTTTCATTTTTGAATGCACTTATTAAGTGTTCAGATTGACACGCTAAGTGTCGATCCCTATATTTTGTTCCTCTAATATCAGCGCTAAGTTTCTAGTAAAATATAAATAAAGAGGGGCAGCTGTTATACCCCAATTTTGTCCGTATTCTTTTTCTTGTTTTAGTCGTTTATTTGTTCTGAGGTCGCGCAACTGCGAGAATTATTAAAAAGAGTGTCTCATTTACCAACCCAAGCCAGTTCCAGTCACTACGTTCAACTAACTCAAAATACCGTTAGGCACGCACGCGAATGATCGATCTTTTCGTGCGTTCTTCGATTTAATATTTGTATTCAAGTTTAGTCGTACATGAACAGGTCTACCTAAATTCATTTCTCTCAAAAGTTGGCTTAAGTTTAGTCGTGAATGATTCCGAGTTAATTTTTTTTAACACGCCCATTTCTTCTATTTTCGGTCTAGTCGTAGCGCAGTTGTCAAGTTCGGTCCGTTCTCGTCTTTATATTTGACCTCTTTCTTATTATTATTTTTATTCTTATTTTGTTTATTTAATTTATTTAAGCACTTAATAGTTCAAAAATGTCAAAAATTCAATTTATTTTAATTTACAATTTACAATGTTTAAGAGTCCAATACGTCTAAAAATGTCAAAAAAAAAATCAACTTAATTTAATTTACAATTTAAAAGCATTTAATAGTCCCAAAAGTCCAAAATACAAAAAATAGTGATACAAAAATATAAAAAGGCATAAACCGAAAATAAAATAAAAAGGGAACAATATAGCTCCGACCTTCTAAACCCTAATCCTAGCTTCCTCCTTGCTCACCAAGTATCCAAATTTCATACAAGCCCAAACCCAAACTCGAAAATCAATCAAAACACAATCCAAATCATTAATGTGTTGACCTAATTTTTAACTATAAATAAACAGTCCAATAGCAGTCAAAAAAGACACAGAGATCAGTAAAAAAAGGCTGCGAAAATCACTAGAAAAAATAAGGATTAGAGTTTCACATTGAAACCCTAATCCACAAAACACCGTTTTGAGTTTCTGAGTTTTAAGAGAGGAACCACAGCAGCCCAAAGAGCAAATACCGCGGCTAGGTTGCAAAGTGGGTTACTGATCCTACAAACAAACATTCACGGGTGCCTAATGTAATTTGGAGAAAAGGTTGGTTATTCAGTCTAAACATATAGAACTAGTTTGCATGAAAACTGATATGATATTTGTATTAGTTTGTTAAATCTGGAAGTTATAGGAATGAATGACATAATCTAAAGATTCAGTCTGTTAAAAGTTAGAATTTAAGTTGATCAAAAAAAAAACTATTGTTTGTTCTGTTTCTGTTGGGATTAATGTAAATCAGAATTATATTTTTCATATCAAAACATAACAAAGCAACAATAGAGTAGAAATGACTCCACATATCCAAGAGGCCAAATAATAAACACAAAAGAATCACACTGAAGAATAAAAATAGGGAGAATGGTGTAGGAGGAGTAGGAAGCAGAATTAAGAAAAGAAAAAAAGAATAAAAAATTAACCTCGGTTGTCCTCTCCGGCGCCGGTGACCCTCCGATCATCTTCTCCGGCGAGTTCTCCGGCGAACCCACACCCAACAAATCCAAAACCACCATTCCACCAACACCGAAGCTCCCTTCAAATGAATCACCACCCAAACCGAAGCCTGCCATTTTTTTTCCTCCCCCAAAACCGAACCCAGAACAAAAATACATGTTAGATCTGTGAACAAAAAAAAGGGAAAAACAAAGAAAGAAAGAAGAACAGAGAGATAACGAAGTTCACCACGCCCACGCCGGCGGTATTCACGTCGCCGTCGTCATCTCCACCACCACCCAACACCGAAATCACCCCTCTTCCCTCTCTCACTACGTCGCGCTCTCTCTCCCACGAAAACCGGCCAGAACGGCGCGCGCAACTCACCCCATGGGAACCGGCGAAGATCTCGCCGGATTTCTCTCTCTCTTAAGGAAGCCGCGGCGCCGCAAGCTGGGAAGAAGGAGGGATTGATTTGTTTTTAGGGTTTCCTTTTCTGAGGTTATATACTGTGTTCATTTTTTATTTTTTGTTTTAATAATCAGATCGCTAATTGCACTCTCCTTACTTACGCGCGCACCTCCCCCACTTAAGCCCAGTTTCGCATACTGGGCTCCCATATGTGAACTGGGCTTTTCTTTTTACACCCCTCATTAATTATACAACACCCTGCTATTAGTAAAAACCCAAATTTACAATGTGCACCCCCTGTTTCAGTTTTTAATTCTTTTCCAACTCGAATGTGAATAATTTTTCTCGCAAAATCAAATAAACGGCTAAGTCGGTTGTACAACCGGGTTAGTCATTATTTTAGGGCCAATGAGCTGTACAGTTCAGTAACCCTACAAACCTAACAAATACGAATAAACTATTTTCCTAAAAAATAAACGGCTAAGTCGGTTGTACAACCGGGTTAGTCATTATTTTAGTGCCAATGAGTCATGCGGTCAAGAAACCTACAAACTTAACAAATACGAGCAAACCATTTTCCTAAAACAATAGGGGATTAAGTGGGTACATGCAGTAAAGTTAGTCAGGCGTTCTAGAACTAATGAGCTGTACAGTTCAGGAGTTCTAGAATACCTATTCTAAAATCAACCCATCTCACAACTCCTTTCAAAAATTCAAAAATTCAAAAATCATTTTCAAAAAGTAGGGGACTAAGTCGGTTGTACAATCGGGTTAGTTAGCGTTCTAGGAATCAGTGAGCTGTACAGTTCAAGGAATCCTATGACCCCTACACTAAAAAACACCAACCCATAAACATTTTCAGGAAGAACTACGTAGCTTTGATTCCTTCATTGCATCCGGAGGTACGTAGGAGCAAGACTAAACCCTTGTCAAGCACTAAAAAACAAAAATCTAAATAAGTCATTTTCTCTACAAATAAAAGGGTAATAATTAGATAAATCTTAAATTAATTAGACAATGGATGTTGTGGGGTGCTAATACCTTCCCCACACATAACGACTCCCGAACCCTAACATCGCCTCGTCCTAAAACCTAAAGGGATTTTCCGAATTTGCCCTTAAACTAGAATTTCGGTGGCGGCTTCATTTTCGAACTTTCGAAGAATCCTTTCCCGGATTTTTCGGTCGCTACATAATTATTTTGTCAAAACATTGTAAACAGAAAACAAATGTAGCAGTCCAAAAAAAGAGAAATGCATTGTAAAAAATAATAATAATAAACGATCAACAAAAATAGAAACAACATCCTCATAACAAATTTTGGGTTGTAAGCCCTTTAGTGTCACCCAAAAAAAAAGTTGGTCAAAATAAAAAGGGTTTTTTTTGGACCCCCACCCTCTCCCCTTAAACCCCCACCTACACTGAAATCCCCAAAATGCCCTTTGTAATCTATTTTTTTTAAAAAAGGCTCATCGTATATATATCATTTGGGACATATATACGATGCGTAGTTTTAACACATCGTATATATGCCCTGAAGAAGTATATACGATTGGCCGTAGGGAACTCTGAAGTCAGCCCAGCTGATGAAGCCTCTGTAGAGGGAGATCTGATCAAAGGGTCTACCAGCCCTGTCCTCCTCAAATGGTCGCCAACAGAAATCCTCTGGCCTCAGCTCATCAATCATCCTCTTGTAGTGGCTCAGTTTCAGGTGGTTTGACTTCTTCTTCCTGTAGCGCCCAGCCAGTGGCTCCGCACCCTGGATATGACCGGGCAACCTCTCCGCCATCCGAGGGAAATACCACATAATCCAAGCCTGAAATGCAAAAATAAACAACATATTTAATTCACAAAAATTTACCCAAAGTCAGTGTGATTTAACAAAAAAAAATGAAGTTAAAATGTGTACCTGAAATAGGCTGGCATACCCTCCATACTGCTGCGTGATCCTCAAAGACGCAGTGTTCAAGGACTCATACATGGCAGCTAGTGCACCTGCACCCCATGCATAGCCTCCAAGAACCTCTGGACTCAGATCATCTAGGTAGATCAGCCACTTAGCCTCGCTCTCCGCCTCTTCGTAGTGAAGATATCAGAGGGTCGGCCGGGCAGATAAGCCCTCACAAAGAATCGTGATGTCACCCCCTCCTCCAAATTACGCTCATAAAACTGCTCCACCATTTTAAGTCATGACACGGACCCCACGGTGTTGTTAGCGACCTCAACCCGTGACACACCCGGATATGTCTCAAAGAAGTCGTGTGGCATACTCTGAGCTCACAGTGATGGTGGGAGGTGTGGCATAGTTCCCCTGGATGGGAAGGTGCAGCAGGCAAGAGATGTCATCCGGAGTGATCGTCATTTCATCAAATGGCAAGTGAAATGACGAAGTATCTGAGTGCCATCTCTCGATAAAAGCCGACAAAGAACTCATTGTCTCATCGTGGCGTGGCGACCCCGGAGAAGTGGGGCTAACTGGAGTCCCCGACCACGTGGTGGTGCGCTCAAGTAGGGCCGGGTAATGAATATGGAGTCTAGTATGGACTTTGTTGCCATTAGCCCATACTTTGACAACACGCTGATACTCCTGAATTAAAAATAAATAAATGATGTAAGCAAAAAGTGCAGACTATGTGCGTTAAATGAATTATTTAAGAAAAAAATTCAACTTACCGGGTCAGCGAGTACTGAACTGCATACATGATCTGTCAGGTCAGTGAAGAGAGAGGGCTGAGGCTCCTCCTGATATTGCTGAGGCTGCTCAGACATAGACTCATCTGAGAACGACGAATCAGTCTGAGGCTGCTGCTGCTGATACTCGGGAGGCGAGGGATGGTAATGAAGAGGTTGAGGATGGTACTGAGGATACTGTGGATGGTCCTGAGGATGAGGCTGTGAATGGTACTGAGGAGCCGGCCTCCCACGATACCAATCCTCATGCTGACTCTACTGTAAGAAATCCCCGTGATAGAAATCTCCATCGTCCTGATACTGAGCTGCGTCATGGTGCTCAGCTGGGTGGGGCTGATACTCATCGGGGTCAGCGTGTCTCCTATCCTGTCTCCTCGCTGAAGCATGAAGCTGATTATGCCTCCGAGTCCTCGTACTCGGAGCAGTAGATGACTCCCCTCTCTCTCCGAAAGGAGATACCTCCCATGTCCCTCTACGATGCTTACCAGACACTGCAACCAAAGGAAAAAAAAATTAGTAAAAAAATAAAATCGAGTTGCTCATCGTATTTACATAAAAAATGGGGTATATACGATGCATACTTTTTAACTCGTCGTATATAGGGTCTGCTGGGCGTATATGCGAGTGGATGAATTCTGTCTAATCGTATATACGCCTGAAAAGGGGTATATGCGATGAGTAACAAATTGCACGTCGTATATAGGGTTGGTGTGGGGTATATGCGAGTGGTTGATTTCTGGGCTGATCGTATATACGTCTCTGTGGCGTATATGCGAGTGAAGGTGGTCAATCGTAGGTATGACCAATAATGTGAAGAAATTGTGATTTTGTAAAAGCGCAGTGGTATTTTGGTCTTTTCACAGAGTGGGTGGGGGTTTAAGGGGAGAGGGTGGGGGTCAAAAAAAACAAGCGACTGATAATTGATATGATGATTCCAATCCAAAAAAAGGGAAAACAACAAATACTGGGAATCAAACTTGAGACCCATCCAATCTAGTGATTAGCACTTCGCTAGCACTATTACACTAGCCACTAGGGGTGGGAACACTAGTGCAGAAAATACATTTAGCATCGGTTATTTTGCACATTTAGCATCGGTTATCTGTCGATGCTAAATCGACAGATGCTAAATGTCTGACATTTAGCATCGGTTAAATAACTGATGCTAAATGTCACATTTAGCATCGGATTTCCAAAAAACCAATGCTAAATGACGTTTCGTTAGTGTTTTTTTGCCTTGAAAACATACTATTAGCATCGGTTATTTATATAACCAATGCTAAATGTCCATTTTTGGTGACTTTTAGCATCGATCACCTAGATAACCGATGCTAAATATCCATACTTGGTGACTTTTAGCATCGGTCACCTATATAACCGATGCTAAATGTCCAATTTTTGTACATTTAGCATCGATCATATAAAATAACCGATGCTAAAGGTCAATTCTTGGTGACTTTTAGCATCGGACATTTATGTAACCGATGCTAAATTCCTTTTTTTTTGGTTTTTTTTAATTCGCACTAATCAACTTATTTATTAGAACCTGTTATACATATCATTTCAGACAGCAACACATTATATATCAAAATACTTCGAATTCCATTAAAATTTCTATCTTACATTTAGAAACTAAAAGAGCAACAATGTTTTGTTCAAAATGTGATATCCACCGTAACACACTTTAAGATCCCTTTCCTAGTTTACCATATTCAGCCAAAGAGTTTTCCACTAAATGCAACAAAATATTTCTAAACACAAGTTAAACTAGTCAGAATATAGTGTATCATTTTGCTCTGTATGAAGCTTCAAATATAATTCCGCCCAAAGCTGACGAATCTCAGTAAGTTCCTCTTGAGTGTATGCTTGTGGGCTTTTAAATACCTACAAGTTTCAAATTAGTTACCGATTTGAATCGACAATTTCAACAACCAATACCAAATACCGATTTTACAGAGCACCAACACAGTGAGTCTAGTGCTAAAGCTATTAGCAATGGCCAAGAAGGAAAGTGCAGACAAAAAGAGTAGGCCTCAATGCTCATACAGCGGACACAATTAGATTTAAACAGGTAGGTATTAGAGGAAATATTTGTTTAGCGAAATGAAATTCAATGGTCCAAATCCAATTAATTTATTGATTTCATTTTTCAACCAAAAAATAAAACCTATAACTAGAACATTCAAGTAGGATAACCAGTTGCCAATGATTGCTACAACATTGGTAAACATAAAAATAAGAAACAAACAAAGGAATATTTATTACCAATTCGTTCAAATATCCAATCACGTACCTATTGCAAAATGGAGCCAAATATACTTCCTTATTAGTGACCAGTGATTGTTGTTTATGTCCTTGAATAGTATTTATAGAAAAATTTCTCAAGTTCATCATATGTGGACACACAAATCCATATATGTCATTGATACCCCTTTCAACACATTGGCGATACAGATATTTAGTCACACATAAGAAAAACTATCAAATTGATTAATATATGTAGAAACACGAGAAATTTATATAATGAAATAAACTTTACTACTTACGCGCACCATATGCTTAAGTGGCCTAACTCAAGTCACTCTTTACCAGAAACCATGTCGAAGATCTCTTTGAAGGAGACAAAGCAAACTGTTTTGTCATGGTCCAACTTTATCTTGACATGTCTATCCTCTTCATATCCCTTATCTTCATATGCGATATCGAGGATCTTTTTCAAGAAATCGATTTTGACCTCCTCCTCCTCCACATGAGATGGTGAGTAGCTAGCCTTAGATCCAATAGTATTCATGGGAGAGGGAACCTGAACGGCCGCATTTTGACCTCCTCCAAATGAGATGTTGTGCTGAATAATTAAAACATACATATAATTCAATAAAATATATGAAACCACATAAGTAACTGGTTTTGCCAGTTATAGATTCACTGCCTTATTTCCATTCTGCGCTAGCTAGTTCACCTAACAGCAAATAAACTCAAATAACAACATTACATTATTTACTTCAAAGCTTTTTTCAGACAGTAGTATAATTGGTACAACCCCACAAAGATCATGTCTTTATATTGATGACGTAGACTATCTGATAACCATAGTGTCCCTTATACTCAATGAGAAATGCCTTATTACTAACTCAGTGCCATCACTCACCACAGACAAGAAAATAAGAAAGAAATGCAACTAGACATTTATCTTACTCTCACAACTAGAAAATAAGAAAGAAATGCCATCACTCACTGTAAGTTATGCTTCAATCCATTTCATGACAAGGCAAGTTCAACAGCTCAATAAAACACTAATCAAATCCAGTTCAAGGCTAGAATTAACTATTGGTAGAAACAGAACACAACACACTGCAGGATATCATCATGGCTAGAAAACACAAAATCAGGAAAAGATTAAATTATTTTTTTGGTAAAAGGAATCCCTCTTATTTAACCAAAAGCTCATTAGACCTTAGGAAAATATAAACAAAGCCAGTCTTAATAACTTATTGACTGGCCAAATAATTCTATTCTCTGCATAAAGATTCCTTTTCATCTCCAAATTGATTAACTAACTATATATCCTATGCCACACGATTATTCTTGAATTTCTATATGAAAACTATTCATATTATATCTCAGATAAGAAACTCATATAAGGTTAAAATGTTCTGTGAAAAAAAACAAATGGTATAAGGCTCAGTTATAAAAAGTTCTGTAAAGGAAACTTTCATATAAGGTTAAAATGATCATTTGTCAATTTAGGCATAACAATATAGCAGACATACCACAAATTTGAATATGTGGATCTAAACAAAAGAGTCACAAATCAGTTTTTCAATCAAGAGATGGAATTGAATTAGAAATACTTCTAGAATGAAAATAAGCAACGTAAATATCAATCAATTCATAACATTTTAGCTGCACATCAAAATCTAAACAAGAATTAAGTTTTTCAAACTAGATGGAAAAAAACAAACCTTTGTTGGTGACGTACCTTGATCACCAAGTGTAGATGTTGTTCGTTGTAGCTTTGTCCGGTCGTTGTCGAGGAATGAGGACCGGTCTTGAAAGCACCTCGGGTGGTACCTGCAAAGACACTCCGACGCTCTAGTCAGAAGAGTGCTAGCGAGCGAGGTATCACTGGGTAGGAATTGCGTACCTGATACTGTGGATGGAGGTGGTATTTATACCACTGGGGCGACCTGGCCGTTGCGAGAAATGCGGCCGGTCGCCGAGAATTACGGACCAAGACACGGTCTTGGGCCGTTTTTACTGGGTTGGGCCGCTGGCCCGTTTCTAACTGCACCTCCTGGTATTTGCTGATACACTCCGGAACAGTTGGCGAAGTTTTTCAACCAAAGGATCCAATAGTTATAGTTCTTCCTTTACTGGTTCAGCTTTCTTCCCCTTTTTTCAGAAGATTTTTAGGAGCTTTTTCAGTAGTTTTTGCAACAGACGCTATAAGTAAATCAAAAGAACATAATCAATCCCAGATTGTCAAAGTTTATTTGTTAGTCAACTTTCACAATCCAAGAGTTTTAGTACTACAAATATTTAAGTTGGTAAAGGGATCCGTAGCTTTACTTGTCTAAAAGTGAATGGGAACATGTAAGAACTAAGAAGTAAAATCATAAAACATTAGAATACTAAACTACCATATCACATAAACAAGCAAAAGAATCAGGATTATTAGCAAATTCAAAACCTTGCATTTGAGAAATAAGTTCACAAATGAGCTGACAGATCCATATAACTCACTGTATCAAACAATTATTCCAAAACCAAAAGAACCCTGAACCTAAGCAGATAAAACTAGAACCATAACAGAGTTATATACTCCAAAGCTATGCTTGTAAAACATTTGAAATTCTGTTAGCACCCACCTTAACCATATCGAAAATTACCAACACTCCCAAAACCATGCTACAAAAACCACAATACTAAATCCAATAATGTAAATCAGATGAAGCCTAGTCACAAGGCAATGCGACTCCTCCCCCAAATTAATTAACAAAAAAAGTTGAACAATATAGCCACATATAAACAACTCCAAGGCCTGGTACCCACTGCAAACATACCTCAATTTCAATCTCCAACACTGCAAACAACTCTTGCTGAGTGAAATTTGAGTTGATGCTTCTAGTACCCACTCCAAGGTCTTTCACTATTTTAATTTTAATCTGATTACTTCAAATTTGCAAATAGAACATTGAGTTTAGGGTTTCAAATTCAAATACCATCTTCTCTTCTTTTTAGGGTTTTGGCGGAAGCAATAAATCATATCAGATAAGAATACAAACCAGGTGTGATAGAGAGAAGAAGCTGTTCTGAAAACTTAGGGTTTGTGACAGTGAGAGACCGTCGGTGCTACTGCTACCGTCGTGAGTGACGGAGAGTCGTGAGTGAGAGAGTGAGAGACTTCAGAGAACGGAGACAGTGAGAGTAGAGCACAGAGACGGTGAGAAAAAATCATTGCGAGCGAGCGAGCGAGAGACTTCAGAGAGTGAGAGGTTCAGAGAGAATGTGTTGTGAGTGACTGAGTCGTGAGTGAGAGAGTGAGAGACTTCAGAGAGAACGCGTGAGAAAAATTAAACATGACTTTTAGTAGCGGCTGTATTAAAACACGATACTAAATGTGCAAAAATGTGTTTGAGACACACATTTAGCATCAGTTGTTTAAACAACCGATGCTAAATGTAAGCGTGAAAATTGAAAACTTCCAGTTAATTTCAAAATTGCCACCGCATCTACATTTAGCATCGGCTGTTTGAACAACCGATGCTAAATGGTGCTTTCTAAAGCATTTTTGCACTAGTGGAATAAGCGGAGCCGAGCTAGGTTATGCTTGGCATGAGTTTGGCCTTCGTTGAACGCGTTAGGCCTGAGTCTGGGCCAGTGATAGGCCGACTTTTGAGACTTGGCTTGACCTTTTCGAAAGCTTGACAAGGCCTGAAAGCCTGTTTAAAAGCATATTTCACCAATTTGTTTTAAGAAAACCAACAATCATTGAATGATGTACATTTTATAAATAGACAAATAAACTATTTGATCAATGAGATTGAGATCTTTTAGAGACTTATCTTTATAGGACATTCTATTTAAACTTTATTTTATAATAATACCATTAAATATGTCAAAAATTGATATAAGTCAACATTTTAAGTAAATATAAAATGTAAGCAAATTTATAGTTTAAGAAAAAATAAAAATTTAAATATAATAATAGTAGTAATAAAAATAATATTTATGTTTACTTAAGTAGGTCGGCCTAATAGACCTAGAAGGCTTTTTTGATGGCTAGTAGCCACTGCGCCGCAATGTTCGCCTTGTAAATAATTAGACAAATCTGTATATAGCTTGTGTATTAAACTTTTTGGACCCTAAAAAATTGACATTGGGTCTGGGCCCTGTGCAGTAGCACAGCTTGCTCAGGCCCATCCGACCCTGAACATAAATCTGCTTTAGAAAATAATTGCCAACGAATTTATGTATTTCATTGGTAATTCCGTAGTTAATTTTTTTAACATCAGATTTATGTTTGAAATACATAAATCCATTTTTACATGTTTTATCTAAAAATTGTTTTTTGTTTTTAATAAGGCATCTATGGTTACTGGCGACCAGTTATCAGTTGATGTTTCGGCATTCACTACGAAAGATGTATATTTACCTGTGTACATATTTGACTTGTACGTGCATATTTAAGTTAATTTTGTATCTAACAGTTATTGATGTCATCCGTTGGGCTAGAGAGGTTGGGAAAGCGAACAAATTAGTGGTTATCATGCGTAGATCGTGCAGAGCTAGAAGTAAAAGGGGAACAATAAAGTTATTTTTTGTTGCGAGAAGCATGCGAACTTCAGCAATTTGGCTAGAAGAAGAAACTCAAAGCAGCACAACTGTCCATTTTAAGTTGAGATCTACACATACGATTCGTGATAGGGGTTGGGGCGTGAGGGTTATTTGTGGACGCCACTCACATGAGCTGCTTACAACGTTAATTGACACGTCATTCTTTGGGCGGTTAACGAAAGATGAAAGCGATATGGTCAATGAACACAATACACTGAAGGTTGCTACAAGAGACAGTATGACTGCCTTGAAGAAGAAATTTGTTGGCAACGAATCTTCTATGACTCAGCTATATAGGCAACGTAATTAGTACTGGTCATCCTTGAGGGGACCTAGAACTGAGATTCAGGAACTCATGAGATTGAGTGAATCTAAAAATTATTTATCTTGGAGCAGGAAAGTTGAGGGTACGGATGTTGGCAGTGACTTCATGTTGGTGCATCCCACCTCTGTCAAGTTATTCTGATTGCTTCTAAGATTCTTATTTTGTACAGCACATACAAGTCCAACAAATACAGAATACCTCTTTTGGAGATCGTGGGTGTGACTTCCACCGCGATGACATTCTTTGTTGTGTTCGTATACTTGGCACATGAACACTATGATCATTTTAGATGGGCACTGCAGATGTTGAGGGAATTCCTTGAGGCAGACGATCTACTACTTGAGGTGTTATTGACTGACAGAGAGTTGGGTCTGATGAGTGCCATTAGTGATGTATTTTTGTCGACAGTGAATTTGCTTTGCGAGTGTCATGTAACGAAGAACGTGATAAAGCAAAGTGTAAGGAGTATGTGAAGAAGGATAGGCAAGAGTCCGTGATCGATCGTTGGCATGGTTTTGTTAGTCACGTGACGAGGTTGAGTACTCTAGGCGTTTGGAAATTTTAGAGCAGTCATGCAGTGATCTACCCTACTTTCAGAAGTACTTGCATGATACATGGTTGACTTCTCACAAGCATAGATTTGTTGAGGCATGGACTAACTAGGTGACACACTTCGAAAATACCACTGCAAACCGGTATGTTATCTAATTTTTTATGGTTATGCAATTTGATTTACCTCTCAATTTTATGGTTATGGAATTTGATTTTGTTTCTCTATTATATTACATTAGGGTTGAATCGGTACACTGGTCGTTGAAGAGGACATTGGGTGATAGTGGAGGAAACTTGTGTATGTGTTGGGAGGCGATGAATGGTATGATGAATCTACAGTTTGCTAAGATTGTGGAGTCCTTTCAAAAGAGTATCACCCGTGTAGAGGTGGAACAGAACACTCCATTCTACAAGAAGTTACGTGGACATGTCTCCGTTAAGGCACTAAGACATATTGCTAAGGAGTTTGAGAAAACCACTTCAGGTGTGGGTTATGACAAGTATCATTGTGGGTGTGTCATTAGGGCTACACATGGGTTATTGTGTGCTTGTCATCTTGGAGTTTATCACTCCTCAGGTTCTCCATTCCCATTGGAGATGGTTGACAAACATTGGTGGGTTGAGCTTGGAGGGTATGGATGAGGATGAGCAACAAAATAGTTATGCAGACTATGACATCACTTATTCCATGGACATGATATGGAAGCGGTTTAATGCTATGACACCTGAGGAGAGGTTTGTGTTCAGGAAACAAATTGATGAACTCGCAATTTCTACCACAGTATGGTTCCCCCACCATCAACATTTAAGACAAAGGGTGCACCAAAGAAGAAGCGGAAAATGCATGATATCAAATGGGAACCTTCATATTAGGAGCATGTGGATGAGGCAATGAAGACCACTCAATACTCTATTCAAAAACCACACAGAGGACTTCAAAGAAACTTTCACAGAGGACTTCAAAGAAACTCTCACTGCCGATCTCACAGGGGACTTCGAAGAAACTCTTGCAGCATCATATGCATTATTTACAATGGGTCCCTCTATATTTCCACCCCTTACATGTTAGACATTAGTGATTGGCTGGGGGTGCAACAGTTGGATGGATTGAACTTAATTGATCATTTTTGTGGGATGAGCAAGCATTGCAAAGGAACAAAGGCTAAGAAATTCAAATTGTTGATTTGGGTCACTACCAGTTGGTGCATATGACTGTCTCATAACAACCTTGTCTTTAGGATGAGGAAACTAACATCGATACAGTTTTCACTCGCATTAAGAGTTTAACTTGGAGCTGGTTTGTTTATAGAGGAGACAACAAATATTCTACTTTATATATTTCCACGTGGTGGAATAATCTTCTTATGTGCCTTAACAATATGTAATTATCTCTTGTTGTTCGGGTTTGAGCACTCCTAATACTCTTTTTAATGAAATTGCTGCTTATCTTTAAAAAAAAAAACTCTGCTAGAAATATATCTTTATTTCATGTATTCATTCGACATGCCGGGATGCAATATAACGATGAGAGCAGTGGCGGATCTTGAGTGAAATGTTTGGGGGAGCCAAAATAATCAAATAATATATTTAAAAAAATACATTTATAAACAAAACTAAATTAAAAAATATATATTTTGCTTTGACAATAGAGACTCAATTTTAATTGACAAAATATAGAGACTCAATTAAGAAATTAAAATTTTGTAGTTCTTAAATGGTAATTTTGATTTTTTTGTCAAAAATAAAATTGAATTTGTTCTATATAACAATAACAAACATTTATTCATAAGTTTGATAAAGAAAAACATTAATTCATAATAAAATCTTAATCATATGTAACAAATGCGGAGAGACACAAACACAGTAGCGACACCAACACTGCCACAATAATATTAATATAAAATGTCATAAAAGCTTTAAAAACTGACTTAATGAAGAGTCGAAACTCGAACCTGCAATCCTACGTCAACAAACGTACAATTCTTACCGCTGAACTAATATGGAATTTGAGATACGTTTTGCAAGAGCAATGTATATACTTAATATAGATTGCTTTATTTAGTAATTTAGTAATATTAATAAAAAAATTCAATTTTTTTTTTACGGGTGTCGTGGCTCCTCCCAGCTCTTGAGAAGATCCGCCACTAGATGAGAGTAAACATATACTTTTGTGCTTATTAGGCTTTGAAATAGAACAACTTTTTTACTATTTCTACTATGTAGTATTTATCTATTGAAGTAAATATGTTTTATTAAAACCCCCAAAAGGGTCGGTCTACTGGTTAAAATATCTCGCTCTCTCTCTCTATGATAGTTTTTACATAATTTGTACACTATTGGTTTTTTTTTCATTTTCTATTTCAAAAAAACTAATTCGCACAAACAGAGCTGACGTGATAGTAACGGAGCATATATGTCATTTGTCTTGTAACAATTTTGCCATTTAAGACTACCGTCATGTAACAATTTGGTCCTTTCAACTTAAATGAAAAAAAGAAAACCATCTTTTTTAAAAAAAAAATTAAGTTGAAAATTCTAAATTATTACATGATAGTAATCTTAAATGACCAAATTCTTACGTTATATATATATATATATATATATATATATACTTTGGTCAAAATCTGAGTTTGTGCTAAAGCATTTTATATTTTCCTATAAAATTAAGAGTGGTCAATATTTACCTTGATATGTTTTGTTTTTACACTAAAATGGATAAAAAATATCCAATCATTTGAGCAAAATAGTTTTGAAGGAAACACATACCAAAAGTTATCCTATTTAGGAACTGAAACATAGAAACTAAAAAACAGAGATGGACTTTTAACCTCCACCAAAAATTATGAATATGCTGATTCTTGAAACTGCACGTGAATAAACTCGTTACCTTATTAAAATCTTAGGTCTAAAATTATCTAGGACAAAACTAAAAGTCATAGATATAAAAACTACTCCTATTTATGTTCTATTAAGAACAATCAAAAGCAATGGTAAGGAAAATGAGATAAAGAAACATCAAGTTCAAGGAGTAGTAACTACACGCAATTCAACCATATAGTTACTCAAAGTTTCTATACTCTCTCCTCATCAGAACAATCTTATATAACTCACTGTCAACTCTAGGAAACCTAATGGCCAATGGGCCGTTATTTCGGTTTATGGATAGCGATCCACTCCAGTCAATTCTCTCTCCAGTTACTCCAGTCAGCTACTTTAGAACCATTGGATATTTTTAATGCACTAGATTTTGCCACCTCATATTTTCACTACCACACTACAACAGATTTAAGGATTTGCAGTGTTTTTTTTTTGGCATTGGTAGCGTTTTAAAACGCTAGAAAGTTCTACGCTACTGACGGATGCGCACTTCATTAGTAGCGTTTTAAAAACGCTAGGGATTGTCAGAAATGCGTAGCGTTTTGAAATAAAACGCTGCGGATCTTCCTTAGTGTGTTTTGGACATACGTAGCGCTTTCTCGCAAAAACGCTAGGGATCCTCTAGCGCCTTTTGAAATTAGTAGCGTTTTCCCTAAAATGCTAGAGATCCTCTAGCGCGTTTTGGCCATAACTAACGTTTTCCCTAAAACGCTAGGGATCCTCTAGCGCATTTTTCCCATAGCTAGCGTTTTCTTTAAAATGCTAGGAATCCTCTAGCGCATTTTGTCCATACCTAGCATTTTCTGTAAAACACTAGGGATCCTCTAGCGCATTTTGTCCATACCTAGCGTTTTCTATAAAACGCTAGGGATCCTCTAGTGCATTTTGTCCATACCTAGTGTTTTTTCTATAAAACGCTAGGTATTGAATGATTTTTTTAATTTCATTTCTAGCGTTTTCTCTAAAAAACGCTACGTATTGACTGATTTTTTTTAATTCCATTTGTAGCGTTTTTCTTTAAAACGCTACCTATTGACTGATTTTTTTTAAATATTTTTTTTATTTTTGTTTATTCTCCCTTTTAATTATAAATTATAAATTCATTTCCTGCCAACAAAATTCATCCAATATCATTTCAACAAAATTCAGCCAATATCATTCCAATCCAATATAGATACACACATATGTACATATCTCCAAAAGACCATATTAAACTAACAAGTACTTACAACATAATATATATCCAAATCATATATACAACATATATAATAACTAACTAACATTATGAAACTCAAAAGTTGCTACAAAAAGTTAGAAACATAACGGCACCACTCCCCCCTTACTGTTGTAAGTTGTTCATCAGAGTAATGCTGGATGTGATTACAGTGAGGAAAATACTGAAAAATAAAATGAAATAAAATTAGAATTAAAATGGTTATTAAATGTGAGTAAGTATTATAATATCAATATAAAAAAGAAATCTAAGTAGTTACCTTGATTGGAATTACTACTTTGTCGTGAGTGATAATCTCTCTCATATATCTCATAGTATAGTACCCACAATCATTGTTATTTGGATGTTTAGGACACTACAAAGCAAAATATTAGTTAATTAATTGTCAAATTTTTATGACCCAAAAATTCAATTAAATTTATAAGAATATTGATAAAAAACTTACAGTTATCGGTATCCATTTTGTTTTACTCACAGAGTATCCCCAATATTGTCTCAAAACACTGAAACGTCATACATATATATATATAACTAAGTTAAACAAAATACATATATTAAATTATAAAAAATGAGAGGGTTACACATACACACCTGTCAACTATCTCTACGAAGTCTACGTAGACTTTGTAATGACCTTGAAGTGAATCCAGATAGTACACAGTATTTCTCTTAGGGTTTATTGCAAACAATACCCAATGTTGCTTGCAAGTAAATGAATCACGAATGAGTACACATTTACACTATAATACAATCCTTAAAATAAATAACCAAGTGATTGAAGACTAAATTTCTCACCCTATATTGAGTGACTAAATTTCTCACCCTATATCCAAGGATTGTGCCAAGAGCTTCTTATACATCAGTCTCTCTTCCACTAATACAGCAACATTCTTTGAGATCTGGTCATACTGTGCTGCCATCACTTTACATGTCCCGCACGTCCTGCTATGGCTCTTTGGCCCAAACACAGTGGTAGGAGGAATGCCATATCCATAACCTCTTGTACGACCCATATACTCTTCCCTTCCTAAGGCACGAGCAAGGATATCTTGTTCACCAGAACAATCTGTTAACTCTCTTTGTGATACAGATTGTGATATGCTTTCCTGATGCACAAACATAAGTATATAATGATCAGAAATGATGATCATATGGATGTATATAATGAGACACAAATTCCAACTAGCTATGAATCATAAAAATTACAATACTTGAATTTTGGAAATACTTACAATTTTGTCCTTGACCTCCTTAGTTTTGGGATCCACAACGTCACCATCTTTGTTTAGTCGCCCCTCTATCCACAAAGTACAACGATCAACAGATTCTTGTGTTGGATCTTTCCCCTCTTTCACTAACTATTTAAGTTTAATAATTGTTAATCAACTGTAAATTAAAAGATTCATTAAATCATAATAAATTAAACTAATTGTGTGTTACCAATCTTTCTTCGAGAACTTGATATCCACTAGAACCTCCTCTATAAGGGTACTCGGGATTAGAAGCTTTTTCTTTATTCGCTTTGCTCTTTTTCTATTTAAAAAGATAAGTATACATTAATTAATGATATCTAGTTGTCAAATATATATGTATATATATATAACTTAAATAATTAATATACTAACCAAGAAAGCCGGATCTGTAGTGCGTATATATGTACAAATAAACTCCAATCCTCCTTAGTTATAATTCCGGAATACAATGGTGGAGGCTCTGTCGATGGTCCCATCTGGGAAGTTTGAATACTTTTTCCTACATCACTTCTATAACTCTGATGCAACCTTCCAGCTTCCTTGAGTATCCAATCTTTTCGGGTATCATCCACATCAAAGTGTTTCTGCTTATACATAAACATGGATTAAATAAATATAACTAAAAAATCACTAAATAAGATTATTAAAGAGGTCTAAAATTATATACCTGTATTAAGGACTAGAAATCATCTTTCAGTTTAGGCAAAACTTTATTATCTTTCTCATTCCAACTTTTAATCGAAATTGGAAACATTTGCTTCACCTTAGTACCAATAAAAGTTATCAAATTTGTGGCGTTCTCTCCAATAGGCAAACCTTTAACACTCCATCTGAGTTGCATTAAATCATTAAATAATTAGATAACTTTGAAAGGTAGAGAACAACATTAATAATTAGTAACTTACTGAATATTTCTCGTGTCCTTTACTTATCCGATGGATGATATTCTTTTTTATTTGTCATTCCACGGGAGTGAACTTCTTTGTGTTTCTATGACCACCCCATCACCACCCTCATGACTACTGTCATGACCACTCTCATGATCACTAAGTGATGCCATCTGACTTGCAAAACGGCGTGGAAAAAGCTACAATGATCCTGCAAATTGAGGATCATAAAGAGGATGAAGCCAATCACAAAATATCTTCTTAATAAGTATAAAGTATACTTCCAACTATTATGACAGGAACCTAAACTCCCAGGAAAACAACTCTAGGAAAATCAAACAAGATTTCATTCAATTCCTAATCATTCTTAATGTTCTGGGCGCCATATTGTTCAACTTTATACAAAATCATCATGCAGTGATTAGTCCACAAGATATATCACAGAAAGAACATAAAAACATTAATGTCACTTCGACTGTGGATCTGCATTCTGATTTGGTCATAGACCCCAGCAAATGAAACTCACGATATGGTGGTTTAGACGTCTTAACCCTCGGTGGCGTCCCAACTGGCTAACCATACCGCACACCCCCTTTACTTCGAGGTGTCTTTAATCTTTTATTTTATTTTTTAGTTTATGTATATATAAATGTATATAGGATAATCTAATCATACATTCAGCAAGCCAAACTATAACTCTTAGTTTGGTAATAACTTCATAGCTACTTGTCTTTAAAAATTGAATGAAAATAGCTAGCTCTATGTGCAATTATCTGATCACTAACATCACCTAACAGAAGAAAGTAATTCTAAGTGAGAAACTAAGAGCTTCCTAACAAATTGTTTACTTACAAACTCAATAAAAGCATAATTGATATTTGCATCGCTTGATAATATCATCACTAACAATCTAAAGTAAATTCATAAGAATTCGAGAAATAAAAAGCATCATACGATGTGAAAATAGTGGTTGGTCTGAAACATATTTACTTAGCCATAGATAAGAAAATTCTGAACATGCTTGATAAACTTTAGTAATTTGCTACATAAGTTCCCAAATTTACAACTGAATTTAATATATCAAAACTCAATGAAATCATGCAAGTGTCTAAATAAGTCTAGTTTTCATAACTATGCCCAGTTTTATGAAATACATTTAGTGTAGCAACTTATGGTTGAACTTTAGATTGCAATTAGTGTTGTATGATAACAGAAAAATAGTAATTTTGGTTATTTTATTAAAATATCAAATGATGTCGGATTTGAGTAAGCATCCATTCATTGGAAAGATATGAAAGTCTATTTTATGAATGTGATTTTTATTTTGTGAAACAGGTACCCAATTGGTATAGTTTTCTAACACAATACACAATAACACACCAGCAAGACAACAACTATTCTCCAACTCGTAACACACATTAAATTGTCAATACTCAGTCAAATCAAATGAATTAGTGCTCAAACTAAAGCAAAATGAATCTAGTTACCAACAAGACAATAATCATTCAAAACTAAGTTCTACATAAAAAGTTATAATCAAAACACCGTACCTATATCTATACTAATTTGTGCAGAATTTACATTTAGCGTTTGCTCACAAATCCAACATTAACCTTACCCAACTTCAATTGTTATGGAAGCTCAAAATAAAACTAATGTGGGTCTAATTAAAGGAGTAAGAGCTCACCTCAAACACTTGGTGAGCAACGACTATGTTTAGCCAACAAAAAGATGGAGGGAACCGAAGAGGCAAGTGAGAGAGGAAACAGTTTGGAACCGAAGAGACAAAGCAGGTTGCTGGAGTTTGGAACCGAGGAGAAAAAGCTGGCGATGATGATGGCTGGAGTTTGGTCCAGAGAAGACGTTTGGAGTGAGAGAGGTGGAGAGTGATGATCGAAGCTTGCTGGGTTTTCGCAAGGGAGAGAGAGTTCGATGGGTTTAGGGTTTTCGCAAGGGAGAGAGAGTTTGGTAGAGATGAAGATAGATTTTGCTTCGTGTGAGAGAGAAGAGGATGTTTAATTTGGTGCCCGCATGAGTGAAAATTATAATTACAATGCCTAGCGCTTTCTCGCAAAAACGCTAGGGAAGCTGAAAAATTATAATTACAATTCCTAGCGTTTTCTCTAAAACGCTAGGAATCCTCTAGCGCATGTTGTCCATACCTAGCGTTTTATTTAAAACGCTAGGGATCCTCTAGCGCATTTTGTCCATACCTAACAATTTCTGTAAAACGCTAGGGATCCTCTAGCGCATTTTGTCCATACCTAGCGTTTTCTGTAAAACGCTAGGGATCCTCTAGCGCATTTTGTCCATACCTAGCGTTTTCTGTAAAACGCTAGGGATCCTCTAGTGCATTTTGTAACACCCCGGAAATATTTAATTGAATTATTAAGTTTATTGGGGGCGTGATTAATTTGATTAAAATGATGGGTGTTGTTCAGGAGGTGGAACGAGTAAAGAGGGTGGTGTTGGCGTGGGAGGCCCAGCGCTCGCTGAACCCACAACTTAAACCTTAGGGATCTAAGCCAAGCTTCTCTCATTTTCACATTGTGAGAGAAAGAAATCAGAATTGAGAGAGGGTGAGGAGCGCTGCGCTAAAGGAGTGGAAGGAGGGGAATCTTCTCAAGTTTTTCTTTAGGTGAGAGTTCTTAATCCTTCTATGCCGTTTTTCTTCCTTTTCCTAGTGTTGTAGCCTTCAATCCCTAACCTCCATTGTGTTGATTCCTCATTGATCAAAGGAGTGAGCGTGGCTACGGTTTGAAGGAAGAAGGAGAAGCTTCGTTCGTTGTTTTTGTTGGGTTTTGTACGTGACTCCTTCGTCGTTGTTTCCGGATCATACAAATTCGAGGGTAAGGGTGAGCGTTTGATTTAACATGATTGAGTATATAGTGGGGTTTTGTGGGGTTTGTGGGAATTGATATTGTTGATGAAATTGATGATGTTTGATGAATTCATATTGTTGAAGAGTTTTGATGTTGTTTTGATGAAATTGATGTTATTGGAAGAAATTGATGATTCGTTGGAATGAAAATGCGAGGGTGTCCTTGATTAAATTTGATGGTTTATGTTGATGAATTGTTGATGTTCTTGATGAACCATTAGTGAGATTTGATGATTGATTTGGTGAATAAAACGTGTTTTTGGTGTTGATGATCTGAATTTTCTCGTGACGCTGTAATCGTTGTCGCCCATTCGCGCGCGCTCGCTGGCTGCAGCCGCGCGCTACTTGTGGCACGCTGTTACTGCCCAATCGCGCCTCAGTCGCGCCCACCTCGCGCTCCACGCGCGAGTCACTGTTCCTCACAATTTTCTTGCTGTTTTTCCACTGTTTTCGTAGTTTTTAAAGGTGATGTTTTCTCCACAAAAATATGATGTTTCTTCCATTAAAAATATGATGTTTCTTCCATTAAAAATGTGGTGTTTCCACTAATAAAAATGTGACGTTTCCCAAGCTTGAAAATTTGGTGTCATTTTTCCGAATTAAAATACGATGTCCTCCAAATTAAGATGTGAGGTTTATAAATTAAAACAGGATGTTTTTCTAAACTCTAAACGTGCTGTTACCCAAATTTCAAAGGTGATATGTGTGATGATGATGTAACATGAATTACGATGACTTGTGACGAATATACTCTATGAGTATGATTATAATGATGTTGTAATGTGATTGCGATGAATTACGACGAATACACTCTATAATTGTTTCATGACGAATTGCACATGTGTCCATAGAGTCTCATAGCATGTGCATAATGTGACGAATAGGCTTCGGCCTCTCGCGACGAATAGGCTTAGGCCTTATATTGATGACGGTGTGCCCCTAGTGGCTTATTATGACGAGTATGGTACCAACATGCATATACCCAGGTGTGGGTTGCATTTACATGCATATTCATGACTGTGACTTGTTGCCCAATTGTGGTTTGAGTTGGTGTTTGGCGATGATGATATGGTGTTGATAATGATGTTGTATGATTGTTTGTCTTCATTACTCTACTATGTGCTTGATTATGTTTTGTTAAAATTCTCACCCCTTCTTCTTGGAATGTTGCTCTTTTGTGGCAACACTGCAGGTAACCGCGAGTGAAGGTCTTGCTGCCTTCTGTGTTAGCTATTGGGCGGTTTGTCGAGTCGCTCTCTGACACTACAAGAAAATCGCTGATTTGCCACGGACATTTCCGTGGCAAATGCACAAATTTCCGTGGCAAAACAACATTTGCCACGGATTTGCCACGGACAAAAATTGGTGGCAAAAACGCTCGTCGCAAATCGTTTGCCACGGAATTTCCGTGGCAAATTTTTCCGTGGCAAATCCGTGGCAAATGTTTCCGTCGCAAAGCCGTGGCAAATTTTCGTCGCAAATCCGTGGCAAATTTTCGTCGCAAATCCGTGGCAAATCCGTCGCAAATTTTTAAAAAAAAATTAAAAAAATAAATGGAGCAGTAGTTTCCTACTACTCCAACTTAAGACTTCATCAAGACTTCTCCAATGTGTCATCTCAACTCGGGTTGCTTCGACTTTCGATTTTCACCAGTAAGAAATAAGACTTATTTTGTTTGAACAAAATATCACACACATCTTAAATATTGTTTATTCATTTTACAACACAATATCAAATGGTCATTTGTATTTGTGGTACCATATGAACCAATACCGGGCTGCTATACACAATGAGAACATATTTCATTGTAACTATGACAAAACAACATTATGATTATAAGTCGATAATCACGTATTATAAATTTATAATGTTAAATATTCATGAATAGAAGTATAATGTAGATCGTAATAGGGACAGTAGGCTTTACATTTACAAAGTTAGCCTCGTAAATTGTACCACAAAGTAAAGAATTGCCAGAGTAGTGCAACTGTATACATCTCGTTGAAAGCTATCATCCCTCTGGAAGAACCGAATAAAATCACAAACCAACAATTAACTCATGAAAGAAAATGTCCTATGTGCAAGTCGGTTTACACTGTATGCTCTCTCTCCTGCAAATAAGTTCCACAACCTTGAAACTTCTTAAAAGGGGGTGTTAAATACTTCAAAAAAATTACTAGTTTAATCGTCACCTAGCAGTTACAACTTTTCACTAATGCAAAGGGTGTACAACTACGCGATCAAAATAGTACATTAGGTTACAATTTTACACGCAAACACAATTGACTAACTGTATAAAGGATAAAGTGTGATCTCAAAGTGACAAGGTAAGCTGCAATTTAATGCAAACAAATAATGCGTGAAAAAAGCAAGCTTACTGGAATTGTGCCAGAAACAGAGCCCCCTCCAATGTCATTTTCCAATAGATTTCTGCACTTAACATTCTTCTGAAGGAGATGCTTTACCGTGACCAAGGCTGAAATAGGTACAAAGAAAAACAGCATATATTAAGTATGTTTCTCTTTATTTTTATTTTCATTTTCCTCTATACTTAATTTCCAAAGGTAGTAGCATATAAGAAGATGGATGTTGATGTAAGAATATTAAACATACCAGCCATGGAATCTGCAGATCGAACGCACAGTGACAATGTGGCCAAACGTTTTATAAATGCAGCCGTTTTTTGCATGTCATGCTGCCTATCATCACACAACATTATCTTCAAAGCTTCTGCTAAGACTTCTCCTTGATCTCTGTTGCATAAAAGCAAAACGTATAAATTCAAAATAAGTTGAACATTAATGATAAGTTATAAAAGTTATTAATAAGTGCATACAACACTACTTAAAAGTTAAAACAAGGAAAAAAATGCACATAAAAACACTAATAAGTTTCCGTGATTCTGCATATAGATTTATATCTATGTGCACCATGCATAAATGAAATAATGTCAATGGACTAGATAAATAACGGATTCTAAAAGCACGAGCAGTTAGGGAATGCCTACTAGTAACACACTCAAGAGAAAGCCCCTGGGGCTTCAAAAAGCACAAGACATTGATGACTCTGATACCCACTAAACTCATTCTAAAATCTCAAGATGTTAGACAAAGACATTGTATCTCTAACAATGTAGTTTATTATTATAATTACCAATATTATATATGAATACTTGTGTAAGCAAACTAACATGCAAGACCACACACCAAACAACAATATTTATATCAATTGCAGATACTACATGCTTAGTAGATATTCCAAAACAGTAACAAATTGGTCATTTGGGAAAAGAAAGGACTTCGGTGTATTTTGATGCAAACCTTCCTGGCCTGTATTCAAGTACGAGATTGTAAAGATGGACAAAGAAATCCTGTAAATCAACGTTCAAGGCATCAAGATTGGTTTTCATCACTTTGAAAGCAACAATGCAACATTGGAGACGTTCGGACACGGTCAAACATTTAGGACCCTTCACAGAGTTGTTGCCCGAGTCGCTACTTCCAGAAGCAAGTATTTTCAGATGGTTCATTAGATCACCCATGAAATCAACGTCAAGCAGGTGTGAAAATTTTGCCAGCCCTTTCAGACAAGGAGCAAGCAATGGGTGGGGTTCCACTCCCACTACAGCAGATAATACCCCAGGGTTTGCTTCAGGCCTGATCAAGAAAGTGAGGTAAAATTATCAAACATGAAGATAGAAATTGATTAATATTCTCATCCAAAATTTACTCTAAGTTACACACAAAAAGTGGATGTAAGAAAAAGTTAAAGCATGGAAAAATTATGAAGAATGAATTTTTTTAAAACAAAGTACAATATACACACAGTAGAAAAAAACAAAGCATAGTAAAATATGAAACCAACAAAGATATTCAAAGCATCAACCATTAACTGACAGATTTATAGTAAATCCTCATTTTTCAGTTGTATATCCAAACAACCGTGAACAGTCAATGCCCTTCACACATGCATGTGTTCACAGCCGCAGCCATACACAAACTAAAGAATGAAGTTCATATCAATAAAAGATAGGTAGAACTGAAAAATTCTTTCTTCAAGGTTCTAATAATGCAAATAATCAATGAAAATGCACTTAATTGCATTCATTATCATCACCATCATAATAATAATAATAATAACAATAATAATAATAATAACAATAATAATAATAATAATAATGTTAAATATGTTTTTAGTCCCTGTAAATAGGCAATTGTTTGCTTTTATTAGAATTAGATCCCAAATTTTACAACATAGCTTTTCCTCCCCCCATTTTGTGAAATGTGGACAAAAAGGATTTATAAATCCACTAACGTCCATATCTCATAGTAATATAGTAATACACGATACGAAAGCACACCTAGCAATGGACTGCATTGTATGCTTCAAAATGCGAAAGTATGTCTCAAACACAACAGAGAGAGTTTTTGTTTGCATCTGTCTCCTCTCCGTAACATCCATGGTAAAGGATGCAGCCTTATAATCAGCTTCAACCTACACAAAGCATAGGCAGAATCTCATTTTCTACCACAAACCAAAACAAACAGAACAGAGTGATTCTTAAGGGGAAAAATAATCACCTCCTCCCTTGTCTTAGAAATCATCTCTTGCCTACTTTTCTTTCTCTCATTTTCCTGCAACTGATTTGATGCCTCCATATTTTTTCTTTTCTTATTACCTTTCTTGTATTTATATTTCTTATCCTCTTCCATCTTTTGAGACTTCCCAAGATCCTCATCAAATGAAAGAGACAAGAAAACCTGAATAAGCATTGAAAAGAACAAACATCACTTAAAACCATTTTTTTACAGTGAAACATTCCACATGAAATAAAATGAGTTACTCACATAGCTTTCATGAATTTATCACACTATAAAAGTACAATAGCAACTTGTATAGAAAAACAGAAAAGTGACAGGTAGACTTCAGATCACACCAAAAAAAAGGAGAGGAGAGGGTAGGACTCATATCTCACCTCAATGGAATCAGGGTGCAATTGGCAATCATAAACTTTAACATTATCAGTAATCAACCGCACAGCCTCCACAGTAGCGTCCCCACCATGCTTGCCCTCATTTGTAAAGAGTGACTTAATTGTGGAACAACAAAGTTTCCTGTTAAACAGAAACAAAAACTTTGCTTATCAAAAAAAAAAAAAAAAAAAAAGCGTAGTCAGATACAAACCTAGAAAACAGAAAACAAACTATTATTCATTTAGAAGCCACACTTAATACCGATCGATCTCGAAATGAGTCGAGTGGATTCACATAAGGAACAAAGCTCCCTAAAGTGTAACTTTTCCATCCACTAGACTCAAACTGGAGATATTTTTTAATGGAAACCGAACTCTTTGCCACTTGAACCACCATTAAAGATAACACTTGGATCATCAGATCCATTCCAAGCAACAATAATCATAACCTAATAACAGATCAACAATTCTTAGGTAGATTTTAATTTGCAAGGCATTAAAGGAGGAAAATGCTCACATAGAAGAAGGGCAACAAATTGCAAAAATGACTTAATACCTGTAAACACAGAATGAAAAAAATCCACATGCGGTCAAAACTTCTGAAAAGATGCCAAAATGACCTTATCTCAACAAAATTCACTTTCCCGACCCATCTGTCTCGGTTGGGTGGCTTGTCATGGACGGTTCCATCACCTCTATCGAATACCATCGCAACAAACACCGTGCTCTTCCTCTCTCTCTCTCACCTCGGTTCCTTCCTCCATGTCCCTTGTCTCAAACTCTTCTCTCACTGTGTGAGTTTCCCAATCGGTGCTTTCCTAGTTGCATTTCCTAAGAAGACCAAAACAAAATCAAAATCAAAATCAATATCAATATCAAAATCTAAATCTAAATCTAAACCCTAACCTTATATAAATCATAAGAAAAGCAAAAATTGGGGTTAGGGTTTTGAGAGAGAGGGGGGATTCGAAGTTTCTGGGCTGAAGAGAGAGTACGTGAAGACGTCGGTGGAGGAGAACGGTGGCGAATCGGAGAACGGCGGCCAACGGAACAAAATCAACGTCGCAAATCAACGGCGCTTCCATGGACTCCTCCTTCCTTCTCTGGCTTATTTCTCAAATCTCTCTCTTTCATTTTTGCGGTTGTAAAAGCAATGTGAGAAGAAGGGGTCGGATCGGATGAGAAAGAGGAGAAAGAGGTTAGGGTTTCTTCGAAAGAGGAGAAAGAGGAGAAAGCGGTGGGGAGTGTGGGTGGCGGTGAGGTGGTGGTGATTGAGAGTGAGGGAGGGAGGTGGATTGTCGGTGAGGAGAGAAGGTGAGGAGGAGAGAGCGTAGAGAAGGTGAGGAGGAGAGAGCGTAGAGAAGGTGAGAGCGTAGAGAAGGTGAGGAGGAGAGAGCGTACGTTCTGATTTTAGTTCTGATTTTAGGGATAGATCGGGCTCGTTTTATTTGATTAATGGTTTGCCACGGACTTGCCACGGAATCTCCGTGGCAAATTTCTGTCCTTTCACATGTCCGTGGCAAACCCGTGGCAAACACCAGCGGGAAATTTCGCGCCTCTATTTTTTACTCATTCCGTCGCAAATCTGTGGCAAATTACTGACGGAATAAGCTCCGTGGCAATTGCTGGTGGCTAAAACAAGCTTTTCTTGTAGTGTGATACTGTAGCACCTAGGGGGCGTAGTTGAAGTTTGTTAGTTATTAATTAACTGTTCAATGACTATGTTGAGAATATGAGATGTGTTTGAGGGGCTTAGTGAGTTATTATCTTATTCCGCTGTGACGTGTTGATTTATGAGGTTTAATTTTTATGACGGTGGTTTTGCTGCACAAACTTTAATGAGTGCAAATGATGAGTTTTTTTTTATGACGAGGTGACATTTCTTTTCTACCAATTAAATTAATATTTTTGAAAAGGAAATTACTCTGATAATGACGTGTAAATTGAGGGGTAGAAAAGGGGTGTTACACATTTTGTCCATACCTAGCGTTTTTTCTATAAAACGCTAGGTATTGAATGATTTTTTTAATTTAATTTCTAGCGTTTTCTTTATAAAACGCTACATATTGACTGATTTTTTTTAATTTCATTTGTAGCATTTTTCTTTAAAACGCTACCTATTGACTGATTTTTTTTTTAAATATTTTTTTTTTATTTTTGTTTATTCTCCCTTTTAATTACAACCTATAAATTCATTCCCTTCCAACAAAATTCATCAAATATCATTCCAATCCAATATCATTCCAACAAAATTCAGCCAATATCATTACAATCCAATATAGATACACACATATGTAATATCACCAAAAGACCATATTAAACTAACAAGTACTTACAACATATATATCTAAATCATACAACATAATAACTAACTAACATTATGAAATTAACTCAAAAGTAGCTACAAATTAAAGCTAGAAACATAACGGCACCACCCTCGTGACTACTGTCTTGACCACTCTCATGATCACTAAGTGATGCCATCTGACCTGCAATATAACATAATCCATGTTATTGTTAAATTTACAAAAACAATATAATTATCTATTAATAAAAATAACGAGATATCATTAAGTCTATATTACCTTTTCCTAGATAAAATTTTGTTTGCAATTCGCGTCTTGGTATTTTTTTTCCGACGAATAGTAATTCCATCATTATGATCTTTTCTAAAATATACAACATCCTCTATAGAAGTATTTTCCCTATTATTGGTTCCGATGTTGTTCAAGAAAGGGTCGTCCTCAACACCAACATCATCGGGTGCTTCATCATCATCATCATTGTTATACACAAATTTTTGTGTCATCAATAGAACAAATGGACCAATTGATATTAATCGGATCGGTGACATAAAACACTTGTTGGGCTTGCGATGCTAAAATAAAAGGTTCATCTTTATATCCTAACTTGTTGAAATTCACCCGCATGAACCCCGATTCATCAATCAGAAACCAAGATATTGTCAACCCATTCACATTTGAACAAGGGTCTGAAACATATTGTAATCCAACTCCCATATGTGTTCAATGACGCCAAAGTATGACATATTCGCATATATGGGATTTTGTCTTTGCAATTGAATGCATGCATAGAATGAGCTACAAGAGTCACCCCACTATTTTGCATTTTACTCGATCATCTTGTTCTTTTGTATAGAAAGTGCACTCGTTCATTAGATAGCATTTGTTTTAAGAGAAGACATGTATATTTGGACCTTTTGCTAACCATCTCAATCTTTTTGAAATCGAAGTAGGATTCGAAACACACTCACCATCAATGTGATCTTTTAGCCACACTATGAAACTCCTATTGTGTTCTTTTGCTAAACAAACTTGCTTCTTTCCCGGGAATTGACTCTTAAGAATCTCCTTGTGCTTGGCAACATATGAATCAACCTCACTATCATAGTGAAGAACGTACAAGTGTGCTTGCTCTAGTTCTTTCCGTGATACCATCACTAATTTTGTTCCTGTCATCCCTTTACTAATCCTTCCTACATGACGAGACCTTGGCAGTCCCACAGAATATTCAAGACTAGATAGATAGCCCTTGCAAATTTCAATAGCCTCTTCAACTATGTAGCGCTCAACAATACAACCCTCAGGTCGTGATCGATTTTTCACATATCCTTTTAATATCTTCATGTAACGCTCAAACGGATACATCCATCTCATGTAACATGGGCCACACAATTGTGTCTCTCACAACCGGATGAACTATCGGATGAATCATTATGTCAAAAAAGGAAGGTGGGAAATACATCTCAAGCTCACACAAAGTGACAGTAATTTCTCTTTGCAATGTTGGCAACTTTCTAGGGTCAATCACTCTACTACAAATCACCTTAAAGAAGAAACAAAGTTTGGTTAAGGTCTGACGCACTTTCTTAGGCAAAATGGATCGTATACCAATGGGTAGCAAATGCTCCATGAACATGACAATCGTGGGACTTTAGAGACTTTAACTTGAGGTCTTTCATCGATACAAGAGTCGCCACATTTGAAGAGTATCCCTCTAGAACTTTAACTCCATGAAGAAACTCACAAAAGACAGACTTCTCCTTTCTAGATAGAGTATGAGCTGCCAGAGGTAGATATGTACGTGTACCCTTCTTTACCGAACCCAATTCAGGTCTCAAACCCATACTAACCAAATCCAAGCTTGAGTTGATGGTATCTTTAGTCTTACCCGGCATATTGAGTAAGGTACCAATGACACTTTCAAATACATTCTTTTCAACATGCATCACATCAATGAAATGCCTTACATATAATGACTTCCAGTATGGCAACTCAAAGAAAATTGACTTTTTCTTCCACCCTCGTTTGGCAAGCTCTCTTGCAAAAGGCTTCCCAAATTTAATGTTCAAATCTTCCACCTTTTCAAATACCATGTCACCGTCAAAGGTGGGGAGCTCTACGTGTTTCTCAGATTCCCATCAAATGCCTTTCTCCACAATCGATAGTGATGAGTTGATGGCAAAAATCTACGATGACCAAGATAGATATTCTTCTTACCATGTTCCAACCACAAACAATCTGTGTTATCTTCACATATAGGGCATTCACACTGCCCTTTGTTACTGTACCCAGATAGATTGCCGTATGCAGGAAAGTCATTAATTGTGCCAAAGATCATAGCCTCTCGAGTGAAACTTTCTTCTACAGAACCCATCATACACCTCTACCCCAGCCTCCCACATTTGCTTCAAGTCTTCAATTAAAGGAGCCAAGTATACATCAATATCATTTTCTCGGTTGTTTGGGGCGAGAAATTAACAAAGACAAAGATCATATATTTGCGTTTCATGCAAAGCCACTACGATAAGTTATAAATCGCCAAAATCACGGGCCATGTATGTGGGAGCTACTCGATACCGTGCGGGTTAAATCCATCATTGAGACAATGCAAGGCGAGGTTTCTCGGGTCATCCCCGAAATTAGGATACTCAATATTAATATTTTTCCATTGCGGAGAATATGCCGGGTGTCGTAGCATACCATCTTTAATCCTTTCATCCTCATGCCATGTCAAGTGTTTTGCATCTTCTGAACTACGATACATGCGCCTAAATCGAGGAATTATAGGAAAATACCACAACACCTTTTATGGAGCAGACTCTTTCTTCTTATACCGCGGTGCATTACATTTAGGACACGACTTTAACAACACATGTTCATTCCGAAATAAAATGCAATCATTCGGACAAGCGTGTATCTTCTCATAGTTCAAGCCAATAGACCCCAACATTTGCTTTGCATCATACGTCCGAGAAGGAAGCACATTATCATTCGGCAACATTTCTTTCAGAAGTGCGAGTAAATCAGTAAAGCTCTTATCCGTCCATCCGTGGCAAGTTTTCAAGTTATACAACTTGATCACAGCCAATAATTTTGTGAATTCAGTACAACCTGCATACAATGGTGTCTCTGCATTAGTTATCAACTTCTCAAACATTTCAGGACAATCATTAAGATCCTCTTCAACCACCTTTGCCATCTCTTCAAATTCGTTCCCATCAAATGAATGTGTTCCGGTGTCGGCATACAAGATATCTCTTAGTAATATCATTCATATTTGAAGATTCACCTTTTTTCTCACTGTGCATTATCCAACAAGTGTAACTTTGATCAATTCCATTCGCCTTTAAATGTCGTGCCAACTCCTCTGCAGTAACTAATTTTACATAACAACAACTTAAACAAGGACATTTCATACCACTAGAAGTCCCTAAACGTTCAACAGCACAACTCACAAAATTATCCACTCCAGCGGCATACTCCTTGGACAGACGATTGGCAGACATCCAATTTCTATCCATAATTTCCGAATATTGATAATAAAATCCTGAGAAGAGAACTTTAACATATGACCCATCAAGCAATTCGAATATAATGAAGAATCAATTCATATAAAAAAAACAAACAAAATTTCCTCTTTTAAATTTTTTTCAATTCCACTCCTTATTTTCCCAAGCTATATCTATCTCATATTCTATTTCTATTCTCGGTCCTTTGGTCAAGACAAAGGAACCATTGTCTAGTCTTCCAAATAATGAACTTTATGTGTAACAAGAAGAGGCTAGTGGTAAGAAAAAGAAGAGTCTAGTGTGAACAAGTGACAAAACTAATATATTTCTAAACTAGAACCCACAATTAATATCTAACAACTTTCCTAATTGTAATTTACAAGAAAAAATTGCAACAAGAGAAACATGAAACAAACACCAAATAGGCGAACAACGAAACCAACCTGAAGAAGAAGAAGATGAAGTACTAGTAGGAGCCAACAACGTGAAAGTGGTCGTTGGAGAAGAAGAGCCACTCCAAAACGGCGTGGAAAAAGCTACAATGATCCTGCAAATTGAGGATCATAAAGAAGATGAAGCCCATCGCAAAATATCTTCTTAATAAGGATCATAAATATCTTTTTAAAGTATATCCAAGGTAACAGGGTAAACTTCTTTTCATATTCCCTTATATACTTTTAGACACTAACACTTTATACCGACTGTCTAAACACCCATCCTTGACAACTTTGATAAGGAAGGCTGCATCCAAGTTGGACAATTATCTTTGGTTTGCATAGGTAGCTTTTCTAGAGTTGATTCAGTGGATAATTCATGCATAGGTAGCTTTATTGATAATTTTTTAACAGATTAATTCATCACCCACAACAGTATATATGAATATCGGCAACTCTCATGGTAACAACTAACAAGAAATATGTTTTCATCAGAAATTAGAGAAAGGAACGAAATAAAAGAACCCGAAACAGAGAAAGGAACAGAAAACTCACCGATGTTGTCTGAGTGAGAGACTGAGAAAGATGATGTTCGTTGAGAAAGATGATGTTTTCTGAGAGAAATCGTTGAACACTAAACAAGACTTCCAAAATCGCAGAAACCTTGCTTATTGAAATCATGATAACTCGCTAAAACTCACCATGCGTTTCTGGGTTTTGCGTTAGGGTGTTAGGGTTTTGCGTTTCTGGGTGAGTGATTTTGCGTTTCTGGGTGAGTGTGTTCGTTGAGAGAGGGAAGTAGCTCAATGGGAAACGAAAAAAAATTATTTAACCATACCTAGCGTTTTCTAAAAAACGCTAGGGATCTATCTAGCGTGTTTTCTAAATATCTAGCGTTTTGAATAAAAGCGCTAGGGATCTGTCTAGAGTGTTTACTAAATACCTAGCGCTTTCTAAAAAACGCTAGGGATCTATCTAGCGTGTTTTCTAATTGGCTAGCGTTTTGAATAAAAGCGCTAGGGATCTGTCTAGCGTGTTTTCTAAATACCTAGCATTTTCTAAAAACGCTAGGGATCTATCTAGTGTGTTTTCTAATTGGCTAGCATTTTGAATAAAAGCGCTAGGGATCTGTCTAGCGTGATTTCTAAATACCTAGCGCTTTCTAAAAAACGCTAGGGATCTATCTAGCGTGTTTTCTAATTGGCTAGCGTTTTAATAAAAGCGCTAGGGATCTGTCTAGCGTGTTTTCTAATTGGCTAGCGTTTTGAATAAAAGCACTAGGGATCTGTCTAACGTGTTTTCTAATTGGCTAGCGTTTTGAATAAAAGCGCTAGGGATCTGTCTAGCGTGTTACCTAATGGGTAGCGTTTTACCTTAAAACACTACTAATGGTGTAACGTGTTATTAAAATGGGTAGCGTTTTTTTATAAACGCTACTAAAAGTGACATTCTCTTTTTACAATTATGGCATAGTGCCAATTAATTAACTCATTGTATCAGCCCCCCACTACCCAGCTCCCCACTGTTCCACGTTTACTACCCGTTCCACTTCCTTCCTTTTACACTGCTGCTCCACGTTTCTTTAATTCCCCTGCATCCAGTACCCATATTTCCACTATTTACTCCACGGATTTGGTTTGCCATACAAAATCTATATCTTACCCACTTAGTACTACATTATATAAACTGACATTGAATATGACTTATCACAAAAAGAGAAATTTCATCTATCACAATTACACAATAAATAATGGGGTAAGGATCCCCTGTAGTTCGCGCGGGAACTACAGGGTGCAGTCAGTGTAAAAAAACAACATTTAAAATCGGTTCGTTTCAAACCCGATTTTAAATGTCTCTTACACACATACATTTAAAATCGGGTTTGCAACGAACCGATTTTAAATGTTGTTTTTAACACTGACTGCACCCTGTAGTTCCCGCGCGAACTACAGGGGATCCATTTCTTAAATAATGTCTTCCTTTGCAAATAACTTATCATGTGACGCAAAACTGAAATAACCAGTGTCCTTTTTCAATCTGCACCACCCATTACAACCAACTCAAAATCGACGGTCTAAAACAACTTGTGCGCAATACACAAGAAGGAAAAATTTGTGCAAAATAACATCCACCTGGAAGATGGTTTGGTGCATATGAATAGAGGGTGAAATGCGGAATGAATTTTTCTATAAAGGTGAAAGGCATGTCATCTCGGCAAATAAAATTTGTGGTGAAATCTTTAAATCCTTTGAAAGAACGGTTACAAGAAGATGTAGTTGAGGACTTGAGGTGTTCCCATCTCTACTAGAGAATTCTCTAGTGAGAACAACTAATTTAGTGGCATGATGAATAACAAAATTCATAAGATGCTTATCTAAAAAAAATAAAAAAAATTCATAAGATCCCAAAATCAAAAACCAAAAAGAAAACAAAAATGTATTCTAAATTATTATATCTAAACTCGATACTCACAAAATTGATTCATAGTTTGAAATACACATCTCACGTCTTCAATTCAATGTCCCAATCAAACTGAATCTCCCTCTCATATCAAGCAAGTCTTCAATTCAGTTCCACAAAGTATTATTCTCTCTCATATTTTCCATTTATCTTCGTTCATCAATTTAGCCAATAAAATTGATGAATGAATGAAGTCACCTTCGTTTTCCAAAAAAGAAACGAAATAAAACAGCAATAAAAGCAACGGAACCCACAGATCCTGCTGCAACCACAGGCCATTTGAAAGAATCCATTCCCTTAACTTTCTCTTCCAAATATTTCTTTTCTGTCGAGTATTTCTCCAACTCAATTTTTTTTCCATTTAACAAACCCTCCATCTCTTCCATCTTGCGTTTCAAATCTTCAATTTCCCTCACTTTCTCATCAACCTTTTCCTTCATTTCCTCCTCAACCCTGACCCTCTTACTCTTCTCCTCAACTTCCTTTATCTCAGTAATCCCAATTTTCCTCTCCAAATCCCTAACCTTCATTTCCATCTCTGCATTCACCTGTTTCATTTCCTTCCCTTCTCTTTCTATCATTTCAATTTTGCTTTCTCTTTCTTCTAAAGCCTTCTTCAATTCTACAACTTCCGTCTTTGCTTGATCTGTTTCTCTTTTTGACGACTTTGCTTCTTCCTGGAGCCTTGCCATCTCCGACTTTACTTCTTCACGGATCTTAACAATCTCCGACTCTGAATATTTGTGTAATTTCTCGATCTCTGATTTCAGATTCTTGATCTCCTCGTTCTTCTTTGCTTTCTCCACTGCCATCTCGTCACGCTCCTGTTCCAATGTTGCGATCTTTGCGGCTGACTTTTCTCCCTTGGACTTCGTCGCCATCGTGATGAATAATGTCTATCGTTGATTAAAGAAATGGAAAAATGTTGAACAAATTTGTATTGTTGATTGAAGATCGTTAAGAGTGATTGTGTTGTGTTTTCATAGCTACGGTAAAACACAGAATGGAAGTGATGAAAATGTTGAAGATTGTGGTGTCCGAAATTGGAGAGAGTATGTGTGGATAAAACTCAATAAAATTACAAAGGTTAGGAAGACAATTTACTGAGAAAATTTTGGAGAATTTTGCGGGAAATGAAAGAAGTATTCAACGTTACAAGTGTTTTTTTTTTTTGGGAAATGATATTTCTTAAATAAAAAAACTCAAAAGTAAAAATAATTATTTTATAAGTAATAAAAAATTGGTTCTATTTTGTATATTAATAACAAATTTGATTTTATTGGTATACAATGAAAATTTTGTGTAAATAAACGTGGAATTTTTTCCCAAAATAAGAAGAGTTTTCTTCTTTTTTTAAAAAGCTAAATCCTATCTACCTATTGAGAGTTTGGTGGGTATGATACTTTTGAGGCAAAAATAGTTCAATATTTAATTTTATTTTAGAATATTAAAATAAAAAAAAAAGAGGTGTCATTGAATCATTGAATGTCGGGTATCATACCTATCAAACCTCAATAGGTATGAGAGTGTTCACCATTTAAAATTTTATTCAGAGCAAGTGAAAAACACGGAAGAAGTAATTTTTTTAAAATAAAACTAGTGAAGAAAACAAAAAGCAAGGCAGAGGTTGCAAGATTGGAAGATTTGTTGGAAAAAGCATGAAAATAATCTCAACAATGGAAAGAGAAGCCATTGACATTCTTGAGAACATTGAAAGGTGAGGTCGCTATTTTTGTTTTTTTTTTTAGGAAAAAAGAGATGAACACAACCTCCAAATCCATTTCCAAAGATAGTTAGTAATTAGATTAGAGAGGGTGGACTCATCATCCAAGTGGACAAGCAAAAAATAAGCTTGTAATTTTGTTTAATATTCCCCCTGTTGAGGGTGCTTCTCATATGATCATATGAGTATATAAGGAGAGTTAGAGTTGAGAAAAATACTCTGCATTTCAAATTTAAGGTCACTAGAAATTTGGGTGTATAGCATATTAAAATTTCATGTTTAGTCTTTTAGAACACATTGGGACATGGAGTTGAGTGCCATGCATGTCAACAAAAGAGATTCTATCTCTAGTTAACATATTGCATTTCCAACCTGCCAAACGACCCTTAATTTTTTCAAGAATGAAATCAAAGTTGGCATTTGTGACTCTTACCAATAGGACACTTTACTTTTACACTAAGGTCAAATAATGATTCCCAATACATTAATTATGTTAATGCTTAAGTAGTATGTAATTCATGCATGAAAGCAATTTTCACAGAGAGTAGAGATAGAGTAGCGTAGCGGGGGACTACTAAAACGCTATAGCTAGCGGCGTAGTGGGTAGCAGTATGGCCGCTACGTCGAAGTATGTAGATGATAAAAGCAATTTATACCTTACACATAAAACCTCAAAAATAGTGGTTGTAACCGGGTTCATGTCATAGCAATGAAAAAACTGTGAAAACACAAATTGCAGCATAGATAGAGGAAACATGCAAAATAGTGAACAAAGAAGAGAAATAATGCAAAAAAAAATAAAATTGTAAAAAGGAATAGAGGCACAAAGCTACATTGCTTCAATTGAATGGCTAAAATTGACCAAAAAGCCTAAACAATAGAGGGAATGGCTAAAAGTGAGGGAAAACTGAATTTTTATTGAAACTTTCACGGTAGCGGCAGCTATTTGCAGTGCTACGACCGCTACTCAAAATCACAATGTAACGACAAATTGTGTAGCGCCTACAGACCGCTACGCTGCTATAGCAGCCGCTACGCTTAAAGTAACCTTTTGTCGACAATAAAGTTACAATTGCAATGCGACAAAAGGCAAATGAAATCGAATGATAAACTGCACTTATGAATTAGAAACCTTTCTCACCTTGTGTTAGCTTTCCTTTTCGACAAGCCTCATTAAATGCAGTCAACGAGGTTTGACTCACCATTCCAAGAGAAGAAGTGTTAAATTCGACTCTGGAACCTGTTCAAAAGGGAATTCGACAAGACTAAATGACTTAGAAGATTTGAAGAAAGCAAAGGCTCTGTTCGACAGAGAAGTTCGCGCGTTGATCGAAGAAAACTGCAGTCGAAGCCCGGCGGTTATCATTTTCAAATTCTTAGGCAGTTGCTTAGTTTTTGAATTTTCCCTCCTTGTGTAAGTAGTATAAATAAGAGTTTTCCTGATGGAAAACAGGTCGCATTTTCTCATACTTAGTTTCTTACGCTCTAACCCTCCAACACACTACCGTGAGACACGAACAACAGAACGCGAATGCATGAACTTGCGTACCACCCTTTCAATTAATGTGTTTTAATTGCTTTCCTTTGAATTTCTACACTCTTTACGTGTTTTTAATCTACTGTGTTTCTGCACTTTTCTTTCATTTTCTATATCTCCCTCGATAATTCGACGGTTTCGCGCGAGACTGCCAGTTATCTTCTTTAGTTTTATGCAAAGTTACCCAATTCACAGAAAACAATTTTACACAATAACCAAACCAGCCTTGGGATTTACTGGTTGATCCCGCAAGTCAAAGAGTAATTCCAAACCAGCGGTGTTTACCAAAACTCAGGGTAAACACCTTGATAGACCACTTGTGAAAATTGAATAGTTTACTCCATTGAGGTAGAAATTACTAATTTTATCTATCTAACACTCACACTTGGTATAATTTCATATTAAGAAGTACTGAGTAAGTAAGAAACAACTGACCCTTCTCAACTCAAGTAAATAGTTGAGAAGATAGTTTGGTTCAAACCTTCTCACCTTTGTTAACTTGTGAAGAAAATAATTCTCACCCTTCTGGGATAATGCGATGTCAGTATTCTCTCCTACCCATAGTTCTTCAGAGAGCATTTATAGTCGGAATGTTCCTACGTTAACCACGTCTTCTTTGTTGGCGTTAAGACAACAAATGAATGACAGTAATCATGATATGTTTAACATGTTGACACAACAAATTGCCACGGTGTTTAACCCTTTGATTCAAAACGCAAATAACAGTTACCAATTGTTGGCAACACAGATGGGACGAATTGCTTATTTCTTTGGCACTCCACGAGCGTCTAACTAGCCAATTCCTCAAGTCCAAACTGTTAGGCCTATTGAAATTGTTGTAGAGAGGCCCGACAACGTAGTCCCTGTGGTTCAACAACAACCCATTGATGTCGAAGAACCCCCAAGGGTAGAACCGATTCCTCAAGTTGTTTTGGTAAATAGAGACCAGAACGCTGACGAAGTAGTCAGACAAGTACAACAAAACAACCATGGCGTACAGAATAATCTTGCTAATATGGTCGAAACTATTTTGCCCCAGAATGGCCTTAATTTGGGCTTACTTAGGCCAAACTTTGTGTCGCCCTTATGTGACTACACGTTACAAACAGAGCTACCTAGGGGATGGAAAATTCCCAAGTTCACTAAGTTTGCTGGTGAAGCCAGTGAATCTACTGTCGAACACGTGGCTCATTACTTAACAGAGGCTGGTGACTTAGCCCACAATGTGAATCTGAGGATGAAATATTTCCTGAATTCTTTGACGAAGAACGCCTTTACATGGTTTACCACTTTGCCCCCACATTCCATATTTACATGGAGTCAATTGGAGAAGGCCTTTCACGAACAATTCTATATGGGCCAAAGTAAGATCGGTCTCAAAGAGTTGGCTAGCGTTCGACGCAAGGAGGTAGAATCTATTGATGATTATCTCAATAGATTTAGACTTCTCAAAGCAAGGTGCTTTACTCAAGTGCCAGAACATGAGTTAGTCAAAATGGTTCTGTTGGTGGCCTAGATTATTCTATCAGAAAGAAGCTAGACACTCAACACTTGAGATACATGGCTCAATTAGCTGATAGAGTAAGACAAGTCGAAAGACTTAAAGCTGAGAAAGCTAGAACCAGTAGGTTTGGCAATAATGGTAAAAAAGAGAAAGTGGCCTATGTTAATATTAACGACAGTGACCATGAATACGACATTTCTTATGAGGATGTCGAAGAAGAGGTTAATATTGCAGAATTAAAACCTGGACCTCCTTATATTTGTAAAATGCTAAAACCTGCTAACGGAAAAAACCCTGTCGAACCTAAGAATGATAGATTCGTTACAAAAACTTATACTTTTGATGTAACTAAATGTGACGAAATATTTGATCTGTTAGTTGCTGATGGTCAGATTTTGGTGCCTCAAGGCCTAAAAACTCCACCATTAGAACAAGGACAGAAAAAAGGTTTTTGTAAGTATCATAACTTCATGGGTCATAACACTTCTCGATGTGTTCTTTTCAGGGATTTGGTGTAGAAAGCGCTGAATGAAGGTAGGCTGACGTTTGGAGACAAAACCCAGCCACCATTGATGATCGATGCTGATCCTTTGCCATCAAACGATGCTAACTATGTCGAAATTGGTATGTGCATCGTCGAGGCTTCTGTGGTCACTGACGGGAAGAATAAGAAAACTACTCTGACTTCCCAAGATGGGGTAGATATTGAAATGGTCAGTGAAGACCAGTACACTGGAAAAATAAGTGTGGCCTACCCAAAGGCTGAAGAGGAACTAATTGACTTCCTCAAATGCTGCAAATTGAGCAACTCAGGAGTGATGTTTTGCCCAAGGTGAAGTGTTGTTTTGACAAGGAAGCAACAAAGAAACTAGAAGGTTTCAAGCCCGAGCTGAAACGCAAGGGCAAATGGATCGATAAGAGGCTTAAGTTCAGCTTCAGCAACAGGGGAATTCCCTATAAGACGGTGACTAAGCATGGAGGGGAGAAGATCTCTACATATGTTCCACCTGCTAACTCTCTTGTTGGTAAGTGGGTGCACTCTGGTGGAAAAGGCACTAGCTACTACCCTGTTCTACATGTGGAGAAAAGTGTCGCAGTCCACACAAGCCAAAGCAGATGGCTAAAGCGAGCACCCAGATTACGGTGAGAACAAGGAAACCAGTTCAAAAAAGTATGCCTATAGCAACAACTACAAGGGTGAAAATCCCATGGCAAGAACACAATGGCGGAGATAACAACGCCAACAAAAGGCTATTGCTACTGCCGCAGGAAAAGCTCAAGTTTCCAATGGCAAAAAAGGGAAACAAATAGCAGCTTCCTGTGTCGAAGCAGTGAGAAAGCCTGCTACAGAAAGGATTTTTCCTCCCTTGTCAGAACTAAAGAAGAGTTCAAGTACAAATATTGAAAATGAGGGCTCTACTTCTATTTCCTCTGAATTCGCTAGAAAGCCAGCTACTAAGAGGATTTTCCCTCCTTTATCGGCACTTACTGAAGGGCGTGATTTGGATGAAGAGGTGGGTTATGATTTTGAAGGTTCAGAACCAGAGCTCAAAATACTATGCAGCGTCGTCTCAATTCTACCAATTGAGTATGATGTGGTTTCTGAGGTTAATGAGGTCGAGGAGGACTTCGACGAATAGACCACTTATAAGCCCATATGCTATTATGTGCTTAGAAATGGCTGTGTAGAAGAGCAACATGCTGTCTTCGAAAGACCAGATATTGGGATGATGCAACATCTCAAGCCATTGTTGTAACACCCCTTTTTCTACCCGGTAAATTTAACGCAAAAATCAGAGTTTTCAAAAACATTTTCTAATACACCTCGAGGGATGCTACACTCACACCAATAAAGCATTCAAGAACTGATAATAAAATTCACCACATAAAGTTTAGCGTGATACATAACACGTCATCAATGGGACGAACCCCAAAAACACTTGTTTAATCTACATACAGTAGTTCATTCACCATACAGCGAAATATAGGATAATCATGACATCACCAAAATAAAATCCGACAGACAAGTAATTAAATCAACTAAGAAAACTAATGTTCGTTTCCCCCCTGAGTGCTACGTATCGAGCAACACCGACTTAATTCGGCTGGTGAAGGTAGACAAGCCTTCTCTCACTATCACCTGCACGTTACCAACATAGGGTAACATTCCAATGAAGGGGTGAGTCTCTAACTGTATAATAGCATGTATGATAGGCAGTATACTATAGATAAGACAACTATAAATGCCACATCACTACACAACAACATCATCAATATCAACCAAACATCAAGTATATTCATTAGCATCTCCTTTCATTACAACATCATCATTTATCCATTCAAATTTATCAGCACATAGATTCAACACATATAAGCATTTTATTAAACACCTCATGTACATAAAACGAGCAATACAACACTGATAGCCTAGGATACCCGAACCCCACATACAAATCCCTCATATACTGTTATAAGGTCAAGACATAACAACATCAATATACAAACACCAAGGAACATCACCAATGATATGAATAAATGCATGAGATGCAACCCACACCAACGGGCATATGCATGTGGTACCATTCATCACCAAGTTTGAGCATAGCTCAAGGCCAAGCCTTATATCACCAAGTTTGAGCATAGCTCGAAGGTAGAAAGCCTTATATCACCAAATAATGCATATGAGTTGGATGGGGACGCCATGAACAATGCACCAGAGACAATCAACAATCATGGTCATGTAATTGACACAACAACACCAACAACAACAAATGGTCATTGTTGCACCCCGAAAAATCCGGTTTGGGTTTCTCAATGTACAACGTGGAAATTTTTTGAAGCCGCCACCAATATTTTAATTTTAAGACCAAAACATTGAAAAAAGGTCTTTTGAACAAGGCGGATGGTCTTTCGAAAACTAGAGATATGGGTTCGGGGGTCGATTACGTGCGGGGAAGGTGTTAGCACCCCACGCGTCCTCTCTACTGAGAGGGAACCTTTAATTAAGTGTGTGGTTTTAACGTTCAATTTGAAAGATACCTAGATTTGCCTATTTATTTCTTATTTGAAGATAAATGAGAAAACTTAATGAAAATTTTTATTTTTGGCGCTTGACGAGAGTTAGCCTCTCGCTCCTACGTATCTCCCGGTGCGATGGAGAATTCAAAGCTACGTAGTTCTTGTTAGTCCTGAAAAAGGTTTTTGTTTTTTATCTTTTTAGAGTTTTTCGCAAAAGGGGTTGAGCGCTCGCGGTGACCAAACAACAACGGTTTAGAGTGGTCATACTACTAACTCTTTTTGAAAATGGGATCATCACTAACAATCAAACGGCAACGGCGCGAGTGACTATTGATGACAACCAGTTTTTATTTCAATTATTGAAAAGGTTTTCGCGATTGAAAGGAGCGTTTGTGAAGACCAAACAACAACGGTTTAGAGTGGCCACACTACTAGCTCCCACGGGAATGAAATTATCACCCACAATCAAACGGCAATGGCGCGAGTGATCATTAGTGATAATTAGTTTTGATTTTGATGTTTTGAAAATATTTGTTTTTGAAAAGTGTTTTCGTTGGTTTGAATTGGAGAGAACGTCGTGATAAAAGGAATTCGCAATTGGATTGAGCGTTCGCGATGACCAAACAACAACGGTTTAGAGTGGTCATACTACTAACTCTTTTGAAAATGAAATTATCATTAACAACCAAACCAAAATTAGCGCGCGAGTGATCATTAATGATAATTGGTTTTGTTTTAGGTTCAAGTGTTCGAATGAGTTAACTTGGAATAACTATTTTGAAAATGAATATTGAACATGATATGAGTAAAAGTGGATTTAGGTAGCCACACTTATAACTTAAGTGTTTATTCCTAGTTTAAAAATCAAACAAACCATCATAATAGTGATAGCAAATGATAAACAAAAAGAGATGATATTAGGTGATAACGTGAGGTAAATAGTAACGATGATAGTAGTAATAACAATAAATAATAATAAAAGTAAAAAGAAATAAATAAATGAAGAGCATGAAAGGTGGGTGCTGAATAGAGATAAAGGGAGTGTAACTAGTATTTTTATTAGGAAAACGTGGGGGGGTCTGGATTAGTAATGCTGGGGGTGTAAAAAGCAGTCAGATATATAAAAAAAAAAACTTAAAAAAAGAGGCCCATGAATTCCCAGGCCAAATAACACTAAAACAAGAAAAAAACAAAATCCAATCTCTCCTCTCATACGTGTTTCATGCCTTTTTTCTCAGAGAGTGAACATTGCAGAGAGAGAGAAGAAAGAAAGAGGGAAAGACGATCGAGAGAGAAGCAGATCGAGGGAGAGAGGGAGAGAGAGGGTACCGCGAGAGAGAGGAAGCTCGACGGAGAGAGAGACAGCGAGGGAAGAGTGGCGACGGCGCGGCGGCGGCTAACGCGGGCGGCGGTGGCTCACGGTGGTGACGGCGGTGGTTTCGCCGGAGAAGCCGACGGTGATGGTGAAAGTTTGGTGGTGATGTGGTGGTTGTTTTAATGGTGATTTACGGTGGTGCTTTGGTTGTTCGCGGTGGAGGTTTGTGCGGCGTGGTAGCGGAGGTGTGTGGTGGCGGCGACGCGCGGCGATGCTTCGTCGGAGGAGAACGCAAGTGTATCACGCTTCTAGTTTCTGGTACCCTTATTCTCCCCTATTCTCTTAATCTATTTTCTTACAATCTGTGAATGGATAAATGAAGGTGAGGTGTTGTTTGAAAAGCTTGATTTTTCATGAGTTTTCCAGTATCCCTGTATTTGCTCCCCCCTCTTCTCTTTGTTGGAGCTTCATATATATAGAAAAGCCTTTTCTTCATATTGTTCATATTGCCCATTTAATTCAACTTCCCTGTAAATATTGTTTCACGTTTTTGTGCTTAAAGTGACCTCCGGATGTGTTTTTCTCTCTTCCAAGCTCTGTTACATACACTTGTTTGGTCTGGCTGGTGTTTGTTTGACTCTGAATTGATGCCTAATCTCTATTTGTGTGTGTTGTTCAGAGAGAAAAATGCAAGGAATTCGCAATTGGATTGAGCGTTCGCGATGACCAAACAACAACGGTTTAGAGTGTTCATACTACTAACTCTTTTGAAAATGAAATTATCATTAACAACCAAACGGCAACGGCGCGAGTGATCATTAATGATAATTGGTTTTGTTTTAGGTTCAAGTGTTCGAATGAGTTAACTTGGAATAACTATTTTGAAAATGAATATTGAACATGATATGATTAAAAGTGGATTTAGGTAGCCACACTTATAACTTAAGTGTTTATTCCTAGTTTAAAAATCAAACAAACCATCATAATAGTGATAGCAAATGATAAACAAAAAGAGATGATATTAGGTGATAACGTGAGGTAAATAGTAACGATGATAGTAGTAATAACTATAAATAATAATAAAAGTAAAAAGAAATAAATAAATGAAGAGCATGAAAGGTGGGTGCTGAATAGAGATAAAGGGAGTGTAACTAGTATTTTTATTAGGAAAACGTGGGGGGGTCTGGATTAGTAATGCTGGGGGTGTAAAAAGCAGTCAGATATATAAAAAAAAAACTTAAAAAAAGAGGCCCATGAATTCCCAGGCCAAATAACACTAAAACAAGAAAAAAACAAGGCTGTTACTTTTACCACACCCCCTCCTACTCCAAACACACCCCCTCACCCTACACATTTACCAAACTAACCCCACTTACAATTCTATTTCCCTCTCTATCCCTCTCCCTCTTCTTCTCCAACACCCAAAAACACTCCCTCTCCAACACCTAAACCTCCCCTCTCTCCACTCCAAAACCCACCCATCCTCACCTTCATCATTCACTCCCATTCAACTACCCATCATTGGCAACTAGCTCAAGGTAATAACCCTACCAAACATTTTTCATTTTGGTTCTGTTTTGAGTTTTTTACGCCATTTTTTTTTTCTGCAAACGCACTCAGTTCGAACAGGGTCGTTCGAACATGTTCGCATGAACATGTTCGAACAAGTGTTAGCTGGGGTGTGAATTTGATTTGTTCGAACAGCCTCATTCGAACATCTTCGCATGAGGCCGTTCGAACGCAGCGTATGACAAAGAACCGATAAGTTGCGGCTTTCGTGCGAGTTTTTTGGTTTAATGGATGAAAATGAGGTGCATCCGGAGGAGTTGAGTTGTCAAACGTAGAAGGCGAGATGTCAACTGTCGCAGGTTGACATCTCAACTGACGTCGTTGAATCCCAAGACTTTACTAGTTCCTTCCAAACTGATACGGTAAGAATGAATTAGTTGTTTTAATTTTAGCTAACTATTCAAATTATGTAACTGACACATGGTAATTGAATTTCAGTTATTTCCTACTCGTGAGGAGTCGACGCGACTTGGGTTCGTGCGGTTGGGAAATCTCTTGGGATGGTGATTAATATAGGAAGATCGACACGGACGACGATCGGGTAAACAATATCGCATGTTGATTTGTGATAAAATTTGGATCATATAAGACAAATGTTGAGGAAGGCACAAACACTAGAAAATGTTGTTGTCCTTCCGATCGAAAGGAAATTTATTAAGAAGCTTGGAGGATGGATTTTGAGGGTTATGAATGGAACTCATAACCATGGGATGGTTACTTATCATGATGGACGTCCGTACATTGGTAGGTTAACCCAGTAAGAGAAGGAACTAGTGGCTAGAATGACTAGGAATCATACTCGGCCTAAATTGATCCTTAATGAGTGAAATTGATGAAGCCCGATGATAACTATACGGTTGTGAAACAAATATACAAGCTATCGTCAAAGGCAACGGTCGGCTATGCGTGAGGTAGGACTCGAGCTCCAACAACTCATGTTTTATTTGCAACGCGATAATTATGTTTCTTGGACTCGACTTGCGAGCGGAACTACGGTTGTGAAAGACATCTTTTGGGCCCATCCCGATTCTATTGAGCTTCTCAACACCTTCCCAATTGTTTTTTTGATTGATTCCACATATAAAACCAACCGCATGCAGTATCCGTTGGTTGAGATCGTTAGTGTGACCTCAACCGAGAAGACTTACTCTGCTTTGCATTTGCTTATGTCAATTGGGAGAGGATGGATAACTTTGCATGGGTTCTTGAGAAATTGAGGGGTTTATTTAGGAAACAGGATGAACTTCCGCAAGTCATACTTACTGACAGAGACACAGGTATGATGAATGCTCTGGCAGCAATATTTCCAACATCTGCAAACTTGTTGTGCCAATTTCACATTAAGAAAAATGTGAGGGCCAAAGCAAGGCTCATTGTGAAAGACCAAGTTTGTTGTTAATGACATTATGGGTGCATTTCTATCTCGTTGTCCATGCGAAGACTACGGAAGAGTATGATTATGAGTTGGGTCATTTAACGACTTGGCAAAAGACCTTATCCCAGCTTTCATACAAAGAGTCATTACAAAACATTACATAACATTATGTTTTTTGTTGTCTTTTTGAAGATCTTTATGAAGCCTGGAAGTCCAATGCCCCTATCGGATTTGATGTGGATGACTAATAGGGCACCCATAGCAAAGGGTTGAGACTCGCTTTTTATTAGCCGCATGCAAAAGTGGAAGTGTTTGCTCATACAATCACAACCCCCCCATCCCCTTCCTTGTGTAGATTTAAGTAAAGATACTGATGGTAGTCAATGTTAAGTTAGATTTATAATTTTGGTACACAACTTTGTATATGACTATTAGTAGGAAACTTTTGAAAGGAAAAAACTCATTTTTCATTTCGGTTTTAAGTTTCGCATACATTTAACATTGGTTCGAATGATACCATTCGAACGCCTGTTCGAACGCCACCCTTCGAACATGTTCGAATAAAGCCATTCGAGGCACCAATAACACACCCTCACACCAACAGTTGGCAATATTCCTTAACACGCATGAGTTTGTTCGAACAGGTTCGAACGATGTCGTTCGAACAACAAAAATTCCTTAACACGGACAAGGTCGTTCGAACCTGTTCGAACAAGGCCGTTCGAACAGTCACTAAAACCACGCTGCACGAGCGTCCCACGCGAGGCCATTTTTAGAAAAAAAAATGTTTGGGGGCGTGCGATGAGTAAACGGGGGTGTGGGAAAAGTAAAAGCCAAAAACAAAATCCAATCTCTCCTCTCATACGTGTTTCATGCCTTTTTTCTCAGAGAGTGAACATTGCAGAGAGAGAGAAGAAAGAAAGAGGGAAAGACGATCGAGAGAGAAGCGGATCGAGGAGAGAGAGAGAGAGAGAGAGGCACCGCGAGAGAGAGGAAGCTCGACGGAGAGAGAGACGGCCCGAGGAAGAGTGGCGGCGGCGGCGGCGGCGGCGTGAACGGCGGTGGCTCACGGTGGTGACGGCGGTGGTTTCGCCGGAGAAGCCGACGGTGATGGTGAAAGTTTGGTGGTGATGTGGTGGTTGTTTTAATGGTGATTTACGGTGGTGCTTTGGTTGTTCGCGGTGGAGGTTTGTGCGGCGTGGTAGCGGAGGTGTGTGGTGGCGGCGCGGCGATGATTCGTCGGAGGAGAGCGCAAGTGTATCACGCTTCTAGTTTCGGTACCCTTATTCTCCCTATTCTCTTAATCTATTTTCTTACAACTGTGAATGGATAAATGAAGGTGAGGTGTTGTTTGAAAAGCTTGATTTTTCATGAGTTTTCCAAAGATCCCTGTATTTGCTCCCCCTCTTCTCTTTGTTGGAGCTTCATATATATAGAAAAGCCTTTTCTTCATATTGTTCATATTGCCCATTTAATTCAACTTCCCTGTAAATATTGTTTCACGTTTTTGTGCTTAAAGTGACCTCCGGATGTGTTTTTCTCTCCCAAGCTCTGTTACATACACTTGTTTGGTCTGGCTGGTGTTTGTTTGACTCTGAATTGATGCCTAATCTCTATTTGTGTGTGTTGTTCAGAGAGAAAAATGCAAGGACCTCCCATTTAAAGCTTTGGAGCTGCTGCCACAAATTGGATTTTTCCTCTTGTTTGTACTGCTGGCCATTGATTCTGCTCTACTATTATGTATTCTGTGATGCACTTGTAATATAGGTTGCTTTTGAATAACTAAAAATAGACATGCCCAGCTAACTCTATATATATATATATATATATATATATATATATATATATATATATATAAAAGTGATGTGTAGTTACGTGTATTTGCTAGTACTTGGTTAATTCAAAATATACTTTGTTAATCCACCATCATCACGTTAACTTTCTTCTTCTCTTTTTATAGATTTTTTGGTTTTGGTTAACTACCTAAAAATATTTAAAAGAGATAACCTCAATTAATATATTAGAAATAATAGTAGCGCTAATAAAGCAAGACGGCTAACGACTATCAAATGACACTCGGACACGATTGGAAGTTAAACACGCGTACTTAATTAGAAACAACGCGTACACGCGATTAATAACATGTGTACACAGTTAAATGTAACGCGCCTACATGATTAGAAATATTGTGCGAGCACGTTAAAATTTGGTGTTCACAAAAATACATTTTTTTTTTTTATTTTTGATAAATTAGTCGGACAAAATTGGGGTATGACAGCTGCCCCTCTTTATTTGGATTTTGCCAAAAATATGAATTGGCCTTTTCATATTTGCTGGTAAAATGGAAATAAAGACATAGAAATAATACTAATTTTGTCCGCTTAAAAAAAAAAGTTCAAATTTTCTTTTTGTTATTTTCCTTTTGAGAAAAGGGGGTTAACACTTGTCGCATTAACGGGAAAGTAGTAAATTTGGAAAAGCGGTAAATTGGGAAAAGCGGTAAATTGGGAAAGACGGTAAATTGGAAAAAGCGGTAAATTGGGGATTCGGAGGTTGCCTAAAACCTTCTAACGGACTCTGGTCGAGTCCGAGCTCTGGGGGCGGCCTCTTCGAGCGGCCGATCAACATCAGGTCCGGAACTGATTTGATCAATGGATTTACGCTATGCCTTAGGCTGACACAACTAATCCGAAGGACTTAACGAAGTCTGATGGATCCATCGCGTGTTTCGTGCGATGTTGTGATCTCTGGAAGGAGTTCACTAACTCTGTGGGAGTTCACTAACTCTGTGTTGATGGAGTTTACTAACTTTGTGTTGATGGAGTTTACTAACTCGGGGTTGATGGAGTTTACTAACTCGGTGCTGATGGAGTTTACTAACTCGGTGCTGATGCACTTGAGTATTTGGATGTACATGAATGCAATGATTGATTTTGGTGAGATGCTTTTTCATTTTGTCTATATATCGATGAATGCAAGGCATGAGTTTCTTTTTTTACATTTTTATTTTTTATTTTGAATGGGTGTCGACCTTCGCCAACAAAAGCGAGAAAATAAGCTTGGTGCCGACCCTCGATAAGCTAGCGAGCGGTAAATGAATTGTCGACCCTCGAGAAGCCAACACAACAGAAATAGATTGGTGCGACCCTCGAGGCGACAAAAAGCGGAAATAAAGCCGTAAAGAAAGCGATAAAGAAAGTAGTAAAGAAGGTACCGGCCCTCGATGGCCGACATCGAGGTCGCTAAAGCCTTTTAACGAACCGCGAACGATCCGAGTTTGCACTTGGGCATGGTGGTCTTCAAGAGCGGACCGGGGACAATATCAAGTCTAGATCTCGATACTTCCTTAGAGTGCGCCATGTCTTAGGCCAACACACGGCTATCCTTTTCATTTGGACCCAATGGGGTCGAAGGACTTACCCGCGCGGCTCGAATACGAGGTGAAGTCCGCTTTTGAGCGGACGCTTGGGTCCTGAAGGGATTCACGAATCCTGTTGATTGATTGATTGAAATAGCCAATGCTGCCGCATTGGATTGAGGTACCTGCATACGTCAGTTGATGCAAGGAATGATGCATGGAATATGGGTGCATGCTAGGCAAGGGCATGTTATGCAAGTGCGTGCAACGCTACGACTTCGGTGTAATGATGAATGTGATGGAACACTCCTGCAGCTTTTCTTTTGGTCTGATTGTTTTTTCTTCGATCAGCCTTCTTTTTCTGATCGTTTGTTTTTCTTTGCTTGTTTTCTTTTGCTCTTTAAGAAATGTGAATATGCAAATGTAGTGTTTTGATGTTTGACGCAGAGATTGATACTTGTAATGCAAGTGTGCGATGCAATGACAGTGATTCATGTTTTGATGAATGAAATGCTCTTGTTTTATTTTCTGGTCATTTCTTTCTCTTTTCATGAAATGCGGGCATGCGAATGCAATGTTTCGATGAGTGGCATGAAGAAATGAACGATAATGGAATGACGAATGACATGGGAAGCCTTTGGTTCCCTCCCTTTTATGAAATGCAAACACTAATATGATGCAAATGCAATGACATGGGATGACGTGTTTTTGCTTTTTCTTTCTTTATGATGCAATGCTTTGATGCTTGATGGAATGAGATGGAAGATTTCTTTGCTTTTATCTGTTGCTTCCTTTTTTGTTGCCTTTCATGAAATGATGATGTCGGCACGATGCAAATGGGACACTATGATAAACAAAATGGAACGCCTAAATGCATGAGGCGAAAAATAAGATATGAATGATTGGGGTACTTAAACATTTTTGTGGTGATGAGATGCAAGACTTTGAATGCCAGGAATTGGGATGATTATTGACCATTCTGTTGAAAAAAATTGGATTTGATTCAAACTCCGGTGTTCTCAAGGTTTTTATTTACAAACAAGCCCACTTGTTTTCTCTTCCTTCCAATGACGACTGAATCTTAGATATCGCATGACTAACTTGTGTTCTCTCTCTTTGAAGCATTGTCTAGTAAGCATGCATAGGAGTGCAAATGTGAATGAGTGAGTCAGTTAAGTTGGGATTGGTTTAGAACATGTATGATAAGTGAAGGGATGACAGACATGATTATTGCCAACGCTCATGACGGACCAAGGGATGCAAGACTGCCCCGGTTCGGGCTTTTAATGAGTGAATAAACTTGCTCTCATGCGGTGGTGATAATGACTAGGGGTGTAGAAGATGATGAATTGGGAACACTTCGGCTCTTGGGATGAAAAGTGGAATGAAAGGGGTTTTGTCTCAACCCACAGAATTTGGTGTTGCCCCAGTCATGACGAGACAAAGTTGCCCCAATTAGAATGACGAGGCCTTGTTTAGAATAGTGAGTTGAGAGATTGTCCCGGTGAGGTTTTATGGGAATGAATGAGGTGAAGGAATGGGAATGCACTTGCCCCACTTTGGAATGACATTTCAAACGGTTTCTTTGAGTGAGGTTGTGAAAGGTGACAGAGTTATGGTGACGGTTATGAACGGAGGGTGGTATGTGAATGGGATAGACGATGAACAAATCTCCCCATGGTTGAGCGGAGTGAGAGGTGAAGGAAATGCCCCCTAGTACACATCTTTGGTTCTCTTTAAGAAAAACTCAAATGCAATGAAAGTTTTGACTTTTAGTATGAAAGAAGTCTCACTTGGTGATCATTAAACCTTGTTTTAATGCAACTTGAATGCATTTTAGAGTGCAAGTCTTTATTGTTTTGTCAGCTTTCTTTTTTCTTACTGTTTCTTTTTTCTGAGGATTTTTCTTAATCGGCTTTCTTTTTTCCGATCGTTTGTTTTTCTTTTGAGCAAACCCATCGTAAACAGATAAACTTATTTGTCCTATGGTTAAAATTTGAGAAAGCAATCGGTTATTGATCGGGATGGACTTTTCAGGATTGTGATGTTTTGTGGAGAAGGGATGATTGAGCTTAATGAAATGTTTGAGGCTGATGGGCTATTGGGTCTTATTCGGCATCGGCCAATGGTCAATGATTTATGAAGGAAATGGTTATTAGGTTTGATGAGGTGCTTGGGGTTTTATTAGGACAAGTTTGTGTTTCATGGTAGAATGGCTGAGGGTTTATGGAGGGTTAGATGTTGAGGCCAAAGAAAATGTTTGCGGTCTTTATGAAAGGAGAGATGATTATACACAACAGAGTGTTGGAAAGTTTATGGAGACAAGGATCTCTGGTGTTTCATGGTGAAATATATCAGCTCACAATTTATACTTCTTTTGTTTCCCCTTTTTCTTGGTCCTTTTTTTTTGAGATTTTCATTTTTTGAATCTTTTTGTTTGACTGCGTTCTTTTCCTTTTGACCTCTTTCTTTTCTTTGGACCTGGGTGAGCTGATAAAGATGATATACCATTTTCGATGTGGAATTGATCCTTGTCATAAGGTGGGTAGGAGAGGGATTTTTCCTTCTCTTTGGGATTTTCTTGGCTTAAGGTGGGCAGGAAAGAGAATTTTTGGATTTTGGATTTTCTTGAGGTTGTGGGGAGGCGGCCAAACTTCATTTCAAATTCCGATTGCTTATTTTTCGTAAAACCCGACAACAATTTATCTATCTACATGTGTTTGCTCTTTTCTTTGCATTTTCTTTTATGCCCTAATTTTTGCCTGGACCGCTCTTTGCGAGTTTTCAATCCACCGGGCGCTCCTTTTTGCCTAGGCTGCCTTTTGCGGGTTTTCGACCTAGCGAGCTTGTTCTTCTCATTTATCTCTTCTTTTTTTTTTCTCTTTTTTTTTTTGGAAAGACTTGCACTAAAGGAATATAATGTCGATACAGAAAGTTAGTGATCACATAATTGCCCCAGCATGGAGGACTCAGAGTGTTAGTGAGAATGAACCAAAAAGTCAAGTATGCACTGATGGGACAGAATATGCGCTTTATGGGTGGACGGGGCGGGATTAGACTTGAATGGTGATGATGACAAGGAAAGAAACTGACTGACTCAAACAAGAGAAACTGCACGTGTCGTGCACGTTCACTATAGGAATGCTTCACAGAGAGTCAACATTAGTTAGAACAATGAGTTTTTTTTTTTTTTTGTTTTTTTTTTAGTTGCTTCAGTCTTTTGTCATGGAATGGATGGGATGCAGCGCTTTTGAAAGAAATGCAAATGAGCTATTGATTTGAAAAAACCGAGTGCCTTGGAACACCTTGAGTTTGCAACCAAGTAAGGATAAACTTTTTTCAAAAAAGATGATTGTTTTGCAAGAACATATCGCTTCTCATCACAACTTTTATTTTATGCAATGAATGAATGAACAAGTTATGATATGCAAATGCGTGGAGAATGACCACTCGAAAAGTGTGGCTTATTCTAAATAATTTTGTTGTTTTTAATGCTAGACAAAATATGGAATGCCAATGCGAATGATGCAAGAATGATGCCCCCTTTTTTTCAAAATAATTTTTTATGATTTTTTTTAATTTTTTAGAGGCGAAACAAGATACGAAATGCCAACGCCCCTTTTTTGAATGATGAGAGATGCAAGAACGGTGATATGAGGCAACTGATTGTCGTTACCCTGAGTAACCTGCATGAAACATTGAGTGGATCCTGACTCAATACTTCACACAATTACTGAAATGTTTCGACAATTAGTTGACTCAATTTAATTTCCTACTTGAAAATAAAACACGTGTGACTGGGTCAAAGTGCCCTGACATCGTTGAGTAACATCTCAAATTTGTAGTCGACAAACAAATTTGAGATATTACCCTTCGTTGTTCAAAGGTGCACTTCTACCCATTAAGCCATCACATGAGGAAATTTTTCTTTGTTTCAGAAGGATGCATGCAGGGAGAAATGATGTATTTGAACAAAGTGATGAGGTTAATGAAATGATGCATGAGTGCATATTGACGCGATGTCTGCATTATTTGATGATGATTTTTTGTACATGCACCGGATGAATGTGATGCTTATGCAATGCGGATGATAATTGCTTCGGTTTTCATTTTTCTTATGCAATGAAATGAAATGTGTGATGCTTACAATTACTTTCCTAATGCATGAGAGATATTGAATGGAGATGCATGTGAAATGAGAGGCGTTAATGTTTATTTTTGATTTGTGACACGAGAAAAGTATTAATGCGATGATGTGATATGAATGGACGACGGAATGAGTGGGTGAATGAATGAGCGAATGCGTTTTGAATGAGGATGCCATAAATTGCATCACTTGATAATTTTTCATGATTATGAATGAATGAAATACCATAGGGATGATAATTGTTTTTTTTCAAAATTTGGTTTTATGTAATACATGATGTCATGATGCAAAGTGCGGATGATGATTGCTTTTTGTTTTTTTTTTAAACAATGAAATGGAATGCATGATACTAACAATTATTTTTAGTGCGTGGAAAGATATGATTCTTATGAAAATGCATGCAAAATGAGATGTTTGCATATATGATATGAAAAAGGAAAATAATAAAGCATGTGATATGTTTCTAAAAAATTTTATGCGAGAAAGTGCATGATGCTCGCAAATGATTTTTAATGCAAGGGAAAACATGATTTATTTCGAATGGAAATGTATGCAAAATGAGATGGTCACATGTTCATTCTTCATGGTACACAAAAAGCAATAATGCATGAGACACGTTCCTAATAAAATATGTTTTTTGGACTTTTTGACAAAATTAGGAAAAATTTTAGTGAATGAAAACGCACACGTGCGGAGAATGCACTCCTGGCAAACCTTGATGAGATAGAGAAAAATGCATGTATGAATTTTATCAAGTTTTGCTTTATGCAACGCAAGTGATGTCTTTATATGAAAATGACGGCGATAATACGACTTGACATGCATGTGAAAAATAAGATGAAAACATTTTTTTCGAGTTTGGTGACTGAAATTTTGGGAACACCACCTCATATAGCCCGGTAAAAGAAAAGACTATGATGATATTTTGAAAGTTTTGCTTTTTGCCCTTTTTTTTTGAAAATTTTGTTTTATGTAATGCAAGGATGTATGCAAATAATGATGATGCTCTATGCCTATGCAACTCAGAGAAAAGTCCTTATTGGCAGTGATTCAAGTTTTTTTTTGGAAAATGCGGGCCGTACGTTATTTCATATGGACCGGTAAGAGAAAGGCTACAGCGGTAACTCTTTCACCCTTTTTTTTTTTAAAAAAATAAAGTGGTTCATATGTCACTTCGTACGGACCGACAAAAGAAAGGCTACAACGGCAGCTCTCTCTCTATTTTCTCTTTTTTTGAAAATCTCCTTTTCTTTTTTTGAAAACGTGCCTAGATTACAATGCAACACACAATTTGGTATGCCCCTTGTGTCCTACGAAGGCGGGGACCTAGGTTCTAGGGCAACTCAAATGTTCCTCCCATGCGGGTTCTAAACACTTCCTCACAATGGCTACCAGAGCTAAATCTCTCTCATGATAACACCCACAACAATGGAATGCCATCTGGTGTGAGGTACCATAAAAGAACATACTCTGGCCGAAACTTTCGTGAGAGTCAGAAGGACAATAGTCCAATTGCCAGTCACTACCCATTTCCACTCTCCTAGGTGTTGTCGGACCTTGGGTTTTAGGCCCCTCTCAAAGCACATAATCGTAAGGGTGTGAGTGTGTGTGGCAAGGACATACCACTTAAAGCTACCCAACACATATCACCCCGCCTGCAAATGAAAACCCAGAACAGTCCAGACAAATAGCAAGCAATAACATGTTGTCTACACTAGGGTTCAATATCAAATAAGCTAGCCTAGGGTTTCAACAACAATCAAGTGCATCGCTTACCTCAAGAAAGGGATCCAAGAAGAAGGGAACATAACAAGATGGGGGGAGACGCATGAGGGTACTAAGCACATAAGCAAAGAGGAATGAAAAAAAACACGGAAGAAGAGAAAACAAATGCACATGCGTACAACATGATAAAAAAAGGGAACCGAAAAGGGGTAGAAGCAAACAAAGTATCCAAATCAAATCGTTAGCACATTAAACCACACATTTAATCAATTAGGCTTGACCCACTTAAAAAGAAAAGTCCCCAGTGAAGTCGCCAGCTGTTGCACCCCGAAAAATCCGGTTTGGGTTTCTCAATGTACAACGGGAAAATTTTTGAAGCCGCCACCAATATTTTAATTTTAAGACCAAAACATTGAAAAAAGGTCTTTTGAACAAGGCGGATGGTCTTTCGAAAACTAGAGATATGGGTTCGGGGGGGTCGACACGTGCGGGGAAGGTGTTAGCACTTCACGCGCCCTCTCATCGAGAGGAACCTTTAATTAAGTGTGTGGTTTTAACGTTCAATTTGAAAGATACCTAGATTTGCCTATTTATTTCTTATTTGAAGATAAATGAGAAAACTTAATGAAAATTTTTATTTTTGGCGCTTGACGAGAGTTAGCCTCTCGCTCTTACGTATCTCCCGGTGCGATGGAGAATTCAAAGCTACGTAGTTCTTGTTTGTCCTGAAAAAGGTTTTTGTTTTTTATCTTTTTAGAGTTTTTCGCAAAAGGGGTTGAGCGTTCGCGGTGACCAAACAACAACGGTTTAGAGTGGTCATACTACTAACTCTTTTTGAAAATGGGATCATCACTAACAATCAAACGGCAACGGCGCGAGTGACTATTGATGACAACCAGTTTTTATTTCAATTATTGAAAAGGTTTTCGCAGGTTAAGGGGAGCGTTTGTGAAGACCAAACAACAACGGTTTAGAGTGGCCACACTACTAGCTCCCACGGGAATGAAATTATCACCCACAATCAAACGGCAACGGCGCGAGTGATCATTAGTGATAATTAGTTTTGATTTTGATGTTTTGAAAATATTTGTTTTTGAAAAGTGTTTTCGTTGGTTTGAATTGGAGAGAACGTCGTGATAAAAGGAATTCGCAATTGGATTGAGCGATCGCGATGACCAAACAACAACGGTTTAGAGTGGTCATACTACTAACTCTTTTGAAAATGAAATTATCATTAACAACCAAACGGCAACGGCGCGAGTGATCATTAATGATAATTGGTTTTGTTTTAGGTTCAAGTGTTCGAATGAGTTAACTTGGAATAACTATTTTGAAAATGAATATTGAACATGATATGAGTAAAAGTGGATTTAGGTAGCCACACTTATAACTTAAGTGTTTATTCCTAGTTTAAAAATCAAACAAACCATCATAATAGTGATAGCAAATGATAAACAAAAAGAGATGATATTAGGTGATAACGTGAGGTAAATAGTAACGATGATAGTAGTAATAACAATAAATAATAATAAAAGTAAAAAGAAATAAATAAATGAAGAGCATGAAAGGTGGGTGCTGAATAGAGATAAAGGGAGTGTAACTAGTATTTTTATTAGGAAAACGTGGGGAAGTGCGGATTAGTAATCTTTGGGGGTGTAAAAGCAAATGATATAAAAAAAAAAAAAAACTTAAAAAAAGAGGCCCATGAATTCCCAGGCCAAATAACACTAAAACAAGAAAAAAACAAAATCCAATCTCTCCTCTCATACGTGTTTCATGCCTTTTTTCTCAGAGAGTGAACATTGCAGAGAGAGAGAAGAAAGAAAGAGGGAAAGACGATCGAGAGAGAAGCAGATCGAGGGAGAGAGGGAGAGAGAGGTACCGCGAGAGAGAGAGAAGCTCGACGAGAGAGAGAGGCGGCGAGGAAGAGTGGCGAGCGGCGGCGGCGGCGGTGCGAACGGCGGTGGCTCGTGGTGACGGCGGTGGTTTCGCCGGAGAAGCCGACGGTGATGGTGAAAGTTTGGTGGTGATGTGGTGGTTGTTTTAATGGTGATTTACGGTGGTGCTTTGGTTGTTCGCGGTGGAGGTTTGTGCGGCGTGGTAGCGGAGGTGTGTGGTGGCGGCGGCGGCGATGCCGTCGGAGGAGAACGCAAGTGTATCACGCTTCTAGTTTCTGGTACCCTTATTCTCCCCTATTCTCTTAATCTATTTTCTTACAATCTGTGAATGGATAAATGAAGGTGAGGTGTTGTTTGAAAAGCTTGATTTTTCATGAGTTTTCCAGTATCCCTGTATTTGCTCCCCCCTCTTCTCTTTGTTGGAGCTTCATATATATAGAAAAGCCTTTTCTTCATATTGTTCATATTGCCCATTTAATTCAACTTCCCTGTAAATATTGTTTCACGTTTTTGTGCTTAAAGTGACCTCCGGATGTGTTTTTCTCTCTCCCAAACTCTGTTACATACACTTGTTTGGTCTGGCTGGTGTTTGTTTGACTCTGAATTGATGCCTAATCTCTATTTGTGTGTGTTGTTCAGAGAGAAAAATGCAAGGACCTCCCATTTAAAGCTTTGGAGCTGTTGCCACAAATTGGATTTTTCCTCTTGTTTGTCTTCTTTGGCCATTGATTCTCGCTCTACTATTATGTGTCCTGTGATGCACTGTGATGCACTTGTAATATAGGTTGCATTTTGAATAACTATAAAATAGATATATATATATATATAATATATATATATATATATATATATATATATAAAAGTGATGTGTAGTTACGTGTATTTGCTAGTACTTGGTTAATTCAAAATATACTTTGTTAATCCACCATCATCACGTTAACTTTCTTCTTCTCTTTTTATAGATTTTTTGGTTTTGGTTAACTACCTAAAAATATTTAAAAGAGATAACCTCAATTAATATATTAGAAATAATAGTAGCGCTAATAAAGCAAGACGGCTAACGACTATCAAATGACACTCGGACACGATTGGAAGTTAAACACGCGTACTTAATTAGAAACAACGCGTACACGCGATTAATAACATGTGTACACAGTTAAATGTAACGCGCCTACATGATTAGAAATATTGTGCGAGCACGTTAAAATTTGGTGTTCACAAAAATACATTTTTTTTATTTTTGATAAATTAGTCGGACAAAATTGGGGTATGACAGTCATAGACCCATCACCTATCACCTTAGCCAATAAAATAGGAATATGACCGGTATATAACATCACCAACTGGTCAAAGACCCATCATCATCATCATTATCATCATCACCAAATTTATTCATTAAAAGAGGCATATCGTCCGTTATAACCTCATCACTAACACCAAAAGAACCAAACACCAACACCAATAGGAAAACGCTAAACACACCGACACCAATAGGAGAACACCAAACACACCAACACCCATAGGACAATCAATTATTTAATCTGCAACATCAATAACCACCAACACTGAGAACACCGATAAGTTTATCAAGTCGATGACAACGACAATTTTATGTCACCGAGAACAACATCACGGGGCAGCCACCTGAGGCGCCCAAATCACCAGGAAAATGGTGCCCAGCAACGAGCGACATAGAAATGAAGATCTAAATCGGCGCAATAACGCATCACAAAGACGGCACAAAACAAACACAAAAATGGCGCCTAGTGGCAACACTGAGTTCACACGATGACGACATCACCATATCACAACATTGAACCATACAGCACAAAACATAGAAAACTGGCGCCTGGTGGCAACACAGCTACCCAGGCGCGCAAAAACACACAAAGAAATCGGCGCTGGTGGTAACACACGACCACCGTGGCGCAACACACACAACAACACGTCATTTAGGCATTTCATCAAACAACTTATAGGCATCAACTTCAATTAAGCATCATATGGGCATCAAACTCAATCAAACATCACATAAGCATTCCATTAAATAGCTTATAGGCATCAACTTCAATCCAACACCATATAGGCACTAAACATCATATACACATTTTATCAAACACCTAACGTGCATCTATCCACCATCAATTCTTTCATAAGTCATTAACGCCAAAACAAAATCAAGAAAACACATATATACATTCACAAATCATTCAGACGTATTATCAAACGCTAAACACATCGCCCGTTATAACCTCATCACTAACACCAAAAGCACCAAACACCAACACCAACACCAATAGGCAAACGCTAAACACACCGACACCAATAGGAGAACACCAAACACACCAACACCCATAGGACAATCAATTATTTAATCCGCAACATCAACAACCACCAACACCGAGAACACCGATAAGTTTATCAAGTCGATGACAACGACAATTTTATGACATTGAGAACAACATCACGGGGCTGCCACCTGAGGCGCCCAAATCACCAGGAAAATGGCGCCCTAGATGGCGCCCAGCAACCAGGCAGCATGGAAATGCAACACTGGGCGCAACACAGTACATAAACTGGCGCCTGTAACACCCTAAATAATTTAATTAAGTAATTGATTAAATTGTTTAAAGTGTTGCACTATTTCTTTAATTATATTAAATTATAATATAGTATTTTATTTAATTGAAGGGAGTGGTATTGGAAATACCGGGACTGCAAATATTGGCCCAAGAGCCCAAGCCCAATGACTTAGGCTCCTAGGGTTGGTGCAATTCGCACCATTTGCCAAAAGAAAGAAAGAAACGAAAGTGAGAAGAGAAAGGAGAAGAGGAGAACGGCGCAATAGAGTGAGAAGAAGGAGAAATTGGATCGCACCAAGCAAGGAGAAGAGGAGAGCTCCATTGTTGTTGAGGTTTTGTACGTGACTTGGTGAGAAGCATTTTCTACGGTTAATTTAAGGTAAGGGGAGTCTCACTCTATAATAGAGGGTATAATAGGTTGTATGTAGGTCATAGGGTCTTGATTTGATGTTAATTGATTATTGTATGAATGTTTGAATTGATTGAATTGGATAATTGCATGAGAAAATCGATTTAGGGCTTAAGGTTAGGGTTTCACGTTATTGATTTCGGTTTGATTGATGATTGAGTGTGAAAATATGAAATTGACGTTGTTGGCATGATTGTAAAGTGTGTTGGAGTAGTAATTGGGTGAATTTGAGTTAGGGCATTTTAGGCACTCTAGGGCGCCATATGGCTAGGGAATTGGCGCCGTGCTCTTATGCTGAGAGGAGGGTGTGTTGTGTTTTACTGCTGCCAGGGCGCCAAGTTACTGGAAATATGGCGCCCTGTGCACTATTCATGTGCTGGGTTGGGTGTTGGTGCAGGATTGTCACTGCCAGGGCGCCACATTGCTGGAAAAATGGCGCCTGGGCTACTGTTTGGGTGTCTGTGTGCAGGTTGTCACTTTGCCGCGAGCGCCAAATTCTGCCGGAAAATGGCGCCACAATGCCTTTATTGCGATGGTGTGTGCGCGTGTGCCGATGCTGGGCGCCAAATGCTGCCCTGTGGCACCAGAATGGCGCTGTGTCCTTTATTCATGTGTTGTGTGTCTTTGTGTCAGGTGCGTGGCGCCAAAGTGGCCGCCAATGCGCTGGTGTGTGTTGTGCCAAGTGCGTGGCGCCAAAATGGGCGCCATGTGGCGCTGTTGTGGCGCCTAGGTGGGTGTGTGCGTGGGTGTCTAGGTGTGGGGCGCCATTTTGGCCGCCATGGCGCGTAAATGTGGCAAGGGTGTGTGTGTGCTTGTGGGCGGCCACAGGCGCCAAAAATAGCCTGCTGCGCTGTGTGCGCTGTGTGCTAGTGTGCAGTGCACGGGCGCGCGAATGTGGGAAAAGCGCGCGCTATGTCTTTGGGGTGCACAGGGGCGCGAGCATGGGAAATTGGCGCCTATGTGCTGGTGTGCACAGGGGGGCGCCAGAGTGTGGGGGTTTTGGCGCCTGGTGGTGCCAAAGTGTGTCTTAGGTGTGATTTTGGTCCCTAGGTGACAGTTTGGTACAAGGGGTATTGTTTGTGTCCCTAGGTGACAGTTTAGTCCTAGGTGTGCTGTTTTAGTCCCTGGGTGGTGTTTTGGTCCTAAAGGTGACAGATTGGTCCCTAAGTGTTGTTTTGGTCATAAAGAGTATTTTAGGTCCTTGAGGGAGGTTTAGTCCTCTAGTTGTGATTAGTCCTTTGGGACATGAGTGTGATGAGATAATGAAAGAAGTGATTGATGATGCCATGGGGGCATGAGCATGGGGGCTAGAGCCATGGGGGCTAAAACTAGAATTGATAATGAGATGAGAGATGTTGTGAATGAGGAATAAACTGTGATATTAATAATGTGTGGATTGTGATTGTGGCATGTTCATAGAGTCTCATGCATACATTCGGCTGCGGTCGCGACGTTTATACTGTGATGATGAGGCCATGGGGGCCAGAGTCATGGGGACTCAATTTGGTTGATGATGATGCCATGGGGGCAATTGGTACCACATGCATGACTGCATTGCACAACATTCATTCTCATATAAGCACGAGTGTTGTTGATTGGTAATTGGTATGACTAGTTGTGCTGTGTAACTGTGTCTGTTTGATGCTGTGATTGTATATACTGCTTATTATCACCTTTATTATATAGTTTGAGACTCACCCTTTCTGTTGTTGTTTACCACAAGTAGTCATGAGTGAAGGTTTATCTCCTTCACCTCCCCGAGTCGGTCTGCTCTGATACGTAGCACCTAGGGGATGGGATTAGTGTTTAGATGTCTGGCTTGCTCACTGTTGAGCTTTTATATTTGATATATTATGTATTGTTTTTTTCCGCCGCTGATTTCTCCTTTGAGATTGTAGTTTTTTTCCACCGCGTTATGTGAAGTTATATTTCCACGTGTTTTTCATGGTGTTACGTATTGAACTGTTATTATGAGCTGAACTGGTTGTTTGAGTTATTTTGAAGTGACAAGTGTAGCATCCCATTGGATGATTTCAATTAAGAAATGAATTTTTATACTCTGATTTTTATTATAAATATACGGGTAGAAATGGGGTGTTACAGCGGTGCACAGCAGCAACACAGAACGCATCACAGCACCAGACAGCACAAACACGGAAAATGACGCCTAGTGGCAACACAGGTTCACACAGTACGACACCACCATATCACAACATTGAACCATACAACACAAAACATAGAAAACTGGCGCCTGGTGGCTTTCATACCCTAATTTTGTCCGACTAGTTGAAAATCAAATAAAATTGTATTTTTGCGAACACCCATTTTTAACGGGTATTTTTCTCGTTTTCAAAAGCTCGAAAACATGTATATTCTCGTGCATATTAAACATCTAACCGTGTATGTGTGTCATTTGGTAGTCGTTATCCGTCTTGCATTGTTTTATTAGTGTAACACCCTAAATGATTTAATTAATTAATTGATTAAATTATTTAAAGTGTTGCATTATTTTAATTATATGAAATTATAATGTGGTCTTTTATTTTAATTGAAGGGAGTAGCAACCGGTAATTCCGGGATGGCAAGTATTGGCCCAAGAGCCCAAGCCCAATGACTTAGGCTCCTAGGGTTGGTACAATTCGCACCATTTGGAAAAAGAAAGAAAGAAAACGAAAAAGAAAGAGAGAAAGGAGAAGAGAGAAGAGAAATCGGCGCTAGGGAGAGAAAGAAAGGAGGGTTTTGATCGCACAAGGGAAAGGAGAAGAAGAGCTTCATTGTTGCTGTGGTTTTGTTGGTGACTCCGTAGAGAGGGCTTTTCTCCGGTTTATTCAAGGTAAGGGTGGGTCTTGCTCTATAATAAGGGATATAATGGGTTGTAGGTTAGGGTTAGGATAGTAATTGTTTGTTTGATGTGTTTGATTGATGAAATTGTATTTCCAACGATATTTGAAATGATTGAATGATTGAATGAATTGTGAGAATTGTGTAGGGAATCAATTTGCACATAAATTGTTGTTGGAAAGTGTATTTGATGGTGCTAGAGTAATTAGAGAATGTTTTGAAATGGTTGATGATGAATGAGTTTAGGAAAATTTGAGAAAATTGGGTTTACGGAACCTTAAGTGTCATAGGGCGCCAAGTGCTAGGGGAAATGGCGCCCTGTGCTGTGTGGTGCGTGTGTGCCCTTTGTTTGGGGCGCCGATTCTTGCCCAGAATGGCGCTGTGTGCGCTGGGCACGTCTTGCGTTGTGTGCGGGCGCCAAATGGTCGCACCAGGCGCCAAGATGGCGCCGGTGTGGTGTGTGTGCTGTTGTGTGTGAAGTGTGCGTGAGGGGTGTTGTGTTGGGCGCCAAAGGTCGCGCGAGAAATGGCGCCGTGCGCTGTGACTAGGGAAGGCGCTGGTAAGCGCGCCAAGTCTTGTGTGTGGTGTTGTGTCCAGGTGCGTGGCGCCAAAATGTGGCTGCCCATGCGCTGTGTGTGCTTGTTCAAGTGCAGGCGCCAATGTGGTACGCTCGTGGCGCTGGTGTGGCGCCATGTTCTTTGAGTGGCGTGGTGTGTCTAAGTGTTGGGCGCCAATTTGGCTGCCCTTGGCGCTAGTGTGGCGCCGGTGGTGTGGCGAGTGCGTGGGTGCGTGTGGCGCGGCCACGAGGCGCCAAATGTTTTGCCGCGGCGCGCCCGTCTTCTTGCTGCCAGTGTCTCAGGCCGGGCGCCAATGTTGCCGGCGATGGCGCTGTGTGTGTGCGCTTGTATGCGAGGCGTGTCTCGATTTGTGTCTTAGTTTGTGTCTAAGTCTGTGTTGCGTTCCTGGGCACCAATATTGCCCAGTTTGGCGCCTGTGTGGCTATGTTGCCACAGGGGGCGCCAGTTTGCTGTGTTTTTGGCGCCCGTGTGCCTGTGTTGCCTGAGGCACGATTTCTTTGTGCTTTTGGTGCACAGTGGGTGTGTGTTGCCCTGGGGCGCGATTTGCTAGAGTTTTGGCGCCTGGTGGTTGTGTTGCCACTAGGGGCGCCGATTTAGTTGTTTTGCGCGCTGTGTCGCCATTTGTGTCTTAAGTCTTTGTTTTGGTCCCTAAGTGATGTTTTGGTCCTAGATGTGCTATTTTGGTCCCTAAGTGATGTGATGTGCTGTTTTGGTCCCTAAGTGATGTTTTGGTCCTAGATGTGCTGTGTTGGTCCTTAAGTGATGATTAGGTCCTTGAGTAATGTTTTGGTCCTCTAGTGGTGTTTAGTCCTTGTGACATATTTTATAATGACGAAATTGATGATGTATGAATAGACGATGATGTTATTGACGATGGGTCTATTGACCACAACTAAAAATGATGATGATTTTATTGACGATGGGTCTATTGACCAAACTAAAATTGATGATAATGTGGGATGTGATGTTGATGATGCATGAATGATGACTGTTGGTTGCTCATGGAGTCTCATGCATGCATGTGCATTTTATTGACGATGTGTATTGACGATGAGAGGCTTCGGCCTTGAGCTATTGACGATGATAAAGCTCAAATTATTGACGATGATGCCCTTAGTGGCTAAAACTATTGACGATGAATGGTACCACATGCATGATTGCATTTCATTACATTCATGCCCATAAATGTTTAATGTTCTGTTGGATGATATCTGATGTGAATGTGACTGTTGTATGAATGAGATGTGATGCTGTGATTGATTAAATCCTATGAACTGATTTACTGCCTATTATAGCCTTTATTATGTAGTTTGAGACTCACCCCTTATGTTGTTGTTTACCACAGGTAACCCTGAGTGAAGTCTTATTCCTTCACATCCCGAGTCGGTCTGCTCTGATACGTAGCACCTAGGGGATGGCCTTAGACTTCTAGTTGTTTTGTTTGTTCACTGTTGAACTATTATATTTGATATTTCTATGTTATTGTTGAGACTGTTGTTTACTTCTCTGAGACTGTATTTTATTCCGCTGCGTGACGTTTACTTTTCTAGTGCGTGGACTTAATGAATAAACTTTTGAGAATTCCATCCCATTGATGGGTGTTGCGTATTATCTTGATAGTAAATGATTTGTGTGATTTTGTTGTTGTTTTAACTGAAGTAAGTGTAGCATCCCGTTTGGATGAATTTAAATAAATAATTTTTAAACTCTGATTTTATTATAAATTGCCGGGTAGAAATGGGCTGTTACAATTAGCACTACCGTTATTACTATTATTAATTGACCAAAATGAAAAATATAGAGTCAGAATAAACATTGACGCGATGATTGTTGTTGTTGTCAAGTTTATATAAAGTTTTTTTTTACAAAATAGATTTCTTTTAAATCACAAACTGAAAGTCAAAAAAATATGTAATAACAATAATACAAAAAATATGAATTACAAAATTAAAAAATATGTTTTACAGTATATGTATTTCCAGCATCAGAGTCATCTTCTTTTTTTGTTGTTCCTTGCTTTTTCCATTTTTGGCTAAAGTAAATACAATTTTTACAAGCAATAGTCCTGCTCCAAGCTATCCACTGTTCCACGCCACCATCACTCCATCACGCCATCCTTAAGTGCACCTCTGAACACAACAAATTACACAACAATTTGTTGCCTCCCTCTACAAAAATCCATCTCTGTCCACAAAACACACATGCACAAAGAATCACGGGATGTACATCAGTTTTCTTGATTCCCTCTCAGCACAAACCACCATCTATAAAATGGGAGAGGAATGGAAAAAAAAAGGGGGACAACGATTCTGAGAAAAAATAAGAGCTTATAGAAAAAAATCAAAAAAGACTATTCATCTTCTTTGGGTAGTAGCCAAAACCAAGAGTCTCACTTCCAACTTCTCCCCTTTCTTCTACAACCCCAAAGCAACCACCAAACACCATAACACCACAATAACCACCAACAACAATAACAATACTCATTCAAAAAATAGAAAATCTGAAAAAAATAATCCAAAAGTAGCAAAAAACAGAGAGAGAGAAGATGAGCCTTACCACACCACCACCATCTCCATAGAACCAACAACCACCGCGAGCCACCGCAAGCCATCGCGAACCACCACCATCTCAGCCCCTCACCTTCGTTTCTCTCTCTCACCACTACATCACCGCCGTCGTTCTCCTAGTCACCACCGGCGCACCAACGCCGGCGACCCTCTGTCTTCGCGAGCTCCTCCTCCTCTCCCACAGACCTTCGCTCACTCTGTTTCCTCTCTCTCCGGTCCTCTCTCTCTCTCTCTCTAAAACGTTTTCCTTTCCCTCTCTCTCTCTCTTCAAAGCAAGAGAGGAACAACGCTTGAAAGTTGAAGTTTGGAGATTAGGCATCTGAACTTCCCTTTCTTTTCTTTTATGATCTTTTTCATTTTTTATTTATTTATTAAATTATTAAATAATAACCATTTTTAGCATCGGTTTGCTTTTACTATTTTCACAACCCCATGTTTACTTCATACATCCCCTACTTTTAAAAGCCCATTCGCATATTAAGCCCAAAACATTGGACTTTGCCTTTTGCACTCCCTATTTAATACTACAACACCCAGCAGCTAAATAGCACCCCATTTTACTAGTAAATCCCCTTTTCCAACTTATTCCTTTCATGTGGTTGATTGAAGGAATGTGCTAAATCACTACAAGAAAAAAAAAGCTTGTTTTAGCCACCAGCAATTGCCACGGAGCTTATTAAAGTCGATAATTTGCCACGCGGATTTTGACGGCATGCGTAAAAAAAACAAAGCGCGAAATTTCCATTGGTGTTGCCACGGGTTTGCCACAGACATGTGAAAGGACAGAAATTTGCGATGGAGATGCCGTGGCAAGTCCGTGGCAACCCATTTATCAAAATATAACACCACGATCCTCCCTAAAATCAGAACGACGCTTCCCTAAAACAACAAACGCTCTCTACGCTCTCTCCTCTGCAGTCTCCTCCTCCGACCCTCCACCCTCCGCCCTTTCCTAAGTTATTTTCCCTGTTTTTGCACCTTAAATCTCTCTCGTTGTTTCTCCCCTCCCCTTTCCCTGTTGTTCCCTAAATCTCTCTCCCACTCGCAAAAACAACAGCAACTCGGTAACGTTGCAAGCTCTCTCTCTCTCATTCTGTTCAACGACGGCACGACACAGTAGGAAAGCTCTCTCTCATTCTCGCGAACGATGGCACAACAGTAGCAAGCTGTCTCATGCCGGCGAACGACGACAGTAGCAGGTCTGGCGCTCTCACACTCCTAAAATAACTTCCCTTAACCTTAGTTTTCAACCCTAATTTTTGCAATACCCGCTGCGAGCCCTCAACAAAAGGGATTGGAGAGTTAGGGTTTTAATTTTCGGTGAAAAAAAGAAGATTGAAGGGATTGATTACATTGAATCGAGAAGAGGAAGAGATTGGTTAGAGAAAGTAAGGCAGCTGTGTGTTTTTGTATGGGAACTCGTAGCTTGAAGCAGGAGGAGGCTTCTTGAGCTACCCCTTCCTCTTCTCTCTTCCTCGTCGCACCACTCGTTCTTACTTCTATTTTGTTTTTTTTGTTTTTGTTTTTTGGCTGCTTTGTGTTCTACCCACATGCAAATTTGAATTAGTTTTTGTTTCTTCAACTCCTTTTGTCTATAATAGTGATATTGGTGATTCTGTATTGATTCTTTGAAATTTTGAAGATTGATGAGGAGAATGAGAAAGCAATGGAAAGGAATAAAAGAAAGGGATGTTTATGTCACTTCAGGTAATATTAATCTGCATTTGGTTTTCCTTACTTTTGCTTTGTTGTTTTAGTTGTTGTTAGCATGTTGTTCAGCCTACTTTGGGGTTTGTTTCATATATTTTTTTGTCAATTGTTGACTGTTCTGTATGCAGAAAATCAAAGACATTTTTAGTTTTGCTCTTTAAAGTTCACTCTGTAGTATTCTATCTTACTCTGGGTTCAGTTTCTCTTTCAATTTTGCAATTCCCTTTCATTCTTTTTTCCATATTTTTCATTTGTTGTTAGCCTTAGTGTTGGCTCTGTTGATTATACAATAGATTTTGTGTTTTTCATTTGTTTTCCTTTCATGAGAATGGGATAATTAAGCAGATTTAGTGTTGGTTTTGTTGCATAGATTTAGTGTGGGTTCTTTGTTTTTGTTTAGTCGATAGGTACTGATTTTGGGTGTGCTTGTTGAAGACAGGCTTATATAGATAAGAACAAAAGTAGAAGCTTTTGCAATCGATTCTGAAGTTTGGGAATTTTGAAGTTCTGAAGAAACTAAACTGGGAAATCGGTTCTGAAGCTAGGGAAATCAATTTTGAAGCTAGGAATCTCAGGTTCTTGGTATTTCTGTTTCCGACTTTGCTCAGGGTTTCTCATTTCTAGTTTTGCTTAAAGAAGGGAATCTTGTGACTGCTATTTGTTTTTGGTGTATTTTGTTCTGGACAGAAGTTTTCTCATTTCTAATTTTGTTCTGGCAGATACAATTAGCCTTTAGTCTAAGTATTCACCCCAGTCCTTTTAGCATTCAACAAAAAATCATTTGTTATTGTTAACTGAAATCTTTTTTTGGTGTATTTTTGAGTCTATGCGAAGTTATTCTTTCATCAATTAGCTATACTATTTTTTGTGAAATTTTTGCTATGTTGTTGGTGGCATCTAATCCTACTAGCTTCTGGAGTGAAATCTCACAATACGATTTATGTTACTTATTTTTTGTTTACATATCTTTCTATTTGTTCCTTATCTCTTATCTATTATTGTTACATATTCATAAGTTTTGTAATTGATGATGTCGGAAATAAGTACTACATATATAGGCCATTATCTTGATAAACAATTGAGTTGGTGCTTCAATGCATGCTTTGCTTGGGGAACATTAAGTTTTGTTTGATTAAGCGGCATGTATGCATCTGTCTGTTGACTTTTATTGGGGTATTATAATGTTTATCCACTTTGTACATGCTTCATTCCTCAAAAACAGTCCTAAACTTTGGATGAGGCCGGAATTCTTATGCTTTACAAGCCTTATTGTAGAACTCTATGTAGAGATGTCCAGGAATTGTTTCATACACAGGAAAATTTCATGCTCACGTCTTCCCAATGTTGTTGGTCTTTGTGATCGTTTATTCAGGCAATCAACTTTTACACAAGAGCCAATAGCATCAAACCTGGTGATCCAATCATCCTCGGAAATCGAAGTGCAGCTTATATAAGGTTAAGCATACTCAACGTTTTCTTTTAAATTAGTTATTGCAAACTGTTATATAACCTTGTTCCGAATATTTTACTTCAATTTTATTATGTTCTATGTTTTCATAGCAATGACAATATTTTCCAATCAGGATGAGCCAGTATTTAATGCACAGATCATCATCATCTTCAGAACATAAGCCATTGAGTGGGCTTGATCCCACAACACTTGCTGAAGTATGTTCTATTGGATCATTTTTATCATGCTGAGATACTATTATATTTCTAAATTGATTTGCACATACTAAGCTTGTTCTTGATAACTATTTCGGCTGGGTTTGAAGGATGCTGCAAAACTTGGAGAACTCCAAAGTAATTCAGTAAAATCATACTTTTTAAAGACTAACGCTCTTCTTCTAGTAAGAGTCTCTCTTGAATTTAATCTCTTTTGTAATGTAGGCCTGCCATTTTTGTTTTGGAGGGGGGGGGGTGTTTGATTTACTTTTTGTTAGTTTATGTGCTTTCTCCTTTTAAGGGGAATTCTCTTACCTTGGGTTTGTACCTACTTCATGGGGAACTATTGAATGAAGGGAAAATCTGCAATTGGACATAGCCGGTGTTATGATGATTCTAGAGAACAATAAGGTCAATGGCAAAAATGTTTTACTTTTTGGCTGTAATTTTAGGGAATACTTTTGAATAGGAGGCACCATTATCAGTGTGGTTAGTGATATCCGAAACTGAAACCCACCGGAAAGGATTACATTGAAAATTATATGGGTTTCACTTCTAATGACCCAAACAATTTCAATTTGCAACTGTCATCGATTATAGCGAAGCCTCTTTACATTAGTAAATATAATGTTCTTTTGTTATGTTCTGGATCTTTTATGGTTAATATGATTATTTCATGCATACTGACCTACCTAATAGACAATAATAGTCATTTTAATTAAATATTTGTGCAAAGGCAGATGTCAAAAGGACCTCTATCATGTATGTCCTGTGGAATTGTCAGTGCTTGTTAAGAGTTGTTATTAATTTCAAGAGTTTGCTTATATCAGCTTGGCCTAGATGTGCTTTGTACCCCTTAATTGCACTCTTAAGTCTTAACCAAGTAATATACATACATTGGGAGATTGTGCTATATAATTCATCTCATTGCAATATGCTTTTTTCGTACTCTCTACTACCCTCCTCACTCTCTTTACATTGTTCTCTTATACAAAAAGTTATGTCACATTGTTTGTTTGTCTGTTGTCCATTTCATATCCTTATCTTTACTCCTGCCTCTCTAGCCTACTTATTATATATTATGATGGTGCCTATTTTGAATGCAACTGATATGATATTGTAAAATACTGACAGTTGGAGAAATTTGATGAGGCTCGTGATGTTATTTTATGATTTATGATTTATATTATAGAGCTTTTGCAGTTGTCATTTATTGTGCTATTTCATAGTGTTTTTTTCATTGGATTTGATATCATGTAGTAATTCTCTTCGGGAATGTCTACAAAAAGTGGAAACAGTGTCATCTAGTTCAACCGGGATGAGAACACATGGGCAACCAGAACGAAATGATGACTTCGATTGCACTCTCTGTCTGAAGTTACTTTATGAACCTGTCACAACTCCCTGTGGACATTCTTTTTGCCGCTCATGTCTACTTCAGGCATTGGATCGTGGTTAGTGCTAGCCATTGTTAATTATATTTTTCTTAAGTAACCACATCTTCGGTCTTAGGTTGATTATTGTTCACATTTGTTAGGGAACAGATGCCCATTGGGCTGGTGCTGAGTTATTAGTTAAGCTTGGTTATTAGTTATTTTTCCTTTTTATTAAAATTTTTCTTTATGATCTAGTTTTGATTAGAACCTGTGTGATAGTGATATATTGAATCATTTTAAGTATTTGAACCTTTCTGCATGTGATATTTAGGTTGGAGCACTGGAGGAGGCTGTCAAATATGGAAGAATGAAATTGTCAAGTTTTTTTGAATTGCCTGTCTTTCAGGATTTAGTTCAGGTGAGTTTTCTTACTGATAATTAAAGTTGTTCTTGATTCACTAATATCCTTTGCTGATTTCAAATTTCCAAGGGTGTATAGTAATCTGTTGGTTGAAGCTGATAATCATTATAATCTTATTTTGAGTTTTGATTCTTTATTCTACAGGACTGTGTTGCTTTGCTTGCATATGAACGACCACTGCAATCCTCCGTAGGTTATCTTCTAAAAGATTCACAGCGTGAAGTTGTTGCATTCCAATCTGGAGAGGTTACTTAGACACCTCAGTGCATGGTTCTTCACTAGCAATATTGTTGAGGTTTCATGGATTTGTGGGTTTATTCTATCACTTATAACAATTGACTAACCAAATTTCCATTGTTTTTCTCTAATTTGTACTCTCAAGTATATCTAAACATGTTTTATTTAAAGTATTGATTTACTCTCAAGTATATCAAATAATATTTGAAGCACTGCACAAAAAAATTGATGAGTGAAACAAACATTGATATGATTTTATTTATTTTTTTTAATTTTTTTAAAATAATATTTGAAGCACGGGTTTGCGACGGAAAAATTTGCCACGAAAAGTCTGTGGCAAGCGATTTCGCGACGAACGTTTTGCCACCATTTTTGGTTAAACAAAATTGTTTCTTGTTTAAATTTGTACATTTGCGGCGGAAATTGATGAGTGAAACAAACATTGATATGATTTTATGATATTTTTTTAAGTTTTTTTAAAATTAGATGCTTGAATTCACTTGTGTTTTGTAATTTACTCACGTATTGTCATAAATGCCGGTTAGGTTCATCATGTCTAGCACCTTCAATAAGATGCGGAAGATGTCATATTTTGTTCAACTTAGGTTCATTCGATCTATGTATTGTGTCTTAATGTGTGTAGTCTAGGTCCACTTTCAATCAAAAAATTTCAAGCATCAAAATCATTCCATGGATCAATCCAATTGCGAAAACTCTTCAAAATCAAACTTTGTTAGTCGTCTTGCATAGCCTTTGCTTGCATGATTATTAACAATGAGGAACTAATGAAAATTTGCCATTCATGAAGGATTTTTTCATTAAATCAAAACTTTGTTTAGTCTTGTGAAGCCTTTGCTTGCATGATTATTAGCAATGAGGAACTAATGATGATCACTTGAGCCTTTTTGATCATCATGAATGCCTAATTTTCCGATTTTATTAACAAAAATGGAGTGTTAATGGTGTGTTAATGTCACTTGGAGCCATTGCTCAATTGATCATCATGAAAGCTCAATTTTCACAATTAAACAAGATAAAAAACAAAAACCTTTTTCTAGACCACAAGAACTACGTAGCTTTGAATTCTCCATCGCACCGGGAGATACGTAGGAGCGAGAGGCTAACTCTCGTCAAGCGCCAAAAATAAATATTTTCATTAAGTCTTCTCATTCGCTTTTCTATAAAGAGGCAAATTTAAATATCTTCCAAATCAATACTTAAAACCACACGTTTAATTAAAGGTTCCCTTTCGGTAGAAAGGAGGTGTGGGGTGCTAATACCTTCCCCATGCCTAATCGACCCCCGAACCCAAATTTTCCGGTTTCCAAAAGGCCATTCGCTCTCCAAAAAGGTTTTTCTTCAATATTTTCCTTATAAAAAATATTGATGGCGACTTCATTGTTTTAAAAAGTTGTAAACGAAGAAAGATCCCTCGGGGACTTTTGGGAGTAAGCGGTACCGCGACTTCACAGGGACTTTTCTTTTTTTAAGTGGGTCAAGTCTAACTAATTAAATGTGTGCTTTAATGTGCTATCGATTTGATTTGGATACTTTGTTTTCTTCTATCCCTTTTCGGTTTCCTCTTCTTTCTTATCATGTTGTATGCATGTGCATTTGTTTTCTCTTCTTCCATGTTTGTTTTTCCCTCCTCCTCTTTGCTTATGTGCTTAGTACCCTCATGTATTTCCCCCCATCTTGTTATGTTCCCCTCCTCTTGGCTCCCTTTCTTGAGGTAAGCGATGCACTTGATTGTTGTTGAAACCCTAGGCTAGCTTATTTGATATTGAACCCTAGTGTAGACAACATGTGGTTGCTTGACTTTGTCTGGTTTGTCTGGGTTTTCATTTGCAGGTGGGGTAATATGTGTTGGGTAGTTTTTAGGTGGTATGTCCTTGCCACACACACTCACACCCTTATGATTATGTGCTTTGAGAGGGGCCTAAAACCCAAGGTCTGACAAAACTTAGGAGAGTGGAAACGAGTAGTGACTGGCAATTGGACCGTTGTCCTTCTGACTCTCACGAAAGTTTCAGCCAGAGTATGCTCTTTCATGATGCCTCACACCAGATGGTGTTCCATCGTTGTGGGTGCTATTGTGAGAGAGAATTAGCTCTGGTAACCTGGTGAGGAAGTGACTAGAACCCACATGGGAGGAACATTTGAGTTGTCCTAGAACCTAGGTCCCCACCTTCGTAGGACACAAGGGGCATACCAAATTGTGTGTTGCATTGTAATCTAGGCATGTTTTCAAAAAAGGAGAAGGAGATTTTTCAAAAAAAAAAAAAGAAAATAGAGAAAGAGCCGCCGTTGTAGCCTTTCTTTTGCCGGTCCGTACAAGGCAGCATGTGGCCCACTCTTTTCAAAAAAAAAAAAGAGAGAGAAAGAGTTGTCGTTGTAGCCTTTCTCTTACTGGTCCATATGAAGCCATGTATGGCCCGCATTTTTCAAAAAAATACTTGAATCATTGCCAATAAGGACTTTTCTCTAAGTTGCATAGGCATAAAACATCATCATCATTTGCACACATCCTTTGGATAAAACATACATTTTCAACAATTTTCACATGCATCTTTGCATTTCATCATGGTTTGTTTACCGAGAATCACAAAGTAATATCTTGTCATAGGTACGGTATGGAATCAAAAAGTGAAACAGCTGCTTTGTTTCGCTTATTGATTCTAACCTTGTTGTGTTTCAAAAAAAATAATAATCAAAGGTCTACCTGTGTATCTATGACAAGACATAATGCACTGCGATTCTCGGCCCAAAACAAACCAAACTTGCATTCATTCGCTTTGCATTCATTTATTCGTTCTTGTGTTCATAAGCGTGTTCCGTCAACAGAAAGTCAGGCAAGCTGGTTAATCATCGCTATTGGACGCGTCTGCAAGCAAGGCTCATGGCAACTAACCAGAATGATTCGGACCGTCCTATTATTGAAGACCTAGGAAGCGGTGAATCGGACTATGATACCCCAACTGCTGAGTTTCCCAATCCAGAGCAATTGGCTCAGGAGAATCGGGAGTTGAGAATGAAAATGGGGGAAATGGAAGCACAAATGACTGAAATGATGGTGATACTACAAGCCTTGAGGAACGAAACTGCCGCTGAAAGTCCCGCCGTCGCTACCGAAGCTGATGTCGGTCTCCCCCCTCCTAGTCTTGAGACTGTCACCTTTGCTCATACTTCAGGGGCCAACAACCAGAGCCAACCGGTCATGCATAGGATGCCTTGGGGACTCCCACCCGGATACACACCTCCAGGAGCCGAGGCTAATGCAGGAAGTAATCCCCCTTGGGTTGCAGAGCAAGTCCAAACCATCTCACCACAAACAATAGAGGAACGGGAACGCCTCAGGCCCAAATTCAGGTTCCTATTCCGCAGGGAACTCCGTTTGGCTTTCATTCACCAGCAATAGTACATCCCCAAGTTCAGGGATCGATTCCTGGGAATACCACTCACTCACGTGACCCACACGTGAACCCAGCCGTAATGTTGATGAGTAATCCTCACTACGGTGTGAATGGTTTTCCTCAGAACTATCCTGCTGAAACTCCTCAAGCTAGAGACAAGTATCATATGTTAGAAGAGCGCTTAAGGATGATTGAAGGGTCGAGTTCTAGAGCAAGAGAAGCTCGGGATCTATGTCTCATCCCTGACGTGGTTTTACCTCCTAAATTCAAAGTGTCTGACTTCGACAAGTACCGAGGCATGACCTGCCCTAAAAGCCATCTGACCATGTACTGTAGAAAAATGGCTACACATTCTCATGATGACAAGTTGCTGATCCATTATTTCCAAGAGAGCCTTGCTGGGCCATCTCTCAACTGGTATATGCAGCTAGAACCATCTCGTATCCATTGTTGGAAGGACTTGGCTGATGCCTTCCTCAGACAGTACCAGTACAATACAGATATGGCGCCCGACAGAACACAATTACAGAGCATGGCAAAAAGAGATAATGAGTAATTTAAAGAGTATGCCCAACGGTGGAGGGCTTTGGCGGCACAGGTGACACCACCTTTGTTGGAGAAAGAACTGGTCTTCAGGTTGATCTGACTAGAAAATGGACTGAGAAGTGGCAAGATTGCCCATAGTTCCGCAGGTACAACCACCCACAAGAAGTCATTTCCCGGATTTCCGAAGAAGAAAGAAGGAGAAACCAACACCATCACCATAAGCCCACCTTATCAACCACAAAACATCCCTGTCCCCACTCAAACACAACCAACTCGTCCACCACAAAATAACTACCACAAAAACTACCAAGACAAAAAACAGACCACCTTTGATCCCATCCCCATGTCCTATACTGACCTTTTCAGCTATCTTGCCACAAATAAGCTCATCAATACCATACCCATGAAACCAGTCCAGCCACCTTACTTCCGAGGCTACAATCCCAACGTTACCTGTGCATTTCATGAAGGGGCAGTTGGACACGTTGTTGAGGACTGCAAGGCCTTCAAAGTTGTAGTGCAAGATCTGATTGATACCAAAGGGATAACCTTCAAACAAGAAAACCCAAGCATCACAACTAATTCGCTGCCTGATCATGAGAAATCTGCAATCAATGCCATTCATGATATGGGGGGCCAATCCTTAATCAAAACTGTGGAGTGTATCTAGACACCCTTAGAGATTATTCATGCAGAGCTGTGCAAATTCGAGGTCATCAAGAGAGGATGTACTCAGAAAGAAGTCTGTGTTGATGTTAATTGTGCTGGGGCATTAGAGGCCTTCAAGACAGTTTTGCAGGACCTATTGGATCGGCATATAATCCAAATAGGTGTACAAGAGAAAGAGGAGTATGTGTTGACTTTCCAATCAGATAAGAGCAGAAATGTTCAGAAACCTATTGAGGTCCCGTATAGCCGAAAGCCGATCATGGAGAGACCTAAAACCATTGTGATTCCCATCCCAGATCCTTATCAAAAGAACAGTGTTGTTCCATGGAGCTATGGGGTGTCAGTTCCAATTCAGAAGCCTCAAGTTGTTCCTGATGTCACAAACATTGTGGGAAGCAGTGGAATCACTAGAAGCGGACGTGTTTATGTCCCCGAAGTCTTGAAAAAGGGTCCCTCAAAGGAGGATGAGGAAAGGATTCGCAAAGGTAAGGGTATAACAAAAGAGCCCAAGGAAAGTAGGAAGGTGTCAGAGCAAGAGGCCACTGAATTTTTGAAGATCATGCGGCAGAGTGATTACAAAGTGGTGGACCAGCTGCACCACACTCCTGCAAAGATCTCTATCATGTCCCTACTGCTCAATTCTGAGGCCCACCGTGCAGCTCTAATGAAAGTATTAATTGAAGCCCATGTAGCCCAGAACATCACTGTTGACCAACTCGATGGCATCGTAGGAAATATTGTTGCATCCAATTATATTACCTTTACTGATGATGAGCTCACCCCTGAGGGGAAGGGGCATAATCAGGCACTTCACATTTCAGTCAGATGTGGTGAATATACACTCTCTCGGGTCCTCATTGACAATGGATCCTCTTTGAATGTCATGCCCAAATCTACTATGAATAGACTAAATGTAGATTGTTCGTATATGAAGTTTAGCTCAACACTAGTTAGGGCATTTGAGGGATCCAAGAAGGAGGTTATAGGAGAAATGGAGTTCCCGATGCAGATAGGGCCAGAAGTATTTTATGTGAATTTTCAGATCATGGACATTGCATCGTCCTACAGCTGTCTCCTGGGGAGACCCTGGATTCATGTTGCTGGCGCTGTTCCTTCATCCCTCCACCAAAGGGTTAAGTTTGTAGTCGACGACAAGCTGATAGTCGTTTGTGGAGAAGAAGAGTTCCTAATCAGCAAGCCCCATCCTTCTCAATACATTGAGGCTGTAGAGGAGTCACTTGAATCTGCCTTTCAGTCGCTGGAAATTGCAAATGCCGCTTTCGTGGGGGAAGAAGCCCCATTGCCTGCACCAAAGATATCTAACGCCGCTATCATGGTAGCCAAGGTCATGCTAAAAAATGGTTACCAGATTGGAAAAGGTTTAGGAAAGTTCGAGCAAGGAATTCTGGTGCCGGTTCAGCTGCAAGAGTACAAGGACAGGCGTGGGTTAGGATATTGGCCCACTCAAGCTGATAAGAAGAGAATGGCTGAGGAAAAGCGAGAAAGGAGGCTAGCTAAGCTTCAGGGGCGGGAACGAAGCTTGAAGAAGGTTCCTATCTATGATCTCTCCCAGAGCTTCAGGAGCGCGGGTATGTTGGACCCCAATCAGGTGGCCGTCATTGAGGAAGAATCAGTAGTGGAAGACAAAGGGGTGGACTTAGTGCGTCGCAGTGCTGCAGATGAGGAACTTGATAATTGGAAGATCATTGATTTCCCTATTATTTTCATTCCAAAGTAATGATTTTGTAATGCAAATTCTTTGGCTCTGCCCAAGGCCTTAGAATATCTCATAAGGGCGTGCATGTTTTTCCTTCGAATATCATCTATCAAAAAAATGTTGTTTTGGATTCTCAAATGAATAAAATTGTTTTTCATTGTCATGTGTCTTCATCTTGTGTTTCTATTTTGCTTGTTCATTTATTTCTATTCCCGCAAATGCAGATATAAAATGAATATCTTTGAGAATAATGATGCCAACGGTTCATATGTTAATTTTGATCACCCCGTTAATCAAGCTGAGGAGGATGTTGAGGATGACTGGGAAACCCTTGCAGAATTGATGAGAATGGTTGAACAAGAGGAAAAGGTTATTCAGACGCATGGGGAATCTGTTGAGATAATTAACCTAGGCACAGAGGACAGTAAGAAGGAAGTAAAGGTGGGTACTTCAATGAAGGAAAGTGAGCGCAAGAAGCTAATCGAACTCTTGCATGGCTATGTCGATGTCTTCGCATGGACTTATCAGGATATGCCAGGGTTAGATACTGACATAGTGGTGCACAAGTTGCCGGTCAAACCAAAATGTCCTCGAAGAAAGCGTAAACCGAGAAGAATGAAAGCGAAATGTCCTTAAAGATCAGAGATGAGGTGAAAAAGCAGCTTGACGCCGGGTTCCTAGCGGTAGCCAAGTATCCACAATGGGTTGCTAACATCGTGCCTATTCCGAAAAAGGACGGGAAAGTTAGAATGTGCGTTGATTACAGAGACCTGAATCGTGCTAGTCCCAAAGATGATTTTCCCCTGCCCCATATTGATGTCTTAGTGGATAGTACGGCGCAGGATTCACTGTTCTCCTTCATGGAAGGGTATTCAGGGTATAACCAGATTAAGATGGCTCCTGTGGATATGGAGAAGTCAACTTTCACAACTCTTTGGGGAACATTCTGTTACAGAGTTATGTCGTTCGGGTTGAAGAACGCCGGTGCAACCTATCAAAGAGCTATGGTCACATTGTTTCACGACATGATGCACAAAGAAATAGAGGTCTACGTGGACGATATGATCACAAAGTCTAAAACTGATGAGGAACACATTGTCAATTTGCAAAAGCTCTTCGAGCGGTTGAGAAATTCAAGCTCAGATTAAATCCTGCCAAGTGTACCTTTGGCGTGCGATCAGGAAAGTTGTTGGGATTCATCGTCAGCCAAAAGGGGATAAAAATCGATCCAGACAAGGTGCGTGCGATTCTTGAGATGCCAGTTCCTAAAACAGAAAAAGAGATTCGGGGTTTTCTTGGACGACTGAATTACATCTCTAGGTTCATATTCCAGTTGACTGCCACTTGTGAACCAATCTTCAAATTATTGTGCAAGAATCAAGAGACCAAATGGAATGATAATTGTCAAAGAGCATTTGAAAAGATCAAGAAATATCTTCAGAACCCACCTATCTTGATGCCTCTTGTACCGCGGACCACGATCCACGCACTTCTAACCGTGTTAGAAGCGACTCAATGGGTTGTGTGTTAGGGCAACACGATGAATCTGGGAAGAAAGAGCATGCCATTTACTATTTGAGTAAGAAATTCACTGACTGTGAAACAAGGTACTCACTGCTAGAAAAGACTTGTTGTGCTTTAGCTTGGGTTGCTCACCGATTGAGGCAGTACATGTTAAGTAACACTACTTGGTTGGTATCTAAAATGGATCCTATCAAGTACATCTTCGAGAAGCCAGAACTTACAGGGAGACTTGCCCGTTGGCAAATGCAGTTATCAGAATATGATCTCCTATATGTCACTCAGAAAGCAATTAAAGGTAGTGCGCTGGCCGAGTACCTGGCACACCAGCCCATTGAAGACTATCAGCCTATGCAGTATGACTTTCCAGATGAAGATATCATGGCCTTGTTTGAAGAAGGGAAATCCCCAGAAGATGAAAGATGGAGAGTGGTGTTTGATGGTGCCTCCAACATGTATGGGCACGGAGCCGAGGCAGTGCTGATTTCCCCTGATAATCGCTTCATTCTGTTCACTGTCAGACTAAGCTTCTACGTCACCAATAATATTGCAGAATACGAAGCATGTATTCTTGGTATCCAGGCAGCCATTGATTGGAAGGTTAAGAGACGTGATGTGTATGGAGATTCATCTCTAGTCATTCACCAAGTGAATGGTGATTGGGAGACAAGGGACCCCAAGCTGATCCTTACCAAGATTACATTCTAAAGTTGGTTGAGCCTTTTGAGGAAATCACATTTCAGTATCTTCCTCGCAATGAGAATCAGTTGGCTGATGCACTAGCAACTTTGTCTTCAATGTTCAATATCGGATGCGACAAAAGCTTGACCCACATCAGGATTCAGCATCGAGATTTTCCAGCACATCATTACTGCGCGACAATTGAGGAAGAGTAAGATAACAAGCCCTGGTATCATGACATCAAGCAGTACATCTTGAACAGAGAGTATCCTCCTGGAGCATGAGAGAATGACAAGAGAACCTTCAGAAGATTGTCAAGGAATTTCTTTTTGAACGGTGAAGTTCTATACAAAAGGAATTATGATATGGTCCTCCTAAGGTGTGTGGCAGAAGAAGAGGCGACAAAAATCATGAAAGAAGTCAATGAGGGCTCATTTGGACTTCATTCCAGTGGGCACACTATGGCAAGGAAAATCTTAAGAGCGGGCTATTATTGGTTGCAAATGGAATCAGATTGCTATAGCTTCGTAAGAAGATGTCACAAGTGTCAAATCTACGCCGATCACATTCATGTGCCACCTGCTTCCCTAAATGTCCTGACTGCATCTTGGCCATTCTCAATGTGGGGCATGGACGTCATAGGTCCTATCGAGCCTAAGGCATCAAATGGGCATCGCTTCATCCTGGTCGCTATTGATTACTTCACCAAGTGGGTTGAAGCTGCTTCATACTCCAGCATTACTAGCTCTGTGGTTGCTAAATTCGTAAAGAGAGATATGGTTTGTCGCTATGGGATTCCAGACAAGATTATCATAGATAATGGCAGCAACCTGAACAGTAAGATGATGAAAGAGTTATGCGAAGACTTCAAAATCCGACATCATAATTCTTCTCCATACCGTCCCAAGATGAATGGGGCAGTCGAAGCAGCCAATAAGAATATCAAGAAGATTGTGCAAAAGATGGTAGTAACCTACAAAGATTGGCATGAGATGCTTCCTTTCGCTTTGCATGGGTATCGTACCTCAGTGCGTACTTCAACCGGGGCAACCCCTTTCTCTTTGGTGTATGGGTCGGAAGCAGTCCTTTCTATTGAAGTTGAGATACCCTCCCTACAGGTGCTGATGGAAACCAAGTTGGAAGAAGCAGAATGGGTCCAAGCTCGTCTGGATCAGCTGAATCTCATTGAGGAGAAAAGGATTGCTGCCCTGTGTCATGGCCAGTTGTATCAACAAAGGATGAAGACAGCTTTTGACAAGAAGGTTCGTCCCCGAGAATTCAGCGAGGGAGACCTTGTGCTCAAGAATATCCTGCCTATTCAGAGTGACCTTTGGGGGAAATGGACTCCTAGCTATGATGGACCATATGTGGTAAAGAAAGCCTTTTCTGGAGGTGCATTGATACTCACCAACATGGATGGTGAAGAACTCAGAAACCCAGTCAATTCAGATTCAGTCAAGAGATATTACGCCTGAGAAAAATAAAAAGAAAAAGAGAAAGATGAGCCAAGCAAGAATTAGCTCGCTAGGTTGAAAACCCGAAAGGGCGGCCTAGGCAAAAAGGAGCGACCTGGTGGACTGAAAACTCGCAAAGAGCGGTCCAGGCAAAAATTAGGGTCGGGAAGGTTGGACTTAAAAAAAAAGAAAGTAAAAGAGGCAAGCAGCGCCTCCAAAAGCTTGGATAAAAGGGTGGTCAAGGATATAAGTATGTGTGATTGGCATCAAGACTCCAAAGACAAAGAGCGCTCATAAGATCTGTTGCGTCCATTTTTCTTATTTTTTTTAGTTTCAAAAATTCTCAATGTACTCTTTTCAGTCGGCGTGACTTTTTGCGCGTTCGATTTCCATATGAATAAAAAGTCCAAATTTTCCACTCCGTCCACTTATCGTTCTATCATAGCTTCCTTTTTCATTTGTGCTTTAAAATGATGTTTTATGATAGATGATAAATGAATTATGAAAATGTGCATAAATCAGAGCATTAAAATCATTGCGAAACTTTTGAAAATCATGAGAGAAGAAATTATCTCTCAATCAGGTAAATTCACAAGAATCAAACAAAAGCGCTGATCGCGTCAAAACAATTCTCAAAAGGCTGAAGCGTGACTCTCGCACCATTATGGACGACCATCGCGCCTCATGACGCAAGTCCTACGATTTGGTCGAACCAGCGAAAAAAAAACATTGCATAGAATAAAACTCTTGCATTGCATTCATCAAGCATAGACAAAAAAATTCACGCAAGCAAAAAGAAACTCCTGCATCACATCACATTCATCCCATCAAAAAGCAATCATGGAATTTGCATTGCATGCATTTGATTGTCTCACTGGCAGGTACAAGGACAGATAAATACTTCTGTGTTAATCCTCGCACTCAGTTCCCCAAAAATGCTCCCTTAGTTCGGAGTTCAAATGCTTTTCAGTTTGGTGCTCAAGCGTGCACTGCAGTTGGAGTTCAAATCGCTCTTATCAGAGTTCAGCGCTCCCTTCTGTTCATGGTCTCACATCGCGTACGAGCAACGCGATGGACCGCAGCCCCATGTGAGGTTCAACGGAATAGTTGTATCAGCCTAAGATACAGTGGATGTCGTGCATTGATCAGTATATCAGTTCCGGAGCTGATAACGATCCCCCGGTCGCTCGAAAGACCAGAGATTCTCAAGATGCACGCTCCTCAAAGCTACGTGCAAACTCGGATTCGAAAGGATTCGTTTACGGGTTTTAGGCAACCTGGCATTTTACCGTTTTCTTTATCGCTTTCTTCATTTAGTGCTTTCCTTGCCTTTCGCAGTTAGCGTGCATATTGTTAACCACATCGTTTAGTGTTTCCTCATTGACGTTCCAAGCATTGACTCAGAAAAAGAAGAAAAGAAGAAAAAGAAAAAGAAAATTCGGGTTTCTCCAAGTAGACAAAATTGGTATGACTCCTGAATTCTTTATTTCTGTTTTATCTTCGAAATATGTCTCGGCCAATTCATATTTCTTGGTAAAATCCAAATAAAGAGGGGCAGCTGTCATACCCCAATTTTGTCCGACTAGTTGAAAATCAAATAAAATTGTATTTTTGCGAACACCCATTTTTAACGGGTATTTTTCTCGTTTTCAAAAGCTCAAAAACATGTCTATTCTCGTGCATATTAAACTTCTAATCGTGTATGTGTGTCATTTGGTAGTCGTTATCCGTCTTGCATTGTTTTATTAGCACTACCGTTATTACTATTATTAATTGACCAAAATGAAAAATATAGAGTTAGAATAAACATTGACGCGATGATCGTTGTTGTAGCCAAGTTTATATAAAGTTTTTTTTTTATATACAAAATAGATTTCTTTTAAATCACAAACTGAAAGTCAAAAAAATATGTAATAACAATAATACAAAAAATATGAATTGCAAAATTAAAAAATATGTTTTACAGTATATGTATTTCCAGCATCAGAGTCATCTTCTTTTTTTGTTGTTCCTTGTTTTTTCCATTTTTGGCTAAAGTAAATACAATTTTTACAAGCAATAGTCCTGCTCCAAGCTATCCACTGTTCCACGCCACCATCACTCCATCACGCCATCCTTGAGTGCACCTCTGAACACAACAAATTACACAACAATTTGTTGCCTCCCTCTACAAAAATCCATCTCTGTCCACAAAACACACATGCACAAAGAATCACGGGATGTACATAGTTTTCTTGATTCCCTCTCAGCACAAACCACCATCTATAAAATGGGAGAGGAATGAGAAAAAAAGGGTGACAACGATTCTGAGAAAAAATAAGAGCTTATAGAAAAAAATCAAAAAAGACTATTCATCTTCTTTGGGTAATAGCCAAAACCAAGAGTCTCACTTCCAACTTCTCCCCTTTCTTCTACAACCCCAAAGCAACCACCAAACACCATAACACAACAATAACCACCAACAACAATAACAATACTCATTCAAAAAATAGAAAATCTGAAAAAAATAATCCAAAAATAGCAAAAAATAGAGAGAGAGAGAGAGAGAGAGAAGATGAGCCTTACCACACCATCACCATCTCCATAGAACCAACAACCACCGCGAGCCACCGCAAGCCATCGCGAATCACCGCCATCTCAGCCCCTCACCTTCGTTTCTCTCTCTCACCACTACATCGCCGCCGTCGTTCTCCTAGTCACCACCGGCGCACCAACGCCGGCGACCCTCTGTCTTCGTGAGCTCCTCCTCCTCTCCCACAGACCTTCGCTCACTCTGTTTCCTCTCTCTCAGGTCCTCCCTGTCTCCCTCTCTCTCTCTCTCTAAAACGTTTTCCTTTCCCTCTCTCTCTCTCTTCAAAGCAAGAGAGGAACGACACTTGAAAGTTAAAGTTTGGAGATTAGGCATCTGAACTTCCCTTTCTTTTCTTTTATGATCTTTTTCATTTTTTATTTTTTTATTAAATTATTAAATAATAACCATTTTTAGCATCTGTTTGCTTTTACTATTTTCACAACCCCATGTTTACTTCATACATCCCCTACTTTTAAAAGCCCATTCGCATATTAAGCCCAAAACATTGAACTTTGCCTTTTGCACTCCCTGTTTAATAGTACAACACCCAGCAGCTAAATAGCACCCCATTTTACTAGTAAATCCCCTTTTCCAACTTATTCCTTTCATGTGGTTGATTGAAGGAATGTGCTAAATGTTGATGATATCAAAACGATACCACATTGGTGCTTATGTCAAATGTTGATGTGAAGTCCCTAGGATTTTGCAAATGATTCATTAGATGCTTGAATTCACTTGTGTTTTGTAATCTCCTTCTTACTCACGTATTGTCATAAACGCCTAGTTAGGTTCATCATGTCTAGCATCTTCAATAAGATGTGCAATTTAGGTTCATTCTCTTCCCCATTCATATATTTTCGCCAAAATGTTCAACTTGGGTTCATTCTATGCCTATCTATGTATAGTGTCATAATCTGTGTAGTCTAGTTCCACTTTCAATCAAAAGCCTTTTCAAGCATCAAAATCATTCCATAAGCAAGAATCAATCCAATTGCGAAAACTCTTCAAAATCAAACTTTGATAGTCGTCTTGCAAAGCCTTTGCTTGCATGATTATTAGCAATGAGGAACTAATGATGATCACTTGGAGCCTTGCTCAATTGATCATCATGAATGCCTAATTTTCCTAAGGATTTTCATTAAATCAAAACTTTGGTAGTTGTCTTGCGAAGCTTTTGCTTGCACGATTATTAACAATGGAGTGTTAATGGTGGTCACTTGGAGTCATTGCTCAATTGATCATCATGAAAGCTCAATTTTACAATTAAACAAGATAAAAAACAAAAACCTTTTTCTAGACCACAAGAACTACGTAGCTTTGAATTCTCCATCGCACCGGGAGATACGTAGGAGCGAGAGGCTAACTCTCGTCAAGCGACAAAAATAAATATTTTCATTAAGTCTTCTCATTCCCTTTTCTATAAAGAGGCAAATTTAAATATCTTCCAAATACACACTTAAAACCACACGTTTAATTAAAGGTTCCTTTTCAGTAGAAAGGAGGTGTGGGGTGCTAATACCTTCCCCATGCCTAATCGATCCCCGAACCCAAATTTTCCGGTTTCCAAAAGGCCATTCGCTTTCCAAAAAGGTTTTTCTTCAATATTTTCTTTATAAAAAATATTGGTGGCAACTTCATTGTTTTAAAAAGTTGTAAACGAAGAAAGATCCCCTCAGAGACTTTTTCGGGCGCAACAGTGGCAACACAACCACCTAGGGCGCACAAAACACAGCAAACTGGCGCCTGGTGGCAACACAGCCATCCAGGGCGCAACACACACAACAACACGTCATTTAGGCATTTCATCAAACAGCTTATAGGCATCAACTTCAATTAAGCATCATATGGGCATCAAACTCAATCAAACATCACATAAGCATTCCATCAAATAGCTTATAGGCATCAACTTCAATCCAACACCATATATGCACTAAACATCATATACACATTTTATCAAACACCTAACGTGCATCTATCCACCATCAATTCTTTCATAAGTCATTAACGCCAAAACGAAATCAAGAAAACACATATATACATTCACAAATCATTCAGACATATTATCAAACACATCATGTGCATTATAGGTCCTAATCTCCCACATACACCCCATCATACAACCCATTATAAAATTAGAACCCACCCTTACCTGGGATTATAGACGCAACTCTTTCTCCTAACGAAGCTCTTCGATTCTCCAACTACGGCAACTCTCCTTAGATTGTAAGTTGAGAAGATTCACTTTCGTTCCCGCCTCTCTTGGTTTCTAACTCAGGAACTGCTCTCCTATCGAAGCCCTTTGCGATACGAAGAGAATGCAACAAACCGCGTCAAAAACGGAGATCTAGAGACGAAGTTATGCTCAAAGGAGTGAAAAAGGTGAAAAATGACTCAAATATCTTATTTGAAACACAATATATATGATGGCGCGCGGAAGGCGCGACAGTGCAATAGCATGACGAGGAAGCACAGGGGGGCGCGCGCGATGCGCCGCTTGCGCGCGACAGGCGTGCCAACTGACAGGGACCCTTGCGCGTAGGACGGGCGCAGGCGCCACTTACGTGCCAGATGCGCGCACGAAACGCCACACAAACGTGGACCGATTTCTAACTCGACAACCACCTATGAACATCAATTTCAATCATTTCTACCATGGTTCCCACACCAATAAACCTCCAATTTCTTCAATAATTCTACCAAATCAACTCAAAATAAATTTTAATAAAATCGGGGCGTTACAACTCTCCCCCACTTAGAATATTTTCGTCCTCGAAAATTTACCTGATTCAAAACTACTCGTAAGTCTCTGCCATCTTGCTTTCTAACCCCCAAACCATGCTATACTCACTAGTGAGGTGAACTTTTATTTCATGCTAAATCAGGTTTACTAGATTCTAGTCATACGTTCTCTTCTGGTAAACATGCTTAGCAAATGCTACACTAAAGTATTATTTTATAATGTCAAATCCCTAAGCTATAGGACACTGAAGTATCATTTTGTGTTAAGGCGTTAATTACAATTATCACTAAGTGTACTCAAATAAACTTCAACACCAAATGGGTCACTTTTCAAGCTAAAAAAAATCAAGTCCTATCTATTGCATATAAGATTTGATCTACTTTTCACTGCTACTAATTACTTCATACCAAGCCTAATAGAGGTAGCATTTCTAAAAGTTTCTAAAAACAATGTATGGTTTTATTGTTTCTTATGAATCTCAACTTAATGTATTGATTCTATATCTTATGTCATGTTACTTTTGAATTAATAGACTCGAGGGTTAATAGACTCGACGACTCGACAACTTGGCCGGACAGACCGAACTACTCTGATACCACTAATGTAACACCCATTTTTCTACCTGGTAAATTTAACGCAAAAATCAGAGTTTTCAAAAACATTTTCTAATACACCCTCAAGGGATGCTACACACACCAATAAAGCATTCAAGAACTGATAATAAAATTCACCACATAAAGTTTAGCGTGATACATAGCACGTCATTAATGGGACGAACCCCAAAAACACTTGTTTAGTATACATACAGTAGTTCATTCACCATACAGCGAAATATAGGATAATCATGACATCACCAAAATAAAATCCGACAGACAAGTAATTAAATCAACTAAGAAAACTAATGTTCGTTTCCCCCCTGAGTGCTACGTATCAGAGCAACACCGACTCGGCTGGTGAAGGTAGACAAGCCTTCTCTCACTATCACCTGCACGTTACCAACATAGGGTAACATTCCAATAGAAGGGGTGAGTCTCTAACAGTATAATAGCATATATGATAGGCAGTATACTAGAGATAAGGCAACTATAAATGCCACATCACTACATAACAACATCATCAATATCAATCAAACATCAAGTATATTCATTAGCATATCATTTATCCATTCAAATTTATCAGCACATAGATTCAACACATATAAGCATTTTATTAAACACCTCATGTACATTAAACGAGCAATACAACACTAATAGCCTAGGATACCCGAACCCCACATACAAATCCCTCATATACTGTTATAAGGTCAGGACATAACAACATCAATATACAAACACCAAGGAACATCACCAATGATATGAATAAATGCATGAGATGCAACCCACACCAACGGGCATATGCATGTGGTACCATTCATCACCAAGTTTGAGCATAGCTCGAAGGCCGAAGCCTTATATCACCAAATAATGCATATGAATTGGATGGGACGCCATGAACAATGCACCAGAGACAATCAACAATCATGGTCATGTAATTTACACAACAACACCACCAACAACAAATGGTCATAGACCCATCACCTATCACCATAGCCAATAAAATAGGCATATCACCGGTATGTAACATCACCAACTGGTCAAAGACCCATCATCATCATCATCATCATCATTATCATCATCACCAAATTTATTCATTAAAAGAGGCACATCGTCCGTTATAACCTCATCACTAACACCAAAAGCACCAAACACCAACACCAATAGGCAAACGCTAAACACACCGACACCAATAGGAGAACACCAAACACACCAACACCCATAGGACAATCAATTATTTAATCTGCAACATCAACAACCACCAACACTGAGAACACCGATAAGTTTATCAAGTCGATGACAACGACAATTTTATGACACCGAGAACAACATCACGGGGCAGCCACCTGAGGCGCCCAAATCACCAGGAAAATGGCGCCCTAGATGGCTACCAAAGAACCAGCGACATAGAAATGCAACATCGGGCGCAACACAAGATCTGAACCGCGCGCCAAAGAAGAATACGTAACGCATCACAAAGATCGGACAACACAAACACAGAAAATGACGCCTAGTGGCAACACAAGTTCACACAGTACGACATCACCATATCACAACATTGAACCATAAAGCACAAAACATAGAAAACTGGCGCCTGGTGGCAACACAACCACCCAGGGCGCACAAAACACAGCAAACTGGCGCCTGGTGGCAACACAGCCATCCAGGGCGCAACACACACAACAACACGTCATTTAGGCATTTCATCAAACAACTTATAGGCATCAACTTCAATTAAGCATCATATGGGCATCAAACTCAATCAAACATCACATAAGCATTCCATCAAACAGCTTATAGGCATCAACTTCAATCCAACACCATATAGGCACTAAACATCATATACACATTTTATCAAACACCTAACGTGCATCTATCCACCATCAATTCTTTCATAAGTCATTAACGCCAAAACGAAATCAAGAAAACACATATATACATTCACAAATCATTCAGACGTATTATCAAACACATCATGTGCATTATAGGTTCTCCAACATCCTGATACTGAGCTGGGTTATGATGGTGCTCAGCTGGCTGCACATCATACCGGGGTGGCTGGGGCTGCTGATACTTGTTGCACCTCGAAAAATCCGGTTTGGGATTCTCAATGTACAACGTGAAAATTTTTTGAAGCCGCCACCAAATTTTAATTTTAAGACGAAAACATTGAAAAAACGTCTTCTTATACAAGGCGGGTGGTCTTTTCGAAAATAGGAGATGTAGGTTCGGGGGTCGGTTAGGTATGGGGAAGGTATTAGCACCTCACACCTCCTTTCTACCGAAAGGGAACCATTAATTTGATGTGTGGTTTCGACAAGGTTTGATTTGAAACAATTGTTCTACTTCTTTTCGTATTCTTTTTATTTGAGAAAAATGTTTTGTAAGCGGAGTAAAGAAAGATTCTTTTTAGAATTTTTGAAAAGCGTGTTTGACGGGACGTGGCCCGCTCCTACGTATATCCCGGTGCGATGGAGAATTCAAAGCTTACGTAGTTCTCCTGAGTCGAGAAGTTTTGGTGTGTTGGTGTTTTTTTTTTATTGTAGGGTTTCGGAGTCCGAATGCAGATCCCACTAACCTAAAACATAGACATCTCGCTTTGACAGAGGCGCGTGCCCACTACTTATCGAAAAATGATTTGAATTACTTGAAAAATTTGTTGTGAGGTTGGTTGCTTTTATTTAAGCAAGTATCTCGTGCTCGCATTTAAAGCGCATGCATACTCGCTAACCCTAAGACGCTAACCAACCCGGATGTACATCCGACTTGATTCCTTACTCATTTTTGAAATAGGGTTTAAGTTGTTAGTTGCTTGTTTTATTTCTCATAAGTATCCCAAGATGTTTGAGTTGTACAACTCCGATCTTAGGACGCTAGTCAACATCGGCCGTACGTCCGACTTGACTCCTCAAGAGGTTTTTTTAGGAAAAAGGGGTTTTTTACTTTATTTACTTGTGAAAGGAAAAGAAGTTAATTTGGTGAGATTTTGGGAAAAGAGTAGGACATTTCAATCAATTCCAAGTCCACAACCATTCAAACACATTTGCCAATTCAATTTACCATGAACATGTCAATTATTTGTTAAGACTAAACATGTCAATATGAATCAAGAGTTTAATTGTCAAAGATTCAAAGTAGAGTTCTCAAAAGTAATTGTGTGTGTAGAGAGTGCACAAACCCTAATGACCCTATGCTACAACATGCATGTAGGCTTACGTCTTCATTAGGAAATCATGCAAGTAGAAATGGTGGCGCACAATCAAGTTAAAACATCTAATTGGCATCAATAACAAGTGAACAATTGACCATAGGCATGGAATATTCTTAGTTAGATGAATGAACATGCAAGCAATGATGTGCATGATTAGGCAAATATGCGAATGCATGAGCATAAAAGGATATGAATGAATGATATAAGACTATGCATGAATGAATAGGCATACAAGACTATGCATGAATGAATAGGCATACAAGACTATGCATGAATGAATGATTGAGCATGCAAGACTATGAATGCATGAGCATAGTTATTGTGCAAGGTATGAGCATTTGAGTATGCATGAACATGTGAATGAATGCTAAACATGGAATTAATGAATGCATGAGCATGTGAGAGGGTAAGAGAATGCAATAGGCCTAAGCATGTATGAATGTATGAACATATAAGTATATGAAAGTATGCAAGTACTAATGTGCAAACATAAGAATGTGTCACACAAGTGATACAAATAAATGAAATGCAAAGTGTAAAAATTAAATGGGATGAGGTAAAATGTTTGATGAAGTGGTAAAAGCAAAAATGTTTAATGAGATGATGAGAGTAGAATATTTAATGAAATGGTAAAAGTAAATGGTAAGTGAGTGGTTAAAAGTGAAAAGTGAAAAACACAATTACACAACTTGTATTTACAAACACAAGATCAAATCTACACTGTATGAGCAACAAATTGGTAAAAATTGAGGCCCTTGGCCGAATACATAGCAAGGCAAGAACAAGCACAAATTTCATCATGTTCTTGCAACCAAATCATATCAATGAGCATATGAACATAAACCCTAGGATCTACTCATACATTTGATGCTCAAACAATTGTCATTTCATCATTTATTTCAACTCAAAATCAAAGGAAATGTAAGAACAATAGAAACCCTAATTTCTACCCATGAACCCTAGAGCATAGTTGGCTAGGTCCACCCTTTTATTCAACTTGAACACAAGAAATGGTCAAAGAAATGCATGAACAACCAAAAACACTATATGGCCGAAACATCTTTGAAGGAAAATGAGGTTTTATTTCATGAAATTTAGTGAAAAATGTGTGGAAATTCAAGGGAAATTATTCATGCACAAAACAAACTCCTTCAAGGCCAAGGACCCATCTCAAACACCCAAGGCTCCCAATGTCCTTGCCATAATGTTTGAAATGGATCCTCAAAGCAAACAACAACAAGTAATCAAGAAGAAGTTGGGAGTAGAAGAGAAATTTACATGGTAAAAGTGGAAAAAAAACAAAGATCTAAGGCTTACCTTAAGAACTTTCAAAAGAAATGAAGAAGAAGATAAAACAAAACCAAGAACACTTGAACCTCTTCTTGAATCCCACGAAAATCTCTTGATCTTGAAGAATTATTGTTGAAAGTTTGATGATAATGCAAGATTAGAAGTGGACCTAGTGTAGGAATCAAGAATATTGAAGTTTTGATGGTTGATTTTGAAGAATTTGTGTGGAGAAAGGGAGGAGAGGCCACGGCTAAGCAAGGGAGAGGAAAAGAGAGTATTGTGTGCTAGGGTAAAAATGAGAGTCCTCTCTTCATGGTCTCTTATTTTGGGTTTTATATGAGGTGCAAAATTAAGGGTATATAGGACATTGTGCTTTTGCAAACCATAAGAAAGAAGTTAAGTTAGAATCAAGTTCTAGTAATACTATTGTTAGTACTGGGGAAGAGGATGCGGTTTATACCCTATGTTTATCCATACTAAAACATTTTGTAGGAACTAATGTTCCCATAGGAGAAAAAATAGCTTCTCTTTTACAAAATTTAAGATGTCCATCTTTAACTCATTTTAGATGGTATAAGGATACTTTCTTATCCAGGGTTTTTAAATTAAAGGACCCCAATTCTATCCATTGGAAGGCAAAGTTTGTTGATGGTCTTCCTTATCTCTTTTCCGAAAAGGTTAGACAATCCTTGAGGAATAAGAATGATGGCATAAATATTAATTATGCTGATCTAACATATGGCCAAATTATTAGTTGTTGTATTAATGAAGGTTTAGCTTTATGTAATGACATAAAGTTAAGAAACCAATTGAAAAAGCAAAAATTAACAGAAAAACACCAATTAGGTGAATTCTGTGAACAATTTGCCTTTGATCTAGGAAAAGAGCCTAAAGAAGGCAAGAGAGGCCAAAATAAGAAAGGGAGAAAACCCTTTGATAGTAAAACAAAAAAAATTTACAAAAGTTCTAGAAAAATGAATTTTAAAAGAAAAATTTTTCAAGAAAGAAAGCCAAAAGATAAGCCTTTTCAGAAAAAAGGAAAAAGAAAGGCTAAGAAATTAGATATAACATGTCATAAGAGTGGCAAAATAGGCCATTATGCCAACCAATGTTGGACTAAAAAAGCCTTAAATGAGATTGAAGATGATCAATTAAGGGCTCAATTAGAAAAAAGTTTTATTAATTAGTTCTAAATCAGAACAAGAGTTAATTTGATCCTTCAAGTGAAGGCATAGAGTGTATCAATGATACCTCTTCTGAATCATCTTCCACTAACAATAATGATTGTCAGTGTAATGAATTGAATTATTGGAAATCCATTGTTGAAATGAATGGATTAAATGTTCTAACAGGAGAACAAGATGAAGCTTTAAAAGCTTTAGAAGCCATAACTGATGGCAATTTGAAAAGAAAGATGATAGACACTCTTATGAGAGAATATATTAGAAAGGAAAGCCCTGTAATTATAGAGACTCCTTATCAAATGAGTGAGGTTTTATCTAGATTCCAAGAATCTAATATTAAAGAAACACCAGTTTCTACAACTGATTTAAGAAGAGAAATAAATCTCTTAAAATCTGAAATTGCTCAGATAAAAAAGAATAATGATGTATTATTCCAAAGAATATCTTCTCTAGAGATTCATAATCAACTTAAGATATCTGCTATAGATAGTCTTAATAAACAAAAAGAGACTGCTCATTCTAGTAGCAGTTATTTGTCTATATTAGACAAAGTAACTTCACAAAAATGGTTTGTGAGAATTACTTTAGTTGTTAATAAAAATTTTATTTAGAAAATGAGATAGCTCTCATAGATAGTGGGGCTGATCATAATTGTATTCAAGAGGGAATTATCCCTACAAAATATTTTTCAAAAACTACACAATCTCTTACCCAAGCTGGAGGAGATAAATTACAAGTTAATTATAAACTTTCAAATGCTTATATTTTCAATCAAAATATTTGTTTGCCAACTCATGTTATTTTAGTTAAAAATTTAACTCATAGAATTAAATTAGGCACTCCTTTTCTACATAAGATTATGCCTATTAAAAATATTGATCAAAATGGTATTACTACCTTTATTGATAATAAGGAAATTATTTTCAAATTTATTACTGATCCACATACAAGGATGCTTAATGAGGTTAGGGATATTCTTCTTAACAAAGAAAAACAAATATGTCTTCTCAAAAGTGAAATTAATATATTTAATATTAATGATCATTTAAATAAGGAAGAAACTAGGAGACAAATTAAGATTATTGAACAACAATTTGTCTCAGAGGTATGTAATGATCTACCTAATGCTTTTTGGAATAGAAAACAACATGTTGTTGCTTCACTAGTGCAGAAAAGGCTTTTTGTATCGGTTGTTTTGCACTTTTAGTATCGGTTATCTGTCGATACTAATTCGACCGATACTAAATGTCTGACATTTAGTATCGGTTAAATAACCGATACTAAATGTCACTTTTAGTATCGGATTTTCAAAAAACCGATACTAAATGACGTTTTTTTGGTGATTTTTATGTCTTGAAAACGTACATTTAGTATCGGTTATTTAAATAACCGATACTAAATGTCTTTTCAACATTGTGTATGCTGCCTATAAAATGACATTTAGTATCGGTTATTTAAATAACCGATACTAAAAGTGACATTTAGTATCGGTTATTTAAATAACCGATACTAAATGTCTTTTCAACATTGTGTATGCTGTCTATAAAATGACATTTAGTATCGGTTATTTAAATAACCGATACTAAACGTCTACTTTTTAAAAAAAAAAATTCTCAATTCACATCTTACAACACACATATAGATATCAATTAATAGATATCAATTGACCAATTTATAAATTCCAAATTCACAAAATTATCTCCACAAAGCGACTCATAATGAATTCATAAAAATATTTCAACTTCTATTGAAATTTAATATCTTACAATACAAATATTATAAACCGAAATACTTAGTATATAAATTCTACAAATGGTGCATGTGATATGAAACATCATAACAGTGGTAATAACCTACAGTTCTGAAGTAACTCTTCATAAATAACATTGAGACTAAAATACAAATCAGAGACTATTGTATTTTTGGGGAGGGGAAACTAATCAAAGTAAGACGAGTTGCCTTCTCAGGTGCTTCTGGAAGATCTAATTCAACATGACCAAGTGGCCGCAAGAAAGAGTTCTCCTGAAATCATAAATTAAATCGTATTTGCTCAGATTGACTATTGTATTTTTTGGGGAGGGGAAACTAATCAAAGTAAGTAGTGCATGATACCATGACAACATCACCAACTGTCAGCTCAATGTCATATCTGCCTGAGAGGTAATAAAATTTCTCCACCAAGCCAAGAAAATCCTAAGAGCCAAAATTACAAATTGTGAGCAAAACAAGAACTGCATGGGTGGTGCAAGAACTATTGAATCTAAAAATATCAGATCTAACAAAACCATAGAATTCTTCCTAAACAAATTGTGCTAGTTGTTTGGCCAATGCAATTGAAACAAGATATGATAATAGTAATAGTAATATAGTAATTGTCTTAATTAAGTAATAACAATCTCGATCCTGGGAAATCAATAACCATGCCTTTAGAGCTCCAACCATCACAACCTTCAAGAACCTTATGCAGCTGCACTTGGCACCGGTACTGATTTTGAGTCTTCTGCTTTTTCATGTTCCTTATTTAGCATCTGAAATTACATACATCCCAACATTTGAAGTCATAAATCACAATAAATTAGCATCTCGTAAGTGCATAAAACCCATGCACCCATAAGCAGAGTCCAGAGGTTTATTGCATCAAATACCCAGCTTACTAAACTTGAATCTACTTGGCAGAGGACGAACTTTATTTTTTACCAACCAAGCCAAAATTGTTATTTTCATAATAATATAATAAAAAATGATAATTGATCCAAAGATATATAAATTCAAAATCAGCAGACTTCAATAATACTTGGAGCGAAATTCAGGGTAGTGAATCTCACCTTGTTGTTAATCAAGTTGTGGAGTGCAATTACACTTCTAATGAGAGACGATAGGTATATGACCAGCATCATATCATTGGTTTTCACTGCACATGTAAGACAGGGATCAACAATCTAGAAGAAACAATTCAGAAAAATATCATATTCACAGTCAAATTACAAATTCTAACCAGCAAAAGCCTTGATTAGATCATTGACATTAAGATTTGGTAGCAGGTTGAACACGTCCTGATGAATTGCAATAAGAAATGAAACGGTTTAAAAACAATCATGGAGCAAAAGCAACAAAAAATACTTCTATTATTCTGGAAATTATTTCTTCCAGCCAGTAATATCACAAGGTTGCCTGGTTAAGCTGATGATTTGTTATCTACATTCATCAACCATTTGATGACAAAGCCAAGGGATAATCATTTAATAAGCAAGATTATGAGAAACAAACCTGTAGATGGTACAGGATTTCATGGTTTAGGGGAAGCTTTCCATCAATAACAAGATCAAGGTAACTTCTTATTTCTTTAAGTCTTGCATCCAAACCCTTCAAGGCCGTGAGTTTTGCGCTTACCTATGTAAAAAAATATAGTGTAAGCACTCAGTAGTCAGCACTCATTTTACAAAAGCATTGCAGGGGAAGACAACACATACAAAAGAAATAGCATCAAGAAGGTAACAAAGAAAAAGGAATTAATAAATAACAATAGGTTAAGGAAAAAACCTCTGTTGCAAGGGTACTAATGGTTGTATCCTTCACATCTCTAAGCAAATGTTCCACTCCTGCACAAGGATAAGAAGAATTCAAAACAACAGAAGAAATTGTTCATGGACAAGATTCAAAAGCCTCAGTAAAAACAAACAAAATAAAATGAGCCATAGAAAAATTACAGCAGTTTTTTACATTAACTCAATGGCGTACCTATTTCCTCAACCTCGTGAGCAGCAATCTCTGATTGCACATGCACGAAGACCTTTTGGCTTTTCTGAGTAGCATTCTGCATTTGGATTAAACTAATTATTAGTTACTATGCTTATCACTTAAGTGTCAAGACTAATACTAAATCTCCTCCCACCAACATATAAAGCAAAATCATTTTTGCTATAACATCAATAAAAACAGAAGTTCAAAATTTTATCATAGATATAAAGGGGTTAAGTTCTACCTCTTTAATCAGAGACTGTAGTAGGTAAGCCCCTTTTAAGCCCATCAGTATTTACATTGCACATGCTACCATCCTGAAAAATAAAGGTTTGAAACTTAAATCTACAGCCTAGCAGTCCATATCCTGAACTCACTTTCAATGATGGCTATGATAATGGAAATCAGTCCATGCAGTGCATATACTAAAATAAGATGAACGCACATATAAAGGCATTAAAAATTTTGAGAAAAAATTAGTTGAGTCAAAGAAGATTATCAATAGAAGAATCAGAGGCATACATAAGCATCCTTTTCACTTTGTACTCCAATAGAGCATCTACTACGGTATTCATGGAGTTCACGGCAAAGATCCTCATTCGCTGCTTCAAGCCAAGTAATCCTTTCCTTGAGGACCTGCATAATCAAACATTAAATGGTTCTATATTACTCAAACAGTCATAAAAATGTAACCACATTGACATGCATAATCGATGAAAATCAAGTTATGTTAAGTAAACAGAGGCGGGGTATATTTAAGATTAGGATAGTTCTGTTTTTAATAACAAACATAATGAGATTTGATTGATTTCAAATGTGCATTATAAGTCATGTCGATTCAAAGTAACAAATAAAGTAATGAAGACTACCAAAACAGAGTCCACCTACCGAACTTCCTCGGAAGAGCCACGAACGAGCACCAAGTTACGCTTGCAAATACTCTAGTTGTTGTCGCATTTTGAGCATTTCATTGGATGTTGGATCTCTATTGACCTATGGAAGAATAAACAAAACATGAGAATCAATGTGTATCACAAAGGCAACCTATTATCTCAATTTTGCCTAATGAATGAAAGGAAACATAACATTATATGAGATACTTACAACAGCTTATTTTTGATATTTGCGCACGATTTGCGTACTTCAAAGTGTTGAGGGTTTCCTCAACATTAATATCGCAGGGCTTATGCAAGTGGAATAGAAATGCCTTTTTAATGTAATAGAAATTATCAAATATAAAGGTAACAACAGCATTGCCTAAGATGCAAGTTGACATGATAGGAAGGGAAAAGAATATGTAATACGACAATTTAATACTTGTCATCAATCATTTACGATATCTTTGATAAAGGAGTTTCTAGAAGTTAGAATCTATGAAAAAATTGTTCCAAAGGCAAAATATTTGAGAATGCAAAATCCAAAAATACTAAGCTTATGCATTACTAAGGCATGTTTTAGTATGTTTCGATATTTCTTGCCTCCCCGCTACTCGTGTTCATACAAAAACACAATATTGTGTGATGAATTTGAGTATTTAAGAGCGAGAAAGAAATCACAACGATTATCAAACCCAAGCTCGTGAAGATTAGAAATGTTTTCTTGATGCTTCTCTTTTGAGGGCCAACATTGAGTGGAAGAAAAATAAATATTGGAATAGAAGCGAGGAAAGTAACCAACCTATCATAATGATTCTCTTTGTTACCACCAAGTGAATCACGCAAATCATTTAACTTTGCATATAAATACAAAAATCGAAAAAGAAATTAATTATTATGTTAAAAGATCAAAGAATCGAAATACAGTTTAGGGTTTCCCATTGATTCATGAATCGAAATACACAGATTTGGTCAGTTTAATCGTAAATCGAAATACGGTTTAGGGTTTCAAGAATCAAAAATACATAGGGTTTCAAGAATCGAAATACATAGGGTTTCAAGAATCGAAATCAAACAAATGCAAATAGAACACAATTTAGGGTTTCAAATCGAGAGAAGAATACATACGAAGCTTGACGAAGAGAAGAAGGGAAGGGAAGATTCGCAAGCTTGCTTAAACATTACGAAAACTTGAGAACACAGTTTAGGGTTTCAAATCGAGTGTTTCGTGAGAGATGGTGAGAGAGATCAGTCATGAGTAGAGAACGGAGTGTGAGAGAATCATGAGTGAGAGAATGAGTTAGAGAGAGTGAGAGGTTGAGTTCGAGAGAGAGAGAGTTGAGAGAGTGAGAGAGAGAGAGAGAACGAGTGAGAGAGAAACGAGAGTTGGAGAGAGAGGAGAGCGAAGAAGAGAGAGGAGAGCGGCGAGGGAGAGAGGAGAGCGGCGAGGAAGAGAGGGGAAGGGGATGGCGATGGAGATGATGGTGAAGTGAGCGAGACTTGAGAGTGAGAGAAGAGCAGTGAAAGTGAGAGTGAGAGTTGAGAGTTGAGAGTGAGAGAACGAGCGAGAGAGAACGAGAGTTGAGAGTGAGAGAACGAAATTAGAAAGGGGCTTTGGTATCGGTGGACTAAAAACCCGATACTAAATGTGTTAGAGACGCACATTTAGTATCGGATGTTTAAACAACCGATACTAAATGTAAGCGTGAAAATTGAAAACTTCCATTTAATTTCAAAATTGCCACCGCACCTACATTTAGTATCAGCTGTTTATATAACCGATACTAAATGGTGCTTCCTAAAGCCAATTTTGCACTAGTGCTTTACCTTATATTGATGACTTTAATGAAAGTCAAATTCCTACTAAAGCTAGACCAGCTCAGATGAATCAAGAATATCTTGATTTATGTAAAAAAGAGATTGATTCTCTTTTGGAAAAAGCATTGATTAGAAAATCCAAATCTCCTTGGAGTTGTACAGCTTTTTATGTTAATAAAAATGCTGAACAAGAAAGAGGTGTTTCTAGATTAGTTATTAACTATAAACCTCTTAATAAAGTTTTGAAATGGATAAGATATCCAATTCCTAATAAGAAAGATCTTTTAGATAGGCTCAATGATGCCTTGATTTTTTAAAATTTGATATGAAGTCAGGTTATTGGCAAATTCAGATTAATTAATCTGATAAATAATAAACTACTTTTACAGTTCCTTTTGGACATTTTGAATGGAATGTTCTTCCATTTGGATTAAAGAATGCTCTTACGAATTTGAGAATATTATGAATGATATTTTGGTTCTTATTCTGATTTTATGATTGTCTATATTGACGATGTTTTAGTATTTTCTAAAACTATTGATCAACATTTTAAACATTTAAAAATATTTAAAAATTTGGTTAAACATAATGGTTTAGTTATATCTGCTCCAAAAATGAAACTTTTTCAAACAAAAGTTAGATTTTTGGGTCACGAAATAGACCAAGGAACAATTATTCCTATAAGTAGAAGTATTGAATTTGCTTCTAAATTTCCTGATATTATTTCTGAAAAGAAACAATTACAAAGGTTTTTAGGAAGTCTAAATTATATTTCAGACTATTATGAGAATTTAGCTCAGGATACAGCCATTTTATATAATAGGTTAAAGAAAAATCCAGGACCATGGACAGAGAAACATTCTCTAGCTGTCCAAAAGATCAAAAGTAAGGTAAAGTGTTTACCTTGTTTAGCTTTGGCAAACCCCAAGTATTTCAAAGTTGTTGAAACAGATGCCTCTAATATAGGCTATGGTGGTATCTTAAAGCAGGTTATACCAGACAATAATAAAGAAGTTTTAGTAAGATTTACTTCTGGGAAATGGAATCCTACACAGTCTAAATATTCGACTATTAAGAAAGAAATGCTTTCCATAATTAAATGTATTTCAAAATTCTAGGATGATTTATTAAATCAGAAATTTTTGCTTCGTATTGATTGTAGCTCTGCTAAATCAATCATTGAAAAAGATGTCAAGAATCTTGTATCAAAACAAATTTTTGCTTGTTGGCAGGCCCAATTATCTGTATTTGATTTTGATATACAATATATTAAAGGAGAAAATAATTCTCTTGCTGATTATTTGACTCGTGAATTTTTGCAGGGAAATGACAACCCCCAATAGGGGAAGGGGTCGTGGCTATGGCCGTGGTCGAGGACGCAACAATTTGTTGCCCTACCAAGAAACAAACACTCCTCTAATAGGGGATTGGACTACAGTCCATAGGACTAGAAATTTGCAGCAATTGCCTGCACCTCCAAAGAAAGAAGATATTCCTTCTTCTTCATCAAGGAAGGCATCAACTTATAAAGATGCAGCTGTAAATGAAACACCTCAAGAGGTAACAGATTATTATCAAAATCTTGTTACAGAAGACATAATGTATGTCGAAGAGGAAGATATCAATTTGACTCCTAATGATGGGTGGTCTGTTAAAACAAGATATCTTGAATCAAGAAGATATCCTGGACTTTATGGAAAGTCCAGACCACATTTGGAAATACTTCTATTAGTTACTAAATCAGTAACAATCACACATCATTATCAAAATAATAAGAAATTTCTTCAACATATGGTGGACTAAGATGCCTAAAGAGGATCTTCAACATATGGAAGAAAAAATTGAAACAGCCATAGCTGATGACCAATCCAGACCCAAAGAATCAGGATTTCAAGAAATGTCTTTAGATAATCTAAAGAATTACTTTCAGAAAATTTTCCCAAATGAAACGGAAGAACAGATCATGATCAAAACTTTAGATCATATGAAAAAACAATTTTTTAAAACTTTTAAAGTTAAAAGTGATGATGTGTCTATGAAAACCAGTAGTTCTCAAGGATCAATGGATTCCAACACCTACAATTGTCTAGCTGGAGAATCTCAGGCAGAAGAAGAAGCAGAACCTATACCAGAAGATTTCTGGGATGCAATGATAGAAGGGATGACTCACCAAATCAACAAGGGAAAGGGACAACAATAATGCCGACATAATTTGAAAATTCAAAGAAATCAAAAGATTCAGAAGGATAGGACCAAAAATTCAAGATATGGTTTCAACTTTAGTCATTATCAATGTGTCGATGGGAGAAACGGAATATTTCCTACTATTTTTATTTTGTTTTTTCAACTTTAGTCATTATCAATGTGTCGATGGGGCCCAAAGTGTACCCGACATTAATAATGATATTTTGTCTTTTTAGTTTACAGGCTACCGAATGTAATAGTAGTCTTTAACCGGCTTAAATAGTAAGCCTTAGTTTTTCTATAAAAGGCATACTTGCCTTCGTTGTATCACACAACTTAGAAAGAAAATAATAATCATTCCTCTTCCACTACTTTCTCTTCCACTTCTTCTAGTGTTTCTATCCTCCAAGTTTCCTCTAAGCTTTAGCAAATAGTTCCTCCACTCCTTCTTCCATCAATTGTTGCGCCTCACTCTCCTTGATTCCCTCTAAGGTAATTCAATCAATTAATTATATGTTGAGTAACTAAATTATTGTTGTGGTGAGGATGCCTTAAATGGTATCAAAGCCATTTGATGGGTGAGTTATTAGTATGAATATATTATCCTAACAACATCTTATTTGTGTACGCATGCCATTAAGAGAGGAAGGAAGTCCATGATCAAGAAAGGGGAAATTAGAAAGGGGGGAATCAACATTCGGAGATAATGCTAGATCAAAGAATTATTATGGTTTTGAGAAATCATCAAGAGGTGAGTAATCACACCCTTTAACTCTTTCATGGTACTTATTTTTATGAAATTGAAATTTAGAAGAATTAGTCATTTTTGAGTAGTAATTTGTTTTGTGAAAACTTTATTCTATTAATTTGGTGTTTTGAGGAATACAAGATTAAATCATGAGAGATCTTTACTTAGTGTCTCGATTAGATAACTTATCTTTTTTTTATTGTCGATTTTGATTACCCATATAAGGGTTATTTGAGTAATTAATTTTATTGAGATTGTGATCAAATATTCGAGTATTTTATTTGTAACCTTCGAAATAGTTGCTAAAAAATATATATTTCATGTTTTATGTGTTTGAGATGGGCTTCCAGCCCCACATGGATGGGTCTCGTGCCCCTATTGGACGAGCTTCGGCTCCACATGGATGGGTCTTGTGTCCCTATTGGACGAGCTTCGGCTCCACATGGATGGGTCTTGTGCCCCTATTCGACGAGCTTCAAGCTCCACATGGATGGGTTTTGTGCCCCTATTATATGAGCCGGTGTATTTCATTGGATTGAATTATATACTTTCGAAAGTATAAATGTGTCTGGTTGATTTATTTATTTTTCAATCATCATACTATGGATTTAAGGTTAATTGATTTTTATTGGATGTTGGATTCTATGGTCTGTTATTTATTGTTGAAAAATTGTTTAACTACTTATATTCTTTTGGGAGACTATTTTTTAAGAACACGGGTACCATGGTTGATTTTTCCGGTTACCGCACCGGCTGAGAACAATACTCATTTTAAAATTGTGTGTATTATTCACTGGGATTTTTTATCTCATTAGAGTGTTGTTTTCAGTGACTGAGTTTCAGGTAGTTGATGACGTGGAGACGTGAAGAGTTCGTTGATACTAGGGGACATGTTTTGGGAACTTTTAGAATACGCCCAATTTTGTAAACAACGTGTATATATATTATTTTAAATTTTCTTTTTGAGATAGGATTTGTTTTATTATTTAGTTTTTATGAAGTTTATTTTCAAACTATAAATTGCAATTGCAAAATATCTATTTTATTTGATAATATTTTCTACTAGCTCTACTAGTTTTTGACCTACAAAAATCAGGGTGTTACAGTACTTACCAACTACGAAGGTAAAACTGGTCACTCACTTGGGGCCATTGAGGTCGAACTTGCTGTTGGAAGTATCAAGAGGACAACCCCATTCTTAGTAGTTCCTTCAAAAGCCAACTATAATCTGCTGCTTGGGAGAGAGTGGATACATGGTGTGGGGGCAATTCCCTCAACAATGCACCAAAGATTGATCATCTGGAGAGAAGATGGATTGGTTGAAAATATAGAAGGTGATCAAAGCTATTTTAAAGCGGAAGTCAACACTTTGACTAGAGAGACATTCGACAAAAGATTGGCGAACATTGTGCCATGTTCTACTTCAACTGTTGGTTTCACTCAAGAGAATAATGTTCTTACCTCAGTAAACTTACACCCCAATTATGCTTTTGTTTGGGAGAAGGAGTACATAGATGAAGATAAGATCCCAGAAGGCTCCTTAAGGCATACAGGTTGGGAAGGACAATAAATAGTTATTATGTCTAAGCCTAAGGTATGGGATAGGATTACGGCCTATGTGGCCGAAAACAAAATGAAAGCGGCCTTAGAGGCTAAACTGAATCAACAAATGATTGCAGAATCAAATGCAATCAACAAAGACAGGTTGGTCGAAGACCCAAGGCTTGACTGCATCTACGATGATGAGCCTTTAGGTTTTGAAAAATGACCCAATGGGTTCGACCAAAAGACTTCAAGCACAAGATCCCATGGAAGAAATTGACTTGGGAGATGGAACTGTGAAAAGCCCAACGTTTATCAGTGCTCAGATAGACAAAGGTTTGAGAGATCAAGTCATAGAGCTCTTAAAGGAATACAAGGACTGCTTTGCGTGGGATTTCAACGAGATGCCTGGCTTAAGTCGAGAAGTGCTGGAATTGAGACTACAACTCCAACCAGGGAAGAAACTAGTGAAGCAGACACCAAGAAGATTTGCACTAGAAATTATTTTGAAGATCAAAGCAGAAATTGAGAGGCTACTGAAGAGCAAGTTTATAAGGATTGTAAGGTATGTTGATTGGTTAGCAAATATAGTTCTTGTGATAAAGAAAAATGGTACTCTTAGAGTATGCATAGATTTTAGGGACTTAAATAATGCTACACCCAAAGATCAATACCCTATGCCTGTGGCAGAAATGCTAGTCGATTCAGCAGCTGGTTATGAATATTTGAGTACACTTGATGGGTATTCAGGTTATAACCAAATCTTTATTGCTGAAGAAGATGTTTCAAAGACTGCATTTCGATGCCTGGGGGCATTAGGTGTCTATGAATGGGTAGTCATGCCTTTTGGCCTTAAAAATGCTGGTGCTACGTATCAAAGAGCAATGAATTCAATGTTTCATGATTTTATTGAAAAATTTATGCAAGTATACATAGATGACATTGTTGTCAAATCTTCGTCGACAAATGGTCATTTAGACCATCTACGACAGTCATTCGAAAGAATGAGAAAATATGGATTAAAAATGAATCCAGTCAAATGTGCCTTTTGTATTCGTGCAAGTGACTTCTTGGGTTTCGTGGTGCACAAACAAGGCATTGAAATCAACCAAAACAAGACGAAAGCAATCCTGGAAACCAAACCTCCTTCAACTAAGAAAGAATTGCAGTTGTTATTAGGAAAAATCAATTTCTTAGAAGATTTATCTCAAATCTAAGTGGAAAGACTCAAGTATTTTCGCCATTACTTCGACTGAAGAAGGAAGATGTGTTCAAATGGGATCTAGAACATCAAAAAGCTTTCGACAGAATCAAGACTTATTTGATGAAGCCTCCAATCTTACTGCCACCTATTAGAAATAAGACAATGAAATTGTATGTTGCAACATCTGAACTGTCAATAGGTAGCATGTTAGCACAAGAGGACGAAAATCATATTGAAAGGGCCATTTATTACCTCAGTAGGGTCTTGAATGATGCTGAAACTAGGTACCATCCAATAAAAAATTGTGTTTATGCTTTTATTTTTCTTGTACCAAGTTAAAGCAATATATAAAGCTTGTTGATGTGTATGTTTATTCGCATTGTGATATTATTAAACATATGCTATCGAAGCCAATTCTGCACAGTAGAGTAGGCAAATGGGCTCTAGCCTTATCTGAGTATTTATTAACTTGTCAACCCTTAAAAGCTGTAAAGGGTCAAGTTGTTGCTGATTTCATCATGGATCATTCATTGGTCGAAGCAACATTAGATGTAGTTGATGTAATACCGTGGAAGTTATACTTCGATGGGTCCAGTCATAAAACAGGCTCTGGAGTTGGAGTCTTAATTGTCTCACCAAGAAATATAACAACGAAGTATAAGTTCAAGCTCAACAAGCCTTGCTCCAATAATAAGGCTGAATACGAAGCCTTAATAGCAGGTCTTGAAATTTTGTTAGACTTGGGGGCAAGGCATGTCGAAATTATAGGCGACTGATCAGCGGTCGTACGCGGGTCAAAATAATTAAAAAGTATTCAAATATAGTATCAAGGAAAGTTAACCTTGGTCGTCTAACAAGGACCTCTAAATGCAGAAATTACCAAAATCAAGAACAAAGTTAATAATAAAAGGGGGGTTTTTTAGGAAAAGAGTTTGATGTTTAATGAAGGAAAAAACAATTAAAGATAGAATCAATCCATTGGTTTCGTGCAAGGGGTTTGATAATTATTGATTGACAATAAACTAACTAAACAAGCATTAGTCAGTTCATACGAATTTACAATGTTTTAAAGCAAGCGTCAAAACAATGTGTTCAATCAATCGTGATAGTGAACAAGCGTCAGTAACACAATTAATATCATAACTGAATTCTGTCAATCCTTTAAACAAGCGTCATAGACTCTATCAATTCCTATTCAAACTAGATTAAACAAGCGATAAAATAGTTCAAATGATGAAAGTTGTGAAATAGAATCATGATTAAGTGATTAAGCAAAACTGAATCAGGAAACTAATCACATAAGCAAATCACAGAGTTTGAGTAATTAAGCAAAACACAAACTGAATCTGCAGCAAGAATTACAAATATGAAATTGATAGAGAAAGAATTAAAACCATAAGAACGAAATAAACATTAAAGCACTGAACCTCAAAATCCTTACAATGAACACCTTTCACGAATGGAGATTGATCTAGGGCTTTAAGCTTCCATGGAGGTTAGGGCACAAAACATAAAATTGAAAGTAGGAATGCGTAAGATGGTAAAAGACGGCTGCTGACCAGCCAGATCTATAAAGGAAAAACGAAAACCCTAAGTTCCTAAACGGGTTACTAGGTAAAAAGCCCGATAACAAACCAATATTTGGCCCAAAACCCGGTTTACACTGTACTGCTTCGGTATTTTGCAGTTTTGACCTTTAAAACTTCCGAATTTGGTTTCGAGCTCAACAGGAGAATTGTAGCTCTGTTCCTTAGCTTTCCATCGCATACTTGCACGCCTCAATCGGATAAATGTAGCCAAAGTTAAGGTCTGCAGAGTAGACAGGGGTCAATATGCAATAAAAATAAGAATTAAGCAATAAATTGCTATACTGCTCCAATAAGACCCAAAGTCTAGAAACGTGCTAAGACTCAAAAATTAGGTACAGAGAACAATTAAAATCACCAAGTGAAAAGCTATAATGAGTGAATTAGAATGCACTGATCAGCGACTCCGAACTAGTCATAAAGCAATTAACAAAAGAGTAAAAATGCATCAAAGAAAATCTTATACAGTACTTTGTTGTTGCCAATGCGTTATTAAAGAAATTTGATGACGTTATTATCAAGCATGTGCCTCGTATGGACAACCAAGAGGCGAATGATTTGGCACAAATTGCGTCGGGCTATAGAGTTTCTAAGGAGAAACTAGCGGGGTTAATAGAGATCAAAGAGAAATTAATTTCGATAGATTGCGCTGGAAACAAATTGTCAATGCAAAAACTTGGGGGCGTAGAGGAATTACCTCTAAATTTTCACAATTTTCAAAATTTTGAAGTTTTTGCTATTGACAATATGCTCAATGATGATTGGCGTAAACCAATTGTCGAATACTTGGAAAATCCAACTGTAATAACTGACAGAAAAACCAAGTATAGAGCATTGAGTTATGTGATTATTGGAAATGAGTTGTTTAAAAAGACCCCTGAGGGGTTTTGCTCAAATGCCATAGTGAAAGTGAAGCATACTTAGCAGTTTCTAATACTCACAATGGTGCTTGTGGTTCTCACCAAGCAGGCCACAAAACGAAATGGCTCTTGTTCTGACAAGGCGTATACTGGCCAACTATGCTAAAAGATTGCATAGAGTTTGCCAAAGGATGCCAAGAGTGCCAGAAACATGCAAGAGTGAAACACGTGTCTGCTAATGAGTTACATTCAATAGTAAAACCTTGGCCATTTAGAGGTTGGGCTTTAGACTTAATCGGTGAAATAAAGCCAAATTCATCAAAAGGCCATCATTTCATTTTAGTTGGGATAGACTATTTCACTAAGTGGGTAGAAGATATTCCTCTATCCAAAGTAACTCAAGATATTGTAATCGCTTTCATTCAGAATCACATCTTGTACAGATTTCGGGTTCTTGAGACCATTACCACAGATCAAGGATCAATTTTTGTTGGTGAGAAAATGGTGCAGTTCGCTGCTGAAAGTGGTTACAAGTTATTGACTTCGACACCATATTATGCACAAGCGAATGGTCAAGTCGAAGCTGCAATAAAATTAATAGACTTCTCCGAGAGAGTCTATTAATACCTCGCCTTTTAGACTTGTTTTTGGACACGATGCAGTTTTACTTGTCGAAATATGTTTGCAATCGACCAGGATTCAAAGACAATTTGAAATTCCTGCTGATTATTATTGGAATATGATGTTGGATGAATTGGTCGATTTAGACGAAGAAAGATTAACTGCATTAGATGTGCTTACGAGGCAAAAAGAAAGGGTGGCTAAAGCGTACAACAGGAAGGTTAAGTTAAAGACCTTCAACGAAGGAGACTTAGTGTGGAAAGTCATTCTGCCTATGGATAAAAGAGATAGAGTCTTAGGCAAGTGGTCACCAGATTCTTTAAAGCCAAAGCTCTCTCTGCCTCAGTTGCCTTGAGCTTTGATTGCAACTCTTTGATAGTCGCCTTGATTTGAGCAATTTCGGCATCACAGCCTTCCAGCATATTAGCATCTTGCGTAGACTGGTTTTCTAGGGTTGAGATCTTGTCGCCTGAAAAATCCACTGACCTTTGAACCTCCGCCTTCAAATGCTCTTCGCGCTTTCTGAGGGTACCCTGTTTTCTCCTCTCCTCAAAATCATTAGCAATTTGGTCCAAGTGGGGGCCAAAAGCCACGATGAATTCAAGAAGAGGGCTAGGGGAGGAAGGAAAGTTCAGTTGGTGGAATAAACCCTTGAATTTAAAGACTTTAGAAAGATCTGCCTCGATTGCTTGGAACAGCTCATTGTCAAGGATTTCAGCTCGGAATTCTTGCAAAAGCGTTGCATTTAGTGGAGCGGGTGTGTCACGAGCAGAGGTAGTCGAAGAGCCCTGGTTTAAAGTACTGGGAGTTTGGCCGCTTTTTCTTTGTTTCCAAAGTTCGAAGGGGCTCAGTTGTTGGCCACTTGGTGTTGAAACGCTTGTTGGAGAAGCTTCAGAGGGAGATTCATCGGTGTGTTCAGAAAGTTCCTCTTTTTCCATCTCATCACCCTCTTCTCTTTCTTCCACCTCTTGAGCACCGTCTTGAGCGTTGTCGGCACCATCGGGTCTCGTTTCTTCTGCATGAGGTTTGGGAGAGGAAGGAATAATTGGAGAAGATGGGCTAGGTGTGTCAACATCAAGTATGTCTGCATCTTCAGGAATGCCTTGCTTTTGTAGAGCTTGGGCGGTAGTGGCAGTCGCAAAAACATTTTCAACAACCTTCGAGCTCACTCTTGATTGGCCGAAGTAGCCCTACCTGGGTTCTCGACAGACTGAAACAAAACACGAACGTTAGTAGAAGACAAAAGAAGATATGGAAGGGTCATAACTCGCGATCGAAAGAGCTCCTGTTGGGTCACTATTCCCACTGTTGAAAGAGCTCCTGGTTCTCGGCCTCTTGGGTGTCGCGTCATCAGCGGTTCGACTTGACCTCTTTCGACCTTAGAGAAATTGGGATGGTTAGTGGTTGAATAGTATGTGTTAAAGTGAAGTAAAAAGGGGAGGACAATTACCTTTTGCGCGGGTTGAGATGCTCCTCCTAGTTTAGACGAAGTGTGAGCACATTCTTTAGCTTTTCCTTTGTGTGCGTCGGCATCTGCCTGGGAAGAAACAAGAGAACGAAGGGCAGCTGTGGCAGTGAACAAACGTGTGAGAGTGTTATACACGAATCAAAATGAAATGGTAACAAAGTAAACCAAGGATGACAAGGTTGCATACCTTCGGATGTCGCCTCATGTTTTCGCGAGGGAAAAGCATAGCGTAAGTCTGACACCATAGCGGCCTCATCAATGCCAACAGTTTTGGTCTTGTAGTAGCTTGTCCACCAGTCAAAGAATTCTTTGGTACAAGCGAATGAACCCCCGAAGACAATGGGAATGAACTTGGGGACATGTTTAGCAGCAAGATCTAGACTTGCCTGGTGCTGCTTCTCAGTCTTTGGATACCATAAATCCTGCCTGGTATAGAAAAGAGATTTGGGGTGAATTTGGCATAACCCGAACTGCCTTGCGACCAAATTTGGCAAATATTCATGCAGCTTCAACTGCTCCACGGAGAATTCAGGTGATACCCTGATTGATAGCAGAGTGGGAGTTAGAAAAGCTTGCCAAATTTGGTTGGTTTCTCTTTCATATGTGATGTCCGTCACAAGAAATGCACGCTTGAACCACTCTGGTCCAGAAGATCTTTCGGCAAATGGGGCCATCGAGGGGGTGAGAGCATCCATTTTCAATTGAAATCAGGAATTTTCAGCTGCAGTCTTGAGATTTGGATACCTTCAAGCCGTAAGAGCCGGTTGACAAACGATGGTAGAGGGTTCCCAAAAGCTGTTTGCTGAGGCATATGTCGCGTTGGTCATGAAGTTGAATGGCTAGAGTCATGTAAGCCTTGTCCACCGTGTGTATCGGAGAGCAAAAGACGAAAAAACTTAGCCATAGGGTGAGGAAGGCAATGTGCTCTTCGTCAGAAACGTCGTCGTCATCAGTGACGTGAAATCGAGCCTGCAACACTCAGTTGGAGCGTGTGGATCAAAGGTCCTTCCACTAGGCTTCAAACCAGTGATGGCTGCCACATCTAACAGAGTGGGAGTTAATGCACCACATTTCAAGTGCAAGCTGTTCGTGGAGAACTCCCAGAAGTGCAGTGTTGCGATAATCATAGGGTTCAAATTTTTAGGGCCAAACCTCGATAGCTGGATTAGGTCAAAGATACCCTGTCTTTTCCAAACTGCCTCTTTCTTCGATTCTACCTTGTTGAGCCAATTGATGTAGGCTTCGTTCCTGGTAGGTGGAGAAGCATAAAAGACATGACCTGGTTTCTCCATGAAATCCATCGTGTAGGGCCCTTGAGTGAAAACCTTAGGCTTACTACCTTCGTGACCAGGGAATATGGCTTGGACGTCCTCAAGGTCCCGAAGAGATGTGCGGTAGAGGACCAATAAAGGCGTAGGAATTGGGTCTATCAGCAGGAATCAAAACAAGCGACTCCCAAGCCTTAGAGCGTGGATCTCTCCTATTAGGTTTAGCCACAAAGGGATGTGGCCTTGTTTGGAATGCTTCAGTGGTGAAATCAGTAACATGCTGGGAAGAAGACACCATGGATGAACAGCAGCTTGAATGGTGGAGCTTCGCGCTTTAGGATTTGTGAGAAATGAAGTTGAAATACGAATGAAAGTAGAAAGGCGAAGTTTTGAAGCTTGAGGAAGCTTTAATGGTGATCGCGTAAGCACTCAATGGTTCGTAAGGAAGAAGAAAGCATTGTCTCGCTAGTTTTGCAAAAATGGGAAAAGAGTTTCTGAAAAAGAAGAAGTGGAAGAGTGACTTCCCTATTTATAGCTGCTCATGACGAGGGAAAATGTGCAAAACCTCTGAGTTTCTCTACAGAAGAGCAGTTATTGTAATTGAGTAGTGGGAAGTTCCAACGCAAATGTGGCCCACAACATCTGAGTTAGTGGCGCCATTAAGTCACATCATTTGAAAAAATGTCCCTTCATGTCTTATTACTGAAGTGATGACGTCGTGTGTTTCGACACTACACCGTTGTTCTCAAAAATTTCATTTTCTCCTTCATCAAAGTTCAGTCGAAAACGACAACTTTTGGGGGGCAATTTGTTAGCCTGCCTTTTCGACAGGCGTCATTAAATGCAGTCAACGAGGTTTGACTCACCATTCCAAGAGAAGAAGTGTTAAATTTGACTCTGGGAACTAGTTCAAAAGGGAATTCGACAAGACTAAATGACTTAGAAGATATGAAGAAAGAAAAGGCTCTATTCGATAGAGGAGTTCGCGCACTGATCGAAGAAAACTGCAGCGAAGACAAGCCCGGTGGTTATCATTTTCAAATTCTTAGGCAGTTACTTAGTTTTTGAATTTTCCCTCCTTGTGTAAGTAGTATAAATAAGAGTTTTCCTGATGGAAAACAGGTCGCATTTTCTCATACTTAGTTTCTTACGCTCTAACCCTCCAACACACTACCGTGAGACACGAGCAACAGAACGCAAATGTATGAACTTGCGTACCACCCTTTCTATTAATGCGTCTTAATTGCTTTCCTTTAAATTCCTGCACTCTTTACGTGTTTTTAATCTACTGTGTTTCAGCACTTTTCAGTTATCTTCTTTATTTTTATGCAAAGTTACCCAATTCACAGAAAACAATTTTACACAATAACCAAACCAGTCTTGGGATTTACTGGTTGATCCCGCAAGTCAATGAGTAATTCCAAAAGCGGTGTTTACCAAAATCTAGGGTAAACACCTTGATATACCACTTGTGAAAATTGAATAGTTTACTCCCTTGAGGTAGAAACTAATTTTATCTATCTAACACTCACACTTGGTATAATTTCATATTAAGAAGTACTGAGTAAGTAAGAAACAACTGACCCTTCTCAACTCAAGTAAATAGTTGCGAAGATAGTTTGGTTCGAACCTTCTCACCTTCGTTAACTTGTGAAGAAAATAGTTCTCACCCTTCTCACCCAAGTAAAATCACTATCTTAAAATTATAGTAATGTGTGTATATAAAGTTAATATGCTTTTAGGTGAATTTCAAAAAGGGTCAAAATTCCAACCCCCCCTTTCTTGTGACTTTTATTGACTTCAATTGGTATCAGAGCTCGACCTCTAGTTGAGCTCACTTAACAGTGCAGGAGGAAAAGATCTTGGAAGAAGTCATGACCAAACCAAATTTTGTTGCCTTCCTACCAGAAGGTGCTTCATCTAACAGACCACCAGGGTTTAATGGAGAACACTACTATTACTAGAAAAGCCAAATGAAATTGTTCCTTGAATCTCAAGACAATGATATTTGGGATATAGTTGAGAATGGACCATTCATTCCCACTATGGATGGAACGGCTCCAAAGACTCGTGTTCCTAAGCCTAGGCTGATTGGACTAATGATGAGAAGCATCGTGTACTACAAAACGCTAAAGCAAAGTACTATCTCAAGTGTGATTTGGGAAGAGCTGAATATGACAAGATTGTTGGGAAAGATACTGCAAAATAAATATGGGATACTTTACAAACTGCTCATGAAGGAACTGATCAAATTAAAGAAGCCAAGAAAGGAATGCTCATTCATGAGTTTGAAATGTTCAAAATGACAATGACTGAAGAAGAAACTATTGATGAAATGTTCAGTAGATTCACCACCATCATAAATGGTCTAAGTGCTCTGGGAAAAACCTATCCCAATGCTGAGAAGGTTAGGAAGCTTCTGAAGTGTCTCCCAAAATATTGGAGACCAAATAAAACTGCTATAGAGGAAGCAAAAACTTTGTCTTCAATTGTCATTGACTATCTGCTAGGCTCACTCAAGATCCATGAACAAGAACTCATGGAAGAGTTACATCCAAAAAGAAAAGCAGTGGCTTTGAAAGCTTCTCAAAAGGAAGAAAACAACCCTTCTCACAGAGGAAAAGCATTAGCACTTAAATCTTCTCAAGAGATGGATGATGAAGAGAAAGAGAGTGATGAGGATATTCAAGGAGAAGAATTAGCCTTGATCTCAAAAACAATCAGTCGATGGCTAAACAACAAAAGAAGAGGAAGACCTCAATTCAGAAAAGACACATTCAAAGGAGATGGAAACAAATCAAAAATCATATGCTATAAATGCAAGAAACCTGGGCACATGAAACAAGATTGTCCCCTTCTTAACAAGAAAGGCCTAAAAGATTCTCAGCTAAAAAGAAAGCTCTACTGGCAACTTGGGATGAATCAGAAGAATCATCAAGTAAGCATGAAGAGGAAGAAGCAAATCTATGTATCATGGTAGGTTCTCAATAAGAAGAGGTATATGACTCTGAACCTTCTAAATGTGAATTTTGTAAAGAAGTTGAATCTTCATTTGATAGCTTACTCTATGACTCAAACATCCTTTCTCAAAAATGCATGTTTTTCAAAGATCAAATAAATATTTTGAAAGCAGAAAATGAGGAGTTAAAAATTCATAAGGAAAGACTTGATAGCACTGTTCATATTTTAATATAGTCTCATTTCAAACTATCTGAACAGTTCAATCTTCTCAACTTGAAAGTTGCTGAAAAATCAATTGCATCTAATATAGAACTTGAAACAGAAAATATATCTTTGAGAAAACAAGTTAGTAATCTAACAAATGAGCTTATGATGTGTGCACAAAATCTTGAAGCTTCTCAAGTGAGTATAACTTCTTTAAGAAGAGTCAACTCTGTAAGAAAGGTAAATCTGTCAAAAACAGAAAACCTAAACTCAAATGCTCAAGATGCAAGCAAACTGGACATCATATGTCAGTTTGTAATTCTAAGCAAAAAGATCTTATGATTATGAAAATTAACCCTCAAGGACCAAAAAACAAATGGGTACTTAAATCATTGTCAAATTCAAATGCAATGTCTAATAGCATCAAGAAAAACACTGTGATTTCATCAAAGGAGTTGGTACAGTAGGTAAAATAAACTCTGCACAGATTCAAAATGTTCAATTTGTGAAAGGATTGAAACACAACTTACTTAGTGTAAGTCAGTTGTGTGATTCTGGACATTAAGTGTCTGTTAAATGTGATGTGTGCAAAATAAATAGTCTAGAGTCTGGAAAAACAATTTTTACTGGTCATAGAACAAATAATCTCTATAGCATTTGTCTTGATGATCTTCCAAACCAAATGTGTCTCATTTCTAAGGAAGATGACAAATGGATGTGACATAGGAGAAGTATGAGAAGGATAGATCATGTGAGGCATGCATTCAAGGAAAGCACGTTAAATCATCTTTTAAACCAATCAAACATGATATCTACTCATAGACCATTGGAACTTCTGCATATGGAACTTTTTGGTCCCACTAAGCATGCCAGTCTAAGTGGAAAAAGATATGGTTTTGTCATTGTAGATGACTACTCTAGATTCACATGGGTGATTTTTCTAAAAAACAAAGATGAAGCTTTTGAAAACTTCAAAGCATTTTTTAAAAGAGTTCAAAAAGACAAAGGTTCTAACATTGTTGCAATTAGAAGTGACCATGGGGGAGAATTTGAAAATACCTTATTTAAAAACTTTCTTGAAGAGAATGGTGTGTCTCACAACTTCTCTTGTCCAAGAACTCCTCAACAGAATGGAGTAGTTGAAAGGAAAAATAGGACATTGCAAGAAATGGCTAGAACACTCCTGAATTATTGAAAATTTGAAAAGTATTTTTAGGTAGAAGCAGTAAACACTGCTTGCTATTTTTTGAATAGAGCAACAATTAGAAAAACTCTAAACAAAACACCCTATGAACTTTGGAAAGAAAATAAGCCTATCATATCTTATTTCCATGTGATTGGCTGTGACTGCTATGTGTTAAATAACTAGGATAATCTAGGAAAGTTTGATGCTAAGTCAGATCCAACACTATTCTTAGGATATTCTCTCACATCTAAAGCATATAGAGTCTACAACCTTAGAACTAAAGAGGTAGAATAAAGCATGCATGTTATGTTTATTGAAACTAACGGTTCAACTGAAAGAGAAGAAGAAAATGATGAGACAAGTGCAGATAAGCTTAATGAGAAGAGTGATGAGAAACATGAGAAGGATGAGTTCAACACTAAAAATAACCCTTCTCAACCACAAAGAAATTCAATGAACCAACCAACTCAAGCTTCTGAACTACCAAGGAGCTGGAGATTAGTTACCCATCATCCACAAGAGCAAATCATTTGAGATACTTCTAAACCAGTAAGAACAAGGAGTTTATTTAGAAAAAAGGTTCTCACAATGCTCTAATCTCAGAGATAGAGTCAAAGAATATAAATGAAACTAGAGCCAAAGAATATAAATGAAACCATTGTTGTGTTGAGATAAAATCCTTTTTGATATATGATTTTAATGATAACAAACCTTATGAACTAAAGCTTAATTATTCTGAATGGTGTTCTACTATAAGTGGATATGCTAGAAGCAAATTAGAGAGGGAACAGAAGGAATGTGCTTTTAATGAGCACATAACAATCATTGACCAACGGTTAAGGAGTTAACTCCTAAGAAAATAACTGATTTGGCAGTTGATTGTGACGTGAGAGAGATCGGGAGAGAGAAGAGCAGTTACAACGGCTAGTTATTTGATCAACGGTCGTACGCAGGTCAAAATAATTAAAAAGTATTCAAATATAGTATCAAGGTAAGTTAACCTTGGTCGTCTCACGAGGATCTCTAATTTTGAAATTACCAAAATCAAGAACAAAGTTAACAGTAAAAGGGGGGTTTTTTTAGGAAAAGAGTTTGATGTTTAATGAAGGAAAAAAACAATTAAAGATAGACAATCAATCCATTGGTTTCGCGTGCGCTTCTTGGATTTATCATCGGCTCTAAAATAAAGATTCGTGCAAGGGGTTTGATAATTCTTGACTGACAATAAACTAACTATACAAGCGTTAGTCAGTTCATACGAATTCACAATGTTTTAAAGCAAGGGTCAAAACAGTGTGTTCAATCAATCGTGATAGTGAACAAGCGTCAGTAACACAATTAATATCATAACTGAATTCTGTCAATCCTATAAACAAGCGTCATAGACTCTATCAATTCCTATCCAAACTAGATTAAACATGCGATAAAATAGTTCAAATGATGAAAGTTGTGAAATAGAATCATGATTAAGTGATTAAGCAAAACTGAATCAGGAAACTAATCACATAAGCAAATCACAGAGTTTGAGTAATTAAGCAAAACACAAACTGAATCTGCAACAAGAATTACAAATATGAAATTGATAGAGAAAGAATTAAAACGATAAAAACGAAATAAACATTAAAGCACTGAACCTCAAAATCCTTACAGCAACACCCTTCACCAATAGATTGATCTAAGGCTTTAAGCTTCCATGGAGGTTAGGGCACAAAACGTAAAATTGAAAGTAGGAATGCGTAAAATCCACAACGGCTGCTGACCAGTCAGATATAAAGGAAAAACGAAAACCTTAAGTTCCTAAACGGGTTCTTAGGTAAAAAGCCCGATAACAAACCAATATTTGGCCCAAAACCCGGTTTACACTGTACTTCTTCTGTATTTTGCAGTTTTGACCTTCAATACTTCCGAATTTAGTTTTGGGCTCAACTGAAGAATTGTAGCTCTGTTCCTTAGCTTTCCAACGCATACTTGCACGCCTCAATCGGATAATCGTAGCCAAAGTTATGGCCTGCAGAGTAGACATGGGTCAATATGCAATAAAACAAGAATTAAGCAATAAATTGCTATACTGCTCCAATAAGACCCAAAGTCTAGAAACGTGCTAAGACTCAAAAATTAGGTACAAAGAACAATTAAAATCACCAAGTGAAAAGCTATAACGAGTGCATTAGAATGCACTGATTAAATTCTCCCACACTTAAGCTTTTGCACTCCGGGCAAAACACAAAAAACAAGACATAAAAACAAAACATGAATTCCCAATGAACCCAATGATTGCAAAGTCATAAGAGAGATGATTTTCTTAGGCTTCAAGGAGAATGGCATTCAGAGATAGCACTTGATTGCAATCAAGGTAAACAAGAGGATAGAGCACCAACGAGTGAATCATAAGTGATGAGTCCTCACAGGATTTATATAAGTAATGCTCTCAATCACTCAAGTGTCTAGGCTTGTGTTTACTCTCATATATATAATAAGCACATCAATGAAAGTTAGCACTACCATATGCTTGACAAGCTTCTAACATCCACACTTAAGAACACATGCACATAAGATCAAAAGGTCTTTATAAGGGTTGTAATGGGGCCAAGGTCAAGGTGGAATAATCCTAAGGGGGAACTAAGCTAAAAAGAATCAAAGAGGATAAAGAAGCAATGAAAATCAACTGTAAAGTGAGCATGAGAGGGTCCAACTTCAACAATATATGACTAACTTCACAATTTTAATACTTCTCTCCATAACTCTCTTCACACAACATTCACTCTCCTTGATACAAAAATAAAAAGATATATACACTTTCCAATTTTTTTTCTATTATTTTTGACTTTTTTTTCTTTTTCTATTTTTTTTCATTTTTTTTTCATTTTTTTTTCTTTTTGAGGAGTATTTTTCTATACAAATGTACTTGCCAAATTTTCCTTTGAAAACCCAAGAATCAACCCAAGTGAGAGCCACGATTACACAATTTGGACACCCCCACACTTATGGATATGACAATTTTCAAATCAAAGCTCCTTCACCCTCTAAGATTGGGTAATATCATTGTTTTTCTCTTTTAGTCTTGTAATGAGCTATAAAACAAAAAATGGGATAAAAAGGCTCAGAGGGGCTTACATAAAGGGATAAATTTAAGGTAGGCTTATTTGGCTAGTAGCTAAGAAAACAGAATTGCCTAGATCATTTCAAACATGCATGTGAACAAGTGTTTAAACAAGAATCAAGTCAAGTTCTAGAGTAACTAACAAACATGAGTGAGTCACACACAAGAAAAGAGAGAATGGAAAAATGTGGTCCATCCATAAAAAGGCTCAATTCTCACCAGGGATAATGACTATCACAGATGATGCAGTATTTAGTGCTGATACCCAACTTATTATACCAAGAGCAACAAGAAATCAATCAAATCATGCCAAATCATCCATGATCCTAAATAGTCAAAATCACTCACAACTTGTACAAACATAGTATTCATGGAAAAACATGCAACAATTTTTTTCTTTTTTTTATAGTTAAAAATTAAAAACATAAAAGCAAAAAGACACACCCCCACACTTAAATCACACATTGTCCTCAATGTAAGCAACATATATAACTTAAGGATAAGGAAAGAAAACTCCCTCTTGAAGGTGGAACTTGAATCTTGTGTGCGGTTGGTATTTGGTAGTGAAAGCTCTTTTATGGTTACCACACACATGTTTGGTCACCTTCTTCTTCCATACATCCAGAATCAAGGGGCTGAGTTGTTGTTGTGTTTGCCACACATTCTTATTAGGAATGTCCGCCAAGGTCCATCCGATACCTTTCCTATGTTCCCTTAGAATTGGAGGCATCTTTTCCTGCTCAAAATCAAGGTTAGATGAAATAATCACCAGAAAAATATTCTCTTCCCTTCAATATGCATATTTAAAATTTTCAGGGAGTGGTTTGAGATCTGCATCATGTGTTGGCTCAATGGTAGCAACAACTACATCCACAACATCATTTATGGAAAGTGTATCAACCTGCAAAGTATTTTCAATCTCAGCACAAAGAGAAGGATTATCCGAACATGTATAATCAACCAAACCATCAAGCAATTCCATTTTACAAAGGGAATGCTCTTCCATGGGGTGTTTTTTAGTCACTTCTCTTTGAGGGAAGGGTAGTAGTGGTGGGTATTGCTCATGACCAACATGTTCAGCAACCTTGTAATTTTTCATAACAACTGATGTGGGTACCTCTGGAGTTTCAACAGGAGTAGTTGCACTGAAAATGGGAGTATTTGGGACATTAGGAATCACTACTTCCTGGTTTAATCTTTGGGCCTGCATCTGATTAACTGCAGAGGTTAGCTGTCCAAATATTATCTCTAATTCCCTAAATGTTGAATCTGTTCTTTGTTGGAATATAAGATTTTGAATAGCCATTTGTTTTACAAGATCCTCTAGTGAGGGTTCATAAATAGCAGTCATGTCATAGTTAACAAAATCAGGATCAGAATAAAAAAAGAAGAATCGCTAAACATTAGGTAAATAAAAAAAAATCAAAATAAATGGATCAATCAGAAAGTTCAAGCTAATGCTAAAATTAAGGTAGAAAATCAAAAATGAATTAGATCTAATCTAAAAAATTAAAAACACCACTAAAAATCTAATAAAATCAAAATAAAGACATGCAATTTTTTTTTGGATTTTTTTTGAAAATATGAAAAATTAAAATAATTGAAACAAAAATGTAAAAGAAGGAATTTTGGATTTTTCGGCCTAAGCTCCCTTTGGGAGTCCTACTCCTTGATTTTTTTCTGATTTTCTGACCAATTTTCGAGGAGATCTGACGAGATCACCCAAAAAAATCGATTTTTTTCCACTTAATCGGAGTCAGAATTGAACGAAGCCGAAATCGAAAGAACCTGCAAAGAAGCAAAACTAAAGGAAAAACAAATTAGTGGTTAGTGGGGTTCTTGAAATTGGAAATCCCTAATTAGAGATCCCCAAGAACGGCGCCAATTTGATCGTGATCGATGACGGGTCAAAATAATTAAAAAGTATTCAAATATAGTATCAAGGTAAGTTAACCTTGGGTCGTCTCACGAGGATCTCTAATTTTGAAATTACCAAAATCAAGAAAAAGTTACTTGAGAAAAGGGGTTTTTTTAGGAAAAGAGTTTGATGTTTAATGAAGGAAAAAAACAATTAAAGATAGACAATCAATCCATTGGTTTCGCGTCCGCTTCTTGGATTTATCATCGGCTCTAAAATAAAGATTCGTGCAAGAGGTTTGATAATTCTTAACTGACAATAAACTAACTAAACAAGCGTTAGTCAGTTCATACGAATTCACAATGTTTTAAAGCAAGCGTCAAAACAGTGTGTTCAATCAATCGTGATAGTGAACAAGTGTCAGTAACACAATTAATATCATAACTGAATTCTGTCAATCCTATAAACAAGCGTCATAGACTCTATCAATTCCTATCCAAACTAGATTAAACAAGCGATAAAATAGTTCAAATGATGAAAGTTGTGAAATAGAATCATGATTAAGTGATTAAGCAAAACTGAATCAGGAAACTAATCACATAAGCAAATCACAGAGTTTGAGTAATTAAGCAAAACACAAACTGAATCTGCAGCAAGAATTACAAATATGAAATTGATAGAGAAAGAATTAAAACGATAAAAACGAAATAAACATTAAAGCACTGAACCTCAAAATCCTTACAGCAACACCCTTCACCAATAGATTGATCTAGGGCTTTAAGCGTCCATGGAGGTTAGGGCACAAAACGTAAAATTGAAAGTAGGAATGCGTAAAATCCACAACGGCTGCTGACCAGTCAGATATAAAGGAAAAACGAAAACCCTAAGTTCCTAAACGGGTTCTTAGGTAAAAAACCCGATAACAAACCAATATTTGGCCCAAAACCCGGTTTACACTGTACTGCTTCTTTATTTTGCAGTTTTGACCATCAATACTTCCGAGTTTAGTTTTGGGCTCAACAGAAGAATTGTAGCTTTGTTCCTTAGCTTTCCAACGCATACTTGCACGCCTCAATCGGATAATCGTAGCCAAAGTTATGGCCTGCAGAGTAGACATGGGTCAATATGCAATAAAACAAGAATTAAGCAATAAATTGCTATACTGCTCCAATAAGACCCAAAGTCTAGAAACGTGCTAAGACTCAAAAATTAGGTACAAAGAACAATTAAAATCACCAAGTGAAAAGCTATAACGAGTGCATTAGAATGCACTGATCACTAGCCGTTGTAACGGCTCTTCTCTCTCCCCATCTCTCTCACGTCACAATCAACTGCCAAATCAGTTATTTCCTTAGGAGTTAACTCCTTAACCGTTGGTCAATGATTGTTATGTGCTCATTAAAAGCACATTCCTTCTGTTCCCTCTCTCATAACTCTCTCCTTTCTCGCACGACAGTTAACCGCTCTCTCCCACTCTTAAATCACACACCCTCAAATGATATGAACCAATATCGCATAACCCACTTCAACCTACTCTAATTCACACTCCCACGAGACCGATTCATACATTCCAAACTTTATTCTAGTTGGTCCTCCACAACCCGTCGTTGAAGTGAAACCCTTGAAATCTAGACCTTCAAAAATGAAGCACACACCAACTGGAAATCCAAGGCGATCTATGCGAGTTAAGAAGAATTCAACATCAAGCAATACAACGGGAAGTAATGTTGATGTTCCATTGTTGTTGAACAAGTTGAGGAAAGAAACACAGAGCAAGAAATGAAAGTAACAGAACCATCTCATCCAACTGCAAAACTTGCAGTTAAGAAAGAACAAGAGAAAAAGAAGGAAGGAAAGGGTAAGGAGAAGGTTGAACCTTCTCAAGATACTAAGAATAATTCACCAAGTAAGAAGAGAAAGGAGCCTGAAAAGTCCAAATGGTCATCCAAAACCATTGTATTAGGTACAGTGTATTTCATGGATGACATTGAGAAGTGTGGATGGAATGTGAGTCCATTTATCACATATCAGAAATGGGAAGATTTCATCACCATTGATGAACTTCTCTGTCCATCTAGTGCTAGGGAACTCTATGAAAGGGCGACCATCAAACTTGACCCCCTATCCATAACTACTTGGATCAACCACCATCAATTCATCATGACTCCTTCTTCACTTGGAAGAGAATTTGGGATACCAGATAAAGGGAACAAACTCTACTCAGAAGACTGGTACAATGCTTTAGGCATTTCTTTGGATGAAGTTAAAACCACCCTTCTCACTAACCTTTCTCTATCGATTTCTTCCCCAAACCTCAAAGATAAGGTTAGAATCCTTCATCATATCTGTTCACACGCCTTGATGCCTAGAGCAGGCTCATTCAAGAAGGTCACCACTGGAGATTGTATCTTGTTGTACCACATGATCACCTAAACCTCAGTTAGCGTACCCTTCTTAATGGTGCATCATATGATCAATGCTATTAGGGCAGATAAAGCTTCCACTTCCTTGCCATATAGAAAGGCACTCTCCAAAGTGTTCAAGCATTATGGAGTGAAGATATCTGTGGCTGAAGATATTACTGAGAAACCCAATAGCCTCAAGCTCATGAAAATTGAGGTGACTATCAAGGAAGAAGAGAAGGATGGCAAAAGAAAGAAGAAACAGAAAACTAAGCCATTGGCTGAAGTTTCTGAAGAAGTTATGCCTGAAGGGCCTGAGGAAATGGTAATAAGAAGAAAGAAGAGAAGTAAAAGGAGAAATGATCCAATTCCTCAAGTTGCTGCACTTGAGAAGGGCACCCTTAACTAAGGTATTCACTAGAGACAGGGAGAGAAAGAAATGGAATCTCTTTGATCAAGAAGCCACTAGAAATTTGGAGCAAAGATTCGTTGAGTTAGAGCCTCCAGAAATTCAAAACACACCAGAGAAGGTTGCTGGTGTTCAAGACTCTGGAGAGAAGACTGAAGAGTTGCACATTGGATCTTCTGGTGGCACCAAGTCAGAAGATATTGTTGTGCTTGACAACACTACTCCATTCAACTTGAATGTTGAGATCAATGACGCCATAATAGAATATGTGCCTACAATGGTAGTTGAGAAGGATCAGGCCACTAAAGAAAGGGAAAATCAGTTAGCTGAGAAAGAAGATTCTGCTAAGGCAGACATCATTGAAGGTTCTCAAGTTGAGAAGGTTGACCCTGCTCAGGCAATTGTCATTGAACCTTCTCAAACAAATTTGGGGGAGGACATTGCTGAGCCTCACATGGAATTCACTTATGCATCACCTCAGGGGGAGTTGAACCTAAACATTTCTTCACCCATTAACCAAACCCCTCTTCCCTCTATGTTTCCTGAACAAATGCCAACTCTTCCACCTTTCTCACCTATTGCCAATGCACCTATCTCAGTCCAACCCTTCTCACCTACAACTATGCCAATTGCCACTGCACCAAACACTGAACCCTCACCTAATCATACCATTTCTCTGTAACCTCACACAACCTTGACCAACTCCTAGCTGCCATCAATATAGAAACCAACAACTCTCTACTCAAAACAATCAACACCATCACCTCCTCAAATCTAAACTGGTATCAACACCATAACCTCCTCAAATCTAAACCAATTCCTTAATCTTAACCTAACACCCATAGCTGACTCTCCACAACCCATCTTTCCACCAAGCCATATTTGATAGGCCGCAAGTTCACGGTTCTATCGCGTAATAAAAAGTATCGATCCCACAGAGACTTTTGTGATTACCAATTTATTTTTTAGTGGTGATTAGCTAAAGGAAATGATTTTTAGGAAAAATGAATATTTGTTTAATTAATATTCAGAATATTAAAGTGTCTCAGGATTATGGGACAAATCATAATGATGGAAATTTAACAATCCCTTAACTATACTCTATCTTATATTGAAATTGTTTTTAAGGACTCTCGGAATACAAGAATGTGTCTTGAAACAATGATCAAGCCTATTATCATGGTTGATCATCGCAGAGACCCATTAAGCGCAACCTTATTGTCCCAAAACGATCAAAGCTATTCTCATGTTTTGATATGCCTTGTCTAACCTCATTTGTTCCAATATCAAACTTCACCTCTCGGTACCTCGTTTGATATTTGATTTATGAAATAAGAATGATGAGGCTAGATTAAAAATCAAGTTCTAATAAGATAGAGTTTAGTCTTGGAATTGTTTAGGGACCCATCATTGGATTGTTTCCACAATCCCAAGACTAAAGAGGTCTACTCACACACATGATCATAGTAGACAAGGGAGTAGAAGAGAATGACATAAAAATAAATAACATAATGTAAATGACAAGAATATAAGCAAAGCGATAAAGAACTGAAATGTAAAGTGCTGGAAATGTAAAGAACATAAACTAAAATTGCAAGAAAGTAAAGAACATGAAAATAAAAGAACAAAAGCTTAAGAATAAAATGCAAGAACTTAAATTAAACTTTAGAGTAATTTTGCAAGTGACAAGCTTTTTTTTACAAGTGAAGAGAGAGTCTTTATATAGCCTAGGATCAGTAGACAATCACATAAATTCACAATCATGACCATACAAACCCACTAAGAAGAAGAAGTGATCAGTTTTGTAACTGAATTTTGAGTAGCAGGAAGGTCGCACGGGTCGTTCTCAACAGGCGCACGCACTAGTGCAGAAAAGACATTTAGCATCGGTTATCTGTCGATGCTAATTCGACCGATGCTAAATGTCTGACATTTAGCATCGGTTAAATAACCGATGCTAAAGGTGACATTTAGCATCAGATTTTCAAAAAACTGATGCTAAATGTCGTTTCGTTAGTGTTTTTTATCTCTTGTAAACATACTATTAGCATCGGTTATATAAATAACCGATGCTAAAGGTCCATTTTGGTGACTTTTAGCATCGGTCATATTAAACAACCGATGCTAAATGTCCATTTTGGTGACTTTTAGCATCGGTCATAATAAACAACTGATGCTAAATGTCCATTTTTGATGACTTTTAGCATCGGTAATCTTAAATAACCGATGCTAAAGGTCCATTTTTGGTGACTTTTAGCATCGGTCATAATAAATAACCGATGCTAAATGTCCATTTTTGGTGACTTTTAGCATCAGTCATCTTAAATAACCGATGCTAAATTCCTTTTTTTTGGGTTTTTTTTATTATTTTTAATTCGCACAAGTAGACTTATTTATTAGAACCTGTTATACCGATCATTTCAGACAGCAACACCTTATATATCAAAATACTTCGAATAACATTAAAATTAGTATCTTACATTTAGAAACTAAAAGAGCAACAATGTTTTGTTCAAAATGTGATCATGTTTTCCAAATTCAGCCAAAGAGTTTTCCACTAAATGCAACAAAATATTTCTAAAACACAAGTTAAACTAGTCTGAATATAATGTATCATGTTGCTCTGTATGCAGCTTCAAGTAGAATTCCGCCCAAAGCTGGCGAATCTCAGTAAGTTCCTCTTGAGTGTATGCTTGTGGGTTTTCAAATACCTACAAGTTTCAAATTAGTTACCGATTAGAATCGACAATATCATCTAGTAGAGCAGCAAAAAGAGTATATTTAATTGAAATTGGCTATAAATAAGAATGAAAGGTTTCTCTTTGAGCAACAATGACAAGTTCAAGTGGTAGAGACCTTAACTAATTAGTTCCTTTTTAAGACAACAGTGGTAGGGCTTGAAACATAGGGGCTGAGGCTAAACTCTGACCATTTAGCAAGCTTAGTTGTTTCCATGATGACAAAGAATCTAAGTACACAAACAAACAAGACTTTGCCTTACTTTCCTTTATAGGCATATCATTTCAAAGTAAAGTAGTGAGCAAATATAGTTTCTATGAGCATTGACATTTACATAATCTAAAAATACAACACATGATGGCATAATATCCATGTGGTCAGAGTTTGAAAATTTCTCAAAGGAATGTCCTAAGGTTTTATCTGCACATGGTGCATCAGGCACATATTGTGGGAACAAAGACACTAGTGCCCTTGGCACAAATTATCTGCACATGGTGTATTCACTGAAGTTTACATACTCAGGTGGCATTACTAGCAGTTTATTTTAGATAAGTGCACACTAACATACATACTCACACAAATACAAGAATAAAAGACATGACCAGACAGAGCACATGGAAGGTGTGTTATAGAATATTTCAATATGAGCAGGTTATCCAAAAGCTGATAGACTAAAGTTATCAGGTTAAGGCAACATACTCAATGGCTCCACCATGCACACCAATTGAATAAAGTTCCTCTGGCACTCGTCCTTCTAATGAGTTGCCAATAGCCTGGTGTAACACCCCCTTAAATCTAATACTACTAAGCAATTAAATCAGAGTTTTCAAAAACCACTCAAGGAGTGCTACATTTTTCTACATGGACTTAACCAAGCAAAACAATAAAACATTTGCGCAGCTAAAACAGTAGTAGTGTAATGCACATACATCACTTCGGCCTAGAAGGAACCGAGCTCATCAAGCAACAAGTTATTAGTTACAACATGGTCAAAATAATACAAGTCCAAAATACATAGGTTTATAACACAAAATAACCTACATACAGACCACTACTCTACTCTCATTTGAGTGTTACACTACCAGAGCAAAATGACGACGCCAACGACACTGAGTGAGAACTGACCTCTACTCAGGGATACCTGCAAGTTGCCACATGAGAGCAACATAAAAGCAGCTAGGGTGAGTCTCTAAACACAAATAATAAGGTTTATGACAAGTATCATCCTAAGCAACACATATAAACACCTCAAGACAAAGACACAAATAACACAATCATTTAGCGCATGAGTTATATGAATGATGCAGCCCATACTTCGTGGCATATGCATGATGGATCCATTAAGACCGAAGTCTTTCGCTATCACCTTGGACCGAAGTCCTTGGGGCCAGAAGTCCTCTCTGCTATCACCTTAGGACCAAGTCCAAGACCAAGTCTTCTGCTATCACCTTATGCTTATGATTTATGCGACGCCATGAACAATGCATAACACACAACATATACATTATTCAGTTAAATCATAACACAATTCCAGTACTCACCAATTAGACCGCAGCCTTTTATCCATAAATAGGACCCAAGTCCTCTGCTCACCTCTAGGACCGAAGTCCTCTGCATCACCATTTTATTTATTTTAATGCCCCTCAGGGACTTCATCATGTAATACTCCTCTACACATAGCCAGAAGGCCAAACGACGCACATATGTCATTTTTTCAGGCTGGGCCGACGTCTCACCATCGGCCAACAACGCTAAGGTTGTCGCCCTTAGCTCACCAACCACCTCGGCGCCTAGCAGTGGACCAAACGGTCACTACGAGGACTACCATGTCACTTAGGACTAAAACGTCCATTAGGGACTAAAATGACTACACATTTAACCCCTCACGCACTTGTCACTCCAAAACGACACTCACAGTTGCGCCCAACAACACCCTTCGCGACGCGAGCGTTAAAACCACACCTCGGCACCTATAGCACCTCAGCACACTCGGCACCTCGGCACACTTGGCACCTCGGCATGCCTACACTCTGCTCCACTCATAGTCACTCTACCTCACACTAAACGTACATCTCACCTCGTCAAGTGCACCTAAGTATGATATACTCTACGTCTCGGCCATAACACCTCGGTTACTTCGCACTACACGTTGTCAAGCCAGATTTTCCTTGACTAAGTCTAAGTACTTTACCTCGGCCTAAGCATCTCGGCCTACTTACTCTACACCTCAGCAAGCACAAACCGATCCTTATACCTAGTCTTATGTACTCGTACACTTAGTTACTGGTGCTCTATCACTCTCCTCGGCTTCTATGACCTCGTTATTACGTTTTGACTTACGATCATCACTTAAGTTCCGTTACACTAGTGGTAGGTAGATACACTACAACCCCAAGTCAACCCCTTCGCTTAAGCTCAGACACACGTTCTCTTTGTTATGAACACTCAACTCCAAATATACACCTCGGTAGTCTAGCGTTCTACTCCATAAGGACCTTACACTCTCACGTCTCTCACTTTAGCTCACTGAGACTAAGAGTTCTCTCAGCTCCCATTTCACTCAGTAGCCTCTCGTGACCAACACCTCAACCTCTCCACACAACCTCACTGAAAACGAGCTAAACACAACATTTAGCAGAATCAGAAACACACAACATGCAACACAACTCAAAGAAAGAACAAATACAACTACTCACACATAACACTCATCATACTACAGAATTATACGTGAGAAGAGAGCCCCCTAACCTTGATCAGTTGAGCAAACGACCCTCTCTTCATCGATTCCTCCAGCTAACACTCGCAGCAACACTTCTCCGTTGAGCTTGAGCTTCTTCCTCGCCAAAATGCTCTCCCTTCTCTCTAGAAATCTGATCTCACCTACCAACTTCTCTCTCTTACTTCTCTTTGACTTTTCTAAGATTCCTTTGGTGAAACATGTTTCTCCTCCTTCGACACTCTCACTTAAAGCACACACTTGGGCTTCTAAGGGCTCATGGGCCTCCAATGGCTCATGGGCCTCTACGCCCACCTTCTCCTTTTCACTTAAGCATCCCCTAAATGAAATAAACCCTTAATTAATACTTAGCTTAATTAAAAAGTTGTAAACCTTAAATAACTCAACTAAATAATTAATTGAACTATTTTGGGGTGTTACAACTCTCCCCCACTTGGAACATTTCGTCCTCGAAATCTTACTCAAGCAAACAACTCGGGATAGGCTTCCCTGCATCTTGCTCTCCGGCTCCCAAGTAGCATTCTCACCTGGCGGCTCCAAACCAAATCACCTTCACTAGCTTGATCTCTTTTCCTCTTAAAGTCTTCACTTCTCGGTCTTCAATCCTAATCGACTTTGTCTCCACGGTCAAATTCTCCCTTACTTGCACGTCGTCCACTTGAATTACATGGGATGGGTGCGAAATATATTTCCTCGGTTGAGACACATGGAACACATTATGCAAATTTTGTGAGTTAGGTGGCAATGCAACTCGGTAAGCCACCTTCCCAACTCTCTAGGATCCGATATGGACCAATGAAACGAGGATAACTTCTTAGCCTTCAACGCTCGACCCACACCGGCCACAGGATTGACTCTCGAAACACATGCTCACCGCTTGAAATTCTAAGTCCTTCCTTCTCTTGTCATGGTAGCTCTTTACGCCTACTCTGCGAGGCCTTCATTTTCTCTTGAATTTGCTTTACCTTCTCGGTGGTCTCTCGCACGACCTGGGTCCGAGTACCACACCTTCTCCCGACTCACTCCAACACAATGGAGTCCTGCACCTCCTCCCATATAATGCCTCAAAGGGTGCCATCCCCATGCTAGAATGAAAAACCGTTGTTGCACGTGAACTCAATCGGTGGTAGATACGAATCCCACGCTCCCTCTTGCTTTCAAGAACACACGCTCAAAGAAGTCCTCCAACGATCGGATGGTCCTCTCGGGTGACCATCGATCCGTGGGTGATATCCGAGCTCAGCGCAATTTCGCACTCCAACGCATCTTGCAAACTTCCCGCAGTCAAGTAAATCTTGGGTCTCGATGCGAAATAATACTTGAGGAACCCCGTGTAGCTTCACGATCACTTGGATGTATATCTCTACCAACCTTGACATCGGATAGGTGATGTTGATGGGAATGAAATGAGCGGACTTCGTCAATCTATCCACTATTACCCAAATGGTATCAAACCTTCTATCTGTACTCAGCAAACCGGGTTACAAAGTCCATAGCAATCTGCCCCACTTCTACTCAGAATCTTCAATGATTGCAACAACCCCTGGCGGCTTCGATGTTCTACCTTGGATTTCGACAAACCGGATAAGCGTATACAAAGCGGGCTACATCCTCTTCATTCCTTGCCACGAAACAACCCCTTCAAGTCTTGATACATCTTGGTCGCGCTGGATGAATACTCGACTTACTCTATGACACTCTTCTAAGATTGCTCTCTTGATCTTCTCGTCATCGGGGACACAAATCGAGTTCTATACCTTAGCAATCCTTGCGCATCCAACTCAAAATCTCTGTTCTCATTTCGGCAATACACATTGCCACGTCTACAAGCTTGGACGTCCGAACCTGCGCCTCTTTGATGTCACTCAAGAAATTCATTTGTGATTTTCGGCATTCCCAACTTAATGCTTTGAGGAGTTAGCTCACACACTAAACTTAGGTCTCTGAATTGCTCAATTAGCTCTAGCTCCTTTACCATCATTGCTGATGCGTGCAACGATTTCCTACTTAGTGCATCAGCCACCAAATTTGCCTTCCCAGGGTGATAGTTCAACCCAAAATCATAATCCTTGATGAGCTCCAACCATCTCCTGCGCCTCATGTATTCGGCTCCTTCGATCAAACAGATCATCGCAAACTCTTATGGTCACTAAACACTTCGAACCTTGAACCATATAGATAATGCCTCCATATCTTCAATGCAAACACCACGGCAACAAGCTCCAAATCGTGTGTAGGGTAGTTCTTCTCATGAACTTTCAATTGCCTTGAAGCGTAAGCAACTACCTTACCTTCTTGCAACAGCACGCAGCCCAACCCCATCTTAGACGCATCACAGTACACCACAAACGGCTCATTTGGATTAGGCAACGTCAGGACAGGAGACGTTGTCAACCTCTTCTTCAATTCTTGAAAACTTTCTTCACACTGTGCGTCCCACACAAAAGCCTTACCCTTACAGGTCAACTGAGTTAGTGGCAACGCCAACTTGGAAAACCCCTCTATGAACCTTCTGTAATACCCAGCCAAACCCAGAAAACTTCTCACCTCGGTAGCCGACTTGGGTGCTTCCCATTGCAACACCGCTTCTACTTTGGAAGGATCAACTGCTATACCTTCACTGGAGATTACATGACTTAGGAAATTCACTGCCCTCAACCAAAATTCACACTTGGACAACTTGGCGTACATCTTCTTATCCTTCAATACCTCTAACACTAATCTCAGATGCTCAGCGTGCTCCTCTTCTGAGTTGGAGTAGACCAAAATGTCGTCAATGAACACTACCACAAACCGATCCAAATATTCATGAAAGATACGATTCATATACTCCATGAATACTCCAGGAGCATTAGTAACACCAAATGGCATCACTGAATACTCGTAGTGTCCATACCGAGTTCTAAATGCTGTCTTAGGAATGTCCTCGTCCTTCACCTTAACTCGATGGTACCCTGACCTCAGGTCAATCTTTGAAAATACTTGCGCTCCCACCAATTGGTCCATTAAATCATCAATTCTTGGGAGTGGGTACTTGTTCTTAATTGTTACCTTGTTCAACTATCTGTAATCCACGCATAATCTCATACTTCCATCCTTCTTTTTCACCAATAACACAGTGCGCTGGCAAGGCGACACACTTGGCCTTATGAACCTCTTCTCCAAAGAACTCTTCCAAGCGCTTCTTCAACTCGGCTAGCTCGGTGCAGACATCCTATAAGGTGCCATAGACACCGGCCTAGTTCTGGTACTAACTCAATGCCGAACTCGACTCTCTGCGGTGGAACCTCGGGAATCTCGTGCGGAAACATACGCAAACTCTCGCACCACTGGTACTTCACCAATTTTAGCTCGGCTCTCTTGGACATCGTCACACTCAACGCAAACAACGTAGCCCCCTTCCTTCATTACCCTGCGCAGCTGCTCGGCAGACATCAGAACAGATTCTTCCACCTCGGAAGAAAGGAAACTTAGCGACCTACTAGCGCAATTGATATGAACTCGGTTAGCCACTAACCAGTCCATACCCAGGATGACGTCCATCCCTTCCAAAGGTAGACAGATTAAATTAACTATGAAGTCTCTGCCAAAGGCTAACAGAGGACACTTCAAACAAGCGAGAGAGGTAGTCATCGACCCTTTCTTTGGAGTGCCAATAACCATCTCCCTCACCGTAGACAACACTAAATCCAATCTTTTAGCACACAATGCAGAAATAAAAGAGTGCGTGGCACCAGTGTCCACGATTGCAATCAAAGGAATTCCATTTATAAAACACGTACCTTTTATCTCATTCACCACCTCGGACCCAGCTAGCGCGAATACTTTACCAACATTCCTTTCCTTCTTCGGCTTGGAACACCTCGAACTGATATGCCCTACCTCCCCACAGTTATAGCAAATTATATCCTTCTTCTCACAGTCTGGAGCCTTGTGGCCTTCCTTGCCACACTTAAAACACTTAACGGCTGGGCAGTCAAAACTTTTGTGACCCGGTTTTCCACATTTGAAACATATAATACTCGGAGGAGCATCTCCCCCACTTGGCGCCTTGGCCCAACCAGCTTTCCACTTCCCTTTACCCTTTCCACCAGAACCCTCGTATGGCTTAGCACGGTACTGAGAATTCTGCTTCTCCCTTCCAGCTTTATAGGTAGCAGTCGCAGCCACCTTGTCTCCCTCGAAGATTCTGCAGCTATTCACCAACTGAGCAAACACCCTTATCTGTTGATACCCAATGGCCTGCTTGATGTCGGGCCTTAAACCATTCTCAAACTTAATACACTTGGAGAACTCAGCAGTAGCTCCAGTGTAATGGGGGTAGAACTTCACCAACTCGGTGAACTTGGCCGCGTACTCGGCTACTGTCTTATTCCCCTGCTTCAGCTCTAAGAATTCCATTTCTTTCTTTCCCTTGACATCCTCAGGATAGTACTTCATCAGGAACTCCCTTTTGAAAATATCCCAGGTGATTTCTTCTTCAGCAATCTCCAACCTTTGAAGATTTTCAAGCCACCAGTCGTCTGCCTCCTCGGCCAACATGTGAGTTCCAAATCTCACCTTTTGCGCAGTCGAACACTCCATCACTCGAAAGATCCTTTCTATTTCCTTTAACCAGGACATAGCTCCGTCAGGATCATACCTCCCTTTGAAGGTAGGAGGATTCTCCCTCTGAAACGTAGCCAACCTCCTCGCTCAAAGCATCCTCGTTTTGCCTCACGAGGCCGATTCCTATAGCGAGCGACCATCGCTTCAAAGCGGCGATTAACGTGACATCATGCCTCCCGGCTCTTCCCACCATTACTCTAAACACATAAACAAGTCTACTTAGAACGAGCCATAAAACTCGAAACTTTGGGAACTCAAGACTCAACACTTGGTCGGACAAGACCGGACTTTTGCTCTGATACCACTATTGTAACACCCCCTTAAATCTAATACTACTAAGCAATTAAATCAGAGTTTTCAAAAACCACTCAAGGAGTGCTACATTTTTCTACATGGACTTAACCAAGCAAAACAATAAAACATTTGCGAAGCTAAAACAGTAGTAGTGTAATGCACATACATCACTTCGGCCTAGAAGGAACCGAGCTCATCAAGCAACAAGTTATTAGTTACAACATGGTCAAAATAATACAAGTCCCAAAATACATAGGTTTATAACACAAAATAACCTACATACAGACCACTACTCTACTCGGCCCCCAGTGTTACACTACCAGAGCAAAATGACGACGCCAACGATCGAGTGTGAGCGACCTCTACTCGGGGATACCGCAAGTTGCCACATGAGAGCAACATAAAAGCGGCTAGGGTGAGTCTCTAAACACAAATAATAAGGTTTATGACAAGTATCATCCTAAGCAACACATATAAACACCTCGACACGACACACAAATAACACAATCATTTAGCGCATGAGTTATATGAATGATGCGAGCCCATACTTCGGGGCATATGCATGATGGATCCATTAAGACAGAAGTCTTCTGCTATCACCTTCGGACCGAAGTCCTTAGGACCGAAGTCCTCTGCTATCACCTTAGGACCGAAGTCCAAGACCGAAGTCTTCTGCTATCACCTTATGCTTATGATTTATGCGACGCCATGAACAATGCATAACACACAACATATACATTATTCAGTTAAATCATAACACAATTCCAGTACTCACCAATTAGACCGCAGCCTTTTATCCATAAATAGGACCCAAGTCCTCTGCTCACCTCTAGGACCGAAGTCCTCTGCATCACCATTTTATTTATTTTAATGCCCCTCAGGGACTTCATCATGTAATACTCCTCTACACATAGCCAGAAGGCCAAACGACGCACATATGTCATTTTCTGGGCTAAGGCCGACGTCTCACCATCGGCCAACAACGCTAAGGTTGTCGCCCTTAGCTCACCAACCACCTCGGCGCCTAGCAGTGGACCAAACGGTCACTACGAGGACTACCATGTCACTTAGGACTAAAACGTCCATTAGGGACTAAAATGACTACACATTTAACCCCTCACGCACTTGTCACTCCAAAACGACACTCACGATTGCGCCCAACAACACCGCCGCGACGACGCGAGCGTTAAAACCACACCCCGGCACCTATAGCACCTCAAAGACACTCGGGCACCTCAGACACTTGGCACCTCGGCATGCCTACACTCTGCTCCACTCATAGTCACTCTACCTCACACTAAACGTACATCTCACCTCGTCAAGTGCACCTAGGTATGATATACTCTACGTCTCGGCCATAACACCTCGGTTACTTCGCACTACACGTTGTCAACGGTACTTCAGCAGCTAAGTCTAAGTACTTTACCTCGGCCTAAGCATCTCGGCCTACTTACTCTACACCTCAGCAAGCACAAACCGATCCTTATACCTAGTCTTATGTACTCGTACACTTAGTTACTGGTGCTCTATCACTCTCCTCGGCTTCTATGACCTCGTTATTACGTTTTGACTTACGATCATCACTTAAGTTCCGTTACACTAGTGGTAGGTAGATACACCTCTACAACCCCAAGTCAACCCCTTCGCTTAAGCTCAGACACACGTTCTCTTTGTTATGAACACTCAACTCCAAATATACACCTCGGTAGTCTAGCGTTCTACTCCATAAGGACCTTACACTCTCACGTCTCTCACTTTAGCTCACCGAGACTAAGAGTTCTCTCACTCCCATTTCACTCGGTGAGCCTCTCGTGACCAACACCTCAACCTCTCCACACAACCTCACTGAAAACGAGCTAAACACAACATTTAGCAGAATCAGAAACACACAACATGCAACACAGCTCAAAGAAAGAACAAATACAACTACTCACACATAACACTCATCATACTACAGAATTATACGTGAGAAGAGAGCCCCCTAACCTTGATCAGTTGAGCAAACGACCCTCTCTTCATCGATTCCTCCAGTTAACACTCGCAACAACACTTCTCCGTTGAGCTTGAGCTTCTTCCTCGCCAAAATGCTCTCCCTTCTCTCTAGAAATCTGATCTCACCTACCAACTTCTCTCTCTTACTTCTCTTTGACTTTTCTAAGATTCCTTTTGTGAAACATGTTTCTCCTCCTTCGACACTCTCACTTAAAGCACACACTTGGGCTTCTAAGGGCTCATGGGCCTCCAATGGCTCATGGGCCTCTACGCCCACCTTCTCCTTTTCACTTAAGCATCCCCTAAATGAAATAAACCCTTAATTAATACTTAGCTTAATTAAAAAGTTGTAAACCTTAAATAACTCAACTAAATAATTAATTGAACTATTTTGGGGTGTTACACCTGGCATGATAAAAAGGATTTAGAAAGACCAGAGTAAGCAAAAATTGTCAGGAGGATACTAGAGACATCTGTTTAACACTCGCTAGTATATTGTCTATGTTTTCAACATGCAATATCATCTTCGTTTATGACTATGGAAAAAATTAACAGTTTTATCATTTCAATGCACTTTCAACATGCAATAAAAACACTAAATTTAATATCAAAAAACGATATGCAAGTATAATTTCAATGCACTTTTAAAAATCTCAAAGGATTACAAGAGTGGCAATTTTGAAGTTGTAATGACATTTCAACCTCTCTACTACGAGTTCCTCCTCGAGAGGCTATGTTAAGAGTTAGTTCCCACCCAACCTTAGAATCTTATCACTCTTATGTTTTTCTTACTAGCTTCGCAAAGTCCCGGAGGGAAATGGTCATGGTAGTAAAGAGATGGTTCATTAGCAAGAGAAACATTAAAGAACTTGGAAGGCAACCCTTAATTATGATTGCAAAAGTCAAGTAGTTTTATTTATCTAACTAATTCTTCTATAGAGACAGTGAAGGCACCAATAATTCATCATAGCTGATTATTGGAAAAATTTACCTTCACATAGTTGAGCTTTGGAAGACCTTGAGGGAAACGATTGACCCTTCTCTCCAGGACGGGGTGGACATGGTTTTGGCCCTTCTCTCCAGGACGGGGTGGACATGGTTTTGGCCGTACAGTGTTTTCATTTGAACCAGATGAACAATGAAGTAAAGTGTCAACTATATAACCACCAACAGGTTTCTTAACAACGTTGACCACAACACCCCAGCCCCAATCTGTTCCTCCTTCTCTTATTTTAATCTGCAAGATTAAGTCCATCTATTTCAACAAAGTATGATGCAAGAAGTAGCAGCAGAAAACAAATCAAACACAGAAGAACCAACAAAACAGAAATGAACAATCACACAAAGATATTGAAGGAAATACTTGATGTTTAATTAATTAATTAATTAAACAATTAATATGTATATATGGATATATTAAAAATATCATAAATTCATTTACATTCTGATGCTTAGGATTAATTAGAGAAGCAAAAAAATCCAAGCCTGATTCTGCACTGATGTTAACTATCACTTACCAATCGACCTAGGACAAGGAAATAAAGGATCATTTCAGGTCTTATTATTTGTGACATCATCTTAATCTCAAGCTGTGCTATTTCCAGTTGTAGCTTATGATATTCAGATACTTCAGTCTTCACAAATTTAAATTTTAGTAAACCGGATGCCCATATATCAAAACAATACAGAACATATAATTAACAAAATAAGAACAAAGACTACCTCCCCTGTAGCATCAAGCGTGACAACTTCCTGTTCCAGCATTGACACCCTTTTTCCCATATCAGGTAAGGCCTGAACAGAGTAAGGAATTCATAAGTTAAACATCATAGGGAAACAAATGCTACTAAGAATTTGAGGGAAATGGCTCAGTAGAAACCTTTTCATAATGAAATTGATGAAATGAATTTCTTATCACATGTTCGGTAGTGAATTGGCCTTCTGCAAGGCTCATCAAATTTAAAATTGAGTAGTAGCTAAGCCTGAATGTACTGACTAAAGGAGCTGGTTTACCCAGAACCATGTCTCTGAGGTTATTCATTCCATCTACACAAAATAATCAGATAATGATCGAGTTGATATTAGCAAAACCAATTAGTTTAAGTTTACAAACCACCTCTTTTATTTCAATCTTAGCCGTGTGACTTTGTTACTAGACACTAATAAAATCCTAAACCTACCCCTAACTTCATAGCATTTCAATGGAACTAAAACTGAGCATTTAATGGAGACACAATTAGCAAGCTAACAAGGTAGCAGCCTATATCTTTAATTTAATCAACTGATGTTAAGCCAAATTCAGCAAGGAGGGAAGCATGAGGTTTACCGGCACTTGAATGACTTTTCTGCTTCTTCTAGACAGTGGTTCTTCTGTTCTCGAGTCCAATCCTCATAAAACAACAAAGGATTTACAAAGATAAATTTCATTACAATAACTTGAATTTGAGAGCTATCATTTTATTTTAGCCTTTGCTACCTAGACATAAAGGCTCAATAGAAGTAAAGCCATTTAATCAATATTCCTCAACAAATTAAGAGATGAGCAAACTTACTTCAGCAACTTTATTAAGCTTATCCCTCACATTCTGCAATAACTGGGAAAGGTCCAAATTCAATTTTCTAAACATTCAGAAGTAAAGCCATTTAATCAATATAGAAGATCAAAAAATTCTGAATCATAGTCCAAATCCAAATCCAAATCCAGGTATACAAGTAAACTAACAATAATTTAGCAAGAAAATAATCCAAAACAAAAAAGCAACAGCAAAATATAATGTGAAAAACGACTAGTCAAGTTTAATGCAAAAAGTACTTAGAAGGCAGTCACTTAATCACATTTGACATATGTTACTGTTGTGTATCAAGCTGTTAAAGACTAATTTGATAAAGTAGTACTCAAAGTTGCTGAAGTAAGTTTGCTCATCTCTTAATAAAGAAGAAACTTACATCCCATTTATAGAACTCCAAGGCTTTCTTGTTAAGAAATTGTTCAGCAATCTGTAAGATCCAAAAACAAAGCTTGTTTCAGCTACTTTAGAAGGTATATCACCAAGTCTATCACTTCCTACAATCAATTTCCAAATCAATGTTACACTTAGGGTTTTTTGCTTTTGGTGAGTTAGGGTTTTTTTCTTTTGCAACAAATTGGAAGAACAATCAACACCACCACAGAGTTAGGGTTAGTTTCAGAAACTTACTAGCGAGAAGAAGCGATTGAGGCGGAGTAGAGCAGAGCAAGAGAAACACCATACTGGAGCGATGGAGAGCCTATTGAGAGTGAGTGAGAACGAGCGATGGTGATTGAGAGAGAATGAGAGAACGAGGGCGAAGGGCAGAGGGCGGAGCGTAGGGCGGAGGGCGGAGCGATGGTGACTGAGAGAGAACGAGAGTGAAGAGAGAGCATATTGTGAGTGAGAGAGAACGAGTGTATTGAGTGAGTGAGTGAGTGAGAGAGAACGAGAAGAGAGAGCGTGATTTTTTTTCACGTGAGAGAACAAACTAAATGGGACCTTTAGTATCGGTTGTATAGACAACAGATGCTAAATGTATTTGATAGACACATTTAGCATCGGTTGTACAAATAACCGATGCTAAAGGTAGGCGCAAAAATTGAAAAGTTCCACATAATTGCAAAATTGCCACCGCCTCTACACTTAGCATCGGCTTTTCAAACAACCAATGCTAAATGGTGCTTCCTAAAGTCAATTTTGCACTAGTGACGGGTTGTGCTCAGTGTTCGCAAAAACTATTTTCCTGATTTTGAAGACGCACGGGTTGTGCTATCTTGCGCACGGGTCGTGCTTGGTTTCTGACTTTTTTATTTTCTTGTTCCTCCTTTCCTTTTATCTCAAAGCCAGGTGGTTGAGAGATAAAGAATGTCTCTTCTAGGGGTCCATTAAAAAAATACTGACTTGACATTCAAGTGATGCAAGTCCCACCTCTTATTGTAGGCCGAGACAGTAACCAATCTAATGGCTTAATACCTAGCCACAGGTGAAAACACTTCCTTATTATTATTATTATTATTATTATTTCATTTTCATTACCTCAGGATAAACTCTTTCACATCAAGTCAAATTGTCAACTCTATTAAAAACCGAAGTCTCCTTTTCATATTGTCAAACAAAACGTAAGATGCATTGACATTAGTCAATGGAAAAAGAGAAAAACTAAAAGTCATTTGTACCCCTCAAGTTTCTTATCCAGTAAGATGAGTATTAAATTTGATCATTATATTCTTGCTAATACAGACAATTTTGAAACCGAAAAAGATAATAACTCTTGCCTGATTTCAAGGTAAATTTTAAAACCACACCGCTGACCGTGTGAGCCATTCACCACTGGTAGAAGAAGCTACTCTAGATTAGTTGAGTTTTTTTCTTTCTTTAATTTCCATCATTGTTTAGTTTATGAAGATTATTACATGAAACATGTTTGATTTTGAAACAGGGAATGATGGAAATGTATAACTTAAACAAATTTGATCCTCAACTTCAACAGCAATATCAGAACTTATTGCACATCACATCATCCGAAAGTGATTTCGAAATGAGGAACAAAAATGGAGAAGATTCAAGTGGCAATGAGAAGGTGGTGGTGGCGCGGTGGAAGTGGAAGCTCCTCCTTCGATTGGTGACCAACGATCCAAGAAGCAATCCAAAAGGAAAAGCTACCATCGTCACACCCAACACCAAATTGAAAAAATGGAAGCGTACGTAGTGATCACTATTTTAAAACACCTCTTTTTTTTGTCTGCAGATGGCGTGGAAAGTAAACTCACACACAAATGTGAGATTTTGGGTTCAGCCCCAGGTTATGATATCCATCCTATAAATATGAATGTTTTCCAATTGATATCCATCACTTCTTATGCATTCTATTGAGTGTGATTTTATCATTTGTTTTATTTTATTTTATAATTTTCCTATGTTCAGATTCTACCAGGATTGCAATACTCACCCTAATGCAGAAGAAAGGAGAGTGTTAGCTATGAACATTGGCCTCACGCCTACGCAAGTCAAATTATGGTTCCAGAACAAGCGCACTCAAATTAAGGTAAAAGAGGACCAAACACTATAATTTCAAACTAGTGTTGTTGAAACCTAACTGGGCATGACAAAAACTTTGAACTATTATTTAATTGTGTTGAGCAGTTTGAACTGGAATTTGAACCAACCCAATAATCGATTTATAGATTATTATGTCGTACAACTCTCGAGTCCTTTAGCTAAAGGCGTTGGGAACGTGGAGGCCCTGAGTTCAACTCTTAGTCTCACCCTTTTTCCCATTTTTTGACCATATTGTTTCTCTTTTTTTTTTGGGTTAGCTACATTTTTTTTTGACTTGGGAATGCATCTCATATTTTTTTTTGTTATTTTTTACAGTGATTTGACAAAATAGTCAATTATATTATTTTTGGAATGTATTCAACAAACAAATATATGGCTTTTAGAAAATGTTTTTTTTTGAAAAAATGTTTGAGAATTTTCAAAAAATAAGTCCAGCAATTTAAAACCAAAGTTATTTATATTACATTTATTTTTTAAGAAATATGTTCATTGATGATTTTGACCCCCCACAATAAAAAATATATACATGATAATCTATAAATCGATTGTTGCATTGGTTCAAATTCTAGTTCAAACTGCTCAACACAATTAAATCATAGTTCAAAGTTTTTGTCATGCCCAGTTAGGTTTCAACAACACTAGTGTGAAATTATTGTGTTTGGTCCTCTTTTACCTTATTGAGTGCGCTTGTTCTGGAACCAGAATTTGACTTGCGTAGGCGTGAAGCCAATGTTCATAGCTAACACTCTCCTTTCTTCTGCATTAGGGTGAGTATTGCACTCTTGGCAGAATCTGAACATATGTGAATTATAAAATAAAATAAAACAAATGATAAAATCACACTCGATAGAATGCATAAGAAAGGATGGATATCAACCGGAAAACATTCATATTTGTAGGATGGATATCATAACATGGGTCCGAACCTGAGACCTCACAGTTGTGTGTGAGTTTACTTTCCACGCCATCTACAGACAAAAAAATGAGGTGTTTTAAAATAGTGATCACTACGTACGCTTCCATTTTTTCAATTTGGTGTTGGGTGTTATGATGGTAGCTTTTCCTTTTGGATTGCTTCTTGGATCGTTGGTCACCAGTCGACGGAGGAGCTTCGACTTCCACCACCGCCACCACCACCTTCTCATTGCCACTTGAATCTTCTCCATTTTTGTTCCTCATTGAGAAATATCTTTCGGATGATGTGATGTGAAATAAGTTATGAAGATTATTACATGAAACATGTTTGATTTTGTAGTTGTTGAACTTGAGAGATATCAAATTTGTTTGAGTTATACATTTCCATCATTCCCCGTTTCAAAATCAAACATGTTTCATGTAATAATATTCATAAACTAAACAATGATGAAAATTAAAGAAAGAAAAAAAAACTCACCTAATCTAGAGTAGCTTCTTCTACCAGTGGTGAAGGGCTCACACGGTCAGCCTTACTTTATAACCCATGAGTCTGAGGTGTGGTTTTAAATTTTACCTTGAAATCAGGCAGGAGTTATTACCTTTTTCGGTTTCAAAATTGTCTGCATTAGCAAGAGTGTAATGAACAAATTTAATACTTATCTTACTGGATAAGAAACTTGAGGGGTACAAATGACTTTTAGTTTTTCTCTTTTTCCATTGACTAATCTCAATGCATCTTACGTTTTGTTTGACAATATGAAAAGGAGACTTTGGTTTTTAATAGAGTTGACAATTTGACTTGATGTGAAAGAATTTATCCTGAGGTAATGAAAATGAAATAATAATAATAATAATAATAATAATAATAATAATAAGAATAAGAATAAGAAAGTGTTTTCACCTATGGCTAGGTATTAAGCCATTAGATTGGTTACTGCCTCGGCCTACAATAAGAGGTGGGACTTGCATCACTTGAATGTCAAGTCAGTATTTTTTAATGGACCCCTAGAAGAGACAGTCTTTGTCTCTCAACCACCTGGCTTTGAGATAAAAGGAAAGGAACACTTAGTGTGCCTTTTGCACAAGGCACTCTATGGGCTGAAACAAGCTCCAAGGGCCTGGAATAAGTGCATTGACACATTTTTGTGAACAATGGCTTCACAAAATTTACCAATGATTTTGTTGTTTATGTGAGGGGAACTAACTATGGAAACTAGCCTATTACTAATCTGTTTGTATGTTGATGACCTTTTGGTGACAGGGAACTATCCTATGGAAATTAACAAATTCAAAGACAACATCAAGGCTAAATTTGAAATGACTGACTTGGGGAGGCTATCCTACTTCCAAGGATTGGAGTTTCTAAGAGTTTTGGAAGGCCTAATACTACATCAGATAAAATATGCAAAGGAGCTACTGTCAAGATTCCAAATGGCTGAATGTAATTCCGCCCTTAACCTAGCTGACGGGTCCTATGTAGGTTCATGAATGAACCATTGCAGCTTCCTCTCAATGCAGCAAAGAGGATCCTAAGGTATATACAAGGGACTCTAAACTATAGGGTTTTCTTCCCTAAAGGATGTAACTTAGAAGACATTACCCTAGTTGGCTACTCAAACTCAGATTGGTGTGGGGATCAACTAGATAGAAGAAGCACCTCTAGATACTTATTAAAATTTCAAAAATGCTCCTATATGTTGGAGTTCTAAAAATAAACAGATTGTTGCCCAATCTGCTTGTGAGGCAGAGTATGTCTATGCCTGCAGTGCTTCTAGCCAAGCAGCATGGTTGGAAGCTTTGCTAAGGGAACTCAAGGTCAATCTAAGCAAGGTCACTACTCAATGGATTGATAATAAGTCAACACTCTGCCTTGCCAAAAATCCTATAGGGCATGGCAGGACAACATAGCCGTTAGGTTTAACTCAGTTTGTTACGTCAAACTGAATGTTGCTAAAGTTGTTAAGTTTGTTCTAGATAACAAACTTTCTACCTGTATATATGCATGTACAGTCCAGTCCATTAATGTTGAGGAAAAAATCCCACACAATGTTTTGATGATTAACAAAATTCAAATGAGAAAGCTTAAGTTATCTGATTTAAGAGATACTAATGTTTCTTCTTGAGTGAAAGACAAAGAACAGGTACAAATCAAGTTTCAAGAAGTTATTTTCTTATAAGAAGCATCATGTAGAGAAAACGTAGAATTATGTTGCACATAAGTAATCAAGAAAGGGTTCTCATGAAACAAATAAAAAGGTCAAGACCAAAGCTTGGTAAACTTGAGAAAGATCATCATGAGAAGACTTGTCAAGTTTTTGTGCCAACACGAGAAAGGTGATAAGAAGATTCAACCTCAGAAGTATCAAGGTAAAATACACTATGAGAGGTATCCTCAGAAGATAAGAGATGAGAAGCATCAAAGAGACAAAATTCATGACATAAGAAGAATCAACGTGAGAAGAGCAAATCTCAGAAGGGTCATTAAAATAAGAAAGGTCAAGTTAAGAAGAATCAAGTTGAGAAGCATCATGATATGAGAAGAGTCAAGATCAGAAGAGTCATGATGAGAAGAGTCAAGATGAGAAGAATCAACTCATACAACATAATATCATCTTGAGAAGCATCAACTTGAGAAGTATCATCTTGAGAAGAATCATCTCAAAAACTATGAACTGATAAGAAGAGTCACAGTTGAGAAGAGTCCTTGTTTGAGAAGAGTCATTGACAGCTGTGTTTTGTTGTCTTCTGCAAAAAAGCAGAAACAAAGTCTTCACAAAGACAAAACATGCTCCAACGACTATACAACGACTATATTCTTCATCAACGACTCTTTTCTTTTAACCAGAGGATAAAACACATCATTTCAGCTATAAATAAACGCATTGGGGCGTTGCTGATCTGTGTGAGAGTAAATTGAGTTCTTATCTTCCAACCTTCTCAAGTATCAAAGTTTTCTCTCACTCATACTCAATTGAGCTACAACTTAAGGGATTCATGAAAACACTCCTCACTCCCTGTGAGATTTTTCACTATTGCTTTGAATATTGGTTCACTCTAACTCATCATAGTGAGGAGTGAGGAGTGTTAAAACAGATATTCAAAATGTTAAAACAGATATTCAAAGCAATAAATAAACAGGTATTCAATGTATAGTGGTTTGGGTGAACCACTATACATCATTGTGTTATTTATTGCTTTGAATATCTGTTTTAACACTTTGAAAACACTCCTCTAGGAGTTGGTTTATGAAAACTGAGAAGTTAAGCAATTGACCCTTCTCTTCTATAAATATTTTTACTCACAGAACACAGTTTTCAACCTTCTCACCTTGATAGACCGCTTGTGAAAATTGAAGTTTACTCCCTTGAGGTAGAAACTAATTTTATCTATCTAACACTCACACTTGGTATAATTTCATATTAAGAAGTACTGAGTAAGTAATAAACAACTGACCCTTCTCAACTCAAGTAAATAGTTGAGAAGACAGTTTGGTTCGAACCTTCTCACCTTTGTTAACTTGTAAAGAAAATAGTTCTCACCCTTCTCACCCAAGTAAAATCACTATCTTAATTACTTATAGTAATGTGTGTATATAAAGTTAATATGCTTTCAGGTGAATTTTAAAAAGGGTCACAATTCAAACCCCCCTTCCTTGTGACTTTTATTGACTTCAATTAATACTTAATCAATACAATCAATAATAACAATTTACAGTTTAGAATTCTAAGTTCTATCCTATTGATTTCTATCCCTAAATACTTCTTGTAACGTATGCTCCTTCTTCACCCTTGAGTTCTTTGAGAGGCCGAGGTTCCTCAACAAGTGGTTGTTGACCTCGCATATAAAAAAGAAAGGATTAGAAAGAGTGTTTCAGTGACTGAAACTAAAGGAAACATAGAGTTAGATCAGGGTTTTACCTTCGGTACAAACTAGTATTTGAAGATGGTGTTCATGAGAATTTGTTGTGTTCTCAAGATTGTTGCTCCAAGTACATACAAACAATAGAAATACAAATTAGGGTTTGTATGTGAACATCGAAGTTTAAACGAAAATCGAAACACAAAATTTTTGTGTTGTTCTTTACCTTGAGTATTTTTGTAGCGTACACTGCCCTCCTCACTGACCTCCACATGCATTTTTTTTTCTTTTCTTGGTTTGTTTTTTTTTATTTTCTTGGTTTGTTTTTTTTTCTTTTTGAACTTTGTTCATTTTTCAAACCAATTGCACTTAAGGGACATGTTCAATTTATGACTCAGGCACGTGTAGCTTTTTGACCCTATGGCATTGGCTCTCCAAGCCCCCATACTTTTGCCTTTGTATTCATTGAATTTCCCCCAAACTTAATTCTTTATGCTCTTCTATATTTTTAGTAAAAATCTAATTTTGACCTTAGTTTTCCAAAAATTCCTTAGCTTTAGATAGCTTTCTATCTAGCATAGTTCCTTTCAAAAACTCGGCTTTGATGTGTTAAAGAATTTATAAAACTGATCATTTCTAGAAAACAAGGCTTTCTCTTTTCCTTTTTCATCATTAAAACTTGGCTCATTGGTATACTTTGAATTTTTTTGAGAAAATTAATATGAATTGATCATTCTTCATAATTATTTAAGTCTAACACACTTGATGTACTTAATTTTATTACTGTTGAAACAATTAATCATGCTATCACATGCTTTGTTAAGTTCATCTAAAATTTAAAACACACTAATACTGCATATTCACATACTACATACTACCTTAACACCAAGTAGTTTACTTAAACACATATCATATAGCATATTCTTGAATATATCAGTACTGACAAAACATAGTGCATAATACTTAATTCAAAACACATAACTATTCTTACCCCAACTTAAATATGAGCAGTCCTCACTGCTCTAAGTTGAGAAAATAAACACTGAGTTTCAAAAGTGGGGAGATTCATCATCCAAAAGTATTTAAAACACAACTAAAACTTTAACACGTAGCTTTTAAAACATAGAAACAACACTAAAAGGTTCCTTTTTTTTTTCTTTCTTCTTGAAACGAGGACTGGCTCTCATAGCAGGAACATGCTTGGATCTCATCTTCTTTGGCTTTGGTTTGGTAGCAGCCACATCAGTAGTAGGCACACCAGGATCTTCAACTGTTGCTTCTGGAATTTCTGCAGCAGGTGTAGCCTGTGCAGGTACTTCAGGTGCAGGTACACCACTCTGCACTGGAGTTTGTTAAGGTTGTTGCACAGTTAGTTCTGGTTCTTTCTCTACCTCCTTTTCAGCATCTTTAGCTTCTTCCATGGCCTTCTCCTTCTGAATTGCTTCCTTAGCACCAGCTTTTGTTCCTGTTTCTTGTATTCCATAGAGAGAACTCATTGTCCATGCCTTTTTGTGAGGCTGTGGATCAATGACCTTGGTAGTATATCCCAACTTCTCTTTCTTTTCTGCCAAAGCTTTCAACACTGCAGAAATAGTCTCTGCAGGACTGGTTGCCATCACCTTTGATTGTTTCTTTGATGCTCCTGCAACTGGTGTAAGCACACTAGTTGCTTTCTGCTTTGGCTCTCCTTGCACTTCCTTCCCAGAACTTTCTTGGCCTCCTTCTTTCTCAGGTTCTTCATTGATTACCTGGAAATTATCTTTTTGAACATATAGGTTAGTTGGCTTAATAATTGGTTCTGTGGTAGGGGTGGGAGATTTTTCTCGTGGGGATTGTAATGGGAATGGGGTAGCCTCTCTAGTGAATTGGGTTGTTTTCTCTGTTTGTGGACTTTTTTCTGGTGGAGGGGTGGGTTGTTTTTGTGGTTGAGGTGTTTGTGATTTGTGGATTTGTGGTGATGAATGAATGGGTGATTGGTGAGGGATTGTTGTGGTGGTAGTGAAGGGATGTTGGATTTTTGTTGAGATGGGGGTGATTGTGTTTGTGGTTGAGTGGTAGATTTCTTCTTGATCTCATACTTCTTCCTTGCACTTGCCTACATGTTGTCACTTCCATTATCTTCATCTTCACTCTCCTCCATTGACTCAGAATCATCTTCATCTACTTCTTTGTCAATATTTTTAACAGCTTCTCTTGCCTCTTCATCTTCTTCAGTTTCTTCCTCACTTAGTATTTCAAGTTCTTCCTCCACTCTTGGTTTCTTTCCTTTCCTATCTTTCTTAGGCTCTCCCTTTCTCTTTGTTCTTCTTTCTTTCTCAACTACCACTTCTTCTTCTACCTCTTTCTCTTCTTCCTCCTCAGATTCAAACACCCAATTAGGAAAGATTGGAGTTTCTAGTTGTGCCTCAGGTTCACTCAATTTCAATTGCAACCATTCATGCTGTTCTTTCTGAAATTTCCACACAGCCTAGAGTTTCTGCATCAAGAGTCCCTGCATTTCCTGCTATTGTCCTATATTGCCTCTAATTCTAACAGCTCTTTGCCTTTCCTTTACTTCTGCAGATAGGCCACTAGATGGTGTCTTTCTTTGTATTTTCTCTATCTCAGTAGCAAGAACTCCTTGCTTTTGGCATAGTTCAGTAATCAAACAAAGAAAATACAGAAATCCAGAACGCTTAGTTTGGCAATCTAAAATTTCCCTAGTGATCAATTTTCCTATGTCAACATTATCTTCAATTAAAATTGGATCTATGAGAATAAATCTTTCCTTAGATAATGTGGATGTGTGTGAGATGGGGAGAATTGATGCATCAATAAACAAGTGCCAGTTGCCTAGTTCAGGGATTAAATCACCACTTCTAAGTTTAAACTCTGTGTGTGTTAATTTTTCCCATCGAGCCCCTCCTATTGCTACCCTATTCTTAATCCTTGTCATTGCTTTCTTTCCATATGTTTCTAATTTTTCTTCAAAAGCATCACCTTGATAAGTTAAATCAAAGTGCTTGTTTATCCAAGCAGGATCAAAGAATACTTTCTTACCTCTAACCATTGAACAAAAGATAGTACCTCCTCTTGTGTTCCGAATGCCTGAGTAGAATTCTCGAACCAGTTGTTCTAGATAGTAGGCTCTCTGTTGCACAAACCTTTCCCAGTGCAAGTTGTTCACAATTGATAGAAATGAGTGATGTGCTTTTGCAACGTTGAATCCACGTTCTGGGAGAAACTTCATGTTCCAGAAATGCTCGCTCCTTGGGATTACAGTCATTGATGCAGGTGCTTTTGATTTCTTTGATTGTGTTGGTGTTCCTGCACCAGAAGCTTTCCCAGAGGTTTTGGTTTGCTGATTGCTTTTTCTCCATTGTTGAGTAAGGAGTTTGAAAGTTTTGATTGATTTGGTGAGAGGTTGAAGGTGAGTATTTCGTGATTCAGGGAGTTTGATCGGTTCCGCAAGAGAAAGTGAGAAAGGTAACTTGTGAGAATGTGAGCGGTTTTATGAAAGAGTGAGGGAGTTAGTGGAGAAGTTAGTTGAGAAATATAGCCGTTAGGCTATGTGGACTAACATGCAAGCCAACACGTGTTCTCATTAGCCTTAACAACTCATTATGTAGTCCTGAATCAGAATTCTCCACTAATTTATTGAGCTGGCAAGTGAAAAAATTTCACCCAAGTCTTAACTTCACAATGTTGAGATAGGAACATTGGTGTCGGCAGTGTGGCTGCATCAAGTGTAGGCACATCAAGTGTAGCCACACTGGCTGCTCCGTTATCCTGTATTCCTACAAAACACCTATAAAATTGAACAAAATAATAGCGTTAATTATATAAAATGATGGGTTGCCTCCCTCAAGCGCTTGTTTTAAGAGTCTTACAGCCTAACTATCTCTTTGCATTATGAGTGGTGATCTTATCTCTCACCACTTGCTCTCCATAGTACATCTTTACTATTTGGCCATTAACTTTGAAAGTGGTATCAGTTGCTGCATCATACAGATCAACTGCACCATGGGGGTAAATTTTAACTAATTGGAATGGTCCTGACCATCTTGATCTCAATTTTCCAGGGAATAACTTCAACCTAGAATTGTATAACAAAACCGTTCCTCCCTCTCTAAGCTATCTCCTTTGGATTTTTCTGTCATGCCATTCTTTGGTTTTTGCTTTATAAATTTCTGCATTCTCATAAGAGAATTGCCTAAGTTCCTCTAATTCATTTAGCTCTAAAAACCTTTGCTCACCTGCCTTTTTGAGATCAAAATTTAGCTTTTTAATAGCCCCATAAACTAACCTATAGGGGGACATACCTAATGGAGTTTTGAATGCAGTCCTATATGCCCATAATGCTTCATCTAAGTGTAAAGACCAATCTTTTCTTGATGGTCCAACCATTTTCTCAAGCATTCTTTTTATTTCCCTATTTGAGAGTTCAGCTTGTCCACTAGTTTGTGAGTGATATGCAGTAGCAATCTTGTGTTTTATCCCATATTTTGCAAGAAGATTTTCAATAAGTTTATTGCAAAAATGTGAGCCTTCATCATTGGTGATTGCTCTTGGAGTACCAAACCTTGAAAAAATGTTTCTTTGAAGAAATTTACTAAGCGATTTGGCATCATTATTTGGGAGTGCTCTGGCCTCAACCCATTTGGACACATAGTTTCTGACTACTAAGATATACTCATTGCCAAAAGAAGGTGGAAAAGGACCCATGAAATCCATGCCCCAAACATCAAAAAGTTCTATTTCTAGAATATTGGTCCTAGGCATTTCATGTCTATCAAATATGTTACCACTTCTTTGACATTTATCACAGGTATTGACCATATAATATGCATCTTTAAACAAAGTAGGCCAGAAATAACCTGATTGAAGTACCTTAGCTGCTGTTCTTTGGCTTCCAAAGTGACCTCCATATGGTGCAACATGGCAATGCAGGAGCACTGCATGCTGTTCTTCTTCAGGGATGCACTTTCTCATGATTTGATCCGGACACATTTTGTAAAGATAAGGATCTTCCCAATAGTATTGTTTTACTATATAGAAAAATCTCTTTTTCTATTGGTAGCTCATGTCACTTGGTACAACTTTGCTCACAAGGAAGTTCACTATGTCTGCATACCAAGGTGTTGATGCATGAGGTGTAACTACACTGAGTGCATAAACACTAGCTGCATTCATGGTAATTGCTAGCAATTTCTCATCAGGGAAACTTTCCTTGATTTCTTCATTTGTACCTGCATTTTCACTTTCAAGTCTAGAGAGACGATCAGCCACTTGTGTAACGCCCCAAAAATAATTCAAGTATTTATCTAATTAAGTGGTATATTGGTTGGTTATATTAAAATAATGATAGGGTATTTGATGTAAATGAGGAGTGGTGGTTAGTAAAAAGTGAGTGGTAATTTAATTAAAAGAGGGAGTAGTGCAAGTAATGGAGGAGGTGTGAATAGAGGCCCATGATAGTTAGGCCCATATCCATGATATAAGTTAGGTGTCGATGGTGAGAGAGTTCATTCCAACCAAAATCAAAGAAAATTCAAAGAGTAAAGTAAGAGAGTAGAGAGAGAGGTGTGATAGCCTTAAGGAGGAAGAAGAGGAGATCTTGGCGTGGAGAGTTCAAGTTCAAGGAAGAGGAGCTTGATTGTTGGTGATGGTTGGTGATTCTTGGTGGAGAGTGCTAGTTTCTTCAATAAGGTAAGGGGGCTCTCTTTCACCTATAATAAAGTATATGATGAGTGTTATGTGTGGGTTAGACTCTAGGATGATTGTTGTATTGATTGTGTGATTGATGTTGTGGTTGAGTCAATTTGGTGAAATTGTGATGTGTGTGTATGTGTTGTAGATGGTTGGTCATATGAAAGACCTAGAAAAGAAAATGGGTTTGAGGAACCACAAGCGCAAGTGGCGCTTGATTTTGGTGTTGTCACCTTAGTCATTACTTTGGTGTGTGTTGGACAATTTTTGAATGAATATGTGTTGTAGAAATTGTGGTTTAGGTTTAATCATAGTATGAGAATCAAAGAAAAGAGGGAAGATGAGGGTTAGGTGCATTGTAGCTTGTGAAGGTCGAAGGTGTGTGCGTCGAAGGATAGTGAGTCGAAGTAAGTTGTGCCGAGAAACATAAGTGTGTCGTCGTAAGGGTGTGCGTCGTAGTATATGTGCGTCGAAGTATGTGTGTCCGAGAAGAGTAGGTGTGTTGAAGTGAGTATGTGTGCGTCGTAGTATGTGTGCGTCAAAGTATGTATGTCTTTGAAGTGTAGAAGTGCAGGAAGTGTAGTATATGGATGTCAAAGCTAGTGTAACCGAGGTAGTGTAACCGAGGTGAGTGATGGTGAAGTGAAGGAGTGTGGCAAGTAGTGTAACCGAGGTAGTGTGGCAGGGAGGTGAGTGATGGTGAAGTGAAGGAGCAGTAATCAAGTAGTGTAACCGAGGTAGTGTGGCGAGGTGAGTGATGGTGAAGTGAAGGAGTGTAATCAAGTAGTGTAAGCAGGGTAGTGTAACAGAGGTGAGTGATGGTGAAGTGAAGGAGTGTAAATCAAGTAGTGTAAGCGAGGTAGTGTGGCAGGGTGGTGATGGTGAAGTGAAGAAGTGTAATCAAGAGTAGTAACCGAGGTAATGTAACCGAGGTGAGTGATGGTTAAAGTAAAGGAGTGTAAGTGAAGTAGTGTAACCGAGGTAGTGTAGTACCGAGGTGAGTAATGGTTAAGTGAGGAAGTGTGGCAAGGTGATTGATGGTGAAGTGAAGTAGTGTAGTACCGAGGTGAGTAATGGTTAAGTGAGGAAGTGTGGCAAGGTGATTGATGGTGAAGTGAAGTAGTGTAACCGTGGTGAGTGATGGTGAATTGAGGAAGTGTAACCGAGGTATGGATGTATTGAAGTGAAGTATAGGTATGTCGAATCTAGTGTTGTCGAGGTATGGAGGTATTGAAGTGTAGTGTATGTATGCTGAAGTGTAGTGGTCGAGGTGTAGTGTATATAAGCCGAAGTGTAGTTGTCGAGGTATAGTGTATATATACCGAGGTGTATGTGTTGAGGTGTAGATGTATTGGAGTGTAAGTGTCGTCGTTTAGACATGACGAAGCGTAAGTGTATGGGAGTCGACGTGTAGTTGTCGAAGTGTAGAGTATGTATACCGAAGTGTAGTTGCCGAAGTGAGGTGTATGTATGTCGAAGCTAGTGTTGTCAAAATGTAGGACTACCGACGTGTAGTGTTGTAGTGGTGACGAAGTGTAGGTGTCGACGTATGGATGTCGAAGTGGAGAGGTGACGAAGAGTAGGTGTCGACGTGTAGGTGTCGAAGTGTGGATGTGAAGAAGTGTGGTGTGAGGAAGGGTAGTGTATGTCTGCTGAGGTGTAGTGTGAGTGTGTCGAGGTGCTGTTTTGATGCTAGTGTAGCGCAGGTTGCTGCCAGGCCAATTTTGGGTGTTGTTTGGGTGCCGAGTACGTCTAAGTTGTTGAATTGTGAAGCCAGTTTGGTCCTTAGGTGACGTTTGGTCCTTAGGTGACGTTTGGTCGTTAGGTGACGGTTTGGTTCTTGTAGTGACAGTTTAGTCCACTACTTTTGGTGCCGAGGTGTTCGGTGAGTTTGATGTTAGCCATAGAGCTAGTGACCGACGTGTTTAATGTTAGCCATAGCGCTAGTGATCGATGAGTTTGATGTTAGCCATAGAGCTAGTGACCGATGTGTTTAATGTTAGCCATAGCGCTAGTGATTGATGAGTTTGATGTTAGCCATAGAGCTAGTGACCGATGTGTTTAATGTTAGCCATAGCGCTAGTGATCAATGAGTTTGATGTTAGCCATAGAGCTAGTGACCGATGAGTTTGACGTTAGCCATAGAGCTATTGATTTTGGTGTCGATGTGTCCTGTGAGTTTGTTGTTAGCCATAGAGCTAGTGACCGATGTGTTGATGTAAGCCATAGAGCTAGTGACCGATGTGTTGATGTTAGCCATAGAGCTAGTGATGAGGTGTTGGTGAATTAAATGACGGTGTAACGCCGGATATGGGCTTCGGCCATTGTATCAAAACGACGGATATGGGCTTCGGCCATTGTATCAACACGACGGATATGGGCTTCGGCCATTGTATCAAAAGGACGGTGTCAATTCATACATGATGTGATTGTTTGTGGTTGATGCATTGTTCATGGAGTCACATGCTTCATATGCATTAAAGGACGGTTATAGGCTTCGGCCTCGATATTGTAGACTTCGGTCTTCATATCAGTGACGGATATAGGCTTCGGCCTCGATATTGTTGGCTTCGGCCTTCATATCACTAGCGACGGATATAGGCTTCGGCCTCGAGGCTTCGGCCTCAATGGTACCACATGCATTATACCCTTGGTGTTGGGTTGCATTCATGCATACACTCATGCATTTGGTGATGTTTCTTATTGATTATGAGTTGATGTGTTATAACTTGATGATGTGTGTTTGTTGATTGGGCAGTGGTGGTTCTAGTTGTTTTTCTCTAACATAATGTTTATCATACATTTTATTATATGTGCTAGAGACTCACCCTTCTGCTTTTTATGTTGCTTCTTATTTCGGCAACGTGCAGGTGATTCCGAGTGAAGGTTCTTCCTTCCTCAGTCTGGTTGTGGAGTCTTGCTCTGATACGTAGCACTGGGGGGATCGAGTAGTCTATTAGTTGTTTTAAATTTAAGTGGTTGAACTGTAAAGGAACCGGTGTTTTGAGGGTTCGCCCCATTGAAGTCGTGCTATGTATCATGCAATTATATTTATTAGTGAAAAGTATTGTTGACTAGATTAAAGTGATGTTTTGGTGAACGTAACATTCCCTTGAGGATGTATTTTTTAAAAGAAAACGATTTTTGAACTCTGATTTTAAATTAAATTACCGTTGAGAAAAGGGGGTGTTACAACTTGGTTCTCCACCCCCTTCTTATCTCTAATTTCAAGATCAAATTCTTGAAGGAGGAGAACCCATCTTATTAGTCTTGGTTTTGCATCTTTTTTGGAAATAAAGTACTTGATAGCAGAATGATCTGTATATACAATCACTTTGGTGCCAACCAAGTATGATCTCAATTTTTCAAAAGCAAAAACCACTGCTAGTAACTCTTTCTCTGTTACAGTGTAGTTCATTTGAGCTTCAATTAGTGTTTTGCTAGCATAGTAGATAGAATGAAAAACTTTGTTATATCTTTGCCCTAGGACTGCTCCTATTGCAAAGTCACTAGCATCACACATAAGTTCAAAAGGCTTACTCCAAACTGGAGTCACAATTACTGGTGCTGTCACCAATGCCTTTTTGAGTTTTTGAAAAGCTTCCATACAACATTCATCAAAGTTAAATGGTACATCATGTTGCAAAAGCATACACAATGGTTTTGAAATCTTTGAAAAGTCTTTGATAAATCTCATATAGAAACCTGCATGACCTAAGAAACTGCTAATCCCTTTGATTGTTGATGGAGGTGGCAATTTCTCAATTACCTCAATTTTAGCCCTATCCACTTCAAGACCCTTTTTAGATACCTTATGACCAAGCACAATGCCTTCTTGCACCATAAAATGACATTTTCCCCAATTAAGCACTAGATTGGTGTCTTCACATCTTTGGAGAATTTTTTCTAAATTTGATAAGCACAATGGGAATGTCTCTCCAAAGACTGAAAAATCATCCATAAAGACTTCCATTGATTGCTCAATGAAGTCAAAAAATATTGACATCATGCATCTTTCAAAGGTAGCAGGTGCATTACAAAGTCCAAAATGCATCCTTCTAAATGCAAAGGTGCCATAGGGACAAGTGAAGGTAGTTTTCTGTTGATCCTCAGGTTCAATTGCTATTTGATTGTATCCTGAATAACCATCTAAGAAACAATAGAACTCCTTTCCTGCTAACCTATCTAACATTTGATCTATAAAAGGTAAAGGGAAATGATCTTTCTTGGTGGCTTTATTGAGTTTTCTATAATCCATACAGATTCTCCACCCTGTAACAGTTTTTGTTGGGATTAATTCATTTTTTTCATTGGCTATAACTGTTACACCCCCTTCTTTGGAACACATTGCACAGGACTAACCCATGAACTATCTGAAATAGGGTAGATAATACCAGCATCTAGCCATTTTATTATTTCTTTCTTAACAACCTCTTTCATAATGGGATTTAATCTTCTTTGCCCTTCTATGCTATTTTTGGAATTTTCTTCCAAAATTATCCTATGTGTTGTGACCGGGGTCTCGACGCGGACGGCTCAAAAATAGATTATTTGAGGAGTCGCCACCCAATTTATTAATAATAGGAAAATTGAGAAAAACCTAATTTAAAGTTATTTGGTCTGCGTAACTAGATCGGATTCGGAAGTCGATTATGCGTAGGAAAGGGGCGAAAACCTAATTTCACTGCACCCCTAACACATCTGTCCTAAGACAGTTACCCTAAATTTGATTTGTGCAATAATAATTAAGTCGTTTAATTATTTGTTTACCCAAAAATAAGATTGACTAAAATTTGATATGAAAATAATTAGTTATTTACAAATAATTAGAATAATGACTAATTTAGAAAATTTTAATTTTGACTTTGTGAGGAGACCAGCGCGCCACGCTCTCTGCGGTGCTATGAGAGACTCAAAAGTCACGTAGTTCTTCCTGAAACTTTGCTTGTTGGTTGATTTTAATTTTGAAGGGGTTTAAGATCTAAGTCGTACGACTCGAGTCTCTTAAACCGGGATCGACAAGATGTACATCTCGGTCAATCCCATATTTTTGGCATTTTTGAAAATAGGTGATGCGTAATAATAAACTGATAGGGTTTTTTCGGAAAACGTGTCATTCGGTTTAAGTTTTAAAGTGGTTTAGGACCAAGTTGTACAACTCGGGTCTCTTAAACCGGTGTCATGGGTTTGATAAGATGTACATCTCGATCAAAGCCTAATTATTCATATCAGATAAAAGAGTGTCCACAATTTAATAAATAGATCCCACAAAACATTATTAAGATAAGAGTGATGTGAGTAAAACATCACATGAAATGGGGGTAAGGGGCGTGGGTTTCAAAATTGAACAGAAGGCAACTGAACTTGCTTTTTATAAAGGTAAACATTGTTTGACCCAAAAGTATTAAATAAAAGGAAAAATGAATATACAAAATAAAATAATAGAGAAAGGGACAAAGCTGATTGTGACTTGAGAGAAGGGGGAGCCAACAGCTTCTGCATGTGTTCTCTCTCTAATGAAAGAAAATACTAATAATGATATCATATTATAATAATAAAATGAACTAAAACCAAGAATAAGAAAGACATACAAAGATCTCAAGTGGAGAAACCCACTTCAACGTCGTTTCCTCTATGAGAGAGAGAGAGATTCACTTCACTTCCATGTGAGAGAGAACTCCTCTTCCACTGAACAACAACGGCCAGAATCGACCACCACTCACGGTGGTCGATGTTGAGATTTCCATTAGGCGAGTTCCGTTTTTTTGGTCTCTTCTCTTTCTTCTCGATTTGTTGGGGTTGGCAGTTCGGTTTTATGTGAGGTGGTTCATGGCCCGGTGGGGGGGACCGGTTTTGGGTGTAGGCGAAGGTGGGAAGATGGGATTTCACGAGGTGGTGGGTGATGGTGGTTTGTGGTGAGGGAGAAGGGTGGTGTAGGTCTTTGCGAAGGGGTGGCTTCTTCTCCCTCTTATGAAAGCTCATTCCTTTCTCACTTTTGGATCTGTTGCTCTCCTCCATTTTTGAGATCTGAGTTATTTGGATGATTAGGGTTTCATTGTGAAACCCTAATTTTTTTTTTGAATCATTTGCTCGAAATTCCCTCCCCTTTTTGGTATCGTTTTGTTTGTCATTTTATATTGATAAATTAGGTTTTAGACATTAATTATTGTTGATTGTGTTTTGTAGGCACTGAATTTTTCAAATTTGAAGTGTGCAAATCAAGCCCAACAGCAACTAGGAGCGCTACTTGAAACTCTAATTTTATTTCGGACCCTTTTGCTATAAAATTCATTTTCGAATTCATTTTATTATTTTTTTTGGATTATTTGTAAAAAGACAACTACTTACTCAATTAAATAAAACTTACTATTTTTTTGTAATTTTCGAATTATATATATCTTTCGTTTAAAAAAGAGTAAAAACAACGAAAAAGTGACAAACGCGAGCAAAACGACAGATTTAACACTAAAATTCGAAAATACACCAAAAACGGTTATTTTTGTGATTTTTTTCAGAAAAAAAGTGAAAAACACCGGAAAAAATTGAATGTTCACACTATGCATGCATATTGAGGGGCTAATCCCTTTAATGTCTGCCATTTGCCAACCTATAGCTTTCTTATGCTTCTTTAATGTGTTAATTAAATCTAGCTCTTGTTCTACTACTAGATCAGAAGCTACGATTACAGGAAGTGTATTATTCTCACCTAAGAAAGCATACTTTAAATGTTTAGGCAGTTCTTTCAATTCTAGCTTAGGAGGTTGCTCTATAGAAGGTAAATTCTTTTTAAGATTGGGATCTTCTAAATTAAGAGATTCATAAGTTCTAGCCCATACCTTAGGAGTAAGTTCTTCCTTTGATAAAATTACTTCTTCACTGAATTCCTTGAGTAAGTGATCTTCTACACTTGTCTTTCATAGTAGGCGCCGAATTCTGCAAGTGGATCTGCTCCATATGACTAGGCATGACGTCACATATCAAGTGTTGAAGCATCAAATTGGTCCTTGGATGTTTTGGTGCAAAGTGTTGGTTTAGCAGGTGTAGGCAGTTTAGGCACTCCTAGTGCAGGCAATGTGGGTACACCTGAAGTAGCTGCATTGAACAAAACATCAAACATAACAAGACATATGCATTTTTGCCTAGTTCATTGTGCTAATCTATTTGAATCCTTAAAATGTTGTTTCTTCAATTATAAACAATATTTACCTATTAATTTACTTGAAAATAAACAATAATCTAAGTTTAATAGTACGAATAACTCTATATAAAATAGAGTTATCACTTACCCCTGAGGATAAAAGAGGATACCGTGATCATCCAAACTACCTTATGCGAGGCTTTCAGGAAGCTATAATGGATGCTCAGTTGGTTGATTTACCACTTACAGGATATCAGTTTACTTGGATAGAGCCTTTGCTACGAAGGAATGGTTGGAACTTTTCCCCCAAGAGAAGCTGTTGAACCTCATCTCGCCAAAATCAGACTACTCTCCTTTGTTATTACAAAGGGATTATGTTGGTATTACGGTTCGTAATTATTCTTTTAAGTTTGAGAATGTTTGGCTTGTTGAACCGGAAATTGATGATGTAGTGCGTGAGGGGTGGAGTTCGGGAATTGCAGGTGATGTTCAATCACACTTGCGTGGTTGCGCAACTTCACTTCATAATTGGGGATCGCGTAAAAAGTTGAAGTTTAGGGAAGATATAGCAGCTTGTAGGAGTGCTATGGAGCCGGTGCGCAATAGACAGGACAACCAGGGTGTGTTATTGTTTAATAGAATGAATATAAAATTAAAAAAGTTGATAATGCAGGAAGAAGCTTTCTGGAGGCAGCATGCTAAGACTTTTTGGCTTAGAGATGGTGACCAAAACACAAAATTCTTTCTAGTGCCACCTCTAGGTAGAAAAAGAATAAAATAGAGAACCTTCAGCGTGTGGATGGTTCAATTGCTACTAGCCTAACTCTATACAGCGTATGGTTGTTGATTATTTTGGTGATCTTTTTTCTAGCAGGGTGGGAGACTATGACCCTATGACTAGTTTGATGGAGCCCATAGTTACTTTGGGTGACAATGAGCTATTAACAAGAAACTATGATAAGGAGGAGTTTAAGGAAGCTATCATGTCTATGGATGATGATAAGGCTCCCAGTCCAGATGGCTTTAATCCCGCTTTCTTCAAGCGCTATTGGGATACTTATGGTGATCACATCTTTGCTGCGTGTGTTGACTGGCTTAGGAGAGGTGAGTTTCCTCAGGACTTGAACGATACAAACCTGGCTCTTATTCTGAAGAAGGATAATCCTGTGTCTATGGCAGACTGGCACCCAATAGCTTTGTGCAATGTTCTCTATAAGATCATCTCTAAGGTACTTGCTAATCGCCTCAAACTTTTGCTATCTAAGTGTGTTTCTATTGAACAATCTGCGTTTGTGGCTGGTCGGTCTATTCTTGATAATGCTATGATAGCTTTTGAAACAATTCATTATCTTAAGAATAAGCGTAAGGGTAGGGTAGGAGAAGTTGCTTTGAAAATTGACATGAGTAAGGCTTATGATAGGGTGGATTGGGGATATCTTTATGCTGTGATGAATCAGTTAGGATTTAATGGTGTATGGATAAAGTGGATGCGTATGTGCATTGAATCCGTGTCTTTATCTGTGATTGTGAATCAGGGTCGTGCAGGTCCCATTCTGTTTTCTGAAGGTTTGACAGCTCTCTTACATAAAGTTATAGCCTCTGGGGATCTTCATGGTATCACTATTTGTAGGGGAGCACCCTTAATTTCTGCAGATGATAGTTTCCTCTTCTTTAGAGCCTCCTTGGGTGAAGCAACACGCATCCAATCTATTCTTGATATCTATGAGAGAGCATCGGGCCAAAAAGTGAATTTTCAAAAAGCTGAAATTTTCTTCAGTAAAAATGTTCTCCAGGCTGACAAAGACCTTATTGCAACTCAATTGGGTGTCCAGGTGTGTCTTGGGACTGGAAAATATTTGGGTTTCCCATCAATGGTAGGTAGAAGTAAAAATATCTCTTTTCAAGTTCATAAAGGATCGGATTTGGAAAAAGATCAATTCTTGGAGCGAGAGAATGCTATCTAAAGCGGGGAAAGAGGTGATGATTAAATCGGTACTCCAATCTATCCCAACCCATTTTATGAGCTTATTCTTAATTCCATCTTCTCTAATTATGGAGATAGAATGAATGCTTAATGGATTTTGGTGGGGTGGTAATGGAGGAGCTTCAAAGGGGATCCGATGGATGGCGTGGGATAAATTATGTGTACCTAAGAACCATGGTGGTATGGGTTTCCGAAATCTAAAAGCTTTTAATATTTCCCTCTTAGGAAAAAAAGCTTGGCGCTTGCAAACTCAACCGTATATTTTGGTTTCTAGACTCTATAAGGCCAATTACTTTCCGACTAGTGATTTTTTGCATGCTACCAAGAGGAGCAATGGGAGCTTTGTTTGGAATAGCTTATTTGCCTCTCAAGAGTTATTGATTCGTGGTTCCACATGGTGTATAGGGAGTGGCAATGCTATTCGGTTGTTTGAAGATTCGTGGACTAAAGAGCAAACTCAAACCTGGCCTCGAAACTCAAGTATTTTTAACCCACTTCTTCGTGTTGACTACTTGATTATACACGAAAGGAAGTGTTGGAATGAGGCTCTTGTTCGTTTTTTATTGGATGGAAACTCTAGCGAGGCGGTCTTGGCAACACTATTGTTTCATTGTGTGCTTGAAGATAAGGTGAGTTGGAGAGGAGAACGCAATGGTACTTATTCGGTTAGAAGTGCCTACCGTATGGCCACCCAAATGCTTCCTAATTATACTAATACTGTGGCTGATGGTTGCTGGAATATTCTCTGGAAATTATAGGTACCACCCAAAGTAAAGAACTTCCTTTGGCGTTTGGGGAGAAATTGTCTTCCAACACGCGATGTTCTTCGTAACCGTGGCATCGACGTTCCTCCAATGTGTCCGTTTTGTGGTGATAATGAAGAGACTGGATTACATTTATTTGCAGAGTGCGATCTGAAGCAACAACCATCGGTTCATGCATACTGCGGTATTCTTGCATTTGTTGCACATGAGGCAACCGTAGCGCATTCTGTGTGCGATGAGTGGGTCGCATTTACGGTCATGAATTTCTTTGTCGGGGATGTCTGTATAGCTTGGGCTATGACCTTGTGGAGTATTTGGTTGAGTCGGAATAATTTGGTGTGGGAAAACTCCCGTGACACAACTGCTAATATAGTCCGAATTGGATCTACTTTGCTGACTGACTGGGCTTCGACCAAATATGTTTTCCCTCGGTTTGCACCTAGCTCTGCTGCTGGTGTAACCGATGCAGCAGCTGCCAATTGGACTAAACCACCTCCCAACTTTGTGAAATGTAACATTGATGCATCTTTTGACTCAAATGGGAAATGTGTTGGTTTTGGTATGTGCTTACGGAACGATAGTGGGGAGTTTATAGCCGCTAAATTGCACTCTTTTACTCCGTCACTAGAAGTCTACAAAGGTGAAGCTATGGGATTACTTTTAGCAATTGATTGGGTGCGCGAATCGCAATATCGGGATGTCATCTTCGAAATGGACGCCAAGGTTGTGGTGGATGATTTTAATAAGGCCCCTACAATTACTTCTGATTATGGTAGTATTTTACATTATTGTAGGGAGGCTTTTAGTTTTTTTAATCTCAACTCTCATGTGAGTTTTTCTAGGAGAACGCAAACAAGGTTACTCATACCTTAGCAGGGGTGGCCTTGTTCTTTAGCCCTTCTCATACACTTTTTGATGTACCAGCATGCATTGTTGCAACTGTTTTGAATGAAATGAATTAGATTTCTATTGTCTAAAAAATAAACAATTGACATATAATATTAATAACTTTAAATGTTTTAGAATCTTAATGGAAAATGCGCTGGGCGAATTTTTTTGGGTTACCATGTTTTTGGTGCGCAGTTTCCACTGGCTTTGCCGATGACTAATCTACAGGGAACTCGGGTGACCACCAGTACCGACTTTGCTTTGGCTCGTGTGGTTCTCCCCTCCCAACAGAGTTTTTTGCCACACCCAAGATTCAAACCCAAGACCTTGGGATGGGATCCAAGTCCATAGAGAAAAAAAATATAAGTGATACCATCCATAATATTTTATTTTAGATAAAAAGTTAAAATGGTATTTTATCATTAAAACCGTTGATTAATAATAAATTTTCCGTTAATAGGGTTTAGGAAATTGGGCTGTGCAAGTTAGTTTGTGAAAAGATCACTATGGACTGGATTAGGCGTGTGAAATAAATATGGAGACTTTTCTAATTAGGGTTTTTTTTTGTACCCCTACCCAATCCCCATATACCCCCACCCAAACTGAAAACCCCAACATGCCCTTCTGAAAACGTATTTTTTTTAAAGATTTTTATTAATCAGATATATACACGGGGGTATATATACGACCTATTTTTGCCCATCATATATACACCCCCCAAGGTGTATATACGATTGGCACACCCCCACCATAATCGTATATACGCCTTGGGGGTGTATATACGATGGGCAAAAAATAGGGTCGTATATATACCCCCTCAGGTGTATATACGATCCCTATTGTATTTTTTTAATTTTTTTTAAGTCAAATAAAAATTAATTAAGTCCTGAAAATAGATTTTATGTATAGTTCGTTAAAACGTGACGATGTTATACATCGAACGAATAATTTAGGCTAAAAAATCGGTATTCGGGCATCATACTCCGATCTTTTAAATAATATGTTAACCATGAAAATAAAGTTGTGCAATGGAGTATCAAATGATTTTTAATTTGTATGAACTTTAATATATATGATCTCAAAGATATTATAATGTTATTCAACGGTCGGATTGATAAAGTTCATTGTATACGCAAAGTTATTAATTGGTGTAAGTCACCAAGTTTTGACACCTGGTGTCAATATATCCTAACTAACTCTCTCTCTCTCTCTCTCTCTCTATATATATATATATATATATATATATATAATGAACAAAAGACAATGAATGGTACAAAATATCATTTTGTTTTTATGATGTTATTTTTAAAATATTCTTACTTTTTTTGTTAATAATATATCTAATAAAATTTATATTTAAATAAAAAAATAAAAAATTAAATTGATAAATAAAATAATATTAGAAAGAGTAATTGAAAAATATAATTAATTGCTATGAAGAAGAATTTTTTTCAAAACTTTGTAGTGTTTAATTAGTGTCTAGGAGAAGTGGTTGATACCTCACGCGAAACATTTTAATCTATTTTGAGGTTTAAAATATGGAGAAAATTATTTAATTTAGACAATAATTATTATTTTATGATTTAGTAGACCTTTGAAATTCTTTTAAGCATTGAATGGGGAAACATTTCACATTAATATTATTTAATTCTTTAATTTTCAATAAACTGATGAGTTAGTACAATATGGATTGAAGATGTAGAGTTATTTTAACCAAGTCATCATATTTTGAATTCAATGTTTGTAATTACTGCATATTTTGATATTTAAATTATTTATTTAGTCATATTTAGCATTTATAAAATAAAAAATAATACATACTTGATAGAAATCAACTTTTATGGTTAGCTCTATTATATTCTATCAACGTTGAACATGGGTTTGTGAATGTTCAAGAAGCATATTAAATAAAACTTTTAGATATAACATATCATTCAATTTCTTGGAAGTTATTAAAAGTAAATATTTTTTAAAGAACAATATAAAATTAAACATAATCCATACATGCCTATATAGCTTGACAAAAAAATTGTTCCTCAAGTGCATGACCACCAACTAATCCAATTTTTTTTTTGTCCTTTTGACTACATTATAAATATCTAAAACATGAAGCTCAAATCATTTCCTTTCCCTTTTCAATTTCTTCTCAGTCCATGTACACTCTATTTTCCTTCCCTTGAATCAAATTCGAAACCTATAGCAAACTCAATAATTAATCACGAATTAATATAAGCTTGCGAATAAAATACTAATTTACATAAAAAGATTGTGGAACTCCAACTACTACCATGGCTTTCTTCAAGCTGGATATTAGTGATGGGAAAACAAAAAAAATTACATAAGCATAATAACCAAACAAAAGTGTTGTAAAAATGAAAAGATAAGTGGTGATCTCCCACCCTTCTTAGGTATTTATAATATTTCTAAAAGAAGACTTCAAGTGAAGGAAAATGAAAAGATTGTAACTAATCTCACAGACTTTTGTCTATAGTAGCGTGGATGTAGTTGCTTTGAAAAGGGCACTTTTTAAAAACTATGACCACAAAATATAGCATAGATAAAATTAGTAAAAAAGCAATTAGAGGATGGATAGAAGTTGATACCTCTTCATCTACCAAGATCATGTCTGTATAATGTATTGATCAAATCCTTTGTTCCATAGATATTATGTGTATCCTACTTTCGTGCAATTCACACCTTTATGCTGCAATCATTGGTGTTGTTGGTCAAATCGGTGAGCAAAGTGTATAAGTTGTTGTCAATGTCCTTTTTCTTCGTAGAGAGGACATCATTGTCAACAACACCCATGGTTTATTGTATAGAGGACAAAAATATGGAGGTAAAAGTATGAGTGAGGAGGTAGGGTGTTTGAGTGAGTGGGTAGTGTTTATAAAGTGAATAGAAATGTGATTTTTAGAATCTTGTGATTAATGAGTAATAGTAGTTAACTAAATTTGAAAATTCTTGGTTGCTTGAACCGGATGTGGATGATATTGTCCAAGATGGTTGGAATACTGGGTCAATAGGTGACATCCAATCCCATTTGTGTGGTTGTGCTAGTACTCTTGGCCCTTGGGGCCGTCGCAGGCGTCTCAAATTCCGGGAAGATATTACGGCTTGTAGGGAGGCTATGGAAAGGGTGAGGGATCGCCAGGATGTTTCGGGGGATGCACAGTTTAATAGAATGAGCAGGTATTTGACTAAGTTAATCCTCCAAGAAGAAGCATTTTGGAAGCAGCGGTCTAAGGCCTTTTGGCTAAAGGACGGGGACCAGAATACTAAGTTCTTCCATGCGAGTGCTACAGTCAGACACAAGAAGAAGCACATTGCAACGCTGCAGCGTGATGATGGCACGGTTGCATCTACGCCTGGGACTGTTAGGCGTGTGGCAGTTGACTACTTTCAGCAACTATTCTCTAGTAGAGCCAGTGATTATGACCCGGTGCTCCAAGCCCTGGAGCTTCGGCTTTCTCTTGAGGATAATGAGCTTCTCACTAAGGATTTTGATATTCATGAGTTTAAAGAGGCCCTCATGGCTATGGATGGGGATAAGGCCCCCGGTCCCGATGGATTCAATCTCGCATTTTCAAGCGATCATCGCATCTCTATGCGGAGGAAATCTTCCAGGCATGTGTTAGTTGGTTGCGCAGGGGTCAATTCCCTCATGAATTGAACGATACAAACTTGGCCTTGATTCCCAAAAAGGACAACCCTACGTCTATGGTTGATTGGCGTCCTATTGCTTTGTGCAACGTCATCTACAAAATTGTGTCTAAGGTACTTGCTAACCGCCTTAAACTTGTCCTCTCTAAGTGTATATCTATTGAGCAATCTGCTTTTGTTTCGGGCCGATGTATTCTTGACAATGCTATGATCGCCTTTGAACTTATCCACTACTTGAAGAATAAGAGAAAAGGAAAGATAGGGGAAGTTGCACTGAAAATATATATGAGTAAAGCTTATGATAGAGTGGACTGGGGTTATGTTTATGCAGTTATGGGGCATTTGGGATTCAATGAAACTTGGATCCATTGGATTCGTATGTGTATTGAATCTGTTTCTCTCTCTGTCCTTGTTAATCAGGATCGCGCAGGACCGATCACTCCGGGGCGGGGCATTAGGAAAGGAGATCAGTTGTCCCCTTATCTGTTCATTTTTTGCTCTGAAGGTCTGACTGCCTTATTGAATCAATCAGTGGCTGCTGGTAATATTCATGGTATCCGTATTTGTAGGGGTGCTCCCCTAATATCTCACTTACTGTTTGCAGATGATAGCTTTCTATTCTTTAGAGCTACGCCTGGTGAAGCACTGCGTATTCAAAATATTCTTGATACTTATGAACAAGCCTCGGGACAAAAGGTAAACTTTCAAAAGTCAGAGATCTTCTTTAGTAAGAATGTTCCCTCTGCTGATAGAGACTTTATCGGTGCTCAGTTAGGTGTCCAGGTGTGTCTGGGAACGGGGAAGTACCTTGGTCTTCCATCTAAGGTAGGAAGGAGTAAAAAGGCCCTTTTCAAGTTTATCAAGGATCGTATCTGGCAAAAAATTAACTCTTGGAGTGGTAGAATGCTATCAAAAGCTGGTAAGGAGATCATGATCAAGTCGGTACTCCAATCTATCCCAACTTATTTCATGAGCCTCTTTGTGATTCCGTCTACCCTTATTCTTGAGATTGAAAGGCTACTAAATGGTTTTTGGTGGGGTGGCAATGGTGGAGTGGGCCGAGGCATACGCTGGATGTCTTGGGAAAAATTGTGTGCTCCTAAATCTCATGGCAGTATGGGGTTTCGCAACTTGAAAATTTTCAATTTAGCTCTATTGGGCAAACAGGCTTGGCGCCTTCAATCTCAACCAAACCTTCTGGTCTCTCGCTTATATAAAGCCAAGTATTTTCCCAATAGCGATTTTCTTCATGCTACAAAACGGAGCAATGGAAGTTTTGTCTGGAATAGCATCTTTTCTTCTCAAGACCTGCTTCGCCAAGGCTCCTCTTGGAGTATTGGTAGTGGTAATACGATTAGATTGTTTGAGGATTGTTGGACCAAGACCTCGGTTCAAGTACGGCCCAGAAATTCCTCTACTTTCAATCCTCTTCTCCGTGTCGACTACTTGGTGATCCCTGAAAGAAAATGCTGGAATGAGCCCCTTGTTAGATTTATGTTGGATGCTCCATCGGTTACGACAGTTTTGACTACCCCTCTTTTCACTTGTGTTATGATGATGCATTATATTGGCGTAACGAGCGAAGTGGTAACTACACGGTTCGCAGTGCGTATAGACTTGCTGCTATTGCTACTAATAACAACGCCTCTGTAAAGATTGATGGGCCTTGGAATGTATTATGGAAGCTGCATGTTCCCCCGAAAGTTAAAAATTTCTTGTGGAGACTTGCAAGGAATTGCGTACCTACGCGGGATATTCTTCTTCACCGAGGCATGGAGGTTCCCGTGGCCTGCCCGTTTTGTGCTGCTGAACCAGAAACTAGTTTACATATATTTTCCGCTGCTGTCATTTGCAACTCTTTGGATGAGCTTAGGTGTAGGATCGATTCTGGTAGTGGAGAATTTGCTGCAACTACATCGGTTCAAGTCCGGTTTTTCGGTGTCGCAAAGAACTCATTTGGAGACTTACGTGTTGCTTGGGTGATGGACTTGTGGAGCATCCGGTCTAGCCGTAATAAATTAATTTGGAATAATGCACGTGACAATTTATTTGCGATTTTGCGCCACGGTGCATCCTTTTTCTTGGGATCCAGCTTCTTTGCAAAGGAGACTCGGTTTTCACCACTATTCTTATTCTTTGGTATTCAAAGACACCAAAGCGACCCACGCAAAGTGGACAAAGCCTCCTCCTAATTTCGAAGTGCAATATTGATGATGCCTTTGATTCTACTTGGCAACCATGTTGGAATTGGGATGTGTGTTCGCAATGAGCATGGTAATTTTGTGGCTGCCAAGATGCATGTTTTCGTCCCTCTCTTGGATGTTTACATTGGGAGGCCGTTGGTTTGTTAGTGGCCATTGACTGGATGCGGGAACTTCACTACCGGAATGTTATCTTTGAACCGACGCCAAGATCGTAGTTGATGACTTCAATAAAGCTCCCACCATTTCTTTGGATTATGGTTGCATTTTGCGATCTTATAGGAGGCCTTTAGTTATTTTATCAGACACTCTCATGTGGAGTTCTCAGAGAGAAGCGGTAACAAGGTGGCTCATACCTTAGCGGGAGTAGCCTTGTTGTCAACCACTTCTAAGACCTTATATGATATCCCAGCATGTATTACTGCTACTATTATGAATGAAATGCAATAGATTTTTTGCGTCAAAAAAAAAATTAGATATTTTGTAACTTTACATATTTTTTTATAACTAATAGGATTTATGGTGTGCTTGTACATGAATGTGGATGATTTTTGGTTTTTTATATGTAGATAGGTCCGGCTATAATTGTTTTTGGGCAATTACCTGTTCCCATTAGGAATAGGATACAACGTAATCATAGGTATATGTAAAGTTTAACACGATAACTTGAAAGCATGTACTGTTGGAAGATGAATCGATGATTATAAAGTGCACAATAATATGTAGTAACACTATTAAGTTTAACCGAAATTAAATGGAGATATTGAGAAAAATGAAGATATTAGCTTTTGGGTTTATCCTAACGACATAGTTTTTGACTGTTTTTTTGTATCGTTTATCGTAAGATACATGAACAATAAAAATATGACAAATTTAGTTAACAATAAATAGCACAAGCAAAACACGATTTAATATCTCATATAAACTCCAAAACACTTCATAAATCAAGTCAGAATGCTTCAAAGGCTTGTCCGTATCGTATTGCGATACATATCGTACGATACGTGCGATACTTACTACCATGCAACAGCCCTTTGAAGACTCTAGATTCCAATATCTTCGCAAAAGTGTTGCACCGAAGATTCTCTATATAGTATGTTAGGAAGGGCTGTTTCTTTTATACGGAAGTTTTTGTGGCATTTGCAAGCAAAGAACTTGAGAGCTTCAAAGCATCATCTTCTGCCGCAGTAATTGACTCAAAATCTATTACTTACAAAAAGTAGTAACCCTTGGGTTGTTTTGGTATCAACTGAAAAAATAACAACAATTAATCCATGAATTTGTATTATTAACAACCCATAATCAAGCAAGTCATTTCAAGTTACAACATGGAGTAAATAGGAAGCCAATTCTTATTTCAACATATTTAATACTTTATAGACAACACCCTAAACCCCAAACAGATATCATACAAATGATAAGGAAGTTGGAAATTAATGAGCGGCTAGCAGTGAGACCATTCCAAAACTCATTAACCTATCATTTTGTCAACATTATATGAAACTAGTAAGTGGTACTAACAATTTGTCAAATAAAACAACACTACTAACAATCCTGTCATAAAACCAGACTACAAACATAATGAAAAACTAGAAACTTTTTGGCAGACATAATAAAACATTGATACTACTCAGTCTATTCTCATCATACAATAAAACATTAATTTAAGAGAGAGAGGAGCACACCTAAAAGCCTAAGCAAAGGAGAAAAAGAAAGAAAGAGGCAGAATAACAATTAGTTATTGGGTTTATCTAGAGAAAAGATTGAAAGACAACAACATGTTTGAGCAACTGAGTGTGACAGTATTACCCCTATTTTACAAAGTTACTGTTTCATTGATTGCAATTGTTACTGTTTTACTATTTCAATTAAAATTCCTCAGCTTTCTAGAAGCTGCGTGAGTAGTCTGTAATTCCTAGGGTTTCATTTTCTTTCCTAGGATTTGTTTTGCAAATGATTCGTACATTGATAGCTGTCAATTGTACAATCATTTGCTGTCAATTACCGTTGTATTGCTGCAGTACTATTTATAGTACCAGCCTCTTTTTAATCAAGCAATCAATATCAATTTCATAAACTCTTCTCTCACCTCTTTCTCTCTATACCTGTGACCTAGGATTCTGCATCAACGAGCTGTATTCTTCCTCATTACAGCTCCTGAGCTTAATCCAGAACTTTAACGGTGCTTCAGTGCACCCTAGAGTTCTGTGTTCTTAGTCTGGCAGAATTTCTGTCTCATTTGGTATCAGTTAGTCACTTTCCTGCTACCTATAATGACTACGCGCTCCATGGCTGAACTGGAAAAGAAGCTTGATGATGGACAGGCTGAAGTGAATGCTAGGATTGATCAACTAAACACACAAATGGCGCAGAACATGTTGGAGATCAGAACCTTGTTTCGAGAACAACAAGCTGCCCCTGGCAACAACATTCCTCAGCACAACAGAGGTCCAAATCATCTTGCAACTCGCATTGGAAAGGTAGATTTTCCTAAATTTAATGGCCAAAATGTTAAGGAATGGTTATATAAGTGTACTCAGTTTTTCTCCCTTGATGAAACACCACCTGAGAATAGGGTTAGAATGGCTTCCATACACTTTGAAGGCCTTGCTTTGCAATGGCACTTGAACTACATGAGGCAAAAGTTTGATATTTACCCTCCATGGCCTCAATATGTACATGACATTACTACTAGATTTGGTGATCCATTTGAGGACCCCTTGAGTGACCTAGTTCAGCTCAAGCAAGGCAACAAACTACAAGACTACATTGACCAATTTGAGCTTGCTCTTACCCAGATTGACTTAATTCCTGAACACTCTCTTAGCATATTCTTAGCTGGCCTTGAACCATCCACCCAAATGCATGTTAGGATGTTCAAACCTACCTCTATTGCAGAAGCTTCTCACCTAGCCAGACTGTATGAAGCCTCCAAACCTCCTAAACAAAGAACCTCGTTTCTACAGACCATTCACAACCTCTTCTAGACCTAACCAAACACCTACCTCTTCTCGCTACCACCCTTAATGTCCTCCACCTCTAACCTTCCCCTCATGCCAAAAACACCTAGATCAGACTGCTCGCCGCGAGCAACAAGAGAGAAGATCTAAAGGACTCGCATGTTTTGTGATGAACCCTTCACTCCGGCCACCAACTCAAACATAGACGTTCCCACATCTTTGTGCTTGAGGCTAGTGATGATGAAGAAGACCACCCTCCTGTACCTGAACCAGAAATTCAGCCTGAAACTCACACAGCCACCCCTACACCTTCTGACCTACCACAACTTTCCTTGCAAGCCTTAACTGGTGTTTCCAACTATAACACGATGAGAGTGACTGCCTTGTATGAAAAGAAGATGATACAGGTCCTCCTTGACAGTGGAAGCACTCATAATTTCTTGGACTTGGATATGGCTCGTAAATTAGGTTGTAAACTTGAGGAAATTACTCCTAAGAGCATTACGGGTGGTGGAGGTCACAAACTCCATGTTTTATATATTTGCAGGGGATTTACTTGGACCTTCCAGCAGACTCGGTTCATCACGATGTGTGTTAGTACTACCACTGGGGTGCTATGATTTAATCTTGGGAATAGAATGGCTAAGATCACTTGGTCCGGTTATGTGGGATTTCTCCAAATTGCAGATGGAATTCACTTATAATAATAAGAAATTTGTGCTCAGGGGTGCCAAATCTCCTGAAGTTAAGCTTATTGGGAACAAATCTTTTGCTAAGGTAGTAGAACAAGGTGCAGAGATGTGTTTTATGTTCTTTGAATGACTCGGGTGTGGATTTTTCATTCCTTCTTGTCACCTATTATACAATGACGAGGTAAGCACATCGTTCCTAATTCTATAAATCAGTTGATTGCTACTTATAATGATATCTTTGCTGAACCTACTAGTTTACCTCCTCCTAGATTGACTTTTGATCACAAAATTCCTCTTAAGGAGGGCACTATTCCTTTCAATCTTCGACCTTATAGGTATTCGGTTATTCAGAAAGATATAGTGGACAAGTTAGTGTCTGAACTCATGCAGCGAGGCATAATTCAAAGATAAAGAATGACGACCACTTTTTGCTTCTCCTTGTTCTTGTTAGGAAGAAAGATGGTTCTTATAGACTTTGTGTGGATTATCGAAGGTTAAATAGCCACACTATCAAAGATAGATTTCCTATTCCCTTGATTGAAGATCTTATGGATGAATTATGTGGTGCCACTATATTTTCTAAACTTGATCTGAAATCAGGCTACCATCAGGTGAGGATGGCACCTGGGGAGGCATTCAAAACTGCATTTAAGACACATTCAGGCCATTTTGAATACCTTGTTATGCCATTTGGCTTAACTAATGCCCCTGCCACTTTTCAGTCCCTTATGAACTTTGTCTTTGAGTCATTTTTGCGAAAATTCATCATTGTTTTCTTTGATGATATTTTGATTTATAGTAAGACTTTAGAAGATCATATTACTCACCTTACTCTTGCTTTTCAAACCTTGAGAGATCATTCTTTATTTCTCAACAAGTCTAAGTGTTGTTTTGCTACTAACAAAGTAGAGTATCTTGGTCACTTTATCACTGCAGTGAGAATTTCTCGACCCTTCTAAAATTATCTTGTTACTTTCGCCTATTCTACTAATATCAAGCATTTGAGAGGTTTTTAGGTTTGGCGAGCTATTACATGAGTTTATCAAGGATTTTGGTAAAATAGCTAAGCCTCTTACGGATCTTTTGAAGAAGGATTCCTTTATTTGGACTCGGGAGGCTACTACTGACTTTTCAACAATCAAGATTGCTCTTAGTTCTGCTCCTGTGTTGGCTTTACCTAATTTTTCAGAAACTTTCACTTTGTGGAGACCGATGCAAGTGGTCGTGGCATAGGTGCCGATTCGATGCAACATCAACACCCCATTGCTTATATCGGCAAAGCTCAGGACCAAGACAACAAAGCTATGTCCATTTATGAGCGTGAACTCTTAGCAATTGTATATGCGGTTCGAGAAACGGGTGCCTACCTATCTCATGCTCCTTTTATTATCAAGAGCAGCACGAGAAAAGTATCAAGCACATTTTGTGAGCAACGTCTCAACACTCCATTCCAGCATGTTTGGGTCACTAAACTTATGGGGTTTGAATTTGAAATACAGATAAAGAGGGATCGCCAACAAGGTCTGCGATGCCTTATCCAGAAGCGAGGGGCGAGTTACTACCCATGTTACTCAATAGTCTTTGAAGAGGTTTGTTTGAAGCTATTAAACACTCTTGGTTAATCGATGCTTCTCTCGCAAACCATTATTGCGCACTCTCTACCTCTCCTTCTTCACATCCAAAATTTACTTGGGTAAATGGTGAGTTAAGAAGACTTGGTAAGTTGGTGGTTGGTTACGATCTTAGAATCAAGAAAACTATCCTTTCTTGGTCGCATGATTCTTCCTTGGGTGGACACTCGGGTAAGGATGCTACCTTAGCTCGTGTTAAGTCCCTTTTCTTTTGGAAAGGCATGGCAAAGGAAATTTCGATTATATTCGAAGATCGCATGCGTCATCAACAAAACAAAACCGATCATCTTTGCATATCCGTGGTTATTCTGACCTTTTACGATCCCTAATAATGTTTGGCAAGACATTAGTATGGATTTTATTGAAGGGTTGCCCACCTCATATGGAAAGCAAGTCATTTGGGTAGTAGTTGATAGACTATCCAAGTATGCTCACTTCATCGCTTTTGCTCATCCCTACCACATTTCATCGATGTTGCTCGGGCTTTCTTGATCATGTTTTTAAGTTGCATGGCATGCCTTCCCTCACCACCAGCGACAGAGATCCCATCTTTATTAGTAACTTTTGGAATGAATTCTTTAAGTTACTGAGGGTCACTTTGCTTAAATCTTCACTTACCACCCCCAAACAGATGGCCGACCCAAGTTGTCAACCAGTGTCTTGAGACTTACTTGCGTTGCATGTGTTGAGATAACCCTTCCCGATGGTCTAAATGGATCTCACTTCTTTGAATGGTGGTATAACACCACCTATCACACCTCTACTAGGCACACTCCATATGAATTGGTACATGGACAACCACCTCCTATCCATTTACCATATCCGCTAAGGAATCTCATTCCATTTCGGTTAATGAGAACACTCTCATTTCGCGAGGAGATGATTAAATTGTTGAAGTTTCACCTTCAAAGAGCTCGAGAATAGGATGCTTGTAGGCTAATAGGCATCGGTCGAGACAGAATTTTGAAATTGGTTCTTATGTGTTTGTCAAGTCATGGCCACTATAGACAACTCACTTCGCAAAAACTCACCACCATCATAAGTTACTTCCTAAGTTCTTCTGGTCCCTTCAAGGTTACGGACAAGATTGGCAACATCGCTTACAAATTGCGAACTTCCTCTCTCTCGCTTCAATTCCATAATGTGTTCCATGTGTCACAATTAAAGTTATGTCCTAATCCAAATTGCGCTTCTACTATTCCTCCGCCTCTTCTTGAACTAGATATCTCTTGAAGCTTTCAAACCGTAAGCTATTGCGGGAGAAAAATGGTTAAGAGAGGTCATACTGCCGCTACTCAAGTCTTGGTTAAATGGCGAGAATCATCCCATTGAAGAAGCTACTTGGGAATTCTACAAGGAGATGCTCAAGAAATATCTCGACTTCCACCTCGAGACAAGCGGTGTTTTCCATGGAGGGGTATTGTGGACATAGATACCCCTATTTTACAAAGTTCTTGTTTCATTGATTGCAATTGTTCTTTGTTTTACTATTTCAATTAAAATTCCTCGCCTTTCTAGAAGCTGCGTGAGTAATCTGTAATTCCTAGGGTTTCATTTTCTTTCCTAGGATTTGTTTTGCAAATGATTCGTACATTGATAGTATCAATTGTACAATCATTTCTTTGTCATTACCGTTGTATTCTTTGCGATTACTATTTATAGTACCCGACCTCTTTTTAATCAAGCAATCAATATCAATTTCATAAACTCTTCTCTCACCTCTTTCTCTCTATACCTGTGACCTAGGATTCTGCATCAACGAGCTGTATTCTTCCTCATTACAGCTCCTGAGCTTAATCCAGAACTTTAACGGTGCTTCAGAGCACCCTAGAGTTCCTGTGTTCTTAGTCTGGCAGAATTTCTGTCTCACTGAGCATGGTGAGTGTGATGACTAATGGATGAGGCAAATGGCTAGGAGGTAGAAAGTAGATTGAGAGGGTTGCGGTGAAGATTAGTGAAGCAAATAGAGAGAGGAAAAATAAGGAACAGAACTGGAAAACAGGACAAGGGTGAGTAGGAAAATTTATCTCTAATCACGCCCATGTCCGGTTGGTTTCTAATCATGCTTTAACCCATAAAATAATAATTTAATTGGTAAAGAGGATAAGATAAGTTTATTTCCAAATCAAATTATTTCCTTTTAGTTTCTTTTGATTTTGCAGAACATTTTTAAAACATGGATGAGAACGAAAAGTCTAAGCAAATCAGGATCATGTCAACTTAATTAAAGGATGTTGTCGCCTGTCGGTTCCTTATTAGAATTGAAATATCCCACAAATAGTCTACCAAGTGATTACTATAGAAGAGTCAAAAGCAAAAGCAATCTTAGTAGATCTCAACAGTTCCAAAGCGTAAAGGAAAATGGAGTCAAAAAGAGTATCCTGGAATTGTATTAGTATATATGTACAAATTGTATCTCTACCAAAATCCATGGAGAATAAGTAAAATAGAAACAGATTAGACAAATATCAAACTAAAATGTATTTATTTAAAATTTTGGATATGCATTTCACACCTACAATGTCATCATTTGCAGAGGGTGAACTTTGAATGAAATAGTCCATTACTTCATATTTGAGAATGGAATAGCAAAGGAAAAAGGAAAAAGAAAAAAAGAGGAAGAACAAGAGTTACAGGATGGGTTTATCTAGAGAAGACAACAACATATTTGAGCATGTAATGGTTAATCAGTAATACTTAGTGTATTTGCTGGTATAGCAGCACTTAGTTTATTTACTCTGCATTTTTACTGTTCCATTAAGGTCTAGTTACTGTTCCATTGAAGTTACAAGTTTATCCTTTGTATTGTGTGCCTTGCACATGTCCGATGTAACTGAATGATCACACCTTTATCATGAATGGAATATTTTGTGATACTCATCATTGATATCACAACAAATTTGATCCTTCTCTCTCTTACTTCACTATTCTCGTGCATTTCCATTACTAGCATATCCGAGGAGTGTTCTTCCCTCATTCCTCCATAGCGGTGATAGGATCTTACCGGAATTGTTTCCCTAAGATCCAATTACTATTACAAGTGGTATCAGTAGTCCTTTTTTGGTACTCTGTTTTCTTCGCGTTTCCGATGGCATCAGGAACTCGCTCTGTTACTACCATCGCTGATCTCAACAAAAAGCATGACGACAAGCATGCTGAGTTGAGCTCGCGAATGGAGCAACTCTTTGCTGGTATGGAGGAAATGCGCACCATGTTGCGGGAGCAAGTTCAAACGGAGAGCTCGGTGAACAATGGCATGCGTGGCCGAGGTCACCCATCGGGAGGTACTGGTCCTACTGGGTTGTATGCAACTCGGATCTCCAAGGTTGATTTCCCCAGATTTGATGGTCGTAACGTGAAGGAATGGTTGTATCGTTGCGATCAGTATTTCCGGCTTGACGAGACGCCGCCGGAGAATATGGTGCGTTTGGCTTCAATTCACATGGAAGGCTTGGCTCTCCAGTGGCATTTGAACTATATCCGACGCAAATTCGACATCTATCCTCCATTGTCTCAGTACGTGACCGATATTGTGACTCGCTTTGGTGAAGTTTATGAAGACCCACTCTCTTCTCTCATTCAGGTCAAGCACACCGGCAAGGTCCAGGAATACATCGACGCTTTTGAGCTCGCTCAAACTCAAGTATCTCTCTTACCAGAACACGCTTTAAGCATATTTCTTTCTGGTTTGGAACATAATACTCAGATGCAAGTAAGGATGTTTAATCCCACTGATATTGCTCATGTTGCTAGCCTAGCCCGTTTGTATGAATCCTCCAAAGCCCCTCCTATACTTTGCCCTACCCAGAAATTTAGCTCTAGCTCATCCTCTTTCCACAATTACTCCAAAACTCACCTCGGCAAACCAGCAACCACCTCGGCAAACATCACCACCTCGGCTCTCTCTATTCCTAACCAGCCCCAAACAGCTTCCCCAATCACCAAAAACACAAACTACAAACCTGCAGGAACCTTTACTCATGCTCAAATGGAGGAGAGGAAGGCTAAAGGTCTTTGTATGTACTGTGACAAACCCTTTACACCAGGTCACCACCTTAAGCATCGTCGAGCTCAGTTTTTGATGCTGGAGGCTGAAGGTGATAGTGATGAGGGCGAGGAACCTGAACACTCTAGTGAAGCTAGTGCTGACAGTTCAAACTGATAGCCCCACTCTTTCCCTCCATGCCTTATCTGGTACTCCTACTCATCAAACCATGCGAGTTACGGGCATGTACATCAAGAGATTGTTGCAGATACTAATTGACAGTGGTAGCACACACAATTTTCTTGACTTGGATGCTGCTAAGAGGCTCGGGTGCAGGCTTGAGAAAATCAAACCAATGTCTGTTACTGCAGGGGGTGGAAACAAAATTGCAGCAATGTACATTGTTCGTGGTTTAACTTGGCAGCTACAACAATGCACATTCACTTGTGATGTCTATGTATTACCTATTGTATGCGTTGTGATTTGATCTTGGGTGTCCAATGGTTGAAATCTCTTGGTAAGATTATTTGGGATTTTGATCAACTCCAAATGGAGTTCACGGTGCAAGGCAAGAAATGCTCTTTGAGGAGTGCTAAGACTCCATCAAACAAGCTCATTAACAGCAAGAAATTTAATCAATCTTTAAATTCTGAAGCCGAGATTTGTTTTCTCAGATTTGGATATCGCTACACCTACCTTGTCTTGCCTAAGCTTCACCATCGTCTATGGAAGTCGATACTTCGATTTGCCACAAAGATCGCAGACTGCTTGTTGATTTTGAAGATATTTTCCAGGAACCGTCTGACTTACCACCTCGGAGACCTGGTTTCGACCACAAGATTCCTCTCAAGGATGACATCATTCCTTTTAATCTTCGTCCTTATAGGTACTCTATTGTTCGTAAAGATCTTTGTTGACAAGTTAGTGGCGATATGCTTGCTCGCGGATTATTCGACACAGTGATAGTCCTTTTGCTTTACTTTCTTTTTGTCTTGGTGAGGAAAAAAGATGGTTCGTGGCGTTTATGTGTTGACTACAGGCGCCTTAACAAGCACACTATTAAGGATAGGTATCCTATACCACTCATTGAAGACTTGATGGATGAGTTGGGGTCTGCTACGGTTTTTTCCAAACTTGATTTACGATCTGGTTTCAATCAGCTTCAAATTGCAGAAGGTGACGAGGCTAAGACTGCTTTCAAAACTCATGGAGGCCATTTTGAGTATCTTGTGATGCCTTTTGGGCTCACCAATGCTCCTCAAGATATTTCCAAAGCTCATGAACTTTATTTTTACTCCTTTCCTTCGCAATTTTGTAATTGTCTTTTTTGATGACAGTTTGGTTTATAGCCCTACTATTGATGCCCATGTTGATCATTTGAGGCAGGTGTTTGAGACAATTAGAAGCAATAACTTGTTCCTCAAGAAACAGAAATGTCACTTTGCTACTTCACGAGTGGAATACCTTGGTCACTTCATTTCTCATGGCCAGGTCTTCACCGATCCATCCAAAGTTCAGGCTGTTAAGGAGTGGCCTACGCCTACTGACCTCAAGCAATTGCGTGGCTTCTTGGGTTTATCTGGATATTATAGACGTTTCGTACGTGACTATGGCAAGATTGCAAAACCACTCACTGATTTACTGAAGAAAGACAACTTCCTCAGTGCAAGAAAGAGGCTACAGCAAAGATTTCTTCAACTCGAGGAAGCTCTTATATCTTCACTGTTCTTGCCTTGCTCGATTTTTCAAAGACATTTGTTGTGGAGACCGATGCAAGCGGGCAAAGGAATTAGTCTTTGTGCTCATGCAAGATCACCATCCAATTTCCTATATCAGTAAATCTCTTGGCCTTAGACAACAATCTATGTCTGTGTATGAACGAGAACTCTTGGCAATTGTTTATGCAGTGCAAAAGTGGGGTGCTTACCTCTCTCACAGACCCTTTGTTATCAAGTCTGACCAGAAGAGTATCAAGCATTTGTTGGATCAAAAGCTCAACACTCCCTTCCAGCAGGTGTGGATGTCAAAATTGATGGGTTTTGACTTCGAAATTCAGTACAAGACAGGCTCTTCGAATGTAGCTGTTGATGCTCTCTCGCGGCAACCTGGTGCCGAGTTATTGCCCTTGTTGTTGAACAATGCTCATGATGATTTGTTCACTCTAATCAAAGACTCTTGGTCTTCTGATCCACATTTGCAGAACATTATTCGTGACCTGCAGACAGATCCTAAATCTCATCCAAAGTATACTTGGTTTAACACTGAACTTCGCAGGAAGGGCAAGCTACTTATTGGGAACAATTCTGACCTGAAGCGCATCACTTTGAAATGGCTTCATGATTCTTTTGTGGGAGGACACTCTGGTCGTGATGTCACAGCTGCAAGGGTGAAATCTCTCTTCTATTGGAAGGGAATGAATAAGGAGATTCAGAATTACATTCGGGCTTGTGATGTTTGCCAAAGAAACAAGCCTCAACTTGACAAGTCTCCTGATCTTCTTCAACCTCTCCCTATCCCTCACCGTGTATGGGATGAAATTAGCTTGGATTTCATTGAAGGGCTCCCCTCCTCCCAGGGTAAACAAGTCATTCTGGTGGTTGTTGATCGCTTGAGTAAGTATGCTCATTTTCTTACTCTTTCTCATCCTTACACAGCTTTGGATGTAGCACAATTGCTCCTGGATCATGACTTTAAACTACACGGTATGCCATCAATGGTTGTTAGCGACAGGGATCCCATATTTCTCAGCTCTCTTTGGAATGAATTGTTCAAATTACAGGGTGTCCAGTTGAACAAATCCACTGCATATCATCCTAAGTTATGGTCAAACCGAGGTTGTGAATAAATCACTTGAAACATACCTTCGTTGTATGTGTTCTGATAAGCCAACTACTTGGTCTAGATGGATTTCCCTTGCTGAATGGTGTTACAATACACATCTGCATTCTTCTATCAAAACCTCTCCCTACGAGGTTGTCTATGGCCAAAGCCCTCCTTTGCATCTTCCTTACCTCCCTGGTGAATCTGCAAACCCAGAGGTTGATAGAACTCTCACTGCCAGAGAATCTGTCATCAAGCTTCTCCAATTCCATTTGTTGCGTGCTCAAAACCGTATGGCACAGCAAGCAAATAAGCAGAGGTCTGAAAGAGAGTTTAAGGTTGGTGACTCAGTTTTTTTAAAGCTGCAACCTTATATAGGTGTAATCGCAGCAGCAACAGTCGCTTTCACAAGCTCAATCCTAAATATTATGGACCTTTCAAGGTGATAGATAGGATTGGTGCCGTTGCATATAAGCTAGAACTGCCACCTACTGTTGCTATTCATGATGTGTTTCACGTGTCCCAATTGAAGCTATGTGTCGATCCTCGCATCGCCTTTGCATTTACTCCACCTTACCTGCCGCTTTCATTGTCGATAAGGTCCCTTATGCGGTCTTGGAGCGAAAAATGGTTAAGCGTGGTAATATTGCTGCTACAAAAGTGCTGGTACAATGGTTGGGTGAGCCATAGAAGATGCAACTTGGGAATTTTACTATGATCTTCAACAAAAATTTCCAAACTTCACTCCTTGAGGACAAGGATCGTTTTAAGGGGAGGGTATTGTAATGGTTAATCAGTAATACTTAGTGTATTTGCTGGTATAGCAGCACTCAGTTTATTTACTCTGCATTTTACTATTCCATTAAGGTCTAGTTACTGTTCCATTGAAGTTACAAGTTTATCCTTTGTATTGTGTGCCTTGCACATGTCCGATGTAACTGAATGATCACACCTTTATCATGAATGGAATATTTTGTGATACTCATCATTGATATCACAACAAATTTGATCCTTCTCTCTCTTACTTCACTATTCTCGTGCATTTCCATTACTAGCATATCCGAGGAGTGTTCTTCCCTCATTCCTCCATAGCTGGTGATAGGATCTTACCGGAATTGTTTCCCTAAGATCCAATTACTATTACAGAGCAACTGAGCAAGGTGAGTGTGGTGATTAGGAGGAATGTCACGCAAGGATGAGGCAAATGACAAGGAGGTAGAGAGTAGATTGAGAAGTCTATGGTGAAGATTAGAAGCAAATAGAGAGAGGAAGAGAAAGGAAATGAACCGTAGAAAATGACATGGGAGAGTAGAGAAATTTATCTCTAATCATGCTTTTGCTATTGGTTTCTAATCGAACCTTAACCCATAGAATAATAATTTAACTAGTAAAAAGGATATGATAAGTTTATTTCTAATTCTAATTATGACCTGTTAGTTTTTTAGGCTATGCAGAATCATGATGGATGGGAAATGAGGGTCCGGGCAATTCATAATATCATGTGAACTTATCTAACTTAATTAAAGGATGTTGTTGATGGTTACTTATTGGAATTGCAATATCCCACAAATTTTCTAGCTAGTGATAAAATAACTATTGAAGAGCCCAAAGCAAAAGCAATATCAGGAGCATCTCAACGGCTCCAAAGCATAAAGGGAAAATGTTGTGAATAACTATACATGTACAAATTGTGTATGTACCTAAGAGACTTGTAGTTTTATCCATGACAATATACTAAAACTGGGGGGGAGACCAAGGGAAATAGAAATAGATGGGACAAAAACCAAACTGAAAAATATTTAATTTGACACTTACGATGTCAACAGTTGCAGAGGGTGAGTTTTGGATGAAAAAGTCAATTGCTCCATCAGGTATGTATCCATATGGTTCCAAAGCTTTAATGGCTTTTTGCAACTTCAAATTTCCTTTCCATGGCTTACCACATGCTACTTCATGAATTACAAGTCTCCGACTCATCATGGTTAATATTTGTTCACGCAAGTATTCTTTATCCTGGGACAGTGTTACTTGGAGTGACTTCAAGTTACTCCATGAAGTGTACTTGCTCTTCAATAAGTTAGAGTTTGAAATTTTGTAGAGAGCCTAAAAAAATAAGTAGTGAATTAGGAGCAGTAAGCAGTAACTAGAAATGCAATAAGTAGTGAATTAAGTAAAGGTTGGAACCTGAAGAGTATTTGCGGATATTGTCAGCGATTCCAAATTCACAAGATCTATTAGCAGCCAAATGAGCATCACCCCAGCTTCATAGGAACATGTAACATATGCATCAATACTCGCATGTTTTACGCAAGAAAGAGAGCTGCCAGAGATTTCCTGATAAGGATTGGCATTAAAAGTAAAGTTACAAAGACTAGGAGCAGATAACTGGATATTCAAAAATCGATACATTGTATCGATAACCAAATCGACAAGCATAACATTTGATATAAAGAGACTAGTTTGTCCACCTTTCTCAGGTGGTCTACAATGCTTAATGATCAAATTATTCAATTTGTTGAACCCTGAAAATGGCTCAGCACCACCATCATCTCCATTGCGAAAGACTAACCCGTTTAGTTTCAAATAGGTTAAAGCAGGCAAATTCAGAGAATTTGGAAATACTAGATGGTCAATATATCTGCACTTGAGTTTAAGACATTCCAATCTGTGACAAGAAAACAAGAAATTTGGAATCCTTTTAATACCATGATAAAATAGACTTAATCGCTTGAGATTTTGATTTCGTGAAGCACCGAACGTTTCAATAGTTTCGAGTAGATGAGGTTCTACCGGTAACTTGATGGTTTCAAAACTGAAAGCAATTAGCGCTATGGAAGGATCGTGAAGAGATAGAACCTGATTCGTGAATTCGGTGAAGTGCTTAAGAGTTCTAAAGGGTCTATCGGTAAAAGAAAGTGTTTGAAGACCTCTCCAGAGATGCTTCCATCTTCTAGATAATAAGCAAGTTTGAACTGCGTTTTCAATGCTCAAAAACGACAGTATCTGAATCAAAACACAATCTGGTAAGTCGCTTAGCTTGTCGTTATTGTGCTCATGTGTTCCTCCCTTCATCATCTCCGAAGGAAGCAAGTTTCAGAAAATAGAAGAAGAACGAAATCTGGACTGGAGTTTCAATTGATGGATCTTCCTATTCTTTTAATACCCCCTTCTCCCTGTTTGGTGCAGTTCGCATCTCTGTAAGTGGTGGTTACTGGTTTGCAGTTGCAGAGCATGGAATGTATATTCTAGGTTAGAGATGATGATGATGCTAATTGGGCTTAGAGGCCCAATTATTTAATAATGGTTTTTTGGGTTTTTTTTTTGTACCCCCACCCCATCCCTTCCCACCCCCACCCACACTGAAAACCCCAAAATACCCTTCTGAAAACGTATTTTTTTTTTAAATTTTTTTGGCCAATCGTATATACACCTGAGGGGGGTATATATACGACCCTTTTTTTGCCCATCGTATATACACCCCCAGGCGTATATACGATTGGTATAACCTCACTTTAATCGTATATATGCCTTGAGGGGCATATATACGACTTATTTTGCCCATCGTATATACACCCCCAAGCGTATATACGATTGAAAAAACCTCACCTTAATCGTATATACGCCTTGGGGGTGTATATACGATGGGCAAAAAATAGGTCGTATATATACCCCCTCGTGTGTATATACGACCCCCATTGTATTTTTTTAAATTTTTTTAAGTCAAATAAAAATTATATAAGTCGCGAAAATAGGTTTTGTGTGTAGTTCGTTAAAAGCGTGGCGATGTTATCGTCGAACGAATAATTTAGGCTAAAAAATCGGTTTTGGGCAACATACTCCGATCGTAATGAAACCACGACCATTAGAAGCGAAAAAATCAAGAATCAAGACTCGTAGAAGGGACTTCTTACGGGACTACTACCTCAAAATCCCAAATTCCATCGTTTACTATTTTTACGATTTTTTTAATTTTTCATAGTCTCCAAAAATCTAAAAAATTTGCATAGCCTTATTTTGGTTTTGTTAGATTTTTAGTGGTGTTTTTATAATTTTTGGAGTAGTTTTGACTAGTTAACGAATTTTTAGTAGACTTTTAGTAATAAAAATTAAAACAAATTATTAAAAAAATTAAAAACCCATCGTATATACCCCTTTGAAGACGTATATACGATTGGACATAAAATAGCCATCGTATATACATACTCAAGGGGTATATACGATTTTCTTATTTTTTTAAAAAAAAATTAAGTTTTCAAGGGCATTTTGGGGTTTTTGGTATTGGGTGGGGGTGGGAGGGGATGGGGTGGGGGTCCAAAAAAAAACACCCTGGTTTTTTTTGTACACCCACCAATCCCCATAAATCCCAAAATGCCCCTTTAAAAACTATTTTTTTTAAAATAAATAAATAAATCGTATATACGTCTTGAGTACGTATATACGATGCCTATTTTGAGTCTAATCGTATATACGTACTCAAAACGTATATACGATGGGTTTTTTTTGTTTTTTTAATGAATTGTTTTAATTATTTTACTAAAAGGCTACTAAAAATTCTTTAAAGAGTCAAAACTATCAAAAAAATTAGAAAAACACTACTAAAAATCTAACAAAACTAAAATAAGTCTAAGCAAATTTTTTTAGATTTTTTGGAGACTATGAAAAATTAAAAATATTCATAAAAAATAGTAAACGATGGAATTTGGGATTTTGAGGCCATAGTCCCATAAGAAGTTTCTTCTAGGGGAGTCTTGATTGTTGAATTTTTTCGGATTTAATGGCTGTGGTTTCATTGCGATCGGAGTAGGTTGCCCGAAAACCGATTTTTAAGCCTAAATTATTCGTTCGACGTATAACATCGTCACGTGTTAACGAACTACACACTAAACCTATTTTCACGCCTTAAATAATTTGTATTTGACTAAAAAAATTAAATACAGAAAACAATGGGATCGTATATATGTTCAAATGCACATATATACGACCCTAAACATTAACCCATCGTATATACACCCCCAAGGCGTATATACGATTGATGTGGGGGTGGACCAATCGTATATACGCTTGAGGGGGTGTATATACGATGGGTTAATGTTTAGGGTCGTATATATGTGCATTTGAACATATATACGATTGGACAAAAAAAATTTAAAAAAAAGTATGTTTGGTCAATGGTATTTTGGGGTTTCACTATTATGTGGGGGTATGGGGGAAGATGGCAGGGGTACAAAAAAAAACCCTTTAATAAAAGCCCTTTATTTTTCTATACCGCTCAGTAGTTCGTTTGTTAGGCCCATGCTTCATCCAACCACCCCCCCCCCTCCTACTCACTAGAACCACCAAACCACCCTTTATTCCCAAAATACCCCTGGACGGTGGAGAGGGTTCGGCGCACGGCGGATCGATTTGGATCGGCACACGCTTAGTCAAAACATAAATTTGGGGTGTTTGAGTAAATTTTGACTAGTTGAGCGCAGCGAGATTCGATCAAGTTCGATCAACCGTGCGCCGAACCGTGCATAATCTTTATAAAAAAATAAAAACCAAATTTCAGTAAAGGCTTTTGTCTTTTCACACCAAAAAGGGGGTTCTAGTGAGTAGAGGGGGGTTATACAAAGCATGGGCCGTTTGTTATTATGAAGTTCTTCTTTAAATTTTTGCTAAGAGACTATGTATTACTATTACTTTTTACCAAACGTCTTCTATATATATATATATATATATATATATATATATATATATAGTTTTAATTGAATTTTAAGTTTAAATTTATTTTGGTAATTTCACACCCAAAATCAATTTCGATCCAACATATTCAAACAACAAGAATTAGTAAAAATCACTTTAAGAATTATAATATGGTAGTTTATAAAAAATATATAATTTTTGGTTTGACTACTTTATGTGCTTAATGATCTATATAAAATGATGACTTCTCTTTCAACTAGAAGATTAGGGATCAAAAGCTATTTGGGATTAGGCTTAAATATGTTTTTCGTCCCTGTAAATATAACGATTTTTCAAATAAGTCACTGCAAACTTTTTTTCTTAAAAATGTCCTTGCAAAATAACATTTTTTAAAAAATACCCATCTGTTGAGTATTCTGTTAGCATTTGCTGACGTCGCTAACGGAGCTCCATATTGGCATATTTGATTTTTTAAAAAGTCCTTGTAAAATAACTTTTTTCAAAAATACCCTTTTGTTATTTTCTTTTATTTTAAATTGCTAACTTGGATCTATATTCCTATTTTACCCTCACCCTCTCTTCCTCCCTATTTGTCCCTCTCCTCCCTCCCTACTTGAAACCATTTTTTTGTTTCCACGTGCAAATATTTGAAAACTGAAAGCAGAATGAAAACAAAAAGCAATTTTGCAGTTTAGACTGGAATGGGTGGATACCAATATACCATGAAAAGTTATCCTTTGATGCTTTTACCCATAGTAAGACAGTTTTTTGCAGAAGTTTTATGGGTGATGCATCAATAAGGTACCCACCTTACACAGATACGAAGTAGAGTGGTTTTCTGGCATAATTCGAGCTCGTTTTGGATGGTGATAGAATTTAATTTATTTTGAAATATGGCTGCTAGTGATATGCATCTTTCTCTTGATTTTCTTGTATTTTAATGTTCCCATTGGTTTCATTGTTACAATTTTTTAAAATAATAAATGTATTGACATCAAGGAAGGTATGTGTGTTTGGTAAAAGCTAATTCGTTGTTGATATTTCTACCTATCAGAGACCGTGCTAATTGTGATAGTAAGTACCACTTGAGTTTTTATGTCAAGGTTTACAAAATGCAACTTAGCCTACAAAACGTTATTTACTTGAGTTTATACTTTACGGTACTACAAAGGTTAGGAAATTTCCTATATTCAATAGCAAAAAGAAGCATAATAGATTACTTTTGTAATCTTTATTCCTTTCATCCATCTATCCTACTCCGGGGTTATGTCAGTTTCTCGGGAGTGAAGTCTTAGGGAAGCGCTCTGCGTCTTTGACCTGAAAAAGCTTGACAGAGCATTTAAGCTCGGAATCAAGTAAATATTGACTGAGCATTGAAGCTCGGAGTCAATTGGGTCTTGACTGAGCATTTAAGCTCGGAATCAAGAGGGTCTCGACAGAGCATTTAAGCTCGGAATCGAGAGGGTCGAAGTCGCTGAGAACTTCTTCCATCGGTCCCAAATTTGAACATTTAAGTCCACAGGATAGGAGAAGGTTGTGCTTGTGGAAGCACGGGTCGAAGTCGCCCTTGGACTTCTTCCTCCGGTCTTTGACTTGACATTCAAGGCAAGCCAAAGGGGAGGATGGTTCGCGCCCCCAGTCCCCCGTCTTGGCGTTTTAGCCCGAGTCAATGGAGGTTGGAGACGCGAAGCAATGGTGTTGACTGTTGAGGGTCGTTGTGGACCTGAGCCGCTGTGGGCCTCGCCTGCACCCCGTGATGGAGTGTGCGTGCTCGGAATCACGGAGGGCTTTCTTTTATGGACTCGCCTCATCCCTTCGTCCGCCGAGTGGCCCACTCGGTGTCAGATAGGGGGAGAGGGGCGTATTCACGAATCGAGAGCCAATGTCGTCGTTCGTCCTATTTGTCAAAAAACAAAGTTACTTGAAACAAAGAGTCGTTTCATTTTATGGTAATAAAAGTGTGAATTTGGTACATTTGTTGTTTGAATGCACAATTAGCTATAGTAAATCCTAAATTTAGTTGTGTTCTAGGTCCTCGGAATCGGGTCTTTGGAGACTGTTTAAAGTTGGTACGCTTCCTTGCCGGTCTTGGATACCACCCGATACGGTCCTTCCTGAAGTGATATATAGAGTCACAAGAAGAGGGGGGTTTGAATTGTGACCCTTTGAAAATTTATATCCTGCAACTTAGAAAATGTTCTCACAAGTTTATACTTGGAGATGAGATAGTTAGCGTAAAACAATTTCACAAGACATACTCTTCTTGAGTAGGTTCCATACATTGAACCTTCTTTATGTTGAGTAGGTTCCACACAATGAACCTTCTCTAGTTAAGTAAGTACAATTCATAATGAGTCTTGTGTTGTATTTATGCATAGAAACATTTTGTACATGTGAAATTTATCCTTTTGTTGAACATGATCATTTAGTGCTTGATAACTTGAGGAGCATATTATCAAGAGATATATATGTGAAGGATAAACTCTTTAATGTAGAGAAGCTTATGAGGATGAAATTATTTCAGATTGAAGCTTCTATACATGCTTTTAAAACAGTATATGATTTATGCATAAAATACATGAGTAGGTTAGTAACAATAGATGATCAATATAAAATACTAACTACTCAATGAAGAAGGTTAGTAATAATAGATAATCAATATAGGATACTAACTTCTTAATAATGAGGGATAGTCATGAATAATAGCTTGTAAGAGAGATGTTGGTTTTAACTTGAGATTAAATCATAGATTATAAGTTCTTAGTTAAAAACCGTTTTGAGAAGATTGAAAATTAACCTTCTCTTAGTTTGAACAATGGTGAATACGTTATAGCATATTAGAAGATAGTAAGTGTTATACCCCAATTTTGTCCGTCTTCTTTTTCTGGTTCTACTCATCTTATTTAATTTATTTTAGCAAAATGCAGTCCAAAAAAGTCAAAAAATCAAATTTATTTTTATAATAATTTAGGAATGTCCAAGACTCCAAAGTGTCCGAAAATACAAAATCGATAAGCTAAAAAATACCAAAAATATAAAAAGGTTAACTGTTATTTGCCGGCTCACAATGGGTAAACGCAACAAACCCTTCTCCCAACAACAACACCACTGATGGAGGCGTCTTACAACTCCAGAATCAGCAGCTTGATCAACAAATACACCTCAAAGAGCTAGTTTTACAAGAGCTTGAAGAAAAAGTTAAAGACTTAAAAGGAAGACAAAAATCTTATGATGACTTAATTGCATTGAACCAACACCGGAATCAGTTGGTTGACGAAATGGGCCATGAGTTTGCGTGAGTTGAAGGGCTCAATTGAGAAAGCAAAGATAGTGTATGCTGATCATCTTCTCTCCAAGCTTGATCATCTTTCGAAGCTTCAAGATGCAATAGGATAAAATTAAATCTCGATAAAGCAAATGAAGTCGCTAGTTGTTATCTCCAATCAAGTTGTTTTAGAAGCTATATGAAGGAGCATATGCATTTATTTTCAAAAGAATTGATTGCTTGCAAGCATGGTAAAGAATTGACGTTAAAGAATTCGTTGCTCATTGATGTAAAGAATTGACAAAAATAAGGATAATGGTTCAATATTTGTTCAGTGATGCCAAAGTTGTGGTTGAGCTACTAAAATAGTCCCACATCGGATAAACATGAAAAGGATAGTGTGGAGTTTGGATTATAAAAGAAGTGTTTGTCCAAGTCAAAAGGGAGATCATTGGCGGGTTAAGTGGAGTTTGGATTATAAAAGAAGTGTTTGTCCAAGTCAAAAGGGAGATCATTGGCGGGTTAAGTGATCTTTTGGGTCAAAGCGTTTGCGGCTCATTTCACTAAAAACCCGTCTTTGATCATTTGGACGTTTTGAGTCGGCTTTTCGATTCTCAAAGCGATTCTTGCGGTCTTGGGGTCAAAATGGACCGGATAGAGTCCGGTTCGTGATTGACACAGTCGATTGCTCGATCGAGTTCGGCACTCGTCGAGTCCAAAGTTAGTTTTGTATTTATTTTGTTTATTTTTATGTACATATTTATTTATCATTTATTTATAATATAATCTATTTATTTATTTATTTGTTTATTGTTTATTTATATATCTATTCATATTTATTTATGTATATAGTTATTTATTTATTTTTTTAGCCTAGTCTTTATTAATTATCAGTTTTTGTCTTTTTTTATGCACAAATTAGTTTATTTCTTCAAAAATTAAATAAAGACTAAGTCGGTTGTACAACCTGGCAGGGTTAGTCATCATCCTAGGACCAATGAAAAGTACATCTGATTCAAGAATCCTAAAAACTTATAAGTAAATAAATAAATCACTTTTCCTAAAAATAGGGGACTAAGTCGGTTGTACAACGGGTTAGTCAATGTTCTAGAACTAATGAGTCAGATGATTCAGGGAGTTCTAGAATACCTATTCTAAAACCAACTCACCTAACATCAAACAAACTTCTTTCAAAAAACCTCAAAAATACTTTCAAAAGTAGGGGACTAAGTCGGTTGTACAATCGGGTTAGTCAGCGTCCTAGGAATCGATGGACATGCAGTTCAAGGAATCCTAGGACCCCTACACTAAAAAACACCAACCAACAAACCTTTTTCGGGAAGAACTACGTAGCTTTGATTCCTCCATTGCATCCGGAGGTACGTAGGAGCAAGAGTCCACTCTTGTCAAGCACTAAAAATTAAAAATTTAATTAAGTCTTTTCACTATAAATAAAAAGGGTAAATATTAATAAACCATAAATAATTAGACGAAGGATGTCGTGGGGTACTAATACCTTCCCCACGCATAACGACTCCCGAACCTTTAAACTTGTCTTATCCTAAAACTTAAAGGGATTTTCCGAATTTGCCCTTAAACTAAAATTTGGTGGCGGCTTCCTTTCGAACTTCGAAGAATCCATTCCCGGATTTTTCGGTCGCTACAGCTGGCGACTTCACTGGGGACTTAACGTTTTAGAGAGTCAAAACCTATTCTAATTAGTTGTAGGATTTAATTTTAACCCTTCCCTTATTTATTTATTTATTTATTTATTTATTTATTTTTGCATGTTTTATTTTTATGTGATATATAAACCATAGGATAGAAGACGATATTTGTATGAATGTTTGTTTTGTTTGCGACTTTGGGTTTATTTTAAACCGCTCCTACACACACACTGCACCTCTACACATCACACACACTGTGAGAAAATGTCCTCTACCGGACTTGAGTGCAAACCTAAGTTAAAACGAGATTGTGTAGTGATGGCTCATGGACGACGTCTCGTTGGGTGGTCACGAAAATCTCACCTAGAGTTTGATTCCTTTTGAGGATGCTATCCCTTCTAATAGCTTGCCTATTGTGTTGGGGTCGATATTCTTGACCGGGTCCTTGGCTCTAGGAACCTTGTGTAGGATTCTTTAGAACTACCCTTGTGAGGCACTATAAAAGAAACCTTAGACCCACTCCGTAAGATACCTTTTAGGGTCACAAAGGAGCTTCATACTCTTGCATTCAAACAAATATTTATGCATACCGTCTTTTATCAAAAAAATCAAAAACCAAAAACCATTATTTACTACATTTTTAGAAAATATACCACATGCATTTTTCTTTTCTTTGCACTACAAAAATAAATAAAATAAACATCTTATGTTGCATGCATTTTTATGACCCTTGTGGAGTTAAAAACTTTATTTTGGAGAGAAGCCATGCATGCTAAAGTCAAAATCAAACTTTGTACTTTACTCTCCAAATAAAAAGCTTATAATTCCCTGATGCGGTAGATAAACCACACTTTCATATTCATTCACTCTCATTCTCATATCATGCGCATTTCATTCATTCGCATTCTCATTTCATGTACATTCATTCATTCACATACTTACATCATGCATCAAAAAGTGAGCATAACTCTTATTCCAAAAAAACTTTGATGAGAGATGAGGCGTTTGTGAGAAATAAATCATTCTTCTTTGGGAAATTTAGCCATACTTAGTTGTGAGCTCAAGGTGTTTCAAGACACTCAATTTTTTCAAATTAATGTACTCGTTCACACATTTTTTCAACAAAGCGTTGCATTTCATCCACCCCATGATGAATGAACGAAATGGTCCACCAAAAATTTCTTTCATGTTAAAACTGATGTTAACTCTCTATGAAGCATTCGTGTAGTGATTTGTGTGTCACATGTGTCTTCATTCTTGTTTGAGTCAGTTAATGTCCCTACATTGTCATCATCCCCCGTCCAAGTCTTATCCCACCACGACCACCATAAAGTATTGAAATAACACTTGAGACCCTCACACTGGGGCAAATTTGTGATCTCCAAAATACCTTGTCAACATTGTATTCCTTGGTGCAAGTCCTTTACGAAAAAATCAAAAAGGCCCGTTAGGTTGAAAACTCGTAAGAGCGCCTAAGCAAAAATTAGGGCACACAAAAAGGAGAAATAAAGAAAAAGAGCAAGTATATAAAATAAGTAAATTATTGTCTTTAAATTATTTTTGAGAAAACAAGCAATCATGATTTGAAATGAAGTTGAACCATCTTTCCATATCCTCAAAAATCCCTTACCACCCACCTTCAGCCAAAAATCCTAAAAATCTCTCAATCACCCTAGACAAGGATCAATTCCGCATCAAAAAATGGTGCATCACTTTTATCAGCTCACTCAGCCAAAAAGAAACAAAAAGCACAAAAGAGTGAAGTCAAAAAAGTGGATTAAAAAATCCCAAAAAAAAACAAATTAGAAAAAACAAAGACAAAAGTAGTACAAGTTGTGGAGTCATTGCTTCACACTATTAAAGCATAAAGAGATCATTGTCTAAAATAAACCTCAAACACTTCTTTTGGCCTCAATATCCTACCCTCCATAAACCCTTAGCCACATTACAATCCTAAACAAGTCCATCCTACCATGAGACACATCAATTACTGTCTCAATAAAACCTCAAACACTCATTTGAGCCTAACAATCATTTCCTTCATATATCATCACCCATTAGCCAAGTTACATCACCAAATCATTTGTCCCATCAATCATCAAACACTTCATTGAGCCTAATAACCCCTTCTTTCACAAACCATTAACCATTAGCCAAATCATACTGCTCAATAAAAAATCATCCGTCCCATCAATCCTCAAACACTACTTTGAGCCCAATTATCATTTCCCTCATAAATCACTAAACCATCGGCCACGTTACAACCCTCTAGAGTTCATTACGATCAATGACCGATTGCTTTTGTTTTCTCAAAGTTTTAATCTTAGAACAAATAAGTTTATTTATTTACAATATGTTTGCTCAAAAAAAATGTATCTCAAAAAAAAAAACTCAAAATAAAGAAATCAAAAAGGGCTTGCACTCCAAAGGTTCATTCATGTTCCATTGATATAAAGGCAAGGGTTAGCGATCACCAAGTGCAGTTTTCATCATAGCAAACTCAAGACTATCATAGTCTAAGAGTCATTCTAAAGATAACCAAAAGGTTTATGCTAGGATCGTCACCTAGATCCCAAAGTGGGGAAATCCTTTCACCATTTGTTCCACTTAAGCTTGGGGAAATGTGTCCAACGTCCATTTCACACCACACACAGTCTAAACATACATACCAGACCAACTCAAAAAACCCATAGCTCTAACTCTGTTACCTTTCACAATCTCACTAAAGCCAACCATTCGAAATACCATTCCAAGTGGGGCAATCTTGTCGCTCTTCACTCCACCTTCAAATGGGAACATTCACCATACACCCATCTCATCCCCTTGTTATATCCACATCAACAAAACCATACCGGGGCAATTTCTCAACTCGTTACCCTATATGTTGCTACTCTAGTCAGGGCAATCCTGTCCTTACCATAAATGGGGCAACACCAAACTATGGCTTGAGACAAAATCTATTGCTTTCCACCTTTCATTCCAAAGCCAATGCATTCCCCATTCATCATTTTTTACACCTCTAGCTTGTTAGCACTAGACAGGGGCAAGTTATTCACTCACAATCATCAAATCTAAATTGGGGCAATCTCGTATTTCTTGGCTTGGAAAAACCTACCTTTCATGACATTGACGAAGACCAGTCATTCATCCTTTCATGCGTCGCATTCGTCCATAACCTTGAACCAAGTTAACTGACTCATTCATCTATGTTTGCATTATTATACATGTTTTCTTAACAATGCTTCAGAGAGATAGAACACAAGTTGATAATGTGATACTGAAAATCCACTTAGTTAACTTTGTGGACCTAAATTTCGGTCATCATGGGGAATCATAATGGAAGAGAAAAGAAGCGAGCTTGCAAGTACTTTTTCACATCGATTGTCTGTAAATAACAACCTTGAGATTGCAGAAGTTTGAATCAAATCTAATCTTTCCAAAGAATTATCAATATTCATCTCCGCCTCTCGCATCCAAAGTCTCACATCTCCTCATTACAAAAAATGTTTCTGCACTCAATCAGTCATTTCATATCATCACACCATGCACCATAGCATTTGCATTCAAACATTTCATTTGCATCATATTAACATTCATACTTCATGCATCCAAAAATCACCTGTTGCATGTGTATGTATTATTGGCGTTGTACATCCATTACATGATGTATTGCTTCTGAATCGACTTCAAGTGTCGATACCCATATTTTGTTCCTCTAAGATCAAAGCTCTAAGCGTTGATCCCGTTATCGTATCACGCGATCACCAAGTCGATCCCGGACCCGAGTGGTCGCCCGAGCACTACACGCCCTTGGTGCCCTAAGTGGCCCAGGTCGCAAACGTCGTAGTCGAGCCCGACGGACCTTCCAGACCCCGCGTGGTCCTTCAGACTAGTTGTGTCAGCCTAAGACATAGTGGACGTCCTCTATTGGTCAACATATCAGTTCCGGATTTGATCTTGACCCCTGGCCGCTCGAATATAAAGGCCCCTCAGACCGTTTTACTAGTACCGTAGCTAGTAGCGCTCCTTCAGACCACGATGGTCCTCTATTAAGGCCTAGGCAGCCTTCCAGACCCCGAGTGGTCCTTCAGAGCCTTAGTGCTCCTTTAAGGCCCCAAGTGGCCCTTTAGAGCCTTAGTGCTCCTTCGGATCCCGGCGATCCTTCATTTTGTTCTCTAAGTTAACGCGCCAAGTGTTAGTCGTTCCTCCTCCATTCTCAAACCCTTCGCTTCTCTAAAGCGGACAAAATTGATGTCTATTTTATCTTTATTTCTATTTTCACTACGAAAATTTGAATACACTTCACATTTTCTAGTAAAATATAAATAAAGAGGGGCAGCTGTTATACCCCAATTTTGTCCGTCTTCTTTTTCTGGTTCTACTCATCTTATTTAATTTATTTTAGCAAAATGCAGTCCAAAAAAGTCAAAAAATCAAATTTATTTTTATAATAATTTAGGAATGTCCAAGACTCCAAAGTGTCCGAAAATACAAAATCGATAAGCTAAAAAATACCAAAAATATAAAAAGGCTAACCGTTAAATGCCGGCTCACAATGGGTAAACGCAACAAACCCTTCTCCCAACAACAACAACACCATCGATGGAGGCGTCTTACAACTCAGAATCAGACTTGATCAACAAATACACCTCAAAGAGCTAGTTTTACAAGAGCTTGAAGAAAAAGTTAAAGACTTAAAAGGAAGACAAAAATCTTATGATGACTTAATTGCATTGAACCAACACCGGAATCAGTTGGTTGACGAAATGGGCCATGAGTTTGCGTGAGTTGAAGGGCTCAATTGAGAAAGCAAAGATAGTGTATGCTGATCATCTTCTCTCCAAGCTTGATCATCTTTCGAAGCTTCAAGATGCAATAGGATAAAATTAAATCTCGATAAAGCAAATGAAGTCGCTAGTTGTTATCTCCAATCAAGTTGTTTTAGAAGCTATATGAAGGAGCATATGCATTTATTTTCAAAAGAATTGATTGCTTGCAAGCATGGTAAAGAATTGACGTTAAAGAATTCGTTGCTCATTGATGTAAAGAATTGACAAAAATAAGGATAATGGTTCAATATTTGTTCAGTGATGCCAAAGTTGTGGTTGAGCTACTAAAATAGTCCCACATCGGATAAACATGAAAAGGATAGTGTGGAGTTTGGATTATAAAAGAAGTGTTTGTCCAAGTCAAAAATGGGAGATCATTGGCGGGTTAAGTGGAGTTTGGATTATAAAAGAAGTGTTTGTCCAAGTCAAAAAGGGGAGATCATTGGCGGGTTAAGTGATCTTTTGGGTCAAAGCGTTTGCGGCTCATTTCACTAAAAACCCGTCTTTGATCATTTGGACGTTTTGAGTCGGCTTTTCGATTCTCAAAGCGATTCTTGCGGTCTTGGGGTCAAAATGGACCAGATAGGAGTCCGGTTCGTGATTGACCTGGTCAGATTGCTCAGTCTGGTTCGGCACTCGTCGAGTCCAGGTTAGTTTTGTATTTATTTTGTTTATTTTTATGTACATATTTATTTATCATTTATTTATAATATAATCTATTTATTTATTTATTTGTTTATTGTTTATTTATATATCTATTCATATTTATTTATGTATATAGTTATTTATTTATTTTTTTAGCCTAGTCTTTATTAATTATCAGTTTTTGTCTTTTTTTATGCACAAATTAGTTTATTTCTTCAAAAATTAAATAAAAGACTAAGTCGGTTGTACAACCGGGTTAGTCATCATCCTAGGACCAATGAGCTGTACAGTTCAGTAATCCTAAAAACTTATAAGTAAATAAATAAATCACTTTTCCTAAAAATAGGGGACTAAGTCGGTTGTACAACCGGGTTAGTCAGCGTTCTAGAACTAATGAGCTGTACAGTTCAGGAGTTCTAGAATACCTATTCTAAAACCAACTCACCTAACATCAAACAAACTTCTTTCAAAAAACCTCAAAAATACTTTCAAAAGTAGGGGACTAAGTCGGTTGTACAATCGGGTTAGTCAGCGTCCTAGGAATCAGTGAGCTGTACAGTTCAAGGAATCCTAGGACCCCTACACTAAAAAACACCAACCAACAAACCTTTTTCAGGAAGAACTACGTAGCTTTGATTCCTCCATTGCATCCGGAGGTACGTAGGAGCAAGAGTCCACTCTTGTCAAGCACTAAAAATTAAAAATTTAATTAAGTCTTTTTCACTATAAATAAAAAGGGTAAATATTAATAAACCATAAATAATTAGACGAAGGATGTCGTGGGGTGCTAATACCTTCCCCACGCATAACGACTCCCGAACCTTTAAACTTGCCTTATCCTAAAACTTAAAGGGATTTTCCGAATTTGCCCTTAAACTAAAATTTGGTGGCGGCTTCCTTTCGAACTTCGAAGAATCCATTCCCGGATTTTTCGGTCGCTACAGTAAGGAAAACTAGTAAATAACACAGTAGAGTTATAGAGGTTCAGCCAAACCTGGCTACTCCTCTCCCCACATCCACATGAGTATTTCCACTATTTTCCAAATAGCTATTACACTTGCTTTTGATCAACACACAAAAGACTTCACCACCACTAGCTTTGATCACACACAACAGCCTAGTGTACTCTTACACAGCCACGCCTAGCTGTTCACACTCTCTTAGAAACTCTCCACTAGTTTCCTAAGAATCACCTTATCAAGTATAATCACCATCAACTCTCCATTAGTTGAGATGTTCTAACCCTATAATGATCTTTTAAGTAAGTTATTGTGTTCATATGTGATGTTTGCATTTTAGTTCTTGTATGATAACTCTTTCATATTCATCTTTAGAATTGGCCAACTAAAAGTGAATGCAAATCATAAATACAGACATGGTTTATGATTAAAACTCAAGAACTAATAGGGATAAATATTTAATAAAGGAAACATTGTTAATTACATGCTAAAACCTAGACATAGGATAACATAGTCCTTAGGGTGATGCAATTACAAGAGTGAACTTATTTAGCAACTTGGATCATTGTTAGGAGGCAAGAGAGGAATTGACAAATCTTTTCTTTATTGTAAAAAGCAAAGATCATAAGAGCTTGTAATGAAACTCTAAAGAAAGTGACTGAAAAGCACATACTGATGCAGCTGCATCCAGTGTACCTGCACCACATACACCACTAAAACTCTTAAAAGTGACTTATTTGGTGAAGACATCTCAACTATCATTCTCCACTGATTCCTTACATCTTTTTATTGTTTATTTACATTCCGTTTGCTTATCAACACCACCTAATTGTGAGTAGGATAGTGGTTACCTTTCACTAGTAAACTATTGATTCTAAACTTGTAAATTAATCCAATCCTCGTGGGAACGATACTCTACTTTCACTTTATTACTTGATACGATTGTGTATACTTGCACATTTGTGTGTATATCAAACGCACCAGATCCCGATCTTTGCTCAAAGGAACTTACCATAACATGTCAGCGAAGTCAAGCTTCTCGGTGCCCAAGTCAGGATGGGAGAGACCTCCGACTCCGAGCTTCGAAGCGACAACGAGGCCACATCTCGCCTTGTTGAGACCTCGCTTTCCGCTCAGCTGGAGTCGAGCTCACTTTTATACTAAAGGAGGGCATGTAATTACCAACGTTGACTACTATGTCGAGCCGAGTAGCTTAGATGCATACGATAAGGAGTCGTTCCGAGTGATGGACGAGTGGGGAAAGAAGCTGGCCGGGCAGAGTATGAAATTGAGCTGCAGAAGGATGTTTGATGCCTTGGCTAAGTCCAAACAAGAGTTACACGATTACTTTGAGAAAAGTAGATTTCATATTTTTACGTTTATACTTGCTTATTTTCGATAGATCGGGCTAACACTGATGCCGAGTCCTTTTTGTTTGTTTCGTAGATAAGATGGAGAATCTAGACGACCTTTTTGCCGAGACTGGCATAAACACAGACGTGGAGATCCCAGTGCCCACTTCGGCGAGCACGCAAAAGAAAAGAGATGACGGGCAAGCCTCATCCACTCGTCAACAACCGAAAGGCAAACCCAAAACCTCTCCCAAGGAAACGGAGCAGAGAAGTAAGAAGAGAAGAGACACCGAGAGAGGTGCTTCCCAGGCTGGATCCCCCCGCGCCAAAGCTTCTCGACTCAATGCTGACAAAAGTTCGGGAATCGAGGCACTTGGCAAGCGGCTGAAGCTTGCCGCATGCCCAACTGTGGAAGTCACAGCTGCTGACTTTGCTGCCATGGCTAAGGTCGCCAGATTGGGCGCCGAGGCCTTTGAAAAGATGAGAAGAACCGTTGAAGTCAACACCCCAGAGAACCTGGCAGGTATGTACTCCGAGACTCAAGCATATAATCAACGTTTAGCAGGCAAGCTTGCTTGGGTCCGAATTGAACTGAAATATGCTCGTCGTGAATATGTAGAGCTGCTGAAGGAAAACCGAGAGCTAAAGGCCGAGTACGATAAGAACGCTGTACTGTTGAGCCGACTGATTGCTGCCGAGAAGCAGGCGGCTGAGAACAAGAAGAAGGCTAGCGACCTTGATAGAGTCTCCGCGGAGTTGCAGACTGCTCAGAATGAGTTGGCCGTGGCGAAGAAGAAATCAAAGACTGCGGGGACCAAGGCCGAGGAGGCGGAGGCGAGGTGCCAAGCTCTGAAAAAAGCCAATGCTGAGATGGCAAAGCTTGGGTATACCCGCTGCCTCTCCCAAGTCATGGTGCTTGATCCTAATTTCCCGGTGAGCCGAGTACATCTCACCCAGAGGGTGGAGGATGGAAAGATTCTGAGCAGGGAAGGACAAGTGGTCTATGCCCCACCCGAGGCTGAAGAGAAAGCTGCCGGCGGCGATGAATAAACTCTGGAGGCGCACCAAGATACTCCCGGGGAGAAGGCTGGAGAGAACTGAATCTGCTTGCATTTGTAATTTTCTTTCCTTTTTATTCAGTCATTCGTTCGGTTGGCCTCGGGCGTGTCTGGGGCCATCCAGAAGATGTAATCACAATCGGGCGCCATCCCAACTTTCTGGCCTTTTAAGTACCTGCATTGATCTGCATTTTATTTATTTTAAGCATCAAGTGTATGACTCGTTGCGTACCTGCCGTCAGCATTTTAAATTGAGGCTCATTGCCGCTTGGGCATTTAAAATAAACCAGAGAGTTAAGTGTAGGGACTTCGCCGAGTGAGGGGTAAAAGGGGGTCGAGACGACTGATAGATGAGTGTCGAGGAGTCAGACTCATTGCCTTTGCAAGATAGGAAGACCGCTGTGGGTTCCCTTCTCCTTCTTTTCATCGATGCCAGCTGTGTGGCGATCGACCTTGGTACCGGAGCTGTTGAAGGTGCCCGGCCTTCTTACCGGTGTCGCATGAGACGACCGGCATTTGGGGCGGAGACCGCGCAATGGGTCTCCTTCCTTCGGCCTCTTGATGGAACTCGTCAGTTCTGACATCAAGAGGGAAGGCTGGGAACACGTAAAGTGCGATCGGGACCGTTCGACCCCCGGCGGGACTTCGTCAGCCCGCGCCGAGGGGAAGGGCAGTCTTTACAAATTCTCGGTGAAGTGGAAACTTAACAAGCCAGAGAATCGTTGAAGCCTGAAGAGGCTATCCAGGTACTGAGGCCGGGTTCCCTGATGATAGTGAAAACTTTACAGTCAGAGAACCCTTGAGGTCGGGCTCCCTGATGACAGTGAAAACTTAACAGTCAGAGAGCCGTTGAAGCCTGGAGAGGCTATTCAGGTAGAGCTCGGGAGGGAGCTGTTGAATCCTGAAGAGGCTATTCAGGTAGAGCTCGGGAGAGAGCTGTTGAAGCCTGAAGCCGCGCAATGGGTCTCCTTCCTTCGGCCTCTTGATGGAACTCGTCAGTTCTGACATCAAGAGGGAAGGCTGGGAACACGTAAAGTGCGATCGGGACCGTTCGACCCCCGGCGGGACTTCGTCAGCCCGCGCCGAGGGGAAGGGCAGTCTTTACGAATTCTCGGTGAAGTGGAAACTTAACAAGCCAGAGAATCGTTGAAGCTCAAGAGGCTATCCAGTCGCGAGGCGGGTTCACGATGATAGTGAAAACTTAATGAATGAGAGAACCTCGAGGTCGGGCTCCCGATGACAAGTGAAAACTTAACGATCGTGAGAGAGCCGTTGAAGCCTGGAGAGGCTATTCAGGTAGAGCTCGGGAGGGAGCTGTTGAATCCTGAAGAGGCTATTCAGGTAGAGCTCGGGAGAGAGCTGTTGAAGCCTGAAGAGGCTATTCAAGTAGAGCTCTCAGAAGAGAGCTGTTGAAGCCTGAAGAGGCTATTCAGGTAGAGCTCGAGAGAGAGCTGTTGAAGCCTGAAGAGGCTATTCAGGTAGAGCTCGGGAGAGAGGTGTTGAAGCCTAAAGAGGCTATTCAGGTAGAGCTCGGGAGAGAGCTGTTGAAGCCTGAAGAGGCTATTCAGGTAGAGCTCGGAAGAGAGTTGTTGAAGCCTGAAGAGGCTATTCAGGTAGAGCTCGGGAGAGAGCTGTTGAAGCCTGAAGAGGCTATTCAGGTAGAGCTCGGAAGAGAGCTGTTGAAGCCTAAAGAGGCTATTCAGGTTTAACATAAGCTCGGGCAGGTTGAATTCTAGAAAGCTGATTTGCCTCCACTGTGGTCGCCATTGTTCGGTACCTAGGCATTAGAGAAGCTCTTCGGCCAGGGGTACGTAGCTGCCGCGAGGTCTTTTGGTTGAAGCTTAGTGCTCGGCATCCAGCCTCAGCGGCGGTGGTCCAAGCTTGCCCACGTCGGGTGGGGGGTACCTGCAAAACCCTCTGATGCTCAAGTCAGTATGTGTCCGACGACGTGCAGACGGTCAAAATAAGAGTGCAGAGTACGAGGAAGACGGGGAAGAGTAAGAGGGAAAGAGCGAGAGAGCTATGGAGGAGAGGCGTAGTAGCCGAATGAGAGAACGTACCGTGCTAGAGGGGCGGGCCTCTATTTATTGAGAAAGGGAGCGTATTGTAGTCGTCGGATCAATCAGAAAGATCCTAGCCGTCGGCCCTGCTGGGGCGAAGGATGAGTGAATGGACCGATTAAGTGGGCCGGCCCACTGGGGCGCTACAGCCCAGGTCGGAACAACACACAATCCAGACCCGGGGAATTCAAATATTGACCATTAGGAGGGCATACCAAAATCCCCAAAACCATTCCCTTGTATTTTTTAAACTCCCAAACAAGGAGTTCCTTCCCCTCCACTTCCCTCCAAACTCCCTCTCCCAAACATACCCTTAGGCTTCGTTTTGAAGTTAGGAGGGGACGGCTTTGGGGGAGGAGAGGATTGGAGAAGGAAAGAGAGAAAAAAATTTCACATGAGAGAATATATTTGTAGAGAGGTTGAAGAAAATGTTTATGATTAAAATATTTTTAATTTTGAGAATAATATACCAAGATGGAAGTGATATGAAGATTTGTTTCAAGCCTCACAAAATCCTCCAAAGCCCCTTCCAATACATTTTTTGAGTTCCACCATTTCCCAAACTCTCCCCTCCCCTCCCCTCCCCTCCAAAACTTTTAAACATAGTCTTAGTAGTAAAACTAGAATTAAATAAGAGTAAAAAAATCACAGGGGTATGCTTTATGTAGAGTTTCAGTTTTTACTAATTAGGTAGAGTAATATTTTTACAAAAAATTTGTAAGAGAATGTAAAATTTCGAAAACCGTAATTAAAATTTGTCTTGGAAAAATATTATGCGTTGTATGTATAACTATTTATAAATTATATTTTATTTTCTTATGAATCAATACTTTTCTTTTAGGTCCTGGCAAGAAAATATTAAGAGAGTCATACGTGGTACTAATTTATCCTTTAATTTTTCATTTTTCCTTCTCTTTTTCATCTCAACATTTTTTCTTCCTATTTTTTTATTATTGCAAAAAACTAGCTCTACTTTTTGACTTTATATACATCATAACGTTTCATATTGTTGATATAATTTCACTACTTCTGAGTTCTGACTCCCGACAAAAAATATTATACGTAATCGGAATAGTTATTTTGTATATTTTATCTTTAGGATATTTTTGTTTGTTATAAATGAATATTTGGCTTTTGAGTCCTGGTGAAAAATATTATGTGCCGTCGGTATAATTATTTATAAATTATATTTTATAAATAATTGATGTAAATGGTGGCAATCACTTCCTTCAAGTAATGTCAGCACAGAAAAACATACCAATGCAACTACGCAACCAAAATCTTAATCTTAAAATTTGAGTATGGGCCTAATTGCAAATGACGAATATGAATGGTGCAACAATCATGTTATAGCTGCTTTTTTGCTTTCCCAAAAAAGGATAAAAATCATGGCAATTATTTCTTTTAAGTAATGTCAGCACAGAACAATAGTAAAATAACCAATATTCCACCTTAGATTTCACCAAATTTCACCTATCAATACTTTTCAAAATATTAGGGACATATTTATAATTGAAAAGAAATTAATTTGCACTTCAATTTCTTTTCAATTATAATTTTTCAGGAAACTAATTGCAAAATATTAGGGACATATCTAGCCTTGAAAGAAATTTCAACAAATATTACTGTTGAAGTTACCCAGTAAAATCCATGGGATTTATTGTTGTTCTAGTTCTTCCAAGACTTTTGATAAATACTGGGTTAGGTGATTTTTGTGTAGTACAATGCTAAAATTGTCAGTTTTTGCACAACTTGGATTTGGTGATTACAGGAGGTGATATGTTACGATTGAATTTAATTGTGTAAGCTTGAAATGCTGAAATTGATTTCTGAATTTGAGTGGGTGATATCATAGGGCAGTAGCCTAACAACCATTAAACACGTGAAAAAGTAGGTAAGATCTGAACAATTTTCAAGTCATAACATTCTCAAAAATATAAAATAATGTACTAAAGGTTTAATTTAAAATAACAATGAAGAATTGTTTAACAATAATGTGTTACGCTTATGAAACAACAAAATTTGGTAGAGAATGACTTGGTTAATGATTGCGCAGGAATTCGGGAGGATGGGTTCGATTCTCGAGTCCACACTGGTTTGACCAAGTCCACGCGGGTTTGTATTTGCCCAAAACAGGTGGAGATCCAAATATAAGTGAGAAGCTGATGTCGAATAAAATCGTTGATGATGTAATTAGTGACGTGTCATATTATGTGGGTGGTAACATGGAAGATCCATGGTTATATATAACTAGTGCGTATGACCCATGCGATGCACGGGTATATATTGCACGTTGGTTAAGTCTAAGAAATTGATATTATATATGTCAATGTTGATGTACTTTTTATATTAGTAATTTCAAGAAAATTTAATCAACTCCTAATTTTTATGTACATTAAATTTTAAAACACGTGAATTAATATTTTAGACAAAAATAATTTTTTTAAATTTGAATATTATTTTACAATTAGAATAGGTCTGTTTGTTATAGATTAAAAAATAAGTAATTTAGTTGTTATATAATTTAAAATTAGTTTTTAGAGATTTTAGGAAAATGATTTGTTATTTTGTGTTTGAGTAACATACTGAAATTTACTTTTTTAAAAAAAAAACCTTAAACTAATGATTTTTATGAGAAGCTACTGACAACAGATTCTCAATTAAAATAGTCTTTAGATTATTAATAGATTCTTCTTTTTAAAGTTGTAACAATTAATTATTTTTAAAACCAACTAATTAGATTAGTCCTCATCTTTCACATTATAAAATAGCTTTTTATTAAAAAAGTGATTATTCTTCAAAATAAGCCGGAACATACGGGCTTATTTTGTAATTAACATATGATATAGAAATATATAGATAGTTTGTGTGAAAAAAAGGAAATGTATAGATACTATATAGATATAGATTATCATTAATAAGAAGTAATAAAAAAAGAAATTATTTAGGTATATTATTTTTTCTATCAATTAAGAGTTGCGGCTTCAATGTCTTATTGTAAACCTAGATTATCCCTTTTATTTTCACAATTCCAAATAATTCCAAATAAGTCGTTGTCCCATTTCCTCTTGCCAAAACACCCTTCAAGTATCAAATACTTCATCTGAGCTCTGTTGGGCTGAGTCTGAATTTGTCGTTGTGTAAGATGTGATCCAGGTTTGTTCAACCTCATTTAATCAATTAATAGTACAAAACACCCAAGAGGTTGGTCTTAAGGGGGTGATTTCACTGCAAAGAGCTGAAAAACAAGGTTATGCAATATGCATTGACTTACAAGTTACAATATAGTACTAAATTTCAATGTTACAGTTTCTTCATAGTTGTTAACAATAGTTCATACTTTTATGACCACACAGAAAGCTGGCCCTTTCAAGGTAAGTACAGCCTCAATGGTCCACACACTCTACCTCACTTTTGTACAACAATCCATGACCAAAGAAGCTCCTTACCTACAAAGAACCCATTTCTCTAAAGTGATTGATCCCCTTAGCCAATATATTCACAACTAGAACATTCTTGTCATACCATATTGAACAGGTCCAACTTTTCTATGAGCAGTGGCACCAGCTGCAGCAACTCCACCATATTGAGTTTTTGATTGCAACAAACTTGTTTCTATTGCAATTTGATCATCTTTTTCTATCTTGTTGTTCACTCCTGCCCTTGTCATGAAAAATGGATTTGTATCAATGTTAATAGCTATTTCTGGTGCTACTTTTGCATTTACTCCACATTTTTGTTGTCCATGTTTTGCTTCTGTTGTTGTTGTTGGTCTTTCTTGATTTCCAGTGCTACTAGGTCTTTGATAATAATATGATGCCGGAACAGGTTGAGGAGGAAGCATGGCGGCTCTGATAAATGTCCTTGGATCGTAAGAATCCTTCGTAGTACTACCGTACTCGTACGGAACAACAGGCCCCACAACTTTACCCGGTTTTGCTGATAAGAAAAATGAGATTGATGACGCACATAAACTTAACAGACTACAATGGTCACAAATATATGCCCTATGAAGCACCGACTCTGACACAGACACTGGACATAGACATTGCTAATTTCCAAAATCTAAGACACTGGGACACCGTGTGTGTGTGTGTGTGTACACACATAAAAATTAATAAAAAGATAACTAAATCAATAAACACACACGTATTTGATTAATATAACAAAATTAAAATTGAAAATTAAATCACATTTTAAAAACAAAGTTGATGTGTTGTACTAGGTTTATTAAATATAAAACGTTTTCCATAACCTAATAAGAATAAGTATAAAAACTAAAGAAATTCAAGAAGTTGATTTTTTCCCCTAAAAAGTTATGATAAGAGTGTCCAAGCAGTATCTAAAAAGTGTACGAATCAAAAAACAGTAAATTTTTTAAATGCGACACCGTTGTAAAGGAGTGTCCGACGTGTGTGTAGGTGTCCGACTCCGATACAGGCACACAACACGGCATTACGAAGAAGTCTGTGTTTCGGATTATATACCTAATGGAATTCTTTGCGGTCCCTGCATCGGCCTTGGCGCTGGATTTTCTATTTCTCTAGGGTTCTTAGTATATTCCTCGGCTGGTTGCCGGTTTTTGCTCGAAGAAATACTAGTTTGGTCTTTTTGGTGTACCATATTTGAATGTACAATTGTTGACCTGTCAAAAATTCAGAAACAAATGCTGTTTGTGAGTGGAACAATCATAACAAGCATGGAAAGTATGGAGTAGGTGGGGTTGATTTTAGTCCACCAACTTGTGAGTAGTGATTCTCTTTTACACTATGCTATGATATTGAAAGTGCATCTAAATAAGTTGGGAAACTACTTCAAGGAAAAGTACCTCATAGCTAATACTAATAGTTACCATAATATTAATGTTTACAGATTTCAAAAATAGATAATAAACTACTAAATATTAGAAAGAGGCCCAGTCATAGCTATGTAGGTTAAGATCATTGCCTTGCTTACAAGACATTTTTCTGGTCTCAAACAAAATTAATAAGAAATTTTTTATTTCATTTTAAAACCTACTTTTCTCTTTCCTCTCTCTCTCTCTCTCTCTCTCTCTCTCTCACTCCTTCCACTTATCTCTACTATCCACATAATCAAACAACCCACTACCAAAAATACTACATTATCCCTCTCTACTATCCTCTACTAATCTAATAAAACTAAGCAACTTAACAACTAGAAAATTCCAAAATAATTTTTGTATATCTTATAAAAAAACAAGGCCTAATATCTTTTCAAACTACATATAAATATTAAAAAAAAACTTTACAAATATATCTAACTGATAAAAAGTACTTTTTAGTCTCTTAAAAAAATCAGATGAAAAAAAATGATTAAATTAATGCTTTAAATCATCTAAAATTTACTATTTACTATAATATGTCTATTAAAACTATTAAAATCAATCAATTTAACCACTAACAAATGTCAAAGGAGTAAACAATGACAACGGGAGCGGCAACGGGAGACTGATAGTGAGATCGGCAACGAGAGAGGTGTCGGGAGAGCGGCAACGAGAGCGCCGACAAGAAGCTGACAATGGTATGGAAACGGGTGCAGCAACACGGGAGCGGCGACAATGAGAGACTGATAGTGGGATCGGCAATGGAAGCGGAAAGGAGAGCGACAATGGAAACAACAATGGGAGCGCTAATGGGAGAGACAACGGGAGCGACAACGGGGGTGCATATCTTATTTAAATCTCATTTTCTTTTTTCCTGATTTTTACTCTATTATTAATATTATAAGAAGATATTGATTTTTTTAACTTTTTGTAACACAAGTATTTAATATTATCGACTAATTTTATAAACAATTATTCTGTTTTTCTATCCAACAAGAAAATATTTTCTCTTATATTTGTTTCTACATGTGTATATATATTGTTTTTTTCTTCCATTGTTCTTATTAAAAATTACACTTATATACTTTTATTTTTTATGCATATAAATGACATGACGGTACCCGTGCGTATGCACGAGTATACTACTAGTTATCTATAAATGATCTAAATTGAACAATTTCTTCGTAACAAAAAATTTCTTAAAAAATATGAGTGTTTCACATTCATTATTCATCTACTATACTGATAAGCTAAAAATGATGTATCAAATTTTATGTTTTCAACTCCTTCATTCATTGATCATCACTAATTCGACACATATGTAACCTCTGTAGAAGTGTCCAATAAGTGTCTAAGATGTGTTGAAGCAAAGAAAAAATTTGGACACTTGTTTGAGTTGTCGGACACATGTCGTACAGGTGTCAGACACCGACGAGTGTCGGACACGCTTCAGAATAATAGCTTTAAAATGAGCATAATGTAACAGAACGTAACCATTTGTCGATAGTAAAGTTACAATTGCAGCGCTAACAAAAGCCAAATGAAATCGAATGATAAACTGCACTTATGAATTAGAGTTACCTTGGAAGAGAAACATGCTTGCGATCAAGTGGCATACTAGGACCGTTTTTACCATTTTCCTCTAAATGAGCAAACTGCTTTCTGAATTGGTCCACGGCACTGTAAATAAATGGAATAGAAAAGAAATAAGATGATAAAGTTGAAAATCTGAGTTGAGAATTATTAAGGGACAAAAAAGTCAATGTAGTATGGTTATAAAATGTTGATATGCAAATAAGAAATCAAAACCTTGGATAAAGAAAATTAGTTCTCTCTGTTCCATTCATGTAGTCTTTCAATAGCTGAGGATGATACTCTAAAATCTCACGGAAAATTAGCTCTCGAATTTCTTCCTTTGTGACTCTGCGTCTTTCGAATTCAAACTCCATTTTTGTGATCGGCTGGCACGATGGTTCCCTCTCCACTTTTGCCAGTCCCTTGAAGTAAGGGTCGGCCAGTGCCTGAAATTCAAGACACCACATTATAGAGTGCTATACATTGTAAAAATTCATTATACCTTTTTTATTTTCCAAAATGAAAAAGAAGTGTCAATGAAGCAGTCAAGGATACAACTAGATATAGGCTCTGTTTGGCAATATCAATCCGCTAGCTTATAGTGGATAAGCCTTTTGTAAGTTTGTCATGATTAAGTTATATTGTTTTTTAATAACTTATACTTTTTATACTCTCTCATGTTTAAACATTAATTACAAATGTCTAGGCATGTCATTTTATATTTATAATAAACTAGTTCAACCGCTAATTTTACTAAACACTTTATAAATTCAATTCGCTAGCTTAGCCGCTATCAGCTAGCTTATCTATTAACTGCTAGCTTATCTGCTATTTGCTAGTTTTTGCCACACAGAACCATAATTCCAATGCACAATAAAAAGCAATAGAGCACATTGTAACAAACCTCTTCAGCAGTAGGCCGGTCTTTTGGGTCAAAAGCCAACAACCTTTCCAAAAGTCGTAGTGCTAAAGGGTCCGCGTTGGTAAATTTTTGTGCAAATGACACAGGCTGTTTCTTTCTCATACTAGTTAAGTATCTCCTTGCCTTCTCATTGCGCACCTGCAACGAACACAAAAAATAGTTACAAGCTGGTAAGAAACACCAACGGCGGCGGTTTTTCCTCAATAGGAGAATATGCTTACCCGAGATATAGTATCCAGTGAGGGAGTCCCAAGCAGATCTGTCATCAGATCCAATTGATGGACTACATTTTTTCCAGGAAAAAGTGGCTTTCCTGTTAGTACTTCAGCAAAGATACAACCTATACTCCATATATCAATCGCTGGTGTATACTGCATAAATATTCGCCGAAAGAATATGTTACAACAACTAAAAGTAAAACAAAAACTGCTACCATTATGATTTGCCTACTCAACCAAATAGAATAAAAGATTAATCATAGCAATGCTACTACATTCTCTCTGGAAGCTCCAAGTATGGTAAGCCAAGACTATGCATATATATATATATATATATATATATATATATATATATATATATATATATATATATATATATATATGAAGTCAATCTGAAAAAGACATACCTTTGAATAAAATGATCCACATAGCTCTGGAGCTCTATACCACCTAGTAGCAACATAATCCTACAGACGAATGCATTAAACAGGCAAGAAACATCAGCGACAGTGTATATAAATCAGATCCTTATAATAATAGTAGTAACAATATTAACAAGTAAAGCTGAAAAGAAAAAGTGGAAAGGAAACAAACAATGGAAATGTTTAGAAGGATACCGTCCAAAATATTGTAGTTGGTGTGTCACTGAAGGCAACTCTAGCTAGTCCAAAGTCACAAATTTTAAGTTTACAGTTGGCATTCGCCAATATATTTTTTGGCTTCAAATCTCGATGATACACATTTGCTGCATTGTGAAATAGGCAAGATAAAGTACAAAAAGAGCATAGTTAAACAGAAGTAATGTGCACAATGCTAAGTTATTCAGTTTGACATTTCACTCATGACTGTGCTCGAAGTAAATATAACATATTGACAATTACCGGTGTGAATATACTTCAATGCTCTGAGTAATTGATAAAGAAAAAACTGATAGTGCTCTTTTGTTAAGTCGTCATTAGCTTTAATAACTTGATGAAGATCAGACTCCATGAGCTCAAAAACAACATAGATATCTTTGAAGTCCTTCCGAGAAGGGGGCAGCATGATGTGTTTTATTTCAACGATATCAGGATGTCGTAGAAGTCTAAGCAGCTTTATCTCACGGAGAATACGCGCAGCATCAGATATATGCTCGAAGATGTCATGAATCTTCTTAATTGCCACTTTTTCACCAGTATGAGTGTCGATCGCCGAACAGACAACACCGTAACTTCCTTTCCCAATAACTTCTTGAATTTTGTAACGGTTGGCATCACCATATTCAGAGAAAAAATCCATCTCCGTCGAACTCTATAGCAGCAACATAAAAAGTTATTCCACATAGAAAATTCAGGCAAGTTCAAAGTTTAAAGTCTGAAAACATTCATAAATCTATCACAGCAACAAAGTGAAAGCGAATTTTCAATGTTGATAGAAATTGAAATAAAAGTCATTTTGTCCCGTCTTGCGGAAAAATTCCTTTACATTGACCATAATTCACTTCAGACATCACAACTAGTGAACAAAATCAATTTGCCATAAAACAGATCTGGTGTTTCCCTAGAATTATTTGCCTAAAAATCACACTATGGAATTACTGAAATATCAAAGAGTCACAAACTCAAAGAGCAGTTACATTAATCTTTCGGGAATAGCATCATTTCGGCATCCAATGGAATAATACAAGCAAACTAACAAATACTACATCCGATTCACTTTATAAGAGACAAGTCACTACTTTATAAGAGAAGTCACTTTTTAGATTCATTGAATAAATAATGTATTTAGTCTATATTACAGATTAGATACATCATTTATTCAATGAACCGAAAAAGTGATTTGTCTCTTATAAAGTGGACTTATAAAGTGGGCTGGAGGTAGTAATAAACATAACGAGGCGCATTTTTCTATGTAACCGCTTCACAATCTCTGCAGAACAATGCACTAAAAGATGAAGAAATCTCTGCTTTAATTCACCATTTCTTCTCATTCAACACAGTCTAATTTATACCTAAGCAAATTGATTGCTAATCTTTTTTCAACACAACAGGAATGTACACAATTATATTGGAGGGTACACAATCCACTTTATTTTCACAACTACACATAACTCACTATGAAAAAATATATAAATATAGATCATAAAAATATGTTGAAGAAGGAAATAAATCCAAGAGAAAGTCTTAAAAGGCAAACAAAACAAAAGATGGAACAGGAACTGCTACAGATAAGAAGATTAGGAATGAATTTGTCAAAACAAATAGCAGACAAGATCTGACAGATGAGATAAAACCTGAAAGCATTTAAAACAGGAATGCCATCTAGCTTTCAGAGAAATTGCACATAGCACAACTCTACATGTGTAGAAAGATAACAATCAAAATGAATTAACCATATCCATCTAATGAGTTTGAAAGAAGCAAGTAAATTTCATCAACACCTCAAAACAAATGGTGAAAAAAAAAAAGATCTAGCTAACCATGTCGTTTTCCTCCATGTGTAACAGAAACATCAGAGAGAGAGAAAGAAAATTCATTGATGTGTTATTAACTGTTAAGTATCAGAAGAACAAGCAAAACTAAAAATTGTACAGTTTCAACGGGGTAATAACGACACATGACCCCATTAAAAATTCTCATTATCCATCGTTCATTAATACAACACTTAAACCAAAAAGAAAGGAAAAAACCAATGATTGTTCCCAATCACAATTACACAATTGCAAACATAATGAACAACAATAACAACAAAAATTCACCTTTTTCCTATGATCTTGCTGCATTTTCTGCTTAGACCCAAAAATTCTCCAAAAATTCCCAATGAAGTGAAGATCAAGCACAAACTAAACAAACCCCAGGTCACAAAATTCCTTCCAACAAAACAAAAAACAAAACTTTAACCTCAAAAAATTATCCACATTTCCCCCATCTACCTCTACTCATTATCACAAAAGCACAACAATCCCAGCTTATTCTTTCTTTCCCTAATTCCTTCACCAAACATAAATTCAAAATAAGTTCCCACATGCACCTTCCCTTCCAATCCAAACAACAATAACAAGAAAATTCAGCACCCACCACCTAAAACATTCATATAGTGACCCTTCTCCAAACCAGTAACAAAACCACCCTCATTTTCACTACCCCACCAAAGATCTAAGCTATTAACAAATACCCTTTTGCTTGTTTCAATAGAAAATCCACTAAATGTTGCAACTTTGTAAACCAAATTAGAAATAGAAAATCACAGTGGCAGAAATGAAATGGGTTGAGTGTGTACAAGATCTGAGTTCACCGACACAGGCACATAGAGAGAGAGAGAGAGAGAGACGTGAAAATTTTGTAGAGATTTGAGGCTTAAATCTAGTGGGTGGGTGCCTTTGTGTATCTTATCCGTAACGTATCTAGATACATTAGAATACTATACGTTATACGGATATGGTAATGTGATACGAAAATGGCTTGAGTGTTATTTTGGGAAAGTACGGAGGGTAATTTTGGGAAGAAACAAGACAGATTCTTTTCTTTCCTACTCTTTTCAGAGAATTATTACCTGTCCCCTCTGCGAATTACAGGTGTCATTTTTTGACATCAATTTCGACACGTGGCGTGTTTCTAGTGGTTTAAGGTGGTAGTTGGGCCCACGTGGCAGTGTTGCAACGTTGAAATAATAATTGTTTTAAATTGTTTTAAATAAGTCTGATGCTATATCATCATCATCTAATTATTTGAGTTTTCTCTATGTTTAATTTATTATTTATTGTGAATTTGTGATTTTAATTAGGATTTTGATGCGGTGACACTAACATCTATGGTATGTATGTATTTATAATATAATAAATAATTATTATTGCTATAACTATAATTAACTTTTAACTTGCTTAAAAAAAAATTAACTTTTAACTTACTTTCGGATTATATATAAGTTATTTGTATAATTTTGGTCAATAAGAAGTTATTTCTATAATATTAACAAAGAATAAAATAAAGTCAAACTATTTAATTATAAACTATTTTTATAATATATTTGATAGAGCTTATGAAAATAAAATTGTTTGGTAAAAAAAAAGAAGTATGTCATAAACTATTTTCATAAGTTTTTTTAAGTTTTTAAGCGATCTCGCAAATGTTTATATAAAAAGATAAGTTAAAATAAATCAATTCAAATAGGCCTTATGGAAACTGATTAGACTCACTACAAAAAACACGGTGATTAGCCACGGTCAAAACCATGGTTAACAGGCCCAATAACCATGGCCAACAGACTTAGCCACACGGCCTATGTAACCGTGAAAGGACGTGGCGTCGCCAAATTTTAGCCACAGTCTATATTCTCGGTAGCCACGCGAACGGCAACCATGGAGACATCCTGCAGCCACGGTTACAAAGTTACTTAGGTACAGTTATCCTGTGGCCAAATCATCCGTTTGGTTTTGTAAAACGCCTATTTTAGCCACGGTCCCAACCCTGTCTATCTAGGCGCGAGGAGTTCACGTGCATCTTTGTCAATATTTAACTACGGTTTAACCGTAGCTATTATATTGGTAGTAAGCTCATTAGTTTGTTAGTAAGGCCCATTAGATTGTAAGGTCATGGGTTCATTAGTTTATTAGTATTTAAAGTAGATGGTACTCTCATTTGTAATAATCCATTAATCTCTTCTTATTTGTAATATTTCATCATCTTCAATATAATAGACTAATTTTAGAGGTTTTTTCTCGAATTTTTCAGGGATGCCATGTTTTTCAACATGGTATCAGAACAAACATGGTATACTCCATGAATTTCGCTGATTTTAGGTTCCTTCTCTTTTTTTTTAGTTTTCTTTTCTTGCATTTCTTATTATATTTTTGGTTTTTTCTTTTACGATAATATTTTTTCATCTTCCTTGATATCCAATTTATTTTGTTCCATAATCCTGATTCTTTGTTCTAATGTTGGATCAAGATCATCGTTTAGTTATTTCGTTGATTCACATTTTGGGCGTTGATTTTTTTTTCTTACTTATTTTCTTGATATCCACATGTTTGAGATATTATTCCTTTCTCCAAAAAAAAATGTTCGCTTCTCCTCTCTAGATTCGTCATCATCACCATCTTCAAATCTTTGGAATCTGAAACTTGTGTAGCTATGAAATTTTTCGATTGCGATTTGAGTCATTTGATTCTGTTCTTGTGACGGAAACTAGGGTTTCGTTTATCTTCTAATTTTCTTCATATTAGAATTTTTGATAACCATCTTGTTACGCCGAATTGGAGAGGACGAAATTTTGTTCAAGACTAGGGATTCAATGATTCATCTTCTGAAGAGAGTGCCTCTTCAAGCTAAGGAGTTGGATCTGGTGCGAACTCATAACCTCTGGGAGAAGATGGCAGTTCGAGGAGTGGTGTTGTGCTTTTTGGGGCTATTATCGGTGTTGTTTCAGATCCATGAAGAAGTTGCATCTGTCGGCAGACACTCTATGCTTTGGTCCTTCTCTACAAGTGTCTTGCTTCCTGTCTATAGTTCTTTTTAGCTTGCAGATGTGTTGAAGGTTGAGCATCGGTCTTCAGTCTTCACATGTTGTTGGTTTAGTGTAGTATGTTGTTGCCTTGCTACCGCGTTTTGGTTCTACTGCCATGTCGATTTGGGAGTTCGCTCGGTTCTCCCTACAAGATCAGGTATGGCTTGTTCTTAGAAGCTATGGTGTGGGTAATCTTAGGAACTTTTTGAGAAACCATGTTGAAATGGCCAAAACATTTGAAGGGATGGTGAAGCTTGACAAAAGGTTTGAGATTGTCGTGCCTAGAAATCTTGCTGTTTTTTTTTATTGGATTTTACCATTTGATAAAGATATAATGGTAAGGTTAATAGTGGAGTTGTGAAATTATCTGAGAATGTTGTTGCAAATGAAGTTAATTGCAAGTTGTTGGATTCTATCATTGGTTCAAGTTCAAATGGGGCACCTTCATTGTCTTCCCTTGGATTGCATTATTTGGAGAGGGATTTTTTTTAGGAAGCACTTGCTGATTATCAGAACATATCTTCTGCAACAATTTAGGGAGAGCATGTGTAACGCCCCAATTATTCATTTAATTAAGTTATTTAAGGCTTACAACATTTTATTAAGTCAAATAATTAATTTAGAGTTTTATTTTATTCAGGAGGTATTTAAGTATTTGAGGAGGTGCAAATAAGGGCCCATGACCCATTAGTAGGCCCATATCCAATGTAATAAGCTTAGGGTTTAGGGTCTTCTTCATTTTAAGAAAAGAAAAGAAAAGAAGAGAGGGAGGAAAGGAGGGGGTACACGACGGCACCCTAGGGGAAGAGAAGGAGGAAGATTTTCTTCATTTTGGCTCTTGGTAAGGGGATTTTGGTCCCATTCTCTCTCATTTTTCTTCCTCTTTCCATTTATATAAGTTTCATGTTCTCATTCCTCTCAAATTCGTTTTGACATAGAAGGAGTTTGAAGCTCAAGGTTTGATTGAGTGGGCATTTGGTGGTTATTGGAGTTGTGGAAGGGAGAGTGCTTGTGTTTCTTCAATTCCTAAGGTTAGGGGGCTCTCTTTTCAATCATAATAGGTTATATGATGAGTATTCTATGTGGGTTAGGTTTTAGGATAGTTAATTGATTGATTGATGTGTTATTTGTCTTGGTTGGTGTTGTGTTGAACTCAATTTGATGAACCCATGTTATTTGTTGTTAAGATGAACTTGATATGAACTATGTAGGTATGGTGTTTGATGTATTGTTTCAATGAGATTGAGTGTGAAATTATGATAGTTGTGAAGGGTTTGATAAATTGCCTTGGTGAATTGGTGTTGAAATTGGAGTTGAGGCATTGTGCCACTATTGTGTTGTTTATGTGTGTTGGTGAAGTGGTGTATGGTGTGTGAGTGTGGATCGGCTTGGGGCGCCAAATTGGCGTGCCCTGTAACGCCCCAAAATTAATCAAGTAATTATTTAACTAATTTAATTAAATAGTTTATTTAGTTGGCCTTATTAAAATAAATATGGGATATTTAATTTAACTAAGGAGTGGTATGTAACAAATAAATGAGTGGTATTTAGTTAGATAGGGAGGGAGGGAGAAAGTAATTAGGGGTGTGCAATTAAGGCCCATTGGAGTTAAGTGGCCCAAACCCAATTAATAAAACCTTAGGGTCTTAGGAGAAACCCTCATTAGAACAAAGAAACCAAAAATTAGAAAGTGAGAAGAGTGAGAGAGGTGAGGCGCGACGGCTAGAGAGGAAAAAGGAGAGGAATTTCGTGAAGCTCAAGGAGGGGAGGAAAAGCTTGGAGTGTTGGTGTCTTGGGAGGATCCTTCTTGATTTCTTGAGTGTCTTCTTCAATTAACAAGGTATGGGGGCTCTCTTTCGTAGTTAATAATTTATAAACCATGAAATCATAGGGATTAGGTGTTAGGAGTAATTATTTGGTTGATTTATAATGTGTTTGAATGAATTACTTGAGTGATTGAATGAATAGGTGATTATATTGATTGTTGTATGGAGATTGAAATGTTATTGCATTGATTGTTGATATTGAGGTGTTATGACATGAATTTAATGAAGAACAATAGGGAGAATTAGAGTGATTGATAAGTGTTTGTGATATTGCATGAATAAGAATCGTTTTCATGGTGTTTGGTGGGGTTTGGGATAGGTTTGGGCAGTGAATAGTGTTAGGGGCGCCAATTCTGCAGGAACTTGGCGCCTGGGTTACTGTTTGGATCGGTTTGGGTGGTGTGTAGTGGGGTGGGGCGCGGTCAGCAGGAATGGCGCACCGTGCAATGTGTGTGCAGTGAGGCCGAACGAAGTTCGGGTGTGTGGTGTTGCGCAGGGGGGCGCCATTTGGCTGCCCCAAGTGCGCCTGGTGGCGCCTGTGGTGCTGGTGTGTGTGCGTGCGTGGTGTGCTGAGCAAGGGGCGCCATTTGGCTGCCCAAATTGCGCCTGTGTGCGCTGATGTCTAGTGACAGGGCGCCAAATTGGCTGCCCTATGTCACTGTGTGTGCTAGTTCTGGTGGGTGGGCGCCAACTTTGGCAGCCCAAGGCGCATCTTGGCGCCTGTGTCTAAGTGATGGGCGCCAACTTTGGCAGCCCAAGGCGCAACTTGGCACCTGTGTCTAGGTGTGGGTTCAAACTAGCCCCTAGGTGTTAAATTAATCCTTATGGTGTCAGATTAGTCCCTAGGTGTCAAATTTGTCCTTGAGGCATCAAATTAGTCCTTAGGTGTCAAAATGGTCCCTGGGTGTTGAAAGGGTCCTTAGGAGGTGATTTGGTCTCTAGGTGTGGGTTTAGTCTCTGGTGTTGACTTTAGTCCGTTGAGTGGCTTTAGTCCTTTGGTGTAGAATTGTTCCTGGGTGTTCTTTTGGTCCCTATATGATTACTATTTATGGTGTTGTATTTTATTGGTGACTAAATATTGGTGAGTTGGGGTCTATGACCTTTCTTTGGTGTTGGTGAGCCTACAAGGCTATTGGTGAGCATACTATTGCATTATTTTGCTGAATTGGTGTTTCTGGTGCATAGTCATGGTGTCGCATTATCATATGCATATTTTTGGTGAATAGGCCTCGCCTCTTAAATTATTGGTGAATGCCCTCAAGGCAATTTTGGTGATGGATCCACATGCATATGCCCGTGGAGTTTTGGGTTGCATCTCATACATTGCATTCATTTGGAGAGGATGAAATTTTGTTCAAGACTAGGGATTCAATGATTCATCTCGGTCTGCAGTCTTCACGTGTTGTTGGTTTAGTGTAGTATGTTGTTTCCTTGCTGTCGCGTTTTGGTTCTACTGCCATGTCGATTTGGGAATTCGCTCGGTTCTCCCTACAAGATCAGGTATGGCTTGTTCTTAGAAGCTATGGTGTGGGTAATCTTAGGAAATTTTTGAGAAACCATGTTGAAATGGCCAAAACATTTGAAGGGATGGTGAAGCTTGACAAAAGGTTTGAGATTGTCGTGCCTAGAAATCTTGCTGTTTTTTTTTTATTGGATTTTACCATTTGATAAAGATGTAATGGTAAGGTTAATAGTGGAGTTGTGAAATTATCTGAGAATGTTATTGCAAATGAAGTTAATTGCAAGTTGTTGGATTCTATCATTGGTTCAAGTTCAAATGGGGCACCTTCATTGTCTTCCCTTGGATTGCATTATTTGGAAAGGGATTTTTTTTTTTGAGGAAGCACTTGCTGATTATCAGAACATATCTTCTGCAACAATTTAGGGAGAGCATGAATCTTGTTTGCTCCACACTAACCAATTCAAGAAACGTTGTGTTGAGCAATTCAAGCAAGGGACTTTGGGAATTGAACAACTTGTTGTTGGATATCTATCGATGTTGTTTTAGGCTTGTTGTAGTTGTTGGTATGGCTCATAAATATGAAAAATATTCACTTGGATTCTTTAAGTCCTCTGGTGTGCTATCCTTATTGGCTGCTTTGGTTTGTTTAGATGTATATTCATCTTACCACCTACTGGAGTTGAAGACAATCATTATTGATATGTATTCAAAATGCAGATGGATGGAAGATGCTATTACGATTCGGTTTTCTTTGAAATGAAATTGTTGCTTATATTTGTTATGTGATTCTAGATTTGATGGACATTTTGATTAGCCTTAATTGGCTTGTTTTTAGCTTCTATTTATGGTGGTTAAGCATGATGTTTCTGCTATAAATGGTCAAGCATTGAGATTTTGCTTCTGTCTTGAGTGATTGAGTACTCTTGATGGTTAAATGTTGATGTTTGCTTCCGCCCTATGGTGGTTAAGCATTTTGCTTCCTTCAAGTGATTAAACCTTGAGTTGTGGCTTTTGCTTGATTGTTAAGTGTTGGATTGTTGCTTCCTCCGAGTGGTTAAACCTTGAGTTGTGGTTTCTGCTTGATGGTCAAGCTTTTTTGTTGATTTTTTTTGCACTTGGATGATTATGCCCAAGAGTAGAGTTTGCTGATTCTTTTGGAGGGAATGTTGTGGAGACGCTGGAAGAAGCTTGAAGGGGCCCGATAGTTGGTCGAAGACTTCTAGGAGCTATGTACCTCAACTGCTACCAATTTGGATTGTTCTTTATTTTCCTTACTTTTATAGTATCTTTGTATTGCTAGAAGTGTTGTGAACACCGTCCAGCTTGTGGGAGGCTGTTAAATATTGGTAGTAAGCCCATTAGTTTGTTAGTAGGGCCCATTATATTGTAAGGTCATAGGTCCATTAGTTTATTAGTATTTAAGGTAGATGATACTCTCATTTGTAATAATCCATTAATCTCTTCTTATTTGTAATATTTCATCATCTTCAATATAATAGACTTTTAGAGGTTTTCTCTCTAATTTTTCATGGATTCCATGTTTTTCAACAACCACGATCCCAACCGTGTCTATGTAGGCGCAAGGAATTTGCGTGCATCTTAGTCAATATTTAACACTACAAGAAAATCGCTAGTTTGCCACGGCAATTTCCGTCGCAAATGCGCAAATTTCCGTGGCAAATTTCCGACGGCAAAAAAATGGTGGCAAAAACGCTCGTCGCAAACGGTTTGCCACGGAATTCTCCGTCGCAAATCTGTGGCAAATTTTCGTCGCAAATCCGTGGCAAATTTCATCGCAATTCCGTGGCAAATCCGTCGCAAATATTTAAAAAAAATTAAAATAAAAAATAAAACATACTTTGAATTCTTTAACCTATTCTACCAAAAATATTACATTCAGAGCATTAAGAAATGAAAATTCAACATTCATATATATAAATACAAGGTCTTCCAAAGTTGTGTTATATAAAATATAATCTATATCAAAAATTCAGACTTCAATTATATATCATACATTATATACTTAAACTTACAGTCTCAAACTAGAAAGAGGAATTGGCATCAATATTTGGGACACTGCAAAATATGTCCAGCATTGCATAATATCAAAGCTAAAGTCAGTGTTTTCAAATAGAGATAAATCAATCCCACAATTAATAGCATTTAAACATTTAACAAAAAAAACACCACAGCTTCAAGTTGCTTAACTTCACCCTCTATAAGCCTTGAGCCAAGTCTTTGCAATCATGCTTTTGCTCTTGCAATATGGCAGTCTCCCACTAATTAAGTATCCTCTCTCCTTTCAATATGGAGGTCTCCCACTGATTATCTCTAGTAGAAGTACTGCAAATGCATAAATGTTTCCTCTGGTATCAAGATGGCGCACTTCAAGTGAGCTTGGAAGAATACAAACGGCACCTTGGTCGCTAATGGATCGAAATTTTCTCCGATCTTTCAAGAATCGTCTTGAACTTCCGAAATCAACCACCTGCAATTCAAATTCAAATTTCATTACAATGAGAACATATCTCGATTGTAATAAGATATTCAAAGACTATCACAATAGTACTATGTTAGAAATTTTAAACTAGGTTGCATGTACAGTTACAAACCTTAGGGGGAAAATCTTCTGTGAGGTAAACAACATTGGAATTCAACTTTGAGATAGTGAATGGTGGCTCAACTTCAGTGTGCAAATACTTTAGTCCACGTGCAATGCCTGTGATAATCTTCATCCGCCGTGTCCAAGATAATCGCACCCTTCTTCATCTGCGAGTCATAATTTCATGTTTGAAGGAATTGCAAGTTTTTAACACAAAATAATACATATACACAAGCCAGGAAGTTGAACTTACAACAATGTAGGTGCTCATAAAGAGTCCCATTTGATGCACAATCAAAAACTGACATCCTTGTAAATGGACTACTCTCTCTACAATAGCCTAGTAGCTTTCCCGTATTATCGTGATTTAATCTTGCCAAGTCACGCCACACGAATGGCACCAATAGCAGAAAAGTTTCAAAGTTTGTTCAGTACAATTTTTGCACAATGCAGGCATTGGAATGTTTCATTTACCTCTCTTTGAAATTATAGTTCAAGGTGTCCTGTCCAATTCTCTTCCTTTATGCAGAGAGAAATTACCAGTAAGGTTGCTTCATGGTCACTAAAGAATCAAATGACCAATCTTGCATTCAACATAAGTATAATACACAATAGTTATTATAACTGCAACTATTGCCAGCACTGCTGCTATTATAGCTCCTCTTAAAGATCCTGCAAAAATTGAAACTCAGTAAATGGCATAAGAAGCAAAAAAAGAAGTAGCATCTATGAACCAATAACATATTAGAATTGGACCACCAATAGAGATAACAAACACTTGTAATATCTGTATTTGTCATTTTCAACACATGCAGACTCCAATCAGAACGATTTTTAACACATCGTGTTCTTGAAACTCTATCAAACAAACCACACAGCCATACACATTTTGATCCTCACCTTCACCTTTTTTATAAAAAAGAAAACACCAAGAGTAAGTAATACACCTGAAAAGATAAAAAATGCAACAATCACATTAGTCCAAATCCCTCTTTGTATACCACTCACTTGACCCTTCAAGTGGTTCCTTGTCCTTATAATCAGCACATGTGCATTTCAATCTACTACTAGGAACTATTCCATTTCATCCATAGATTTTTCACTTTCCTCAGCTATTCTTTAACTAACTAACATAAAGAACTAAGCCATCAATAATATATAATAAACGACATCAATAATAGCACATACATATCAATGAGATCGAGGACTTGTTTGATGGCTTCCTTCTTCCTGTGAAGAAAAATAACTGTAATCAAACAAATGTTGTTAGGAAACATACCATGGACTGCAGCTCTTTTGTGTGTGTGTGGAGGGGGTGGGGGGATACATAAACGTACCATGTCATAAATCTGGTCTTACTGTAACATAAACGTGGAAGCGGGAGTAAAAGGGAATAAGTATAAAGTAGTTTTCTTGAAATTGTCAATGACCATGAATCTCACCTCCACTTCAATTTTCAAAGTTGTTAAACATCGCTCGGCATGATCAATTTAATGATCTTTTCCTTTATATTATCTTCCTGCATAATCAGCAAGGAGTAAATAAGAACCCAAACTTACATCAATAATACTAAAAAACTTATCCACATGGATTGAATCTGAAGCTTATAATAATAAGCCATCAAAACAGGAATCGTATGTCAATATTACCTTGCCAAGTGGGAAGAAAATGCACGAGCAAAAGCATCACCACTTCTTTTGGCAGCATCAGTTCCACCTTCACTAGCAACAGCCTATCATATTTTTCTCAAGAATGTAAACAATAAATCAAATGATTGATTTGTCAAGGTGAATAGCATACAAGAAAATCAAAGACTAGATTTGTAAGTTGCATCTGAGAATGAGATGTGTAACACCCAAAATAATTTAATTAACTATTTAATTCAATTATTTAAGTGTTGCATTAATATTGTATATTAAAATATTAATATATTGTTGTATTTTTAAAATGAAGGAAGTGGTGTCGGTAATTCCGGGGTGGTAAGGAATGGCCCAAGAGCCCAAGCCCATTGACTTAGGCTCCTAGGCGCTAGGGTTGATGCCTTTCGCATCAATTGAGAAAAAGAAAGAAAAAGAGGAGAACTTGCGAAGGGAGAAGAGAGAAGAGAAGAGGAAGAAATCGGCGCACAAAGAGAGAAGAGGGAGATCGCGTGAGAGAAGAAGAAAGAGAAGGAGTCCTTGTTGCTGTGGTTACTTTGGTGCTTCGTAGAGATCACTTCGTCTTCGGAAAACTTAAGGTAAGGGTGGGTCTTACCTTATAATGAGGTCTATAATGAGATGTATGTAGATTGTAGGATTCATATTGATCTTTATTTGATGTGATTGTTGTTTTTGATGTATGATTGAATGTGTGATGAAATTATGCTCTCTATGTGAATTATGAGAATTGTGTAAGAATTGTAATGTATGTGAATTGTTTGTTAAAATGTGTATATGAGAGTGTTAGAATAAATATGAGGTGTTTTGAGAATGTTGTTGATGATTGAATATAAGGAAATTTGGAGAAAATTGATTAAGGGGACCCTAGGCAACCTAGGGTGCCAAAAGATAAGGAGAATGGCGCCATAGTGTGTGCTGTGTGGGTGTGATGCTGCCTTGGGCGCCAATGGCTGCCCAAAATGGTGTCTGTGTGCACCTGGTGTCTAGGCAAGCGCGCCTAGTGAGGCGCTGTGTTGCTGGGTGTGTGATAACTCTATTTTATATAGAGTATTTCACATGTTTAAACTTAGTATTTGCTCTCTTTCAAGTAATAATAAAGAGTTTATATAGTATTTAGTGTGATATATGATATCTTGAGTGATTTGAATGGTTATAGTTAGTTATAGGCCATTTTGGATATATTGTGGTATGTTTGATGTTTTGTTGTCTGCAGTCTCAACGTCGCATGCGATCAATGCTCCTGTGACCGATCTGCATCAATTCTGCGCTACTTGGTGAATAAGCGACTGTTTCATATGCATCCACATGCAAAGTGATGACTCTCCGCCGCTTCCCGATGCCATCCAAACTTGTATAGTAGGCGCCTACCATTCACACATAGCTATAGGCTTAGCTTTGAAGAGTCATCAACATAGGGACACTTGTTCTAACACCATGGAACCGCCCTATATGATTAAGTCAAAGATTTCAACATGGATAAACCTCGGAAAGCAACTACAGCTATGATCCACTCAAGATGACTTCAACATGAAGGAAGGAAGCACCTCACTTGAAGGCTATAAAAGGACCTCACATCTTCATTTGGAAATATATCACAATCCATAAGTTAGATCAAAATTTCAATATACATAGTTAGTTTTTATATTTTTAGAGGAAGAGGAAGGAATTCATAATTTCTCCTTAACTCATTTTCATAGTGTTTGTATAGTGCTAAGGAGTAATGCTAGTGCATTGCTAGAAGACTTCATACAAAGGTTTTCAACATTTGTAACTTTACTCTTGTTGTTTCTCTTTTGTGATTTCTATATATATAAACATGGTCTATTCGGTTTATATATATCTTGCAATGTCTCTTGTTAGCTAAACCTTTCTTAGTTGGAATGTTCTAATCATTTAATGAGCTTTTAAATAAGTATGTTGCATGTATGTATGTTTGTACTTTAGTTCTTGCTTGATAATCTTTTCAAAACTTATTTTAAACTTGATCACTTAGAATAAGTAGATTTGTAAATGACCAGACATGGCTTACAATTAAGAACTCAAGAACTAATATGGGTGAGTGTTTTACATAAAGAAAACTTTGTGAAAACCATGCTAAGTCCTAGACATAGGATAGTATAGTCCATAGGATAATTGTGGGTACTTAAAATACAAGAGTGAATTCACTTAAGCAAAGTGAATACTTGTTAGGAGGCAAGATTGGCACTAACACCCCTTTCTTTCTTGCATAGAACAAGGATCATAAGAGCGTGTAATGAAACTCAAGAAGAAAGTGACCGAAAGGCACATAGCTAATGCAACAGCATTCAGTGCAGCTGCATCACATACTGCATCATACACTTATAAGTAAATTACTTGATGAAGACATTCCAACTAGCTTTTCTCTTTTACACTATCAACATTCTTTCTTAGTTTTCTAACTTAGTTGTGATCATCAAACAAAATCCAAAATTATTTTGTTACTTAGTGACTTTACACTTTATTACTTTATATTATTTTAAAAGTGAGTTTTTCAATCTCTGTGGGTTCGATCTTTTTTACTACTTGTTTTTGGGACAGTGTATACTTGCACTCAAGTGTATGTGGCATTTCCACACACCAAGTTTTTTGGCGTTGCTGTCGGGATTGAAGTAAATTCTTTTTAAAATTACGATATTGAGTAATTTAGTGTTGTATATAAATTCTGGTTTTTAGAGTTTTACAACAACAACGAGTACATGGTACTTAGTATATGTACTGAGAACTGAAAGCAGAACTCGAATATAGTTTAGATTTAGAAATAGAAAGAAAATTCGAGGAGATTGCTAAGACTCGAAGCAGAATCAACAAGCTTGCAACATGTCATTGGTGAAGAACAAAGCTCAAGGCCACACTCGGTGAGAGGAGGCCCCCGGTTCACAAACATGCTCTCAAGAAGAAGTTCATAGAGAAAATCTCATCCACATGGATCACATAGGTATGATTAATGATAGAGATAGACCTATGAGGATTATGCTCGATTTGATCATCAAAACATGCAAACTAGTATAAAGCAGACCTCATATTGATGCCATGCATTTTGAATTTAAGCCTATGATGTTTCAAATGCTTCAAACTATTGGTCAATTTGGAGGATCTCCTCATGAAGATCCTCATTTGCATTTAAGGCAATTTCTAGAAGTATGTAGTAATTTTATTTTACCCAGTGTCGGTGAAAATGCATTTAAATTAAGGTTATTTCCATATTCTTTAAAAGATAGAGCCAAGGCTTGGCTAAATTCTTTAGAGCCTAACTCTATTCATTCATGGAATGAAATGGCTGAAAAAGTTTTAGGAAAATATTTCCCACCTATCAAAAATGCCAAAGTTAAGAAATGATATTACATCTTTTAGACAAAAAGAGTTTGAGTCTTTATTTGAAGCATGGGAAAGATGGAAGGAACTTTTAAGAAAATGTCCTCATCATGGTTTACTGTTATTATTCAAATGGAAACATTTTATAATGGTTTAGAACCTCAAACCGAATAATGCTTGATGCATCATCCGGTGGAGTGTTATTAAATCATCATACAATGAAGCATGTGAATTAATTGATAGAATAGCGACTAATAGCTCTAGTTGGCCTCACAGAGAGGGTAAGTGCCAAAAAGAAACCATCAGGTACATGAAATCAATGATATATCCGCCTCTATCTCGCTCAAGTAGCCACTCTAGCTAATTTGATGAAAAACTTCATACTCGCAATGCTCTCTGCATCTAATGCAGTGCATCACCGAAAAGCTCTGCATTCTTGAAGATGAGAACAAGTACCTCCGGGCACACCTAGTTGTGTGTCTTGTGGAGGAGGTCACTTGTATGAGGAGTGTTCTAGCAACCCTATCTCTGTAAATTATGTAGGTTATAATAGGAATAACAACCCTTATTCCAACACTTATAATCTCGGTTGGAAAGATCACCCAAATTTTAGATGGAGCAACAACGGTGCACTGCACCTAGAACTGCTCCAACTACACCAACCAACCCACCAGGATTCCCAGCTCAAAATAACCAAAGAAACTCTCAACCTACCACTGATAATTCTCTAGAAACCATGCTTAAAGCATTTATAGGTGAATCTAGAACTGCTAGACAAACCCAAGATGCTTCCATTAAGAACTTAGAGAATCAAGTTGGTCAATTAGCCACAACTCTGTATCAAAGGCCACAAGGTGCCTTACCTTCAAATACAGAAGCTACCCCTTCCCAAACCAAAGGAAAAGAGCAGGTTAAGGCTATTTCATTGAGAAGTGGTAAGGATTTGGTAGAGTTAACTGAAAAGGAAAGTGTAGATAAGGGAGAAAAAGCCAAAAATCAAAAAGAAACCAATGCAGAAGCATCTAGTGCTCCTGCATCACAAGAAGTTCAAAGTCCACTACCTAAGTTAGTACCTGAATACCCTCCTCCTCCTTACCCTCAAAGACTGAAAAAAGCACATGAGGAGAAGCAGTTTGGTAAATTCCTAGAGGTACTAAAACAATTACACATCAATGTTCCCTTAGTAGAAGCCCTCCAACAAATGCCAAATTATGCAAAATTTATGAAGGATGTGCTTACTAAGAGAAGAAGATTAGGTGAGTTTGAAAGCAGATTGCCATAATGAGAAGATTGTAGTTTGCTTATGCAAAATAAGATCCCTAGGAAATTGAAGGATCCAGGTAGTTTTACAATTCCATTTTCTATAGGAAAATCCTATCTTTAGTAAAGCTTTATGTGATTTAGGTGCAAGCATCAACTTGATGCCTAAATCTATTTTTGACGATTAGAAATAGGAAATGCAAAACCAACCAACGTGACACTTCAATTAGCAGATAGATCAATAGCCTATCCTGAAGGTATCATAGAAGACATCCTAGTTAAGGTAGACAAATTTGTATTCCTGTAGATTTTGTTATCCTTGACTTTGATGCGAGATAAGGAAGTGCCTATTATCCTAGGTAGACCATTTCTAGCATTTGGTAAAACCATAATTGATGTGCAGAAAGGTGAACTCACTATGAGAGTGAATGATCAAGAGATAAAATTCAATGTAATGAATGCTATGAAGTATCTGCGGAGAGAAAGAAGAGTGTTCATCCTTATTCTCTCTAGATCAATTGGTAGAAAAACAATTTTACAAGCAAGCGTATGATCACTTAGCCAATGCGGATGCATTAGATACAATTTGCATTGCTAGATGATGAAATACTAGAAAAGGAAAATCGCCAATAGAAAACTCTTGTAAGGAAGTATGGGCTAGGACTTATGAACCACTCAACCTTGAGGATCCAATTCTCAAGAAGAACTTACCCTCAATAGAACAACCTCCTAAGTTAGAATTGAAGATATCGCTGAACACCTTAAGTATGCATTCTTAGGAACAAATGAGACTTTACTGTTATCATTGCTTACGATTTAACATCAAAACAGAGAGTGATCTCATTAGTACTCTCAAGAAGCATACCAAAGCTATAGGTTGGCAAATGGCGGATATCAAAGGAATTAGTCCTTCTATATGCATGCATAGAGTCATTTTGGAAGAAAATTCAAAAACAAACATAGAAAGTCAAAGAAGACTAAATCCTATTATGAAAGAGGTTGTGAAAAAGGAAATCATTAAATGGCTAGATCTTTGGAATCATATACCCATATATCGCATGCTTGGGTAAGTCCTGTCCAATGTGTACCAAAAGAAAGGGGGTGTGTGAGAATAGCCAATGAAAAGAATGAGTTGATACCAACTAGAATCATCACAGGTGGAGAATCAGTATGGATTACGAAAACTCAACAAAACTACAAAAAGGATCACTTTCCTTTACCATTCATAGACCAAATGTTAGATAGATTAGCGGGGAAAGAATTTTATTGTTTCCTAGATGGCTATTCAGCTACAATCAAATAGCCATTGAGCCACAAGGATCAACACAAAACCACCTTTACATGCCCTTATGGAACCTTTGCTTTTAGAAGGATGCCATTTGGCTTATGTAATGCACTGCTACATTCCAAAGATGCATGATGTCTATATTCTCGATTTCATTGAGCAATCAATGGAAGTATTCATGGATGATTTCTCTATCTTTGGAGAAACATTTCAAGTTTGCTTAACAAACTTGGAACAAATTCTCAAGAGATGTGAGGAAACAAATTTAGTCTTAAAGCGGGAAAAGTGCCATTTCATGGTACAAGAGGGCATTGTGTTAGGACATAGAATTTCAAAGAAAGGTCTAGAAGTAGACAAAGCTAAGGTTGATGTCATTGAGAATCTACCACCACCAAATACGATTAAAGGTATCAGAGCTTCTTAGGCCATCTTTGGTTTTTATAGAAGGTTTATCAAAGATTTTTCAAAAATCTCAAAACCATTATGTATGCTTCGCAACATGATGTAGAATTTAACTTTGATGAATCTTGTATAGAAGCTTTTGACAAGCTTAGAAAGGCATCGTGATTGCACGATGATAGTAACTCCAGCATTGGAGCAGCCATTTGAATTAATGTGTGATGCTAGTGACTTTGCAGTAGGAGCGATCCTAGGGCAAAGGTATGATAAGGTCTTTCATTCCATATATTATGCTAGCAAGACATTAATTGAAGCTCAAGTGAATTACGATTCTGAAAAGGAATTATTATTTGTGGTCTTTGCATTTGAAAAATTTAGATCATACTTAGTTGGCACTAAAATTATTGTCTATACCGATCACTCGCCATTAAGTATCTAATTTCAAAGAAGGATGCAAAGCCAAGGTCGATAAGGTGGATTTTACTCCTACAAGAATTTGATCTTGAAATTAGAGACAAGAAAGGAGTAGAAAATCAAGTAGCGAGACCATTTATCAAGGATTGAAGGAGAATCACTTGGTACACAAGGAGAAGAAATCAAGGAAAGCTTTCGGATGAGAAACTATTGGCAATCACGATCAATGCAAAACATGAAAGCGCATTTGCTATAGGCAATGCGCAGAGCATCAAAAGCATCTCGCACCATGGTTTCGCGATATTGTAAATTTCCTTGCAAGCAAAGTGGTACCAGTGAGTATGACATATCAACAAAGGAGAAAATTCTTCCACATGGTTAAGCAATACTATTGGGATGATCCATTCCTTTACAAGATGTGCCCTGATCAATTAATGAGGAAATGCATACGAAGAGGAGCAACAAGCGATTATGCATTGCCATTCGCACCTTATGGAGGACACTTTGGAAGCACTAGAACAAAGCAGCTAAGGTATTACTGATGCTGGTTATTTTTGGCCTACTTTATTTAAAGATGCTTATTCTATGGTCAAATACTGTGATAAATGTCAAAGAGCAGGAAATATTTCTGATAAGCATGAAATGCCTAGAACAAATATTTTAGAAATAGAATTATTTGATGTTTGGGGCATGGATTTCATGGGACCTTTTCCACCCTCTTTTGGCAATTTATATATCTTAGTAGTTTGTTGATTATGTGTCCAAATGGGTAGAGGCGTAGCATTACCTAATAATGATGCTAAATCGGTGAGTAAGTTTCGCAAAGAAATATATTCACTAGATTTGGAACTCCTAGAGCTATCATTAATGATGAAGGTTCACACTTTTGCAATAAGATCATAGAAAACCTTCTAGCTAAGTATGGAGTTAAGCATAAGATAGCTCAAACATACCATCCTCAAACTAGTGGACAAGCGGGAATTATCCAATAGGAAATTAAGAGAATGCTAGAAAAATGGTAAGTCCAAATAGGAAAGATTGGTCTTTACATTTGGATGATGCTTTATGGGCATATAGAACAAGCATTCAAAACACCCTTAGGAATGTCCCCTTACAAATTAGTCTATGGAAAAGCATGCCATTTACTGTAGAATTGGAAAACAAATCTTATTGGGCTATCAAGAAGCTCAATTTCAATTTGAACAAAGCGAGGTAAAAAGAGAATGATAGAGCTTGATGAGTTAGAAGAAATTAGGCAAACCTCTTATGAGAATGCTTTGAAATCTACAAAGCTAAGACTAAGAAATGGCATGACAAGAAAATTCTGAGAAGAGAATTGAAAGAAGGAGGACTAGTTACGCTATACAACTCTAGGTTGAAGCTATTTCTGGAAAACTAAGGTCAAGGTGGTCGGGACCATTTAAGTTGATAAAAGTTTATCCACATGGAGCAGTAGACTTATTTGATAAATCCTCAAATACTGTCTTCAAGGTGAATGGTCAGAGAGTTAAAATGTACTATGGTGAACATGTGGTGAGAGACAAAATCACCACCCATTTGAAAAATCTCTAAATGAAAAGAGGTGTCAGGCTGACAAGACTCTTAAAACAAGCGCTTAATGGGAGGCAACCCATTGTTTTTAATTATTTTTTGTGCAATTTTATGTTTTTAGTTGTTTTGCAGAAATGCAGGAAACTAATGTAGCTGCATCAAATGCACCTGCATTGAGAAAAAACGTGCCCTGCATCAGAAAATTATAAACTTGAAGAAAATTGGTTAAGTGTGAATCATAAGGCTTCAGGAAGATCAAAGGAGGTTAAGTAAGATTAATGACACATTGGTAGCCAAAGCAAGACACTTGGCATGATGCATGCGCAGCACGCAATGCTAACGGCTACCTAATAAATCCACTAACTTCCCTCTTCCTGAAACATAAAGCCTTCATTATTACGAGTACCCCTTCATTCGCAAACTCTCACAAATTCTCTCATCTGAAACACAAACCACCCTTCCCATTCTCAAATCCAATTTTTTCTCAAATCACAAAAGCAATCAAAAACCTAGAATTTCAAAGCAACTACAATGGTGAAAAAGCAATCAGCACAGAAATCATCAGGCAAGCAGGCCAGAACTCCCCAAAAAGAGAAGAAAGCCATGCATGCAGGATCATCATCATCAAGAAAAGGCAAAGCCAAGGAATCATCAATCAGAACTGATGACAATGTTCATTTGTGGAACATGCATCTATTGCCCGAGAGAGGATATGATTTGAAGAAAGCTAGCCCATCATTCATGTCAACAGTGGCCAATCTCAATTGGGATCACTTCGTGCTACCAAGAGGAGGCTACATTGAAGACATAGTGAGAGAATTCTATGCTGGAATCACACCACAAGAAGGAGCAGAACATTCCTACACTTCCATGGTAAGAGGTAAAATTGTACACTTCCATGCCAAGAAATTAAATGAACATTATATCTTTGAAATATAATGGGAATGATTTTGAGAATAAGTGGCCAAGGCCTTTAAGAAAGAAATGGAAGAAATAAGGAATAGGATTGCTATACAGAAATTTTTGGGAGAAATTCACACCTAATGAGATTAAGCTTAGAAGCAACTATTTGATAAATGCATTAGGTAATTGGCATTTGTTCATAGCCAATTCAGTGCGCTACATCACACACATATGCTATGACCAAAGAGAGATTGATCTTGCTAGATACAATTCTCTCGAGGGAAATGTGAACATAAAGTGATTGATAGCTAGGAAATTCTTGCATGCTCAACAAAATCAAAGGGATTTCTGTTTTTCCCTTGTCTTATAACTGAATTATGCATGAAAGAAGGTGTCCCTATAGCTGCTAATGAACAAAGGAAATTTCCCCCTGGTAATTTGAGTGCTGAAGTGAAGGAGAAATTGAGAAATGTAAGAGGCCCTGCACCTGCAATGCAAGAGCATTACATGCAGAAGCAGAGGGCAGTTTGGAAATTTCAAAATGACCAACATGACTGGCTTCAATTAGTCTTTGACAAGATCTTTGATCTTGTGGGCCAAGTGAATGCCCCTGAATTCCCAAGTTGGGTATTGAGAAGTGAAGGAGAAGAAGAAGAGGAGAAAGAGACTGAAGAAGGAACAAAAGGAAAGGAGAAAGTAGAGGCAGAACCTAGCACCAAGAAGAAAGTAACTAGGAAGCAATACAAAGTACAAAAGAAGGTTGTGGTAGAACCTGTTGTGGAAGAATTGTATGATTCTGAATCTGAAGCTGAGGATGAGGAATTAAAAGAAATGGATAAAGAGTTAGAAGAAGAAGAGGAGGAAGAAAGTGATGAGGAAATTGATGAAGAAGAAGAGGAACAAGCTAGAGGTGTGATCCTAGAGGAAATTGCTAGGCAGAAATATGCCAAACCCCTCAAAGATCAACCCAACAAACGAAACCCCTATCACTTCACGATTACCAAAACACCCATCATCTCACCAAACCAAGAATCCTCCTCCATTCCAAAATCACCATTACCCTCCTCAATGATCCACCAGTAATATCACCACCACAAACAACCCCTCCACCACCTCTCCAAGAAATGAACCACAAAAACAACTCACACAGAACAACCAACCCCCTGTTATGCCAGCAGACAGCGGTACCTTCCGACCCAAGCAACATTACTTCTAATGCTATTTTCGCTCTTGAGAAAGAGATTGTGCAGGAAAGAGAAGAAGAAGGACTCAACAAGGAAGACAAAGAAGAAGAATCATCATCGCCAAGGAGACGATAACTCAAACTGTTGAGATGCAGAGTGATGCTCTGCATCACTTCTTTGCATCACAATGAGCCAAAGCTGTGCATGATGAGGCAACTATCAAAATGGTTCGGAACAAATGGCACAATGAAAAGGAAGCATTACACAATACTCAAAAGTTCTTCAAGCAACTGCGGGAAGCGAGGCAAAATTAACACCAAAAAGGAAGAAAAGTGATGCGATCAAGGCGATGCACTGCATCGATTCTGAGAACAAGTTCCTGCAACTACACTAGAAGTAGGAGGTGCATCTGCACCTACAGAAGCAACACCTAGCAAGCCCAAGGAGAAGAAGCAGAAGGTGAAACACACTCCTCCATCCAGCAAAGCACGAATTAGGGAGGAGCCAAGAAATGAGTATCATTTACATGTTTTCACCTACTATTGCTATAACTTGTGTTAATTGCATTTTTAACTATTTCCTGGTTGTACTAATCCTCTCCCTATTTTTGAACAAATGATTTGTCTTTTCGAACAAATTTGCGGTGAGGACACTGCAACCCATTAAGTTTGGGGGGGGGGGATTTGCATGTTATGTTATGTTTTTAAATGTTTTTATCTAATATGTTGTGTGTTTAATTAATATGTTTTTAAAAGATCAACTGATGCAAGGAAATTTTGGTAAGCTTAGGTCAAAACAAAGCTTTACTAAAAAGAAAGAAGAGCTTAAAGAATTAAGTTTGGGGGTGTTTTATGAAAAACAAAATTTGAATTTCAAAAGTGAAGAGTAAACAATGTAGAAAAAGAAAACAAAAATGTGGACAAGCCATATCTCGAATCTTTTGAAACTATACACGTGCCTAAGTACATGAATGCATCCGGAGGTCAAAGACACTGTGCCATGCGAGGAATAAATGTATCCGGAGGATAGTTCAATAAAGCCCGAACACGTGCCAAAGTGCAAAGAAAAAATATATGCATCACGGAGGTCAAAGACACTGTGCCAAAGTGCATTTGCATCTGGAGTCGAGTGAGGAAGGTAATATGAGCTAGAAAAAGAAAAGCATTATCGGTCTTTTGCATCAATGTAAACTGCACTGAAGAAAAAAAAAAGCAAAATGCGAGAAAAAATCAATGCACAAAAACACTTCAAAGAAGTATTTGCATCTGCTCAAAAGATCCACACAAAAAAAAAAATAGAAAAATGCATTGGCTCAAAAACTTTGAAAGATTCAATCAAGCCCTTTTGATATTAGAACTCCCCAACACTTGAGAAAATTTTGTGAGTCTAAACTCTCTTTTGAAAAATATTTTGGTGTGACCAAAGATGAACCAATCCTTTCAAAGGCTAGGAGGAAATTTTTCACTTAGTCTTGGAACCAATCTCAACTCAGTGGGTTCACACACACACAAAAGAGTTTGAATAGCTTTGGTAGTTTTGAAGAAATAAAGGCACAAGAAAAATTGTCAAGAAATGAAGTTCATAGAGAACTCCTCATGAAAATCCAAATCAAGCTGATCTATCTTCTAGAATTATAGTTTTTAATAGTTTGTCTTTGTCATTACTTGCGGACAAGCAATGGTTTAAGTTTGGGGGTGTGATAACTCTATTTTATATAGAGTATTTCACATGTTTAAACTTAGTATTTGCTCTCTTTCAAGTAATAATAAAGAGTTTATATAGTATTTAGTGTGATATATGATATCTTGAGTGATTTGAATGGTTATAGTTAGTTATAGGCCATTTTGGATATATTGTGGTATGTTTGATGTTTTTGTTCAGTGCAGTCTCAATGCTGTCTGCATCAATGCTCCTGCACTGATCCTGCATCAATTATTCGCTACTTGGTGAATAAGCAGCCTGTTTCATATGCATCCACATGCAAAGTGATGACCTCCTGCCTGCTTCCCTGATGCCATCCAAACTTGTATAGTAGGCGCCTACCATTCACACATAGCTATAGGCTTAGCTTTGAAGAGTCATCAACATAGGGACACTTGTTCTAACACCATGGAACCGCCCTATATGATTAAGTCAAAGATTTCAACATGGATAAACCTCGGAAAGCAACTACTGACTATGATCCACTCAAGATGACTTCAACATGAAGGAAGGAAGCACCTCACTTGAAGGCTATAAAAGGACCTCACATCTTCATTTGGAAATATATCACAATCCATAAGTTAGATCAAAATTTCAATATACATAGTTAGTTTTTATATTTTTAGAGGAAGAGGAAGGAATTCATAATTCCTCCTTAACTCATTTTCATAGTGTTTGTATAGTGCTAAGGAGTAATGCTAGTGCATTGCTAGAAGACTTCATACAAAGGTTTTCAACATTTGTAACTTTACTCTTGTTGTTTTTCTCTTTTGTGATTTCTATATATATAAACATGGTCTATTCGGTTTATATATATCTTGCAATGTCTCTTGTTAGCTAAACCTTTCTTAGTTGGAATGTTCTAATCATTTAATGAGCTTTTAAGTAAGTATGTTGCATGTATGTATGTTTGTACTTTAGTTCTTGCTTGATAATCTTTTCAAAACTTATTTTAAACTTGATCACTTAGAATAAGTAGATTTGTAAATGACGGACATGGCTTACAATTAAGAACTCAAGAACTAATATGGGTGAGTGTTTTACATAAAGAAAACTTTGTGAAAACCATGCTAAGTCCTAGACATAGGATAGTATAGTCCATAGGATAATTGTGGGTACTTAAAATACAAGAGTGAATTCACTTAAGCAAAGTGAATACTTGTTAGGAGGCAAGATTGGCACTAACACCCCTTTCTTTTTCTTGCATAGAACAAGGATCATAAGAGTGGTAATGAAACTCGAAGAAAGTGGCAGAAAGGCACATAGCTAATGCAACATGACATTCAAAGGCAAATGCATCATCACATCTTGCATCATACACTTATAAGTAAATTACTTGATGAAGACATTCCAACTAGCTTTTCTCTTTTACACTATCAACATTCTTTCTTAGTTTTCTAACTTAGTTGTGATCATCAAACAAAATCCAAAATTATTTTGTTACTTAGTGACTTTACACTTTATTACTTTATATTATTTTAAAAGTGAGTTTTTCAATCTCTGTGGGTTCGATCTTTTTTTACTACTTGTTTTTGGACAATGTATACTTGCACTCAAGTGTATGTGGCATTTCCACACACCAGTGTGTGTGCGTGTGTGCTGGGCGCCAATGTGGCTGCCCAGGGCGCCTAGTGAGGCGCCATGTTGTTGTGTGTGTGCTGTGTCTAGGTGTTGGGCGCCAGAATGTGGCTGCCCATGCGCCTGTGTGTGCTGTGTCTAGGTGTTGGGCGCTAGAATGTGGCTGCCCATGCGCCTGTGTGTGACTTGTCTAAGTGCTGGGCGCCAATGTGGCTGCCCCAATGCGCCCAGTGTGCGCCTATGTCTAGGCAAAGGCGCCAAGTTGCTGATTTTAGGCGCCCTGGCGCAACACAGGTTGCTGCCAGGCGCCACTGTGTTGCTGTTTTGGCACCCTGGTGTAACGCCCAAAATAATTTAATTATTTAATTAATTAAGTTATTTAAGGCTTGCAACACTTAATTAAATTAATTAATTAAGTTGGGTTATTTTTCCTAAAAGGGGTCTAATTTATTTTAAATAAGTGACTAAGTTGGATTTATTTTATTTACAGGAGGTGGAATGAATTAATAGTGGGAGTGGAGAATAAGGCCCAAGGGCCATTATTTAGGCCCAATAGTAGTCATTAAACTTAGGGGTTTATCCATTAAGGTCTCATTCCCTCATTTTGAAGAAAGAAAGCCAACGAAGGAGTAGGAGAGGAGGGAGGCAGCAGCTGACGTGAAAGGGAGAGGAAAGGTGAGAACTTTCCTTGGATTCTTGGTTGGTAAGTGAGGTTTTGAGCTCATTTCTCATCATTTCTTCTTCCCATTCCATTTCCTTAAGTCCCAAAGCTTATTCCTTTCCTTTTTGAAATTTCCATGGATACCCAAAGGAGGGGGAAACTCACGTTTTCAGCATTGAAGAGGAGAAAGGAGGAAACTTTCTCAAGTTTTGGTGTTGGTAAGTGAAGACCTTAGTTCTAATCACCCTCATTTCCTTTCCTTATTTCATTTCCATGAGTTCCATAGACCCATTCTCATTATTTTGAATTTCCATTTGTCACCAAGCAAGGTTGTTTCGTTGAATTTGGAAATCGATTTTGGAGACCTCATTGGTTGTTTTCTTGGTGGTTGATTGAAGCTTTAGCTCACCCGAGGTTAGGGATTCTCCTTTATGTTAATAATAGCTAGTATGATATGTGTTATAAGTGGAATGGCTCTAATAATGACTTGTTGTGTGATTGTGTGTTGATGACATGTTGTTTGATGTTTGGAATGTTTGTGTTGGTCATAACATGCTAATTGTTGTTGTGGAAATATGAGTTGTGATTTATGCATAGTGTATGTTTGATGAAATGGTCATATGAGAATGAGTATGAGAATATAATGAATTGGTGGTAATAAGTTAATGATTATGTGTGTGTGGTTGTGGGGAAAATGAATTGTTGAATAATAATCTAGTTTTGAAGTGATTGGGGAGGGTGTTGTTGAAGGGGCGCCAAATGCCTAGCATTTTGGCGCTGGTGACATGAAAGGTGTGTGTGTTGTGTGTGGGGGCGCGCGATTCTTTGGGCAACTTAGCGCTCGTGACATGAAATGTGCGTGTGTGTGTTGTGCGAGGGGGCGCCGATTCTTTCGGGCAACTTGGCGCTGGTGAGTGAAAAAAATGTGTGTGTGTATATTGTGCGAGCGCGATTCTTTGGGCAACTTGGCGCACAGTGTATGTGTGTGTGTATTTGTGTGTCTTGAGTGTGGGGCGTGGCTGGGCGCGGTTGCTAGCATTTTGGCGCCCGTGATAGTTCATGAGCGTAGGTTGTTGGTTTTGGTTACGGGGCGCCATTTGGTTGCCCTTGGCGCTAGGTACCCAAATGTGTCTAAGTGACGATTTAGTCCCTAAGAATTAATTTAATCCTTGGCGTGACAATTTAGTCCCTAAGAATTAAATTAATCCTTGGCGTGACAAAATAATCCCTTAGTGTCCAATTAGTCCCAATCGTCAAATATTTTCCTAAGTCCCTAAATTAATTTTGGTGTGTCAAAAATGGTCCCTAAGTGAAGAAAATGTCCTTATGAGGTGGTTTGGTCCTTAGGTGAGAATTAATTAATAATTGATAAAGTGATGGTTAATATTTGGTGAAGTGGTGATATTAAATGATGACAAAGTGGTGAGTTAATATTGAGGTGTTGAATTAAATAATGATGTTGGCTTCGGCCAAAGCGAAGGGTTAATAAGCGAAGGGGGCTTCGGCCAAAAGCGAAGGGTTGTGTTATGGTGATATCTTAAGTGATGTGACAATGAATGTGGTAATGATATATTGTGTATGATGCATTGTCATGGTGTCGCATAAAGCATATGCATAAAGCGAAGGGGGCTTCGGCCAAAAAGCGAAGCGGGCTTGACAAAGCGAAAGGTGCCTATTGGGCAAAAAGCGAAGGTGATGGATCCACATGCATAATGCACACATGCATAAACTCATACATTCATGGATTGCTTATTGATACTTAATTAATTTGAGATTGTTGTCCTACTATGATACTTGAGTGCTAAATGTCTCGATTGCGAAGAGTTATTGTTGCTAGATGTTTTCTATTTATAATGCTTATCTTATTTGTTATTATTTATGTAAAGAGACTCACCCTAGCATTTATGTTGCCGCTCTCGTGGCGACATGCAGTGATTCTGAGTGAGTGAGGAGGTCTAGGCTTCCTTGGGATTTTGTGTCGGCTCTGATTCTAGTAACACCGGGGATTTGGGTTTAGCACTATTATCTTATGCTATGAATTAAACTGATTTGAGTTATGTGTTAAGTGAGATGAACTCAATTTATTTTTCCGCTGTTTTGAATATTTCTGGATTACTGTAAACACTAAACAGGTTGAGGGTTTTAACCCACTTGACTATGGCGTGGATGTTATACACTTGTTGTTTTTCAATTAATGAATGTGTTGTGACGTCATTTTCGCTAAATGTACCACCCTCTTCGAGGTGCGTGGAAATTTTTTGAAAACTCTGATTTTTTTTTAACTTAGTTAGCTTAGTATAGAAAGGGGGTGTTACATTAGTGGTATCAGAGCTGTTCGGTCTGTCCGGCCAAGTGTGTCTGTCATAGTATCTATGACAACTAGGTAGTGTTAATTGTTTCTTAACGAATGTTAATGCTGCAGTGTTAGGTTGAGAATGGCACGAAGAATTGATCCCGCGCTTGCTGAGGCCCTCCAAGCCATTGCCCAGGCTATGGGGGAGCAGAGAGGTAGTAGAGAAGACGCCGAGGACCGCAAGTTAGCCACTTTTCAGCGAGAGAACCCGCCTACCTTCAAGGGTAGGTATGACCCGAGACGAGCTTTGACTTGGCTAAGAGAGATTGAGCGTATTTTAGTGTGATGGCATGCACCCCAAGCCACGAGAAAGTGAGTTTGGGACTCACATTTGAAGGAAGAAGCGGACGATTGGTGGTTGAGGAAGAAACAAAGACTAGAAGGTCTTGAGGAAGAAATCACTTGGGAAGTCTTCAAGGAAGAGTTCACTAGAAAGTATTATCCGGAGGATGTGAGGGCTAAAAAGGAGGTGGAATTTCTTGAATTGAAGCAAGGCAACAAATCGGTGGTGAGTATGCACCAAATTTGAAGAAGCTAGTCAAGTTTTGTCCCTACTATGAAAATGGCGCAGTCAATTCTCCAAGTGTGTGAAGTTTGAAAATGGGTGCATCCCAGGCATTAAGAAGGCTATTGGATACCGGGAGATTCGAGACTTTGCCAAGCTAGTAGACAAGTGAGAATTTTGAAGAAGACAAAGGTCTTTGCGACCTACAAGATGGTAAGAGAGAAAAAGAATGCTCAATTCGAGGGAAACCATATGATGTGAGTGGAGGCAAGGGAAATGGAAGGCTAGTGGGGACAAGAGCTCAGTGGGGAGTGTGGAGTGCAGGTATTGTGTGCTTTGCTGCAAGAAACCGGGACATAAGAGCGATGTGAGTGCTCACGAGGCTTTGTGTTACAAGTGCGGTCGGAGAGGTCACAAGTCTTCACATTTGTGATAAGAAGGGATCGGTTTGCTTTAATTGTGGGGAGGAAGGTCATGTTAGGGCTAATTGTACTAAACCCAAGAAGGAAGTAGCGAAAGGAAAGGTGTTTGCATTGGCGGGGATCCGAGGAGACAACGCAATTAGAGGTACTTGTTTTATTAACGACACTCCTTTAATAGCTATTGTAGATCTTTGGTGCAACACATTCATTCATTCTTGCTTTTTATGTCTTTGAAAAAGCCGGGTCTTGTTATGTCTCTCAATGAGAAGGGACATGGTTATTGATACTGACCAAAGGTTCGAGTAACCACATCCCTAATGTGTGCTAGATGTCCTCCTCGTCCGTTTTCGGCAGAGAGTTTCTTGTTGATCTTATTTGCTTGCCTTTAGGAGGTTTGGACATCATTCTTGGTATGGACTGGTTAGTTGATAACCAAGTGCATATTAATTGTGCTAGTAGATCCGTGAGCTTTCCTTCTTCTAAGGAGGAAGAATCTGCATTGTTACATCCTGGTCAACTACATAGAGTTTTGAAGGAGGAAGCTAAGTTGTTTTCATTGATGGCATCATTGTCCGTTGAGAGCCAAGCTAAGATTGAAGAGTTGCCAATAGTTCGTGAATTTCCTGAAGTGTTTCCCGACGAAATCCCAGATGTGCCGCCTGAAAGAGAAGTAGAGTTTGGTATTGATCTTGTGCCTGGCACTAGACCCGTGTCCATGGCTCCATATAGGATGTCTGCATCCGAATTATCTGAGTTGAAGAGTCAGTTGGAGGACTTACTTGAGAAGAAATTCATAAGACCTAGTGTGTCACCTTGGGGAGCGCCAGTACTTTTGGTGAAGAAGAAAGATGGAAGTATGCGGCTTTGCATTGATTATAGACAGCTGAACAAAGTTACAATCAAGAACAAGTATCCACTTAGAAATTGACGATTTGATGGACCGACTAGTTGGTGCTAAGGTGTTTAGCAAAATTGATTTGAGATCGGGCTATCATCGAGTTAAAGTGAAAGATGAGGATATTCAAAAGACGAAGATTCGGGGCGAGATATGGGCATTATGAGTATTACGTAATGCCGTTTGGTGTCACTAATGCACGGGGTATTCATGGAGTACATGAACCGTATATTCCATAACTACTTGGATCGATTTGTGGTGGTTTTCATAGATGATATTTTGGTGTATTCCAAGTCCGAAGAGGATCATGCAGAACATCTGAAGTTAGTGCTAGAAGTGTTGAAAGAGAAAAAGTTGTATGCTAAACTGTCAAAATGTGACTTTTGGTTGAAGGAAGTGAGCTTTCTAGGTCATATTATTTACGTGATGGGATTGCGGTAGATCCAAACCAAAGTTGATGCTGTAATGCGTTGGGAGGCTCCTAAGTCGATTCACGGAGATTAGAAGTTTCCTTGGATTGGCGGGATATTATCGAAGGTTTATTGAGGGTTTTCAAAGTTGGCACTTCCGCTAACTCAATTGACTTGCAAAGGAAAGGCATTTGTGTGGGATTCCAAATGTGAAGAAAGTTTCCAAGAATTGAAAAGAAGGTTGACAACATCACCTGTTTTGACATTGCCCAAATCTGGAGAACCTTTTGTTGTATATTGCGATGCGTCTAAAATGGGGCTAGGAGGTGTTTTGATGCAAAATGGTAAGGTTGTGGCGTATGCCTCAAGGCAGTTGAGAACTCATGAAAAGAATTACCCCACCCATGATTTGGAGCTTGCGGCAATTGTTTTTGCCTTGAAGATTTGGAGACATTACTTGTATGGTTCTAAGTTTGAGGTATTCAGTGATCATAAGGGATTGCAGTATCTGTTTGACGAGAAAAGAATTAAATATGAGACAAAGGAGATGGTTGGAATTGCTGAAAGACTACGACTTTAGTTTGAACTATCACCCGGGGAAGGCTAATGTGGTGGCTGATGCTTTGAGTAGGAAGTCCTTGCATGTATCCGCAATGATGGTGAAAGAACTTGAATTGATTGAACAGTTTGAGATTTGAGTCTAGTCTCATGAGGTGACACCTAAGAGTGTGAGATTGGGTGTGTTGAGGATTCACAATGACTTTTTGAATGTTATTCGGGAAACTCAAAAGAAGGATATTAAAGCTGAGTCGAGATTGCGGTTGGGATTGACCACTCTCGAGTGAAGATTATGTGATAGATGAGCATGATGTGTTAAGGTGCAGTGGGAGGATTTGCGTTCCTAATGATGATGAGATTAAGAAGGCAATTCTAGAAGAGGTCATCGTAGTAAGTTGAGTATTCACCGGGAGCTACGAAAATGTATCAAGATTTGAAGAAAATTTGTTTTGGTGGCACAGTATGAAGCGTGATGTGGCTCGGTTGTGTATGCTTGCACGACATGTCGAAATCGAAGATAGAGCATCAAAAGCCAGCGGGGTTAATGCAACCTTTGGGCGTTCTGAATGGAAGTGGGATAGTATCTCCATGGATTTTGTGGTAGTTTTGCCGACTACAATGAGGGGTTTGATACCATATGGGTGGTTGTTGATAGGTTGACTAAATCGCACACTTTCTACCGATTAATATTACTTATCCGATTCCGAGGTTAGCGAGATATCTATGTCAAGACAATTGTGAAAGCTGCATGGTGTGCCTCCGAGTATTGTGTCCGATAGGGATCCTAGGTTTACTTAGAGTTTTGGAGAAGTTTGCAAGAGGCTTTAGGTTCCAAATTGAGATTGAGTTCAAAGACATATCATCCCCAGCAGCGGATGGGCGATTGCAGAGAGGACAATTCAATCACTTGAGGATTTGTTAAGAGCATGTGTTCTTGAGCGAGGAGGTTCATGGGATTCACACTTGCCGCGATTGAATTCACTTACAATAATGACTTTCATTCGAGTATCGGTATGGCGCCTTTTGAGGCATTATGCGGGAGGAGGTGTAGGACTCCATTGTGTTGGTACTGGAACTGGAGAAAGTGTAGTGCTAGGTCCTGATTTGGTGCGTGAGACCACAGAGAAAGTGAAGATGATTAGAGAGAAGATGAAGGCTTCACAGAGTAGAGCGAGAAGAGTTACCATGATAAGAGAAGGAAGGATCTAGAATTTCAAAGGGTGATCATGTATTTCTTAGAGTTACTCGGAGACAACGGTGTGGGTCGTGCGTTGAAGTCTAAGAAGTTAACTCGCGTTTTATTGGACCATCTCATTTTGAGAGAGAGTTGGGAAAGTTGCTTATCGGGTGGCCTTGCCACCTAATCTTGCTAATCTACATGATGTATTCCATGTGTCTCGGGCCATGGAAGTATGTGCGGACCCATCTCATGTAGTGCGGATGGATGATGTAGAGGTGAGGAGAACCTTACGGTGGAGACTATGCCAGTTAGGATTGCGGATCGTGAGGTGAAGGTCTTAAGGGGCAAAGAGATCAATTTGGTGAAGGTAGTTTGGTTAGGAGGCGTGGGAGAAAGCATGACTTGGGAGTTGGAAAGCAAGATGAAGGAGGCTTATCCGAGTTGTTCGATTCGAGGTAATTTCGAGGACGAAATTCTTTTAGTGGGGAGAGTTATGCGCCCAAAATAATTTAATTATTTAATTAATTAAGTTATTTAAGGCTTGCAACACTTAATTAAATTAATTAATTAAGTTGGGTTATTTTTCCTAAAAGGGGTCTAATTTATTTTAAATAAGTGACTAAGTTGGATTTATTTTATTTACAGGAGGTGGAATGAATTAATAGTGGGAGTGGAGAATAAGGCCCAAGGGCCATTATTTAGGCCCAATAGTAGTCATTAAACTTAGGGGTTTATCCATTAAGGTCTCATTCCCTCATTTTGAAGAAAGAAAGCCAACGAAGGAGTAGGAGAGGAGGGAGGCAGCAGCTGACGTGAAAGAGGGAGAGGAAAGGTGAGAACTTTCCTTGGATTCTTGGTTGGTAAGTGAGGTTTTGAGCTCATTTCTCATCATTTCTTCTTCCCATTCCATTTCCTTAAGTCCCAAAGCTTATTCCTTTCCTTTTTGAAATTTCCATGGATACCCAAAGGAGGGGGAAACTCACGTTTTCAGCATTGAAGAGGAGAAAGGAGGAAACTTTCTCAAGTTTTGGTGTTGGTAAGTGAAGACCTTAGTTCTAATCACCCTCATTTCCTTTCCTTATTTCATTTCCATGAGTTCCATAGACCCATTCTCATTATTTTGAATTTCCATTTGTCACCAAGCAAGGTTGTTTCGTTGGGGGGCTGGAAATCAGTTTTGGAGACCTCATTTGGTTGTTTTCTTGGTGGTTGATTGAAGCTTTAGCTCACCCAAGGTTAGGGGATTCTCCTTTATGTTAATAATAGCTAGTATGATATGTGTTATAAGTGGAATGGCTCTAATAATGACTTGTTGTGTGATTGTGTGTTGATGACATGTTGTTTGATGTTTGGAATGTTTGTGTTGGTCATAACATGCTAATTGTTGTTGTGGAAATATGAGTTGTGATTTATGCATAGTGTATGTTTGATGAAATGGTCATATGAGAATGAGTATGAGAATATAATGAATTGGTGGTAATAAGTTAATGATTATGTGTGTGTGGTTGTGGGGGAAAATGAATTGTTGAATAATAATCTAGTTTTGAAGTGATTGGGGGAGGGTGTTGAAGGGGGGGCGCCAAATGCCTAGCATTTTGGTGCCTGGTGACATGAAAACGGGTGTGTGTGTTGTGCAGGGAGGGGCGCCAGTTGCTGGGCAACTTGGCGCCTGGTGACATGAAATGTGCGTGTGTGTGTTGTGCAGGGAGGGGCGCCAGTTGCTGGGCAACTTGGCGCCTGGTGACTGAAAATGCGTGTGTGTGTATTGTGTGGGGCGCGCGATTCTTTGGGCAACTTGCGCGCTGGTGTATGGTGTGTGTATTTGTGTGTCTTTGAGTGTGGGCGTGGCTAGGGGCGCCGGTTGCTAGCATTTTGGCGCCCTGTGATAGTTCATGAGCGTAGGTTGTTGGTTTTGGTTACGGGGCGCCATTTTGGCTGCCCCTTGGCGCCTAGGTACCCAAATGTGTCTAAGTGACGATTTAGTCCCTAAGAATTAATTTAATCCTTGGCGTGACAATTTAGTCCCTAAGAATTAAATTAATCCTTGGCGTGACAAAATAATCCCTTAGTGTCCAATTAGTCCCAATACGTCAAATATTTTCCTAAGTCCCTAAATTAATTTTGGTGTGTCAAAAATGGTCCCTAAGTGAAGAAAATGTCCTTATGAGGTGGTTTGGTCCTTAGGTGAGAATTAATTAATAATTGATAAAGTGATGGTTAATATTTGGTGAAGTGGTGATATTAAATGATGACAAAGTGGTGAGTTAATATTGAGGTGTTGAATTAAATAATGATGTGGGCTTCGGCCAAAGCGAAGGGTTAATAAGCGAAGGGGGCTTCGGCCAAAAGCGAAGGGTTGTGTTATGGTGATATCTTAAGTGATGTGACAATGAATGTGGTAATGATATATTGTGTATGATGCATTGTCATGGTGTCGCATAAAGCATATGCATAAAGCGAAGGGGGCTTCGGCCAAAAAGCGAAGGGGGCTTCGGCCAAAGCGAAGGGTGCCTATTGGGCAAAAAGCGAAGGTGATGGATCCACATGCATAATGCACACATGCATAAACTCATACATTCATGGATTGCTTATTGATACTTAATTAATTTGAGATTGTTGTCCTACTATGATACTTGAGTGCTAAATGTCTCGATTGCGAAGAGTTATTGTTGCTAGATGTTTTCTATTTATAATGCTTATCTTATTTGTTATTATTTATGTAAAGAGACTCACCCTAGCATTTATGTTGCCTGCTCTCGTGGCGACATGCAGGTGATTCTGAGTGAGGAGGTCTAGGCTTCCTTGGGATTTTGTGTCGGCTCTGATTCTAGTAACACCGGGGATTTGGGTTTAGCACTATTATCTTATGCTATGAATTAAACTGATTTGAGTTATGTGTTAAGTGAGATGAACTCAATTTATTTTTCCGCTGTTTTGAATATTTCTGGATTACTGTAAACACTAAACAGGTTGAGGGTTTTAACCCACTTGACTATGGCGTGGATGTTATACACTTGTTGTTTTTCAATTAATGAATGTGTTGTGACGTCATTTTCGCTAAATGTACCACCCTCTTCGAGGTGCGTGGAAATTTTTTGAAAACTCTGATTTTTTTTTAACTTAGTTAGCTTAGTATAGAAAGGGGGTGTTACACCTGGCGCAACGCAGGTTGCTGCCAGGCGCCATGTGCTGCTGAATTGGGCGCCCAGAATGTGGCGCAGGATGCCACAGGGCGCCATGTTGCCTGTATGCGCCTGTGTGTGCGCGCTGTGTCTGTGTGGGGCGCCAAAGGTGGCTTCCCAGGGCGCCTATGTGCAGCATGTTGCACAAGGGCGCCAGAATGTGGAGTGCGATGGCGCCTAGTCTTTGTGCCGATGTTCTTTGCCAGCGTGCCCACATTCTTTATCTTTATTTTCACTTGTCTTTGTTGTTGTCTTTATTTTTCAACAGGCTTTATTCTTTGTTTTTCAATTGTTCTTTATTCATTATTTTTAATTGTTGCCGTTGCTATTTTCCTTTTCCTATTGTGGTAAATTTACCTATGATGATGCAAAAGTGTTGAATGTTGGCTACAGTATTAATAACGACGATGCGTCTACCTTTTTGTACTAAAATTGATGTTGTTAGTGACGATGGGTCTATTGACTAAATAATAATGACGATGTTATTGACGATGGGCTTAGTGGCCAAAATGAAGGTAATATATTGTTGATTGTTCATGAGGTCACATGCATACATGTGCATATTTAATGACGATGTAAGGCTTCGGCCTCGAGCTAGTGACGATGAATAAGGCTCAATTATTGACGATGTGCCCAATTGGCAAAATTAAGGATGATGAATGGTACCACATGCATACTTGCATATCATACATTCATTCTCATAATTGATAATTTTTTATATTTGGTTGATATATAAGGTATATATATATATATATATATATATATATATATATATATATATATATATATATATATATATATATATATATATATATATATATACATACAACAACTTTCAATATTTATTTATAACAACTATAATAACATATTTATATATATATATATATATATAGGTGGCTGATGTAAAATGTTGACGTGACTGTAGTGACTGCTGTATATATATAAATATGTTATTATAGTTGTTATAAATAAATATTGAAAGTTGTTGTATGTATATATATATATGATGCTGTGATTGGTATAGTTCTGCGATTTAATATACTGCTTATTATAAGCCTTATTATGCGGTTTAGACTCACCCCTTATGTTGATTATTACTACAGGTACCCGTGACTGAGGACTTTTGAGTCCTTCATCCCTCGAGTCGGTCTTGCTCTGATACGTAGCACCTAGGTGGCGAATCTTAGCTAGTAGTCATTGTCCTATATGATACTGTTGGAGTATTTTGTGTTGATGCCGTTTTGTTTTCTGGGAACTGTTTTCCTTTTATTCCGATGCGTGATGACGAAGTAACTTGTTATATGAACTAAACTATTATTTCTTTTGAGGTTTCGCCTACTTGTTGCGTGCCACGTATCATGTTTTAAGTTATAAGTGAATTTATTACCAAATGATGACGTTGTTTGAAGTAAATGTAGCATTCCCGTTTGGATGAATTGAAAAATAATTTTCTTTAAACTCTGATATTTTTATTATAAATTGTCGGGTAGAAATGGGGTGTTACAAGATGTGCTTACCTGTTTGTGGAAAACCTAACGGATAAAAGAGAGAATGCAACGCTTGCTGGGAGGTGATAAGAGATGAATAGATAGCGTGATGTCGCTTATTATTGCGTATGGTAATTTGTGATAGAGAAGTTGAATGAGGATAAGGCTGGATTTGATTTAGGGATTAGACAAAGGTGAGGTTAGGGTTTCGTCAAAGTTGAGGAGAATGATGGAGCAGCGAGCACGACGGTGGGGAGTGTGGGTGGAGGTGAGGTGGTGGTGATTGAGAGTGAGGGAGGTGGGTTGTAGGTGTGGAGAGCGAGAGGGTGAGGAGAAGAAGAGAGCGTTTTGAATTCTATGGAGAGAAGGAGAACGTTCTGAAAGGGATTTAGGGATCGTGGGTGTTTTATTTTCATCATTGGGTTGCCACGGACTTGCCACGGCATCTCCGTCGCAAATTTCTGGCATTTCACATGTCCGTGGCAAACCCGTGGCAAACACCAGCGGGAAATTTCGCACTCTCAATTTTTACACATGCCGTCGCAAATCTGTGGCAAATTACTAACAGAATAAGCTGCGTGGCAAATGCTGGTGGCTAAAACAAGCTTTTCTTGTAGTGTAACTACGGTTTAACTATAGCTAACTTAATGTTATTATTTTGGAAAAATTACACTAGAGGATCTTTAAGTTATTTATTTGTAACAAGTTGGACCTTTAAGTTTTTTTTGTAACAAATAGACCCTTTTAGTGATTTCCCTAGCTTATATATTTTGATGTTATGCTACTTTATATATTGTGATTACTCTAGCTTATGTATTTTGATGCAACCAATCATATTTTGGTGTATTTTGATGTAATCGACGATATAAAATTTTACTAAAAGGGCCAAAGGCGTCAACGTTAAGTAACTTAAAGGGCCTATTTGTTACAAAAAAACTTAAAGGTCCAACTTGTTACAAATAAATAACTTAAAGGTCCTCTGGTGTAATTTTGCCTATTATTTTAATATTCATTTTACATGATAATTAGCTGATATTTGTCATTTGTTAATAACATTCAAATTTCATGGTACCCATACACAATGAGAAGATAAACAGTCTTAATATATTGATTACTAATGATAAAAGTCTAAGCCTAGCATCCATTTCAAAAGTAATAATAACCAAACATAAAATATGAAATCAAAAAAGGCCAACGACAATGAAAGCCAACAAATAAGTAACTATATGTTCTCATACATACTCTAAATAACAATAACTAAGATGAACCTATAGGTCAAACATAGAACTCATCTCCAAATTTATGTTGCAAGAACCTCTCAAGTTTTGTCAACTTATTTGTTGTTTGTCCAAGCTTCTCGGTGGTTTGTGTAAGCTGCTCAGTAATCTGTGTAAGTTGTTCCTTTGTTTCTTCATATCCTATTAGTTTTTCTTATGAGACTTTAAGATTCTTATGATTTTTTGCATTTTTCTCACTTAGTTTCTACAATTTTTAACCATGATTGTCAATATATGTTCCCAAAGTTCTCTAGGATGTTATCATTACCTTCATCTCTTCCTTTTTATTGTAATGGACAAAAGCATCCCACTCAACAGCATCACCACCGTGATGTAGAGTAGCAAGTATCTCTTCCTTACTTTTGTTAGGGTGGAAGTAGTAACACATTAAGTTGTATTTATGGGCTTGCCATCTTTCCCCTAACACAGTCCTCACCCATTTGATACCAGCAACATAATCAATCTCAAAGTGATCCTTGAAATGTTATATTTATATGTTAATAATGGATAATAACCTCAATAATCAAATAAAAGTGTTGAAAAGTTTAGATAATAACCTCAATACACTTCCATTGAGCTACACTACTATCCTTTGACATCTCATCCCATCTTGCAACTGATAAAGGGAAAAATGGAGACCTTTGAGCAATTTGACCAAGAAACCTCACAAGCAAGTTTGACCTGCTATCATTGCCTTGACCATTACCATTGAATTCCACAAGTACTTTTTTAGTCTTTTCCAAATGCCAAACCTGACTTGCTACCATTTTTCGAGTAATAGTTTCTCCAGTACAAATATCTACCATTAAATTGACAAAACAAAATTAATATTTTCTAATGAGAAAACCAAGAAATAATAAGATAATATTTTTACTTTAACTTTTATAAGTAGAGGCTCATCTTCTTGTTCTGTTTGAACTTCATTTGGGCTTAAGGAAGGGTTAGATGAATCATCATTGGTTGGGCTATTAGTTATGTCCACATTTTGAAACTAGTCATACAACTGATTGTTGATACTTTGCTAGTTCTGATTTTGGAGAGTCTCGTCAATTTGACTTGTTTGTCCACGTAACTTTTGTACCACAGCTTCTCCAGATTGCTTCAGTTTTTGCCTCATCTCAATATCAATATCTGAATGATTTACTAATAAAAGCTAACACATGGATCGAAAATAAATCTTAAATGGATCAGCTCCTTCATTAGTAAGAGTTCCCTCTGCTTGAGTCATAGTAGAATTGCAGTCTACCATCTCAAAGTTGGACAAAATATCCTTGGCATACTTCAATTGGTAGACTATTATTCCATCAGACGTGCTAAGAAATTCGAAACCTAGGAAAAAGGACAATTTCGTTCTCGACTTCAATCTACTTTGAACAACTTCCAAAAACTAACATGTCATATACATAGAGACATTACTGGACCAATGACTATCTGAGATGACCCTGTATAAGTAAATGACTCTTTTGCCACAACTTTAATATAGCAGCAGTTAATCCATGAAATCCTCTGTTCCTTCCTTCATAACAGAGAAACAAAATGAATTAATTAGTATTATGATACAAGGATAGGCGTATAAATAGTTCAGCTGTGTATTTTCTTTTCTGAAGCTATTATTCTTTTGCAACCAACTAACTATGATTTCCTTATGAAAATTGTACACTAATATCGCATCAGGAACTCAGCTTATTCAGGTAGATTTTTTAAATTGATAGTAATGATGCTTTAGAAAGGTAAAACATCATTACTAACAAATAACATACACTTTCTACTGTAAATAGCAGGGCCGTCCCAAACAATTTAGAGGCCCTAGGCAAGTTTTGAAAATTGGGCCCCTAAGTATATTTTTATTGAATAATGATGAAAATAAATCTTAAATGGATCATAAGATGAACATGTCATTACACAAGCAAGAGCATACAAAGTTTATAAACAACAAACAATTTCAAAAGCACAAAATTAAATTGTGTCAGAATTACAAAAGGACATAATCAAACTACTCTAACATCATGCTATCATCTCCTTCACTATTTGATTCATCATATTCTTGTTCTTGGCCTTGTTCATTTACATTATCTTGCACTAATTGCAAATCTTCAATGTTCTCCACATTTTGCTCGCGAAAAGGTATGTCTTCCATGCTTTAGTGTCTCTAGGATGCCTTAACAAACAATCTGGATTTTCAACCATAGCATGCCATTTCAATAGCTCTACAATTTAGAGGAAGTGTACAACCTTTGCAACCTTGGTATAAGTGGGAAGTATCACAATACTTTTTTTGGTTGGTGGTGTGGTGGAAAGTATGCAAGTATACATAGTCACACAAATAATACAATGATAAGAAAGGTCGAACCCACAGGGATTATGTAATGTAATTTTTGTATAGTTCAGAGTGTACACTTAGTGTGTCTACACTATGCACTATTTTTGGTTTGGAGTTTTTAAAGTAAGTAAAAACAATATAAACAATAAAAAGTGTAAGGAATCAGTTAGATAAAGTAGTTGAGATGTTTTCACCAAGTAAATCACTTCTAAGTGTTTTAGTGGAGTATGTAGTGTAGGAACACTGAATGCAACTGCATGAGTGTATGCCTTTCAGCACTTTCTTCAGAGTTTCATTACAAGCTTCCTATGTCTAGGCATGCTAAATAGGTTCACTCCTGCCTCTTAAGTTCCCACTATATCACCCTAGGAACTATGTTATCCTATGTCTAGGACTTAACATGGTTTTAACAAGCAATCCTTATTAAAGCTAGTTTAACAATTGTTACAAATACTCATTCCTATTAATTCTTGAATTCATAAATGTAGCCCATGTCTGCTGCCACAAGTTTACCTATTCTAAAGTACTGATCAATTCCAGAATAAGCTTTGAAAGAAGTATCACACAAGAATTAAAGTGCATACACTACATAAACCATAATAACATACTTAGGAGTTCATTACAAGGTTATAACATCTCAACTTAAGGGAATTTAGCTCATGTTACTCATATTATAATAGAGAAAATCTGCAAAGAGCATAATCAAATGAGTAATATAGCAAAAGAACTTAAAATGATAGAGATTACTCGAATAGAAGATCTTTTGCATGAGTTTCCCAAGTTGAAGTACAAGATGAGTTCCTTACACAAATTTCCTTCCTGTAGAAGTGAAAGGAGTGGTTGTTAAGAACCTCCTTACCTTCCTTCTCTTCAGAAACGTAAAGAAAAACTAAAATTAACCTAAAAATAAACTAAAACTAAGTGATCCTTTAAGAAACAAATGAAGAAATACAGATGAAAGATGATTTGAAAGTGAAGTTATGGCCTCTATTTATAGGCACGAAAGATTTCCTCCCTTGAGGGGTTTCCTTTGGCGCGAAAGATCAACTGAGGGGACCAACCAAGATTAATTTCAGACAACCAATGAAGCAAGTAGCTCAAGTTTGGTCGCTTCTTGCATGTAAAACACATGGGGAGGTCCAATTGAAAAGTGCCACATGTCTTTAGATAAGTGAGCCTTGCAACTTGATTTTTATGTTTATCGCCGAATTCTGCAAGTGGCTCTGCTCCAGATGACTAGGCATGACGTCACAAATCAAGTGTGGAAGCATCAAATTGGTCCTTGGATGTTTTGGTACAAACTGCTGGTTTTTAACAGGTGTAGGAAGTGTTTCCACTCTTGGTGTAGGCAGTATTTCCACTCCTAGTGTTGGCAGTGTTTCCACTCCTGTAGTAGTTGCATTGAACAAAAACATCAAACCTAACAAGATATGTGCATTTTTTTGCCTAAATCATTGTCCTAATACATTTGAATTCTTAAAATGTTGTTTCTTAATAAATAAGCTATATTTATATATTAATGTACTTGAAAATAAACAATAACCTAAGTTAAAATAGATGAATAACTCTATATAAAATAGAGTTATCAGTTGGCGCTTCTTTTTCTTTTGATCGTCCATCACATCATTTGTAGCACCATTGTTTTCATTTGATTTCCATCTGGATGTGTTACAAATCTTGCATTTATCTCTCTTCTCATCCTCGGGTGATCCCCAATACAACATACACTACAACAGAATTAGTATATAGGCAGCGCTTTTGAGCGCTGCTGAACGTGGCGCTGGGTATTCCACTCCAACAATGGGCGCTTCTAAAAAAGCGCGCCCATTGCCCAAACACGTCCTCAAATGGGCAAGCGCCCATTGCCCAAACACGTCCTCAAATAGGCGCGCTTCCTAAAAAGCGCCCATTGCCCAAACTTGTCCCCAAATAGGCAAGTGCTTCCTAAAAAGCGCGCCCATTGCCCAAACTTGTCCCCATATAGGCAAAGACACTTCCTTAAAAGCGCGCCCATTGTTTAATTTTTTTAATTTTTTTCATTTTTGTGTATTTTCCTTTTATATTTGCAAAAAAAAAATTAAATCATACATCCAAAATATTTTTTAATAGTGATATCTATGAATTTGTTGTATTTAAACCTGAATTAAATCATACATCATAAAAAAATTAAATCATACATCCAAAATACATCCAAAAAATTAAATCATACATCCAAAATTAAATCATACATCCAAAAATTAAATCATACATCCAAAATTAAATCATACATCCAAAATAACAAAACATGAATTTGCCAAAGTTTTCTTGTATGTTCATGTGTTTCACCTAAATCCATCTCAGGCTAAAGAATTACTCTACTCTAGTGTTTGCTGGTTACCACTTGGTGCCTATGGGAGGCCCAATCACATAAGCATCACCATCATTGAACTCTTACTCAACTTTCTTTTTTTGCGGCCTTGGCTTCATATGAAGCTTCTTCCATTTCTCAAGTAGCTGCCAATAAGAGAAAGGGACACAAAAAAACCACTTGCTAGTCTTTTTGGTTTGTTGAGATGTTTCTTAGCCTTCTTTGTCTCCTTGATCTTTGGCTTTGGTGCACTCTTCTCAGCTTATAAGCGACCTTTCACTTTCCTACATTTACGCAAACAACAAATATCTATCTTCCATCATTACACTAATTTCCACCAACCGAGTTAAAACCAAAATCTTCAATTAAAACCCTAATTCCCAATAACAATAATCCACATGGTTGGGTTTATTACTAAAGCCTCGATTGACATTATTGGCATTATATATAAAAATGCTTAATAAAAATTTAAAAATTGGCATTATATATAAAAGTGCTCAATATGCATGACATGTAGAACCATGTAGGTAACTGTTTTACGAACAATTTTATTTTAAAAAAGGTCTGGTTTTACACCTAGCGATAACAGATTAGATAATATATTAATATTACTCACCATACCTACTAAAAGAACCCACGAGAAAAGCAAAGCGCAAACTTTCGGCTATTACTGGACATCAAGCTAAGATGAAAAATAACAAAGCAAACTTACGGTTATAAGCTCGAGAAAGAATTCCTCTCTTTGATCTTTGCAGTCTTTGATATAGCATAAAGTTTGATCCCTTCAGCAAGCTTTTCTTCATTTTCACCAACCTAATTAAAAAGAAAAGCGAAGCCATTTTGTGGGGATTAAAACACATCATAATTATAATAAGTTAACTTAAACATTAGTGAGCATAATTAATTTGTTTGTGAAAGAAATAGAACAAAATGCAAAATAGATTTAGTTCTAGTCCAAATTCATCAATGCTTGTCTTCTTTTCTCTCCAAATTCATTATACCATACATATCATATGATGCGTCAAAGATGAAAAGGGAATGCACGTTTGCAATGACCACATAACGATTAGCTATTTACATCAACAATAAACAAGCCAATGATTATACTATGACACACAGTCAACAAAAAACATTTTGCTCCATTAAGGTTAGTTTTACATCAATATTCAATAAGACTCAAATAGTTGGGGTAGGCTAGATCATTTGGATTCTATGGTCTACACTCAACGATCAACACATAATGGAAATTCAATAAGTAAAAACCAAATCAATGACGCATCTAATCGGGAATCCAATGCTTGTATTCACTTTGAAGTTTGAACAATATTTTGACTCCTTTACGCAAAAGTTTCCTCACATGCTCATTGCCAAGGATGACAACGTGTTATGGCCATACACCTTTCACCCACAATCTAATATATCATACTGAGACTGTTCCACACCACAACACCACTTCTAGCTAATGAGATATATATGATGACCGCATTATCCACAAAATTATCACATGCTAGACAGAGAAAATTGGCAACAAGATTATGTGTTTGTAATCTAAAGCTTGACCTATATAAACTATCAAATATTCAATCAACTTTATACTTCATAAATTCATTTATATTTGGAGAGAAGGGAAGTCAAAAAGTAGCAAAATTTTTACCAAATCAATTGTCGAGTGGATTACTCAAGTGTTTTCTTGACAATTTACGCTTCCAACCCGGCATGGTTGCGAGAAAAAAGCATGCTCACACGTGAGACGGGATCCTTTCTAAAATCATTCCCACGTCCTCCTCAAACCCAACAAAGAAGCATCCGATCGCTTCATCAAGGACCAAATACTGAATTTCACTCGGTTTAAGGCAATTCCCATTTATTAGGTCAATTAATCGCGCGGTGTTCCAACCACCACATCAACACCACGTAAAAGCGCACTCTTTTGAGTTTCATAAGAAACACCACCATAAACACAAATTGTATTCAGATAAGGTGCAGATTCTTTTATCTCCTTATCTACTTGCTTTGCTAACTCCCTAGTAGGTGCGAGTACAAGTACTTTAGGAAGCCGACTGCGGACACTTTGTGATAAAGAAACACACAAATGCATCAATATAGAATTATAGATAACACGGACCTACAATTAACAGAGTGTATGATGCAAGAATAGTAGGTCACCTCTGGGTGCTTTGTTCAAAGCATCAATTAGGCCTTTAATAATTGGAATTCCAAATGCCAATGTCTTCCCACCCCGATCTTCATGACGAGCAATGATATCCCTTCCTTCAATTCTTTGGCGCAAAGACACGACTCTCTAATCGACAAGATAAGGGTAAATTTGCAAGGAGATAAAACTAGGGTTAAGGCATAGAGCATATATGTGAAAAAATATAAAGGTATCGAAGCATGTAGCTAACTAGGTATCTTCAATTATCCTCAATATTCATAAATTTGTTGTTGAAAGTGAAATTTAAAACAAAAATATGGTGGAAACTGAATGGGGAAAAGATTAGTGATTCCACGCACGGAGAGACTCCACGAGTTTGGAAGGAAAGCGGAGCTTGGAAATGTCGAGTTCGTCCTTCTTGATGGAAACAGGGTATCGATTTGTTCTTCTTGCTTTCTTCTTTGCATCATTATCACACTTTTCTCTAAACCGCCTCACACACACACCTCGGTTAGGGTTTCTCAAATTGGGGGTGGAGAAAAAGTGGGGAAGAGAGGGGAAGACGAAGAGTGGGGGAAGAGAGGAGAGGAGGAAGACGAAGAGGGGAAGGCGAAGAGTGAGGAAGAGAGGAGAGGAGGAAGAGGCGGAGTAAGAGGGAGAGGAGGAAGACGGAGGAAGACGCGCGGAGGAATAGATTGGTTGTGTGAGTGCTGTGAGAGAAGATAGAAGGTCGAGAGAAAAGAGAAAAAAAGAAACTCAGCGTTTTTAAAAAGCGCTGGGTATTCAGGGAGAACGTGTGACTCAATACCCAGCGTTTTTAAAAAGCTACTGGGTATGGCTAGTGCGCGTTTAAAGCGATGGGCAGCATTTTTAAAAAAAACGCTGAGTATGGGTTAGCTGTTTTGGTCATCTGTGGCGTTTTTACTTAAAACGCTGCTTATAGGGGCGCTCTTTTTTGACAAATCTGGCGTAGTGATGCAATGTTGTGGACAAACATGAATCTTATCATAACTTAGACCTAACCTCTTAATTATCTGTTTTACTTGATAGAAAGATGATGGTAGATTAGCATGGGGAAAAGCATCTCTTAGAAGCTCAATGATGATTGAAAATGTTTTATCTGTTGTGCCTCACAAAACTTTTATATGGTGGGGATGAACGATGAATGACAATTTGCTATATTTTGTGCAATCATGATAGAACTCTTGATTTCTATCTTCCATCAACTCTTTAATCTTTTTTCAACTCCTTATTACTGATATCGTTTGTGCCCATGGGGTGGTCATCATTAGGAAGATTACATGGACAAGAATCTTGATTTCCTTGATCACCAAAGACACCAAGGACATCATTTAACATATCTTGCATTGGATATTGTCTAACTGATGCTTCTTAGTTGGCTCACTAATTGAGCATTGGGTTGATCATGTTTTCCCCATGCATGGTCCAAAATGTGTACTTGCTTGAAAATCCAGTCAATAATATTCGTCGCAATTTTTCTTAAAAGGTTAAGGTTCTTCTATAAAGATGACTAATTAAGTAAAAAATGAAAGGTTTTACTTAAATTTAATAAGTATATATATATATATATATATATATATATATATATATATATATATATATATTATCAGCAATGATGGAAAGTATGAAAAGAAAAGTCTGAATAGTTTAAAAAATTACGGCCGACAGTATAATAAATTTTGTACAATTTGCTTCGTATTAACAAGCACTATTCGTTTTTTATTGCTATAATTATGAAACTATATTTTATAATATGTTAAAATTATATTTTTATTTACACTTTTAAATATTTAAGTATATTAACCTAAAACGACTTGAATAAATAAGATAATCTCAATCTTAATAAATTTGTCCCAATCTAGTCTATCATGGATAAATTTTATTCTTGTTAGTCTATTAAGTCTTTAACTTATTTAAAGTGTTTGGATCCTCTCATTCCCTCGTTCCTCTACATCACAAAATACAAAGGTGGGGAGAAAGAAAATGATTAAAAATTATAAATAATGATAAGCGAGAATGAATTTAAGAGAGAGATAGAGAGGATGGAGAGAAATGTCGGGTGAATGAGAAGGAGAGAATCCAAATCTCTTATTTAAGCATAACTCGTTGACACACCTCTGATAGATTAACTAGCCAAATCATGCTTTCAAATAGATGATGTCAAGCCTTAAATAAAACCCAAAAACAGACAAAAGGTCAATAATAGATCTTGAATTTTTAGAACAGACCAAGCCAAATTAAGTAAAGTCTAATTTGACTTAGTCTTAGTTTGACGAGTCTCATCTGGTAGTGGATAACAGATTTAACTGCGGATGACGAATATATGTGTTTTGTAAGTATTAACGTTTAGTGTTTTTTTGGGTATCATTTAGTTTTTTTTCAAACGCTACTTAAAGTAGCGTTTGAGCTTATAGTATATATCGTCTCACTTTTTCTATCACTTTTACCATCATTGTTTTTCTTAAATTCCTTCTCTATTCTCATTAAAATAAATTAAACAATTAATTCAAATCCCTAAATTTTTATAATATATTATTTTTAATTTTTGCTTTTAATATATTACTGTTTTTGTCTTTTAAGTAGTTTATCATCATTATAATTTGACTATTATATTTGCAATACGTAAGTAATGGTATATATAGTTAACTATTTTTATGTGTATATTTATATTTATATATTGCAGCATGTAAGTAATGGTGTGTATATAGTTAATTATTTTGTATTTCTAAAATATTTTTTTAGAAATAGGTAAATAATAATATTAGAATAATAAAATATAGATTTTAAAATTTTAACTTCTAAATACCTTAATGATTTAAGAACGCCAAATTTATAGCAATATAATTTATAAACATTTTGTCATATTTTATATTGATTACATAATTTAATCATGAATAAAATATGTGTGTCATTTTTATTCATGAGTTAGTTTAAATATTTGTTTTACGAAAGACATCATTTGCTATCAGCTATTTTATCCGCGCGCTATCAATTATGTGATAGTTCATTTGTTACCAGCTACATTTTTATTTAATTGAGCCTTAATCAATTTCCATCCCCATGTGCCACTAAACTTTCCATGATGAGATTTTCTGTTTTGTTTTTTCTTTTTCTTTTGATGTAAAGCATTGTGACCTACTTCCTCATCAAAAGGTTCATAAACAAGGCCTTTTTTAATAAAAAAAATTAGGCTCAATTGCTCTCGGGGTCCCTTAACTTAATTTCAAGTAATAATTTGGTCATTTATCTTTTTATATTGTCCCAAATCAGTCTTGTATGTTTTAAAATTTTGGCACATAAATCATTTTCTGTTAACCTCCATCCAACTCGTTAACAATGCTGATGTGGTGTAACCCAAGTCATTTTTATGCTGATGTGGTTTAATGTCATTTTCAATTTAGTTTAGTTTTATTTTAAAAAATCTTAAAAGTTCATCATCTTCGACCTCACTCACTCACGTTTGCAGTACCCATCATCATGTTCTTCAAATCAACAAACCTATCAAGTGTTTTATTTTTGTTTCTGGGTTAAGGAAGAAGGACAATCGAGAAACAATTTTCTGGGTTCATACTATAAAGAAACCCAAACCCAAAATCTTTTCTGGGTTTATCTTTTTCAATAAACGAAACCCAAATCAAAATCTATAGATTCGAAAAAAAAAACCGAAACCCAATCATGAAAAATGCAGAAATGATTCTAGATCTCAACGAAGACGAAAATGAAGATGATGATGCGCAAATCAATGAATATGAATAAACAATTTCAAAATCACACGATTCTGCAAAACAAAAATGAAGACGATGATGCACGCGAGTCAATGAAGACGGAGATGGAGAGAGGCGTGGGGCGTTTTAAAATATTAATATATTATTTTTAAAAATGAGTATATTTTTTTTTTTTTTGATAAGTCAAAAGATGCATTAAGATAGAGGCACTAGGGGTGCCTCAACCCGTTTACAATTACTGTAACCGGTTCATACAATTAAAAATACTATTGTTCCATTCTTCAAAATCTAAAGAGCTATCAAGTCCCATTCTAAATGCTATCCATCCCCAAGATAGCCCTTTTATATTTTGAAACATTTGAGAAGTATTTGGTACCTCCCCTTTGAAAATAACTCTATTCCGATAGATCCATATAACCCAAACAGTGTCAATCCACACTATAAAACGCAGTCTTCTTTTTTTCTTCCCTTCCACCTTTATTCTATGATTCCACAAATGATCCCATCCACTACAACAGTCCACTAAATTGAACCCCATCCACCCGCAAACCAGCCTCCACAATCGGACCGATACTGCACAATTAAAATTAAAAAATGAGTATATGATTGTGTTAGCAAAGAACACTTAATTATAATCGTAGATTAAAATTAATGTTTAAATTGTTGAGAGCTAAGCATGATAATTCAGCTAGGGCTAATATTTAATAGATAAATGAAGTTGTAATAGAAGAATGTTAGTTACAAAAGGCCATAGACGACTGCTTGTGTTCTTTGCAACGTGTTGCTTGCGATTCTGTGTCATGTGTTTGCACGACCTAAGGTCAAGAAGTGGTCGATCTTTAGGGATTTTGACACTAACATAATTGGTATTTAGAGCATAGTTACGATATGTATCATCCCCTTCACGTACAATGTCAAACAATTTCCTTTGTTCTCTTCCCATGCTTGATGGGAAGAATTATGATAATTGGTGCTAGCAAGTGAGGGTTTGGTGGTTTGAAAATGAAGATTGAAGAACTACAAGATTCTTTGGAAGCCCATGAACAGAGGACAAATGAAAGAGGAGTAGATAAGGCTAAGGGAGATGTGGCTTTGCAAGCTCAATTCAGCAATAAAGATAGATAGAAAAGGGAAAGGCAAATGGAGAGGAAACATAGGAAGGGGAAGTTATCACAATTCTGGTGGTAAAAATTCTCAGCAATATTAGAATGTAGGGATCAGTTCACAAAAGAATGGAAATAGTGGAGGTACACGTAGTGGTTCACAAGGTAGAGGCATAGGTGGTAGATCAAGAGGTAAATGAAGCAAATGGAGGTTTGACAAGAGTCTTAGAATAGAATACGATGATCAAATGTGTTAGTTTTAGACTAAGTATCTGAATTTTTTAAAATACGATGACTAAATGTTTTAGTTTTAGAATAGAATGATCAAATGTCTAAATTTTTAAAAATAAAATGACCAAAACTATAATTTAACTATTTCAAAACCAATTTAAATCTATGGTTGAAAGGCAAAGTGGGTGTAAAATAAAAACCATTAGAACTGGTGGAAGAGGAAAGTATATGTTTAGTAGCTTTCATGATTGGTGTGAGAAAGGTGATAGGAACCATTGGTGTATATTAATAAACCTTTTAATATTAGGTTAGGAAATGCAATTATCATTATTTTATAGAAAAGGAAAAGATGGGTTTTTTATAATATAATAAAAGGTGGACCATATTTCACTTTCAAATTGTCACTCTATATTGTCTTTGTGATATTGAGTGCCAACCCTTTTGAGTCAAATTGCTGGCCATCAAATCAATCAACTTTTTATTTTATGTACACGATGTTGAAGAAAACTCTTGCATGTTGCTTGTTCACAAATATAAAGGCCACATAATAAGGAAGAACAAAGAAAAAAAGCAATAAAGAATAGTTCATCATAAAACATAACGTGCCAATTATATGCAGAGGATTACAAGTCACCAAACACATTTTAAAAGGTTAGAGTGGATAAGTGATCATGAAGACAGTTTTTTTGACGGTGTCCGAATTTTGTCGTATACATTCCTTCATTTACACTACAAAAAACGGAACAAATTGCGGGGGTTTTTAAGTCGTTTAGCGGGGGTTTTAAACGCATGATATGTAAATCATGAGTTTTAAAAGCGCCGGAGTTTCAAGTGCCGCAATCGTTTTGAGGAGTTTTAGAAAACGCAGTATCATGTCTTTTAGCGGGGGTTTTACTGCGGAGGTTTTTAACCCCCACAATTAGTGGAGGTTTTACTACGGGAGTTTTTAACCTCCACTCACAATCAGTGGAGGGTTTTTTGAGGGGGTTATATAGGAATTTTTTGTGGGGGTTACAACCTCCTATAACAGACATAATTTTTTTTTTTTTTGCAATTTAAGAATTTCGTTTTTCCTTATCTCATTATCATATTTTAATTACTAATAACTATACATACATCTTACATAACACTTACTTAAAAAACTGAAAATTTTATTAAAAATATAACTGTGATAACATAAATGTAATGTCAAATATTTATGTCATCCAACTCAAAAAATTAATAAAAAGAAACAATTGTAGCTCAAATATCTATTGTCATACAGCTCAAAATCCTAATAACATCAAAAAAATCATATACTAAAGGATCCTAAAACCACTAAATGTTGCTAAGACCGAATGATCCACTTGCATCCAATGGAGAATGAGGTTCACACTGCACGCTCACTTGCCTGAAATAACAAAAGAAAAATTGACTCATTTCAAATATCCAAAATCAAAATAAAAAAGAACTAAATTGATACATATTTAATTCCAACTAAAAAATTGAAGAACATAGAAATTTCGAATTTCTCATTCATTTGATTTCATCTTGATCGGTTGGCTTATATAAAGATAAAATAAAATTCACTAAAAAAGTGTCTGCACAAACAATGTACAATTAGAAAAGCGTTGGTCAAACTATTTTATTGTTAGCACCCACTAATACATGAATTAGAAAAGCATAGACTAAACAAGAAATATGAATTACCTACAGAACTGTTGCCGAAGACAAGAGACAAAGAAAATGAGTCTGAGAAGTACGGTTTGGCCAGTAACCTGAAATCAAAATGAGATGGAAGATGGACTATTAATCATGCTCCCAGTTAAGTCTTTGAAATGTCACTATATATAATATAATAATGCTCACAGAATGTTACCCACTATCTAAAGGCCTATCAAAATTGAACCAATGTAGATACATTGTTTAAAACATTTAGCAAAGACGAATGAAATTTATAAACCTTGGAATATGAAATGTAGAACAACTCTATAATTATCATGAAGTGCAAAAGCAACCAGAAACAAGTAGAAGTGTATAACATGAGCAATGGAGTCATAAAAAGTGAGTTGAAAAATCAAACCATATACTAAGAAGTTCGCTTCTTACAATTTCACTTGCAGTAGCAGTTTTGACATTTACTAATACCTACAAGGTACAAAACAGAGAGTCATAGGCATCTACTATCAATGATCAAATAAAGGCAACAAAATGTTCAAAAAGAGTTGGGGATAAACAAATAAATAAAGAGTTGTGAAGTGTATACTAAAATAGACAAACATCAATGGGAAAAATCTTAATAGTCACCTCTTCTCAGCTTCTCCAACTACTAGAATGTTCAGAATATTTTCAAAACATTCATAGCATTCAATCACAGCACATTTGAATATTCATCGGCACATAAGCGCTTTCAAAGATCCGAGTCCCTTCCTCGAAATTGAGCTGCCATATTCAGTGGAACAGGAATCTGGAAAGATTGAATTACAGACATTTTTCAGCTCTTTTTTCTTCTTCCCTATTTCTTCTTGAGACTCATTGGTAATGTGAGTTATAGTGGGAATTGGGAAACCAACCAGCCTACAATGAAGAGGTTTTACACAAGTGAAGGAAGGGAATTAATAGAACAGTAACACAAAGAAATTGAATAATTCTATAAATGGTATTTAACTGTGGACAATTATAGAATGTATAAAAGAGAAAATTTGATAGTCTATCAACCCTATCCAAATGGCTCCCTTCAACAAGAAACTCTTGGTGACCTCACTCTCTTTATATAACACAAATTATTTGATACATCAGCCTCTCTCCCCTACCCCAATATATAATAACTACTCATTACCTTCATGCCTCAGTTGCCAGCTCAGCTCCTTTTGCTCCCTTCCAGCACTTCCTATAATAAACATTCCATAACTTGGGCATGTTCTTCTTCACAGACACAACTTGGCTCATTCCTTCCTCCACATTCCAATCAGGCACATACTTGTAACAAAACAATCACAACACATGCCTACACGATTCAAAATAAAATTAGTGAGAAAAGATGAACCCAATGGTAAGTTAGGCCAACAATGTGAAGTGCTGAGTATGAACTTACAAACCTGTTCTATATAGGAAGCATCTGTTTATTATAGTTTAATTGTTGTGCCAAACCTGTTATGCATACAGGTTATGAAGTTATTATGCATAACATAGGTGACCATGTGATTATTCAAACGATGCTTTGATCACCACCACTCATCCTTGATTCAATTCTGTGAAGAGATCTTTTCAGATTTGTAGATCTATAATATACGGACTCATGTCTACCAACTACTAGTATAACAGTTCTAAGTCATTACTGCTATCAACATTTCAACTCCAAAATGAAAGCAAAGTTGCATTCATTTCAATTACCACTGAAAGAATATTAATACAGTTCTATGCCTATACTTTCTTTAATACTTTCTTTGATCTTTAGTAGCTTAGAAGTTTTCTTCATCTTCTAACTTTGAAAGTTGAAACTAAACTAATTTTAACTCTTTTTTCTTTAAATATTGAAATTGAAACTAATAATTCAATATTCTGACAAGTAACTTTTACAATATTGCATGCAATTCAAATATTCAAATTTCATTTTAGAATCTGTTGGCAATATAGAAAATTCATGTTCAGATTTTCATATGGAAATGACAATTTTTACATGGTTAGTAATCTGAGTGTCAATGAACCAAGCTTGATCGCTTGCACATACCAGCCAGGGAATTAAGGTTTTGAAAATCTGTGAATATTTACTTATACTAACTCCCTCACCTTGATTTTGTTCAAATCACTGCAGCACCATTTGCTTTACGCTTAAGCTGTGGGGCTCAACAAAATGTTCAAACAAAACCAACTGGTACCAATAACAATTACCACTGAAAGAATATTAATACAGTTCTATGCCTATACTGTTATTGCGAAAATAAACAATTAATCACAGACAGAAATCGATATCAAATAACTAGGCATCGGAATCGAATAATCAAATAACCCACAAAATCAATAATCAACAGAATCACATAATAACATAAACGGAACATAAACCCTAAACCCTTACCTCCAAAATAGCAAAAGATGCACGCCAAATGAAGGAGAGACGCACGAAATAGCTGAATACGCACTAGAAGAGGGATAGACGCACCTTCTCCTTCCTCACTCTAGAAGAGAACGAGTCTGTTGCCAGGGATAAACGCAGAGGGTTGCGAGAGAGATGGGTAGAAACAGATGAGGGTTTCCCGAGAGAGAGAGAGAGAGAGAGAGAGAGTGAGAGGTATGGTGTTGTCTTGTGTTTCAGGGAAAAATGCAGAGGGTTGCGAGAGAGATGGGTAGAACGATTTCAAGAATGGCAGAGGGTTGCGAGAGAGATGGGTAGAACGATTTCAAGAATGGCAGAGGGTTGCGAGAGATGAAAGCCAGGGAAGATGGGTTGCGAGAGAGATGGGTAGAACGATTTCAAGAATGGCAGAGGGTTGCGAGAGAGATGGGTAGAACGATTTCAAGAATGGCAGAGGCTTGCGAGAGATGAAAGCCAGGGAAGATGGGTATCGATTTAGTGAGAGAAGAGGGAAAATAGAAACCGAAGGGTTTTCACAAAATCTGGCGTTTTTTGTTTACAATCTCCGGCGTTTTTTGTTTACGATCTCCGGGGGTTTTAAACTCCTCAAAATAGAATAAAAAAATTAACTAAAGGCGAATCGGTGTTTCTTTAACATCAAATTGAGGAGGTTTTTAAGACCTCCGCAAAAAAACCCCCGCTATTTGTTCCGTTTTTTGTAGTGTTAGACTGTTTGGTGTACTTTATTTATTATTGGTGCTAGGATTTACTAACTTTCTTTTATGACTAATCTATATGGTTGAAGTTATTTGGTCACGTGTTTTTTACTCAACTTTCTCGGTTAGTATAGTTCTTCGATTTTAATAAATATTTCAGTAAACTGAAAACTTGAATTTGAGACTATAAAATGATATCTGAATTTAGTTACAACTTTATTATATTTATGTAAGTTTCTAAAATGTCATATTAAAATATAGGCTTAAATATCATTTTGATCTTGGCAAATATAGTGAATATCCATTTTTGTCCTTATAAAATAATTTTTTTTGCAAAATTTAAAATTATTCATTTTGGCCTCTACAATTTTTTTTTATTTAAAATAGCCTTTGTTAAATTTAAAATTTATTCATTTTGATCCCTGTAATTTTAATTTTCACAAATAGCACTTAAAAATTTTAAAATTATTCATTTTGGTCTTTGTGACACATCAACTCTAAAATAACCTCAGAGACCAAAATGAATAATATTATATTTTGCAATGACTATTTTTTTAAAAAAAAAAACTTTTTACAGCGACCAAAATGAATAATTTAAATTTTGGAAAGACTATTATTTTTTTAAAAAAAATGGTAATGACCAAAATAGATATTCGCTGTATTTGCAGGAATACAAATGATCTTTAAACTTAAAAAATATTTTTATAGAAAAAGCAAATTCATCTAAATACAAAAGCCGGTAAACAATCAAACTCATGGATCTAGGTGAAGGTGTAGTCTTGTTGAAATATATATGAATCACCCCATTTGCTCTTCTTCCTACTAAACAATAATGAGTAATTTAAATTGGAAGGTCATTCCGACGATATGGTATGGTAAAATTAAATTCAGACAGGGCCAAACTTTGCATTCCCCTAGAGGTGTTCAGTGGTTCGGGTAAATACAAATCAACTCATAATCCAATTCAAATTGATATGCTTTTTTTTGGTTAACCGTGTAATATTCCATTATTGATTCGAATTTTTTTCGTGTTCAGACCAAAATTGAACAAGCCCAAACCAACCCATAATTGATTGGTTCGGGCAACAGATTTTAAAAACAAATCCGCGAACCCAAACAAACCCATAGTAGATCATACTAGTTTTGTAATTTTAGAATTACAACATTTTAATTGTTTTTCACTCAAAAACATATTACAACATTTTATTTGCTTAGACTTTCTACCCTAATAATTTATGATTAAGTTGTAAAATTTTAATACTATGAATCGAAAGACTATTAATGTATTTGAGTTTGATTTTGTGTTATTTTTAAATTCTAATTTTTTAGCTATTTAGATGTGTTGAAATATTACAAAAAAGTGTTGTTTTTTATATTTTAGAAATAATATTTTAGTGAATGACCCGTGAGTCCAATCTGAATCAGTTCGTCCAATATCAGATTAGTTTGGTTGGAAATTTGGAGAAAAAAATGTAAAATTGAAGCCAACCCAAACTGATTAATTGTAATTGGTTCGGGCTATGGATTTAGTCAAATCCAATCCAAATTGACCCATGAACACTCCCTACATTCGCCCCCAATTGATAGTCCACAAATAAATTTTGGTCCCAATTAATATTAATGTTGACTTTCCATACAGGTCTGGTCCACCTAGTTCTTGCTAACGACATAAAGCAACTCGACTAGATCTTGAGACAAGAGGAAACCCGATAAATGTAGAGGCCTAAAACAAGTGTTGAAGCGAGCACATCAAATCAAAGCTAACCCAACAAAAATCACAACTGATCCAAACTATATCAAAAACAACAAAACAATGTTTTGGTTTGGATGTGTTCGGGCCACTTTTCGATCCAATCAATCGATCGTTTCGGTTCAGATGACATTTTTTTCCCGCAATAAACCAAAGCAAACCAAGTCGTTCTTACTTTTATATTATTGTATATTATTAAAAAAAACCTAATATAGTCACACTAACACACATCTCCGTAGGCCCACAAACACTTACGACTTACCTAGACACACACGTCACCCACACAAAATATTGCAATTACAAAATAAAATCGCACTTCAGTTTTGTTTTTAATTCAATGTTACTAGATATGGTTTAGTGTTGTAAGTTGTTGTTTGGTGGCTCGCCTGGGTTGACGGTGGTCCGAGCCAAGATCGATCCTTTGTGGTTGGGGTCGCTCCGGTGGTTGTACCTGCAAGCACTCTGATTAGGTTAGCAAACAGAAGTGAGAGGTGAGGAATGAACGAGTACGCAGCTAATTTTGAGGGGGTCAAGGTCTATTTATAGACCCAGGCGATGTACTGTTGATCTAGTTTCCGCCTTTGAGGTCGGTTCTTAGGGCGGTTCCAATGCTAGCTTGGGCCGTCTTTACATTAACTGGGATTGGGCCAGGCCCAATCCAGGGCTGCGGAGCGCCAGGTCCAATGCAATATGGCTTTGGTGCCTACTAACGGGGTGGGCCTCGGTCCAGTTCGGAACAGTTGCCCCCGAGTCGAGGTCGAATATGTTAGTGTGGCCTCGACTTAACGAGCGAGCACTCAGCGGGAATGGTTGTATTCCTCTGATCTGCCGTCGTCGTGGACTTCTAGTTCCGCTTCTTCTAGAGAGTCGAAGTCGTTGTGGACTTCTTCCCGGGTTCTTGATTGAGTAGTTAGGATCGGAGTCAAGGAGATGGTGAGGCTCGTGAAGAGCCGAGTCGAAGTCGCAGTAGACTTCTTCCCCGGTCCTTGACTAAACGGTTAAGCTCGGAGTCAAGGAGAGGGTGAGGCTCGTGGAGAGTCGAAGTCGTAGTGGACTTCTTTCTTGATCCTTGACTGAGTAGTTAAGCTTGGAGTCAATGAGAGGGCGGGGCTCGCCGAGGCCGAAAGTCGTCGTCATTGTGGTCTTCCCCGGTCCTTGACTGAGTAGTTAAGCTCGAAGTCAAGGAGAGGGAGAGGCTCGTGGAGAGCCGAGTCGAATTCACTGTGGACTTCTTCACCGGTCCTTGACTGAGCAATTAAGCTCAAAGTCAAGTAGAGGGCAAGGCCCATGGAGAGCCGAGTCGAATTCGTTGTAGAATTCTTCCCCGGTCCTTGAGTTAGCTGTTAAGCTCGGAGTCAAGGAGAGGGCAAGGCTCGTGGAGAGCCGAGTCGAAGTCATTGTGGAATTCTTCCCCGGTCTTTGACTGAGTAGTTAAGCTCGGAGTCAAGGAGAGGGCGAGGCTCGTTGAGAGCCGAGTCGAAGTCATCGTGGACTTCTTCCCCGGTCCTTGACTGAGCAGTTAAGCTCGGAGTCAAAAAGAGGGCTTGCGGAGAGAGCCGGCGGGCAATGATCCTCCCCCACTGATAACTCTATTTTATATAGAGTTATTCATCTATTTTAACTTAGGTTATTGTTTATTTTCAAGTACATTAATATATAAATATAGCTTATTTATTAAGAAACAACATTTTAAGGATTCAAATGGATTAGGACAATGAATTAGGAAAAATGCACATATCTTGTTAGGTTTGATGTTTTTGTGCACTGCAGCTACTTCAGGAGTGCCCACACTGCCTACACCTGCTAAAAACCAGCAGTTTGCACCAAAACATCCAAGGACCAATTTGATGCTTCCACACTTGATTTGTGACGTCATGCCTAGTCATATGGAGCAGAGCCACTTGCAGAATTCAGCGATAAGGATCAAAAGCAAGTTGCAAAGCTCACTTATCCTAGGACATGTGGCACTTCTTTATTGGACCACCCCATGTGAACTTCATGCAAAGCGACCAACCTGAGCTACTTGCTTGATGGGTTGTCTGCAAGCATCTCAATTGATATTTCGCGCCAAAGGAAACCCCCCAAGGGAGGAAAGCTTTCTTGCCCAAGGGAGGAAAGTTTTTTTGGTTTTTGTAGTGTATGCATTTTAACTCTTGTGTAATACTTTTTTCAAAGCTTATTCTAGAATTGATCACTTTAGAATAGGTAAACTTGTGGAAGCAGACATGGGCTAGATTTATGAACTCGAGAGTTAATAAGAATGAGTGTTTGTAACAACATCTTTGTTAAACTAGCTTTAATGAGGAATTGCTTGTTAAAACCATGTTAAGTCCTAGACATAGGATAACATAGTTCTTAGGGGTGATACAGTGGGATCTTAAAGAGACAAGAGTGAACCTATTTAGCATGCCTAGACATAGGAAGCTTGTAATGAAACTCTGAAGAAAGTGACTGAAAGGCACACACTATTGCAGCTGCATCCAGTGTTCCCACACTGCATACTCCACTAAAACACTTAGAAGTGATTTACTTGGTGAACACATCTCAACTATCTTATCTCACTGATTCCTTACACACATTTATTGTTTATAATTGTTTTATAAACCTTGAAACACTCCAACCAATTGTGAATAGTGTAGACACACTAAGTGTACACTCTGAACAATACAAAGTTTTCATAATCCTTGTGGGTTCGACCTTTTCTTATCATTATATTACTTGTGTGACTATGTATACTTGCATACTTTTTTCCACACCACCCACGCCTCACGTCTCATTCGCCAAGGGGCCAACTGGGCCGAACTCGGACGAGAGGGTTGGAGCATAGGATCGGTTGTCGGGTAGGTGTTATCTGATACACCCACAACACATATGGCAGTTCTTCGGTCTAGGCTCCTTTGGCTCCCTTCAGCCTTATCTTTAACCCTTTTAGGATCATTCTATTTGCAGCCTCGGCTTGCCCATTGGTATGAGGGTTCTCCATCGAGGTGAAGTGGTGCTTGATGTTTAAGTCTTTCAATAGTTTCCGAAACCCTTTGTCGGCGAACTGCGTGTCATTGTCAGTGATGATGATCTCGGGTATCCCGAACTTGGTCAGAATGTTCTTTTTCAGAAAATTGATGCAGGCCTTGGCTGTTACCTGAGCGAGAGGCCCGACCTCGATCCACTTGTTGAAATAATCAACTACAACTATCAAGTATTTGACTCCTCCCCGTGCCAGTGGAAATGGTCCCAAGAGGTCGATAAGGAGGCTAGCACGGCGGGGGAGAGAGGTGTATATCTGCGTAACGCTGGCATGTATCACACTTCTTTACCAGGTATGCAGCGTCTTTTACCATGGTAGGCCAGTAGTAGTCGGCTCTGAAGTTTTTCTTCGCTAGGGCTCGAGCCCCAAGATGTTGGCCACATATACCTTCATGAATCTCAGTGAGTACATACTCGGCCTCGTCCCCTTCTACACATTTAAGTAGGGGGAAGAAAATCCTCACCTGAAGAGTCTTCCATCAACCAGAGAGTACGATGTGGCACGACGTCGGACAGTAGTGGCGTCTTTAAGGTTGCACTAGTGTCATTTCCGCGACGAAAAGTCCTGTCCGAGATTCGCACTTGACCCCGAACTCGGGTACTTCTACTTCCCACTTCATGGTTCTTCATGCAAGGTCGGTCTGGTGTAAAGTTTGTCTGATGGGTTGGTCTGTCCTTACAACAATCTGGTTGGCCACGAAGTATGGCCTCACTAGTGCCAGAGCCACTTTTTCGATTTTCTGGTATCTAGACTCGGCACCCTGAAGTACTTTGCTGACGAAGTACACATGCCTTTGGTCGGCCTCGGTCTCCCGGATTAGAACGACGCTGATTGTTTCCTCGGCCACGGCCAGGTAGAGATAGAGGGTCTCTCTCTCGATTGGTCTCAACAGGATCAGTGGTTCTGAGAGGATTTATTTAAGCTCCGCCAATGCAGCCTCGCACTCTGGTGTCCAACTGAACTCGACACCCTTTTTCAAAATTCTGAAGAAAGGAAATGACCTATTTGCTGCTTTTGATACGAATCTCGACAGTGCCGCTATCATCCCTATTAGCTTCTGTAGTTCCTTCTTAGAGGTCGGCGGGCGCATGTTGGTAACAACCCTGCATTTATACGGGTTGGAACCTCGATTCCCCTTTCTGTGAGGCAGAATCTGAGGAACTTCCCGACCTTACCTCCAATTGTCGAAGGCCAATTGTCGAATACTTGGAAAATCCAACAGGAGCAACTTGTCGAAAAACTAAGTATATAGCTTTGAACTATAAGATTGCTGGAAATGAATTGTTCAAGAAAACTGTTGAAGGTGTTTTGCTTAAATGTTTAAGTGAAAACGAAACTTATTTAGCAGTGTCCAGTACTCGTAGTGGTGCTTGTGGATCACATCAAACAGGCCACAAAATGAAATGGCTTTTATTTCGACAAGGTGTGTATTGGCCAACTATGTTGAAAGACTACATAGACTTTGCCAAAGGGTGTCAAGAATGTCAAAAACACGCAGGAATTCTAAATGTACCAGCAAATGAATGGCATTCAATAATAAAGCCTTGGCCATTCAGGGGTTGAACCTTAGACATAAGTAGTGAGATAAAGCCAACTTCGTCGAAGGGTCATCGTTTTATTTTAGTAGGTATTGATTACTTTACTAAATGAGTCGAAGCCATCACCTTAATCAATGTTGATCAAGAGGCAGTTATGAGTTTTATTCAGAAACACATTTTATACAGATTTGGAATTCCAGAAACCATTACAACGGATCAAGGTTCAGTTTTCACTGGTCGAAAAATGGTGGAATTTGCCTCTGAAAAAGGTTTTAAGTTATCTAATTCGACACCATATTATGCTCAGGCCAATGGTCAAGTAGAAGCAGCCAATAAAATTGTTATCAATTTAATTAAAAAGCATGTTGGACAAAAACTAAGGAATTGGCATAACACTCTTGACCAAGTATTGTGGGCTTGTAGAGTTTCTCCTAGAGAATCTATTAATACCACTCCTTTTGGACTTACATTTGGGCATGATGCAGTACTACCAGTCGAAATGTACTTGCAACCAACCAGGATTCAAAGGCAATTTGAAATCCCTTCAAATCATTATTGGGATATGAGGGTTGATGAGTTAATTGATATAGATGTGGAGAGGTTGTTAGCCTTAGAGGTCCTCACAAGGCAAAAAGAAAGAGTGGCCAGAGCTTATAATAAAAAGGTTAAGTTGAAAACCTTCAACTTAAAAGACTTCGTTTGGAAAGTCATTTTGCCTATGGATAAAAAAGATAGAGTCCTAGGAAAATGGTCTCCAAATTGGGAAGGACCATTTAAGATTTCACAAGTATTCTCAAATGGAGCTTATGAGATCGAAGAGATAGGCGCTTAACAAAATTTTGCGTATAAATGGCAAATACTTAAAGAGGTATAAGCCAATGCTTCAAGAGATAAAAATAACGCGAAATAAAAAGTGAATTAAAACAGAATATGGCATTATTGCCAAAGTACGTACGTGGTCGAAGGCACCAAAAAGTAAAATTCACGCAAGATTAAGAGCAGATTAAATGGTGCTAAACTCGGTGCGCGAGAAGTAAATTAAGCTACCGAAAGTAAAAGAATGGTCGAAATCATGCAATAAAGGACAAAGTATTGTCGAAGTCAGATAGTATAAAATTGCAAAGAATGACAAAGTGATGTCGAAACATTGTTATTTTTATTCAAAGTCAAATTGGTTACAAATACAAGGTTCTACAAGCCATTGTTCCAAATTGAAAACTAACGTCAAATGGTTAAAAATAGTGCTGAAAGCGGTTACAAAGTTAAGCTGCTAGTTCTCCCACTTTGGAGAATTTTTCTTGGCCCGCTAACGGAAGATTGTCGCCGATGTCAACTGGCATGATTTCTTCCCAAGCAGGAACAACCTCTTCATCCTGTAGACCTCTTCATCCCGTAGATCCACCGGAAGAAGGAGTACACTTTCTGATGAGAAGACTTGCCAGAAGGAGATGAAGAGGCGGTTGCCCGTTGTTCCCAGTGTGGAAATCTCTCCAAAAGCTATCCTGCACACACACACACACACACACACACACTGTGAGACAACAGAAAATTTGGATCTGGCCTATGAGGCACCGCTAATGAAGAATTCCCCAACATCAGAGGAGAATGACACATCATCAGTGAGTGGTGGCCTCAATTTGTAGGCACAACAACCGTTTGGATCTTCCACGTAATCTCAATCAAGAAGAAGTTGCAACAATTGTTCAGAAAACCTCCATAGAAACCTGAAGTCTGCAGCTCCCACTTTGAGTCCTTCAGTAATCTTAAAACACCAAAGTTCTTTAAGATTACGTAGAGGATCCAAAGTAGGAACGACGACTTTGAAATGGAAATTCATGATAACGATCAGGTTAGAGGGGTGAAGAAATTTTTCTCGTGAGTTATGGAGATTCAAGGGAAAGCTGCTCTTCTATTTATACACGAAGAAGAAGCGAGTTACGAAGGGAGTATTAATGAATGGCGCAAAAACGAGTTAGAATTCAAACACAAATTTCAAGGAGATAAAGTTGTACCTGACGGTCAAGAGTCAAAGCGTCGCATCGGCTGTAACGACTGGTCACCGGCCAAAACGCGTGGAATACAGACTCGATAAATGCGCAAATGTTTGAATGGGCTTATGTTAATTTTTGACCAACTGCTATTTCCGGTTACTTTAAAGGTGCAATTTTTTCCATATTGGTATTTTCGACAATATACTCAAGTGTTAGTGCAGATGGAAGGTAAACATCTTTTCAAAGTTGAAAAGTGACTTTAATGACGTCACATTATCTGACACCGGGTTGTCGAAGAGAATTCAAAAAACGTCATTTTCTACCCTCACCCATGCCTCAGGCGAACACGACATTTTTGAGGGGCAATTTGTTAGCCTGTATTTTTGACAGGCTAAATAAATGCAGTCAACGTTGTTTGACCCTTTGCTTTAAAGGGAACAATTTGAGCCTTCGACACTAAGAGGGTATGTCAAAGGTGTTTCTTCGATCACTGAAGGGATCTAACAGGTTCGAAAGCGTGAAAGGGTACATTTCGATGTAAAGATGAAAGCGAAGAACAATGGCAAGCTTAGGCTCAGAAGATGGCGTCGAAGAAAGCTGTTTCAGCGCTGTCAAAGAATTAGCGGTTCTTAGTTTAAATTTTAAATGTATTAACAGTTATAGTCAGTTTATTTCCCTCTTCTTAGTATAAATAGTTTTTCCTGAGAAGGAAAACGGGTCACAATCCCAACATACACATTCTTACGCTCAAAATTCCAACGACAGAGAAGACTTAGCAACAGAAGCAAATGTATGGATCTGTGCACCACTCTTCTACACTTTTATGCAATTTAAGTTTATTTCTTTAAACTTTTCTTTTCTTTATCTTTCGTTTTCTTTTGAGGATTCCTTGGCGTTTAAGACAATTCTTCTTTTCTTTTCTGGTGATTTACGAAGAACACGAGGAGTGTTCACAAAGTATCCTTCAAGTAAATTAACACAATATGCTTCTAAGATTCACTGGTTGATCTCGTAAGTTAATAATTCAGACCAGCGGTTGTTTACCAAAAATCACCATAAACACAGGGTCACCAGATTGCTCGAGAAAGATGACAACAATGGGCACGCCCACGTCGGACTACGAGGCGTTACTAATGAGTCCTACTTCATCCCGGTGACGGACTCCAACAAAGGTTACAAACGGGAGTATTTCTTCTTGAGGGCCGTTAATCGAGCGGCGAAGGAGGCCATCACCAGTTCCTATGTGAGTCGGGAGGATTATATCCCAAACTTCCCGTTCCACTGGACTGCTGCCCACTTTGGTCCCGAGGTGGGATCTTACGCTGTGGAGGCAACATTGCTAACTTGGGAGGACACCGTGACATACAACCTCTTTCGACGGTGGGCTCAGAAGCTTAAGGATGGAGGTCGGAAATTTAAGTGTAAAGTAATCATTAAAAGACTTCCTGTGACAAATTGAAATCTGTGCTCGGTAAGTTCCTTTGACGGTTTTACTTCTTTATGCAGATGATTTGGCCGAGGGGGTTGATCTCAAAAGACTTCCTCAACCATTTGTGATCCGCCCCTGCAATGCCGAGGAAAAGAAGGGCAGGAAAGAGTGCCGAGAAGAGGAAGTGCTGAGCTCGAGTGTGCCTGCTTGGAAACGATTTAAGCCCATCTCGGCGGAGGACATTAAGATGCCTTCGAAGGCCGACCTTGAAGCCTGCAGTCGGGTAGCCGAGGCCGGAAAATCCCTCCGCAAGGCCCTTAAGCGGTAAGCTTCGAGTGCCCCAATGGTCTGACACCAAGCCAAACTCAGGAAATTGGAGAAGCAGAATCTCTTGGCAGAGGGTGATCTTCTGGATCAGGAGGACAAACTGGAGTGCGTCCGAGACGTCCTTATCCCGGAGATTTATAAGCTGAACAGGAGTCTTCTTGATGAGCAAGAGTACGTCTTATCGGCGGAGAGTGGCCTAGGTGCGCTGGAAGCCCAGGTGGTGGCTTATCAGAATGAGGCCGATGAGTATGATTCTCTGAAGGCCGAGTTGAAGGAGATGCAGGCAGAAGTCAAGAAGAACCGAGCTCGCCAGGCTGCGGATTCTTCTCGCCTTGGTTTTGAGCGTTGCCGAGATCAAGTCTGTGTCATCCATCCTGAGGTGCTTCTGGAGAACCTGGACTTGGACCATGTAGTCTTCGAAGGGAGGATAGTGAAACCTCGGGCTGGGGTCCCCCTTGAAGAGGCCGAGACAGTTTTCTCTTCCCTGCGGTGGTCAGAAGAGGAAGAGAAAGAAACAAGTGAAGATAACCAATTCGACGAAGATTCTTTGGGCGAATCTTTGTCGGTCAGTAGTGGTTAGCTTGTTCCTCTGATTAGCTTGTATCTCTTTATTCTCCGGCATATATACCGGGCGTAAAAACTTTTGAATATATAACATGAAGTTTGCTTATCTTTTTACTTATGTTTTGTTTACGCTTCTTTTCCGATGCGACTCTGTTAGTCGTACCAGCACCGGGTCCGAGGACCACTTTGCGGTGAGGTTTTAACGAGAGAGCAAGGGTGAGTTACAGTCAAAGTGGCTAAGTAAATTGAGTACCTTGAGTGCGTGCTCAATTTGCCGCCGGACTCTCTGATGGAACACAACTCTGACATCAGAGAGGTCTTCTTACCGGGATCACTGTGGATTTGAGCCTTCTTATCGGGTTCGCTGTGGATTCGGGCCTTCTTACCGGGACGGGATCGCTGTGGATCCGGGCATTCACTTTCACCGAAGCCGCAAGGACTTCTTCCCCCCCTTCTGGTGGACATGAGTACCTCGGACACCAAAAAGAGGAGGCACAATCACTCGGGGCGAAAGAGGGGGAGAAGCCGCAAGGACTTCTTTCTTTGCCGTCTGGTGGAGATGAGTACCTCGGACACCAGAGTGGAAGGCACAATCACTCGGAGTGAAAGAAAGGTCTGCAAGGATCTGAGCTGCTGTGGGCTTCGTTGGGCGGCTTCTTTCATTTCCTGTTTACCTATCCTTTTCAGACAGCTATTTCTGCTCGCCGGGCGGCTTCTTTCTCGGCGCGTCTTTCCTCTTTTAAGCAAAGGTAGTGGCAACGGTTAGTAGCGTCGCCATCAGCTCGGACCGTTACTACTTCACCTTTGTCAGAGAAAAACTTCATCTTTAGGTGGACAGTGGAGGTAACCGCTCCCAGCTTTCCCAAGGTAGGCCAACCCACGATGCAGTGGTATGAGGATTGGCAGGGCAGTACTGATAACTCATATTTATATGAGTTATTTATACTCATTCAAAGAATAAGTCATGTAAGTTTTCTAGTAATACAAGGAGTATTTAATTAAGTTTTATGTAATTTCTGAGTCTTTAGTAAATAAATAGATAAAGTGATGAATCTGTGCATTTAGGCACCAATTGGTGCCCTTGAGAGCGTTTTGATGCTTTTTGTGCTTGTGCAGAATTTCGATCTTTGAACGTTACCACGCCCCTCACCACGTCTACTAAAGTGTAGCGAAAAAGGGTGAAAAGATCTTCATTTTTGGGCGCTAAGCAATGATAAGTCAAAGATATAAAAGTCGAGAAGATTTTTCTGTTTCCCATGAAATGCCCGACGACAAGAGCATCGTAGCTCGAGCAGTGTCGGGGAAAAATAGAAGAAAGCAGATATGGTAGGTGGGCAAATGACATCGCGACGCTGTAAGCAAGGAGGCTATTTAAAGCTCGGTTCACTCTCTCTCGAGGATCATCTCTTCCACCAACTTCGTAATCACTTCATCTTCATCATCCCACCATCCCTCCATTAACTTAGAACTAGTTTTGTAAAGAAGATCCGGAAGCAGACTTCTATATTTTACTACTCGAATTTAGTTTTATTTCTCGCATAAGTGTAAGGCTCGACGTTGTAACGCCTATACAACACGATACATGCTAAGAAGTTACTTGGGTGTATCTTTTGCACTTGAGTTCTTTTCTGTTATGTATGGTATTAGGATTTCACATCCTTTTCATTACGTAATGATGCTCAAAGCATGAGCTAAACACTTTGTAGTTGAGTTGTTGTTTTGCTATTAATGAATTTCTAGTTAATGTTATGAAGTGTTAACGTTGCCGCTTTAAATCTTTGCGTAATAATATTTTCAAAACTTGTTTTGAGGTTGGCCTCTTAAAATAGGTAGATTCATAGAGTACAGACATGGTCTATGAAAAGAAATCAAAGATTTATATGAATGAACAATGCACTAAAGACATTTAGGCATCTTTATCTAAGTCTAGACATAGAATGGATAATAGTTCATAGAACATAAATTGTGGGTACTTAATATACAGGAGTGGGCCTATTTAGAACCTAGACATAGGATTTCTTGTACTTGAAACTCGACGCTTTTGTCTTTGAAAAGCATACCTCTTTTTTACAATGGCGTTCAAAGCGTGGCCACGTCTGCACGCAGTTAACATTTGAACGTCATAACGTCTAAGCGTTATGACGTCCCGCTAGGAAGGATTTAAGCGCATGCAACAACTCAACTCATCTCTCATCCATATTCACAACCAAATTTTATTTCCTTGTTTTGTTTAAATCTTTAGCTTTAAAACCAACTCTTATTGTCGATTTGTCACTTGATTCTCTTGTGTTTTGAAACTTGAACCTTGAAAGCTCATCAATCCTCGTAGGAACGATCTCTTACTCTAAACCACTTTATTACTTGTACGACGTGTATACTTGCACTGATTTGCGAATTCTACATTATTATACAAACGCGAACAAGTACGAGGAACGGGGTCTTGATTGTCCGAGAAAGATCTCCTCCGCCGTACATAATCTGAAGCTCAATATATCCCAAGGGAGTTGTCCTCAAGCCATTGAATCCCATGAGGCCTCCGCCATCATATTCCAGTAGGTCGGATTCCGATATCTTGAGTTTGGGTAGTAATTCTTTGAACATGAGATCCGACGAGCTTCCCTGGTCGACTAGGATTCTTTTACGCTGGTCCCCGCGATCACAGCTAAGACGATCAACGGCAGCCATTTATTTGTCTTTCCATTCAGCAGGTCGGAATCATCAAATGAGAGTGGAGGTCGGCTGGACTTGACGATCACCAGGTTCGGATGGCTTCCAATGTCGAGTATATCGTTCCATCTTCTCTTCATGGACTTGCGTGTTTCCCCGACCTTCATGAAGTATCCACCCATGATTACCATGGCTATGGGCCTCTAACCCTAAGATCTCAGCGAATCTCCGCCCGAGTCGCTTTCGTCGGATGGGGGCTTCGCCACCTCGTTGACCGCAGACTTGGCTTTCCGAGGTGACCACTCCTCTTTTTGTCTTCAGTCTTGAGATACTGCCTCAGTTTGCCTCGCTGAATGAGATCTTCTATGTCATCTTTGAGCACTCGACAGTCTTCCGTGTCATGCCCATGACTTCTTTGGTAGCAACAATAAGTTTTCTTGTTCGTAGTGTGTCTCCGGGGAATCGGCGCTGGCCATTTTACTTCATTGAATTCCCATTTGCGCATTCCTGGAGGATCTTTGATTTAGAAGTGTTCAAAGGAGAGTAGTCGGTAAACCTGGAGCGACATTCCTTGGAGCACCCCCCGCCATCCTTATTCAGCTTATCTTTTGCTTCTTTGCCCTTTGTCGGGGTCGAGGTCATGATTCCTTAGATGGCCTCATTAGATTATTCATAGTCAATATGGCGCTGGGCTCGCCTTAGGAAGTCGTCCAATGTTTCCGGCGGGCGGAGTCTGACGTTGACATGGAAGAGTGTCCCTTTCTGAGGCCGAGCAGTGAAGAGTTTGGTGAATTGCCTCCAAGAAGATATTGACGCCGGCGGGAGGTCTCTAAACCATTTGGAAAAAGCTCTTCTTCAGAGTGAGAGGGAAAAGCTTACATCGAACCTCGTCGGGAGCACCTCTGTAATCCAGGATTCTGTTGAAGTCATCCACGTGGATGTCGGGATCTGTCTTCCCGTCATAAGAGTTCAAAGGCGGTGGTTTCTCCCATGATTTGGGGATCTTGTAGTCCTGAATCTTGGAGACGAAAGCATTTCCGCCGGAACTGCGCCCTTTACCTTTGGCCTTGGATTTGCGAGCCCTCCTTCTCGAGTAAGAGCTCCTCGAGGAGGAAGAGTCTGAGGAAGAATTGCCGCGGTTGTCTTCTGATCCAGAGTCTGGTGGAGACGGCGGAGTCGGAGGTCTTCCTCGGTGTTTTTCTCTTCTAACGGGCGAGTCATAAGCCAGACATCGCGGGGCTGCCTGACGTTGTCGAGATACCATTGTTTGGGGCGACCCCGACTGGACTTGCACTGAAGGTAATACGGTAGGAACCCGTGCCAAGGCGGCCATCTCGAGTCGGGGTTGCTCTTGTTGACCGAGATCTCTGCTTCTCTGCACCAACACGTCCAACAACTGGCTTACTGCTTGAAGCGCCGATGCCGGATCAACTTGTTGCAGTGGTAGAGAAAGAGGTGGTCTGGCTGCGGTCGGAGCGGAAGAAGTCTCTTCAAAAGGTAACGTTTGGACATGTCCTTCGGGAATCTGACCGGGTTGAGGAGGTGCCGAAGCGTTGGTGTTCCGAGCCCGGGATTGGGCCCGAGTAGAGGGTCACCCTCGAGGAGGCATGTCTGGCAAGGGAGTTTTGGTAAGGAGAATTGGAACTGAGTGAGAAACTAGTGAAGTACTCCCACTGTGGTCGCCAATGTTCGGTCTTGAATTGGAGAAGTTACCTTATCCGAGGAGCTTGGAAGGTTCCGCTTCTCGAGAATCAAAGGCTGTAGTCGGCGTTGGTGAATTGTTCTCGGGAGCTCCGAGTTGCAATCCTTCTCACATCGGGTGGGGGGTACCTGCAGACACTCCGATGCCTAAGTCAGTAGAGGAATAGGAGGAATGTCCAAGAATGAGAGCGTACCTGGATTTGGAGGCCGACACCTCTATTTATAGACGAGAGTGCTTGGTCTTGTCCGTCGGATCAGACAGGTTGTTCTGGACCGTCGGTCTTGGACGTCCGGTTGAAGTGCATGGTGTCTGGTACCGGGGCGTTCATTTGGGCCAAGTTCCTTGGGAGCTATTGGGCCAAGCCTAACGTCCGATGGGGCTTTTAGCCTAGGTCAGAACAGGAAGAGTCTTAATGGGAAATAATCAAGTTTGCAAGGTTGCTGGAATTGGATCAGTGAAGACCAAGCTTCAAGATGGATCAATTAGCATTATCAAGGGTGAGACATGTTCCTAATCTTAGAACAAATCTGATCTCTCTTGGCATGTTGGATGAAGTAGGATTCTGTTTCAAGAAAGTTGACAACGTTATCAAGGTGTGCAAATGATCCATGCTGATCATGAAAGGACAAGAGTGGTCTATACATACTTTTAGGTAATGCAATTAGTAGTATCTCTTTTTCTTCTTCTTCTTCTTTGTTTGTTACAAAACTTATTCCCACAATTTTATGGCACCATAGACTTGCCCATATAAGTGAAAGGGGTCTAGAAGAACTGCATGAAGAATGTTTGTTAGGTGATGCGGGTCTTGAGAAATTAACAATTTGTGCCCATATAAGTTCTCAAGATCCACTCACACAATAAAGGGAGCTCTAATTACATTATCCAAAAAAACCCAAAGGGAATGAGTAGCACTTTGGCCTGAAAGCGCTACCTATTTAGGTTTTTTTTAATCTTTTTTGTGTTTTCGTTTATTTTCCCTTTTACATTACAAATTTCCTGGTCATATATATCCAATCGACCAATCTAGCTAATCCAATATATATATATATCAACATATATAAACAAACTAGCCAACAACAAATTATATATATATATATATATGTATATATATATATATATATATATATATATATATATAATATGCAAATCATGCACCAAGATGAACCAAAACAAAATTAGTTATATATAGCTAACAACTTACATTATCCAATTCATGCACCAAAAGATGCACCAAATTCAAACTAGCTCCAACTGTAACGCCCCAAAAATTATTGGCTAAGAATTTAATTAATTATTGAGAGTTAGGTGGTGGAGAAATATCAAAAATAATAGGATGGTGTTTAGTAATTAAATTAGGAGTGGTGGAAGTAATTGAAGGGGTTGCAAATAGCGGGCCAATGGCCCAAATGCCATTAGTGGGCCTAGGGTTAAATGAAAATAAAAGAAAGGAATTGAAAGAGAGAAGGAGGGATCGGCTGAGAGAGAGACAAAACCGAGAAAAGAAAGAAAAGTGAGAGTGAGAGGAGAAGAAGGAGGCTCGCGAGAGAGAAGAAGAGAAGGAAAAGGAAAGAAAGGAAGAAAGAAAGAAAGGGAGAGAAGAAAGAGAGAGAGGAGGCGAAGGTGAGAGAGAAGAGGAGAGAGAGAGGAGGCGAAGGTGAGAGGAGGAAGAGAAGAGGAAAGGAGAGTTTTCGCAAATCCTTCGGGAAGAGGAGATCGTTCGTGTTGCGGTGTTTTAAATGACGTGACCCGTCTTCTTCGTGTTAGGAGCTTACGTATTCGAGGTAAGGGTGGGTTTAACATCTATAATGGGTTATGATGGGGTTTATGGGTAGTTAGGGTATTAAGGATTGAATTGTGATGTATTAATGTGCAAGTTGATAAATTGAATCTTGATTTGGGTGATTCTATGAGAATTGGAGTCGAATTCATGTCGTATGGTGATAAGAGCATGTGATTGAGTGGTTGAGGTATGAGTTATGGTGTGATATAATTTTGATTGAATATTGAGACATATGTAGTAATTAATTAGTATGATTATGATTGTTTGAGTGATACAATGAGATTGAGGATAAATTGAGAGAAATGGTAATAGGATTAAAAGAGGTTAGGTGTTGTGTTAAATTGGATATGAAATTGTATGCTTGAGATGTGAATTATGGTGTGTTGTTGTTTTTTAACTTTGTTTTGCTTTGCTTTATTTATGCGATTAAAGATCATTGCTTTTAAACACCGCTTTCTTTGTAATAATGTTCTTTTTTTGAGAAATTTAAGTTGCTTGCTTTTTGCTGTGTAAAAATGTTGCTGTTTTCAGAATTTAAGTTCTTTGTTTTCTTTGTAAAAATGTTGCTTTTTTTCGAATTTAAGTTGTTGTTTTTTGCGAAAATGTTGCTTTGTTTTCGTAATTCAAGTTCTTTGTTTTTGCAATTAAATGTTCTTTGTTTTTGAACCCGATTTTTACTGCAATTTTTATAAGAAAAGGTCTGTCTTTGCTTTTTATGATGTCTTCTTTGTTTCCATAAGAGTTATGTTCTTTGTTTTGTTTGTTTTTATTAGAAACATGTCTGTCATTGCTTTTCTAAAAACAAATGCCCCATTTGTTTTGTAAAGATTAAGTCTTTGTTTGTGCAATTTAATGTCTTTATTTTCATGTTGTTTTATTGATGTTTTCTAACAGTAACATGTTACTATATTTTTAAAAGTAATAGTCTTTGTTTTTACACTAGATTGCGTTGTTGTTTTTCGACATAAATAGTCTTGATTTTATATTAGAATGTGTTCTTTGTTTTTGAGATAAATGGTGTTGTCTTTATGTTACTTAATGTGGTCGATTTGGTACCGTCCTTGCCGATGTTGTTGCGCATAAATGAGGTTGTTTTACGTGTTGTCTTCTTGTCTTTGTTTTTATGTTGTTAGGTCGATGCCTTTGTCTTTGTAAGTGCGTTGTTGTTCCTAAATCAACGCGTCTTTGCGCCAGTAAATCCAAGTGTGATGTTGTCTCAAATTTTAAGGCCTTCGTCTCCTTATATTTTTTGAGTCACCGTTATGTTGAGAACAAGAGTGAGTAAACGTGGATGTCCTTTTTGTGTTAAAAGTGTTGTTCCATAATGTGATGAGTTTGTAAACGAAAGAGAACTACGAGGTAGCCGTGATGCTACAACGGCGTGATAATTTTTCTGAAGTAATTTACAATGAGTTATGGTGGTATAGTATTTATTAATTAAATACTTTGAGTTATGTGGTTAGTGCATGAGTCATAAGTCGCATCGTCATATGCATTTCTTGGTGGTATAGGCTCCGGCCTCTTTGAGATTGTTGTTGGTGGTATAGGCTTCGCCTCTCGCGCCCGTCGTGGCTTAGTTGTGTTCGAGATCCTGCATCGCATGCATATGCCCGCAGGGGTTGCATTGTTGCATAGTCCATACATAAATATATAACGTGTCTTGGTGTTGACTTTACGTGTTACGAGTCGGTGTCTTGTGTGATGTTTTTCGTTCTGAGGTATTTGTGATGCTACAACACGTGGTATCTTTATGAAGTGAGTTATAACGAGACATGATGATGTAATATCCATTAATTAAATAGTTTGAGTTTGCGTGGTGTTATGATGTATTGACTTTTGTGTTATCGTGATTTACCTGCTGCTTATATACTGCTATCATTTACCTATTATTTCTGTTAAGCTCACCCCTTCTCGCTTGGAATGTTGCTCTTATGTGGCAACGCTTGCGGTGATCGTTAGTACTCGTGGAGGATTGCTAGGTGTAGTCTCCTTTCGTTGGAGTGCGGTCACCGATGCGTAGCACCGGGAGGGTCGTAGTTACCGTTTTCCGAACTATTATCATTTATTTTTGGAGTTTTGGTTTAATGTGTAATTATTTCTGGAGGTGTTAAATGAGTTTGTGATTCCACTGCTTAGAGATTAATTATTTATGTTTTTGAGGATTTATTTTAAATCAATTTGGAGTTTTTATATGGTGAAAAATGTAGCGCCCTCGTGGTGACTCTGATAATTGCGCGTTTAAATTATAATTAGAAAAGGGGGTGTTACATTAGTGGTATCAGAGCATGTTCGGCCCGTCTCGCCTAAGTTGTCCAAAGGTCGAGTCTGGTTGTGTCTCGAGTCTTAGTACTCATTTCTGATTGACATTTTGGTGTTGTAGGGTTAAGTTGAGATGGCTAGGAGGAATGATGCTGCGCTCGCTGCTGCTTTGGAAGCGATGGCCCAGGCTGTGGGAAATCAGCAAGGTGCTGGTGATGCTGAGTCGCGCAATTTGGCGACGTTTCAGAGGGAGAACCCTCCTACCTTTGAGGGCAAGTATAACCCTGATGTTGCTTTGGAGTGGTTGAAAGAAATAGAGAGAATTTTCCGCGTCATGAATTGTACTGAAGCACAGAGAGTTAGATATGGTACTCACATGCTGAAAGGTGAGGCAGCCGACTGGTGGTTGGCAAATATTCAGAGATTGGAGGCTGCGAATGAGGAGATCACTTGGGTCGTGTTCCGTAGGGACTTCTTGAGGAAGTACTACCCTGAAGATGTCTGTGGGAAGAAGGAGATTGAGTTCCTAGAATTGAAGCAAGGTAGTATGCCAGTGACTGAGTATGCTGCGAAGTTCACCGAACTGTCGAAGTTCTATCCTCACTATGATGGTCTTTGGTCTTTGAGTTCTCGAAGTGTATCAAGTTTGAGAATGGATTGCGAGCGGATATTAAGAAAGCGATAGGGTACCAGAAAATCCGGGTGTTCTCTGAGTTGGTGGACAGTTGCAGAATCTTCGAGGAAGACAGTAATGCCCATTCTAGAGTTATAAGAGAAAAGCAGAAGAGTTTACCGAGTCGCGAGAAGCCGTATGAGGTTCCAGCAGGTGGGGGTAATCAGAGAGCTGCGGAGGGCAAGAAACCAAGTGGGGGAGATGCTGCTGCTAGTGTGGTATGCTACAAGTGTGGGAAGGCTGGTCATAAACGCCCCATTGTCGGGTGGTGTGAAGAGATGCTACAAGTGTGGGAAAGAGGGCCATATGGCAACTAACTGTGATCGTAAGGATGCGCTCTGTTTCAACTGCGGTGAGGGAGGACACATCAGTACTCAGTGTCCGAAACCAAAGAAAGGAAGGTCTACTGGAAAGGTGTTTGTTTTGGCAGGTGCTGAGTCTACGTAGGGATGATGGTAGTATTAGAGGTACGTGTCTCGTTAAGGGTGCTCCGCTAGAATCTACTGTTAATGCCAATGCTACTTGTTGTTTTGTTAATGGCACATGCTGCGAATGTTTAGGTACTGTATTAACTGTTATGACTGTAATGTGTTGCCTAATGTGTTCCACTGTGTCCCTTGTCGATCTTCGACAGAGACCTTGTTGTGAATTTTGTTGTCCATCGTCGGGTAGGTTAGTTGTAATCTTGGGTATGAACTGGTTAGGGCGTAACCATGTTCACAGTAATTGTCGTAGTAAGTCGGTGAGTTTGGAGGTGTAGAGTCGCTGTCGGCCGACCGCGAGATAAGTAGGATTAGAAGTTGGAGCTTGGAGAGTGACCCGTGGAAGTTGGAACTTAATTAAGTAAAACCATAGAAATTACCGTTGAGAGTATGGTATCCTAATGCGGATAGATAGTGTTTGAGTAGGCGAGTAGGACTTAGATAACCTACAAGTTAGAACCTTTACTTAGGAGTGAGAAGGAAGGAAAAGTGTTAGTCTGTTGCGAGGTGTGCGATAAGTTATGGATGAGGACGGTTAGAGGTGACAGGGAGAGTTGGTGTTGTTTTCGTAAGTTCGACGAAAAATTTCGAGGGCGAAAATATTCTAAGTGTGGGAGAGTTGTAACGCCCCAAAAATAATTGGCTAAGTATTTAATTAATTATTGAGAGTTAGGTGGTGGAGAAATATCAAAAATAATAGGATGGTGTTTAGTAATTAAATTAGGAGTGGTGGAAGTAATTGAAGGGGTTGCAAATAGCGGGCCAATGGCCCAAATGCCATTAGTGGGGCTAGGGTTAAATGAAAATAAAAGAAAGGAATTGAAAGAGAGAAGGAGGGATCGGCTGAGAGAGAGACAAAACCGAGAAAAGAAAGAAAAGTGAGAGTGAGAGGAGAAGAAGGAGGCTCGCGAGAGAGAAGAAGAGAAGGAAAAGGAAAGAAAGGAAGAAAGAAAGAAAGGGAGAGAAGGAAGAGAGAGGAGGCGAAGGCGAGAGAAGACGAAGAGAGAGGAGGCGAAGGTGAGAGGAGGAAGAGAAGAGGAAAGGAGAGTTTTCGCAAATCCTTCGGGAAGAGGAGATCGTTCGTGTTGCGGTGTTTTCGTACGTGACCGTCTTCTTCGTGTTAGGAGCTTACGTATTCGAGGTAAGGGTGGGTTTAACATCTATAATGGGTTATGATGGGGTTTATGGGTAGTTAGGGTTTTAAGGATTAAATTGTGATGTATTAATGTGCAAGTTGATAAATTGAATCTTGATTTGGGTGATTCTATGAGAATTGGAGTCGAATTCATGTCGTATGGTGATAAGAGCATGTGATTGAGTGGTTGAGGTATGAGTTATGGTGTGATATATTTTTGATTGAATATTGAGACATATGTAGTAATTAATTAGTATGATTATGATTGTTTGAGTGATACAATGAGATTGAGGATAAATTGAGAGAAGTGGTAATAGGATTAAAAGAGGTTAGGTGTTGTGTAGTGGCATAATTAAATTGGATATGAAATTGTATGCTTGAGATGTGAATTATGGTGTGTTGTGTATCGCTGTTGTTGTTGTTTTTAACACTGTTTTGCTGCTGTTTATGCGATTAAAGACTGCTGTTTTTAAACACTGTTTTGCTGTAATAATGTTGTTGTTTTTCAGAAATTTAAGTTGCTGTTTTTGCTGTAAAAATGTTGCTGTTTTCAGAATTTAAGTTGCTGTTTTGCTGTAAAAATGTTCTTTGTTTTTCAGAATTTAGATTCTTTGTTTTCGCTTTTGCCGAAAATGTTCTTGTTTTTTAATTCAAGTTGTTGTTTTTGCAATTAAATGTTGCTGTTTTTGAACCGATTTTACTGCTGTTTTTATAAGAAAAGGTGCTGCTGTTTTTATAAGAATGTGATGCTGTTTCCATTAGAGTTATGTTGCTGTTTTGCTGTTTTTATTAGAAACATGTGCTGCTGTTTTTCTTAAAACAAATGTCTTGTTGTTTTGTAAAGATTAAGTGTTGTTTGTGCAATTTAATGTCACTGTTTTCATGTTGTTTTATTGCTGTTTTCTAACAGAACATGTTACTATATTTTTGAAAGTAATAGTGTTGTTTTTACACTAGATTGCGTTGTTGTTTTCGACATAAAAAGTGTTGATTTTATATTAGAATGTGTTGCTGTTTTTGAGATAAATGGTGCTGTCTTTATGTTACTTAATGTGGTCGATTTGGTGTCGTCCTTGCTGATGTTGTTGCGCATAAATGAGGTTGTTTTATGTGTTGTCTTGCTGCTGTTTTTATGTTGTTAGGTTGATGCCTTTGTGCTGTAAGTGCGTTGTTGTTCCTAAATAAAACGTGCTGCTTTTCGTAAATCCAAGTGTGTTGTTGTCTCAAATTTTAAGGCACTGTCTCCTTATATTTTTTGAGTCACCGTTATGTTGAGAACAAGAGTGAGTAAACGTGGATGTCCTTTTTGTGTTAAAAGTGTTGTTCCATAATGTGATGAGTTTGTAAACGAGTGAGAACTACGAGGTAGCTGTGATGCTACAACGCGTGATAATTTTTACGAAGTAATTTACAATGAGTTATGGTGGTATAGTATTTATTAATTAAATACTTTGAGTTGTGTGATTAGTGCATGAGTCATGAGTCGCATCGTCATATGCATTTCTTGGTGGTATAGGCTCCGGCCTCTTTGAGATTGTTGTTGGTGGTATAGGCTTCGGCCTCTCGCCCGTCGTGGCTTAGTTGTGTTCGAGATCGGTACCGCATGCATATGCCCAGAGGGGTTGCATTGTTGCATAGTCCATACATAAATATATAACGTGTCTTGGTGTTGACTTTACGTGTTACAGTAGCCTGTCTTGTGTGATGTTTTCGTTACGAGGTAGCTGTGATGCTACAATACGTGGTATCTTTATGAAGTGAGTTATAACGAGACATGATGATGTAATATCCATTAATAAAATAGTTTGAGTTTGCGCGGTGTTATGATGTATTGACTTTTGTGTTATCGTGATTTACCTGTTGCTTATATACTGCTATCATTTACCTATTATTTCTGTTAAGCTCACCCCTTCTGCTTGGAATGTTGCTCTTATGTGGCAACGCTGCAGGTGATCGTTAGTACTCGTGGAGATTGCTAGGTGTAGTCTCCTTCTCGTTGGGTCTGTGTCAGCTCTGATGCGTAGCACCGGGGAGGGTCGTAGTTACCGTTTTCCGAACTATTATCATTTATTTTTGGAGTTTTGGTTTAATGTGTAATTATTTTTGGAGGTGTTAAATGAGTTTGTGATTCCACTGCTTAGAGATTAATTATTTATATTTTTGAGGATTTATTTTAAATCAATTTGGAGTTTTTATATAGTGAAAAATGTAGCGCCCTCGTGGTGACTCTGATAATTGCGCGTTTAAATTATAATTAGAAAAGGGGGTGTTACACCAACTATATGTGAACTCGAATTAGAACGAACTCTCGTCGAACTAAGACGAACTCGAACAACAAAGCGAAGCTCCAACAAAGCGAACTCGCAAAACCTAACAAAAAGTTTGCATATTCGGTTTTACTAAAACCATAGATCCAGAGAGGCGGCCTTTGGTTTGCTTTTCTCACACAGACTTTGCACAGACAGGCCTCATTTCAATACACTTTTTTGGGGCCCAAAAAAAATACAATATAATATATATACTTTATTTACTATAAATCACTAAATTAGATTCGTAGCGCGATGGTACGTCTAATTTTGCTGGGTAACTCAGTGACCCGCACCACTTGGGTTGGAATCCCAGCTCTTACTCTTTTTCCACTTCTTAGTTTTTACAATTTCCTTGATATTATATAGCACTTGGCTTTGTTTAAAAAAAATGTATAATCTCTTGCACTTCCGTGCTTCATTCAATGGTTCTTGCTTTTATATTCACAAAAAAAAATGTTGCTTGCTTTTTTTCTTTGTTGTCTCATTTTATATTTTCAAAAAGAATTAATAATAATAATTGTTTTTAAATGTTACTATTAGAATTGTCAATATATGTTGGTTTATTTTATTTTTTTGACAGTAGACCTATTATTTTTATTTTTCTAGTAAATAAGCTTATTATTTTCTAATTGTACTTGTTCGTGTCATTTATATATTACTAATATATTATCAATAATAAATAAGTACTTATTAATAGATTAGCTGCATAAAAAAATATATTTATATAAATTAAGTATAAAATATTTAATTCATACAAATGTTTGATAGTTTGTTTAAAATTAGTTACAAAAATTAAAATCAATTGATTAGTTTTTAGAGTAAATTTTCAAATTAGTTCATCATTAGTTTGACTCCCTCGGGGCTCAAATATTTGAAATTTGCACAGAGCCTCTAAATTGTTTGGGACGGCCCTGCATAGATCACACACACTTGCTTACAATTAATCCAAAAGAAGTAAACAGGGAAAATAAAAAATTTGCTGGTTCTCATAAAACCAGCTCAAGTCAACATGTGCAGATATGTAGATAACCATGTGATCGTACCTTGATCACTGAGTGTTGATGCTGTTCGTTGCTCCGATGTCCGGTCGTTATGGATGAATGAGGATCGTCCTTGAGAGCACCTCAGGTGGTACTTGCAAAGACACTCCGACGCTCTAGTCAGAGGTGTGCTAACGGGCAAGGTATCACTGGGTAGGAAAACGTACCTGATACTGTAGGAGAGGGTGGTATTTGTACCATTGGGATGTCCCGACTGTTGCGAAGAATTCGGCCGGTCCCCGCAGATTGCGTTCCAAGCGGCGAGCTTGGGCCGGTTCGTTGGTATGGGCCGCTAACCCATTTCTAATGGAACCTCCCGGTTTTGCTAATGCACCCCGGAACAGTTGCCCCCAAGCCTAGGTCGCTTAAGGGCGGGCTGAGGCTTGAATCGTTGCCCCCGTGTCATGCGCGGCCGACCTACGGGGAGCGACTTAGCGCAACCTATTCGAGGCTTGATTCGTTGCCCCCTGTCTAGCCTCGCGCGACCGACCTGCAGGGAGCGACTATTCGTAAACCGGTGGGGTGTGGTCGCTGCCACTCCTGTTGGGGTGTGGTCGCTGCCACTCACGTTGAAATGTGGTCGAATCGATCGGGTCTCGGCCAATCCTCTTAGACGGCTTACCAAATCACTACTTGGATTTTGCTCGCCTTAAGGGGTGCGACCATTCTAAGGTTGCTTCGATCGTGCTCAAACTCGTTAAGCGCCTTTGGACAGTTTACCAAGTCCGACTCGGATTGAACTCGTCCTCTGGAGTGCGACCATTCTTAGGTCGCATTTCTTACTGAATTTGTTTCGGAAACAGCTCGATCGTGACCTCGATGGGCCGCTACCGTAGCGGACTCGTTTGACGCGTTTGCGATTCACAAATGAGTGGCTGCCTTGGTTCGACCTAGGCTACAAGCGATAGCTATCGCCGGTCGCTGCTGGCCGTGCTGGTTACAGACCATTCGTTGGTCTGTTCTCTGTAAACCAACCGCTGAACGACACTCGTCGCAGGCCGTTCGATGATCGTGTTCGTTGTAGGTCGTTCGTCGTCGCTGTAGACCATTCGTTGGTCTGCGTTCGTTTTGGGCCACTCGATGGCACTTGTTGTAGACCGCTCGGGGCCTACTCTCGCCGTTAGGGGTGGCAATTTCTACCCGCAAGTGGGGATCCCCGCGGGGACTGCCCCGAATGGGGCCGACCGCCGTAGACCATTCGTTGGTCTACGTTTGTTTGGGCCATTTGATGGCACTCGGTTAGGCCATTCGATGGTGCTCACTGTAGACCGCTCGGGGCCTACTCTCGTCATAGACCATTCGTTGGTCTACGTTTGTTTGGGCCATTCGATGGCGCTCGCTGTAGACCGCTCGGGGCCTACGCTCGTTTGTTGGTCATTCTGACCCTTGTGCCATTCGATGGCACCCGGTGTAGACCGCTTGGGGCCTACGCTCGTTTGTGGGTCATTCTGACCCTTGTGCCATTCGATGGCACCCGGTGTAGACCGCTCGGGGCCTACGCTCGTTTTTGGGTCATTCTGACCCTTGTGCCATTCGATGGTACCCAGTGTAGACCGCTCGGGGCCTACGCTCGTTTGTGGGTCATTCTGACCCTTGGGCCATTCGATGGCACTTGGTGTAGACCGCTCGTGGCCTACGGCCGCTCTGCTGCTACTCGCATGGCGAGCGACCAATCATACATTCTTGCAGGCAAAATAAATTACAAAGTACGATTTTTAAAGGTCGCGCCTCAGTAAAAAACCCTGGTGGGGAAAAAGATTGCCCGCCTGACATTTATTCACAGGTCGTTAGTCTGCCCTGTTATCACGAGAATTGTCTTGTTCTTCAAGCGACCTATCCTGCTCTTCTCTGGGCCGCGCACGGGCGACCTTTCTAGCAAACAATGCTTCCTCATAGGCCATATGATCGTTGGCCCTTCGTAGGAACATGGTCAGATCCATGTAACGATTTAGGCCGAACTCTTCTGCAAAGCTGTGGTCCGGTCTAATACCACGTTTGAGATACTTCAGCTTGTCTCTATCAGTCAGGTCGCGCACCTGATCGCCCTCCGCGTTGAAACGCTCTATGTACTACCTCAATGATTCATCGTCCCCTTGGATAATCGTATCCAAGTGCTCTTCATGTCGTTCTTGGCATCTGTTGGCCGCGTAGTTGGCCAGGAACGTTCTGACCAGGCCGTCCCAGGAGGAGATGGTGTTGGGATGCAAAGTTTCCCACCATTCCAATGCTCGCTCCTCCAACGACTGTGGAAAGAGTTTGCATTTCATGATTGGACTCAGCTCCTCAGAGGCTGCAAAGAATAAAGAACATGTTTTTAATAAAGAACAACAACGATCATTTGACAAGAATAACAACAACATTTGTTTTGTAAAAAAAAAAGCAACCTTAGCTTTATAAAAACAAAGAACATATTCTTTATAAAAACAACAACATATTCTTTATAAAAACAGCAACACTTAATTAACTAAAATAGCAACTTTGATTTCTTTTTGAAAAACACAACACAAATCTCGATTTACACCTAGGTACACGCCATTCAACATCTCACCAATAATACCTAGTGCATACCTCAATCACTTAATTTCATCTCCAAGATAATTATGCGACATCACAACCCTCACCAATTTCTCATGTTCTCACTCTCAATTTCATCGAGTCAATTCTACAAACACTCAACATGCATATTAGTTATTATACTCACCTCAACATCGATTAACATAGAATCACTCAATTGAATTCAATATAACATGTAGTATGAGAACCACATATCAATTCAAACAATAACACCACCATTAAATCCACGATATAACGATTCAATTTACAATTCATCCCTAGAACCCAACTACTATTATTGCTAATCCAATAGGTTATTAAGTAAGAAATGAGAGCCCCCTAACCTTTAGAGATTGAAGAACACACAAAGCTTCAAGCAACTCCCCAAGACACCAACAATCCCTAGCTTTTTCCTTGTGAGCTTCACGCAATCCTTCCCCTCTTCTTTTCTCCTTCGCGCATGTCTCACACTCTCACACACTCTCACTCTTTCGCTAGTTTTTGGTTCCTTTGCACAAGTGAGGGTTTCCTAAGACCCTAAGGGTTTTTATCAACTAAATTGGGCTACTTAACAATGACGGGCCCAAATCACACCCTCCTAGTTACTTTGAACATCCCCCAAAACAAACGAAATTCTAATTAATTATTCTACTTAATTAAATATTGTAAGCTTTATTTACATTCCCTTAATTGCTTCCACCACTCCCTAACATAATTAACACACCACTCCCTTACTTACTAACCACCACCTCTTAGTTAAATTAATTACTCTATTATTATTTTAATACAACCAACCACTATAGCACCTAATTAAATTAATTAAATAAATACTTGAATTATTTTGGGGCGTTACACAGAGTTTAAGAAAGTTGAATGAAGTTTGAATGTATAGTGTGATGTTATAAAAGATCTGTGTTTGTAAATAAGTTTAATATGTTGTAATTTCCCAACCATTAAAAAAAGCGTGAAAAGGCAAAAATGCTATCAAAAAGGAATCAAAGAATAAGGGCAATGCAACACTAAGCCTAGAGTTCTGGATTGCTACATCAAAGCCTTTTGTCATGCTTACCCCCCCTTTCTGTGCTTGAATTGTTAAACTACCCTTCTTTTTGAAAAATCTTTGGCATTCTCAAAAGAAAGCCTCTCTAGTCTTAGCTAAGTGAAATGTTGAAGCTTACTGTGGTCTGAACTGAAAGTTGATGCTCAACTTAATATTCTATCCAATCGTTAATTGTTTGAATCAACTGTCTAGTTGCTTGTTAATATTGTGCTTGTCTATGTCAAGTGTCATTGCTTGATGACAATCAATGGTTCAAGTTTTGGGGTGTGATAACTCTCATTAATGATAGTTATTACTGGTTTTCGAAGCTTTAATCATTGTGAATTCTTAAGCAAAGTATTGATTATTGTTGTAAAGATGCATGTGTATGATTGCCTCAATGGAATATTCCAAAGATGCCTCTTTATCCTTGGCACATTGTACCTTTGGGCCCATGTCATGCCAAAATGCGCCACTCATTTAGGGTTTTCCTAGGATCATGTTACTAACACACTATTTAAAGGCTACCCTTCTTCCTCATTTGATATACTGAGCTGAAAGGAGAAAGTCTAGACATAGCTTTCTCCATTTTTGCACAAGCTTACCTTTAGTTACCAAATTGATATTAGTGCTGAAACTATTGCTGCAGAATCATTGGAGCTGCATATTCTGTGTGGTTTCTACATTGAAGAGTTGGATTCGCATCTCCATTGCTTCCCTTTAGAGTTCATCTTCAGTTCAACATTATTAGTAGTATAATTTCTTACCTTGATTTTGTAGTATGACTTCAACATATTTGTTTAAGTTATTTCTTTCGTGTTGTTTGCTCAATATGAGCTAAATACTCATAGTTGAGGTGCTGGATCTTGTGTAATAGATTTATTATGTTAATTAATTAAGTATTTTTAATGTTAAGCATTTTATCTTGTGTGTTATGATGTTTCCATCTTGGATTAGGAATGGCCAACTAATCTTGAGTAGCATTTATGAGTTCAGAAATGGTTTGTAAATTTACCTCACAAGTTAATATGAAGTTAATATTTAGTGTGAAGTATTTGACAAAATACATCTATTGCTGCAGCACCTGATATTGCAACATTGAACATACCATTAATTGCATCTTAATTAAGTTACTGAAGTATAGCATCTCAACTTGTTCTCAACTCTGATACTTTATTTCATTTACTCTTATTACTGTTTATGTTACCCAAAAACTTGTGCTATTATTTTGCTATGATCACTAAATTGTTAATCAAATTAAACTCTCATTTTAAACCTTAAATCCTCGTGGGAACGAACTTTTTATCACTTTACTACTTGTTGGACAGTGTACACTTGCACTATATAATTTCCACAACAACAATATACCTTTCTCACTATAGAAGTCTGTCATCAAGAACTCTTGGCCGTTATTTGTCCTAATGCCCTTCACTAGGACTCCAAATTGAGTATGTACCACGGTGATGAAATTTTCGACAAACTTCCTTGTTTCTGATTTGTTCTTCATGAGGAATAGCCAAGTGTGTAGTGTAAATTCATCTACAATAGTGAGAAGTAAAGATGTCCATGGACAAAGGGAGATGCAAAAAGGTCCCTGTATATCCATGTGTATTAGATCAAAAGCAGCTTTAGATATAATATGACTAAGGGAGAAGGGCAATAATTGTTTGGCAAAATGACATGAATCACAAATTTTATTTGTTGAATTGTATATATATGATGTTTGATCACAAATGTGTTTAATGACATTATGAAAAGGATGTCCTAATCTATGGCGATACAAGGCAAATTCATTAGAAATAGTATGATTACAAAGAGCATGATTAGTATTCAAACTAAAAGCTGACAAGCATTTTGAGTTTTGGTCAAGCAAATATAACGAATGGAATTCTCTAGCATGCCCAATCGTCCTCGATGAAGGTTTTTCCTATATAGTGAAATCATCATCATCAATAAGAATTTTTCACTTTAGATAATGAGAGTGTCTATATCCCGAAATCAAGTTAAAACCAAACTCAGGGACATATAACACGTTATGCAAAATCAGATCTATACTAAACATTGTTGTTCCAGTACATGTAGCATAGGTACATGTACCATTTGGCATTCTGACACAGATAAGGCTAATTTGATGATTTGACTAGAACAAGGACAAAGTATTGCAAATATGATCAGTATCACCAGTGTCTACGATGGAAGAAGACTTACCAGAGGAGTCATGTGTGGTATTTCGGTTGATTGTAGATGCTAATTGGTTGCAAGGGTTCCATCATTAAGATTTGTGTCTTTCACATTGTTGTATTGATCATTGAGGCCTTTCAAAAAGCATGTCACATATTCCTGCTTGCGTTGTTTCTTAGTGTTTGTGTCAACCACACCACAAGCACAATGATTAATCGGCCTAAGCAATTCCAGGTCTTCCCAAATTACTTTAAATTCAGTATAGTACAAGTTAATGCTCTTCTCCCATTGTTCAATTGAAAGAATTTCCTGCAACAGATCTGACATTCTAAAAGCATCGCCCTTAGAGAATCGATTCTTCAACTCGTAAGCATTTTTTATCTTGTTGATCAATCTCGTTAATGAACTTGATCTTGTTATTAGTGAGTAGGGCGTGCTTCATCTTCTTACTCCAACTGTCATAGTTGATGCCATTCATGGAAAGCGAGACAAGAACTGCGCCTGAATTCTTCGACGGGTGAAGATAATAAGGGCTCGTCAATATTAATGTCGGATCTTTCGGTGGTCCGTTGTTGATGTTATTGCTTGACTCTTCAGTGAGATTTGGTAAATCCGCCATTGTTGAAGCTCTGATACCATAAAAGACTTTGAGTTAGCTGTATGTGTAAAATGAGCATCTTGCTCTTGCATTGAATTAGAATCAGTATATGTACAGAGTTATTGTTAACCGAAACTAACTCGTATTCATCTGACTGACTAACTATAATCCATCTAACTAAATGTTAATCGAAACTAACTCATATTCATTTGACTGACTAACTATAATCCATCTAACTAAATATAACCCTCTAATTAGAATCAGTATAAAGAAATATATACATTTAGTTGTGTTTTTGTTCTTTTTATTTTTTTTCTTTTTATTTTTATTTGGCTGTTTTGCTTTCTTGCCTTGGTTTTTGTCTAGTCCCCCCTTGATTTCTTTTTTGTCTTCATTTTTCTTTTTTTTAATAAATTCAATTTTTTTTGGTTAAAAAAATGAATTGTATTCAGGTCCGCCCTTGAATATGTGTCATATCATCTGACTATATGAGTTAAACAAACTTGATGTTCATAGAAGAAATTCGATAATAATTTAATATTACAAATATCATATAAAAACTAAAAATTTGAGACATATTTTTTATAAATTATGAGAGCCAAAACTCTTGTTGTAGTTTATGCAATGGGTGATCTATTTATTGTTTTGAAGAAAAAAAACATTATTACTCTGAATCTATCCTCTCAACAAATCAATTGGTTGTGGTTTCTTGGACTACAGTGACGGCATATTTAGCTAAAAAAAATATTATATGAACTATAATATTATATCACTAAGGACCACAATTGACCAAATCCACATTCAACAATATTGTAACACCCCATTTCTACTCGGCAATTTAAATTAAAAATATCAGAGTTTAAAAATTTATTTCTTTTCAATTCATCCAAACGGGATGCTACATTTACTTCAATTCCAACATACACAAACAAAAGAAAACATAATACGTAGCTCCTCAATAAATAGGGCGAACCCACAAATAACTCAAAAAGTTTACAAATATGATTCATCAACACGCAGCGGAATAAAAGGAAATAGTTCTATAACAGAGTTGTAACAACTTCAATACAACATCCACTGTGTCAAATAAGTAAGACAATAACTACTAGCTAAGATTCGCCCCCTAGGTGCTACGTATCAGAGCAAGACCGACTCGAGGGATATAGGACATCAAAGGTCCTCAGTCACGAGTACCTGTAGTAATAAACAACGTAAGGGGGTGAGTCTCAAACCACATAATAAGGCTTATAATAAGCAGTATATCAGATCATAGAATTTAATCAATCACAGCATCACATACACAATTATACAGCAGTCACAGTCATATCAAATATCAACCAGCAGAGCATTTATCATTTATGAGAATGAATGTAATGTAGTGCAATCATGCATGTGGTACCATTCATCGTCAATAAATTTTAGCCACTATGGGCATCATCGTCAATAATTGAGCCTTATCCATCGTCAATAGCTCGAAGGTTGAAGCCTCACATCGTCAATAAAATGCACATGTAATGCATGAGACTCTATGAGCAACCAACAATCATAATTTTATACATCATCAACATCATCACTCACATCATCGTCATTTTTTTAGTTTTGGTCAATAGACCCGTCGTCATTAACATCATCATCAAATCATACATCATCAACTTCGTCATTTAATCATACATCATCATCTTTGTCCTACGAAATTTGCCACAAGGACTAAAACTACACTAGGGGACCAAAACAGCACTAAAGGACCAAAACAACCCATAAAGGACCAAAACAGCACTCAAGGACCAAAACAGCACTCAAGGACCAAACAGCACATAAAGGACCAAAACAGCACTCAAGGACCAAACAGGTAGCACTAGGCGCCAAAATAGTCAAAACTGGCGCCCAGTGGCAACACAGCCACCCAGGCGCCAAAACACCAGCAAACTGGCGCCCCAGTGGCAACACAGCCACACAGGCGCCAAAACAAGCAAAACTGGCGCCCCTGTGGCAACACAGGCACACAGGCGCCAAAACAGGAGGAAACTGGCGCCCCTGTGGCAACACACCACACACAGTGCCCAAATCGGGCAACATCTGGCGCCGGGAACTTCGGCCAGACAAGACTTAGACACAAACTAAGACACAAGGCGAGACACGTGCACACACACAGCGCCTGGCGCGTGGCGGCGCCGCCACCTAGACTCAGTAAGAACATGGGCGCGCCAGGGCAACCATTTGGCGCCCTGTGCAGCACCATACACGCACACACACACTGCCATAGCACTTGGCGCCACACTAGGCGCCCTGGGGCAGCAACATTGGCGCCCCCACACACGCACACCACACGCACTTCAAAGAACATGGTGCCCTACTAGCGCTGGCACAGGCGAACATTGGCGCCCGGCACCACGCACAGCAACACAACCCAGCACATGCAGCTTGGCGCCTCACCAGGCGCCATGGGGCAACCACATTGGCGCCCCTGCACACGCACACACACACACACACACACACACACACACGTACACATGCCCTCACTAGCGCCTTCACAAACACAGCGCACAGCGCCATTTGGGCGATCTTTGGCGCCAACACAAGACCACTCACCCACGCACACATCACATACAAAGAACACACATACCACATCGGCGCCATCTCTGGCGCCCTGGGCAGCCATTTGGCGCCCTATCGCATTCTGGCGCATACTCTAGCGCCCTGGGCAGCCAACATTGGCGCCCAGCTTCAGCACACACACGCACACAGTGCCACAGGCGCACACAGGCGCCATTTTGGGCAGCCACTGGCGCCAAGGCAGCATCACACACGCACAGCACACCTTGGGGCGCCATTTTCCCTAGCACTTGGCGCCCTAGGTCAACTAGGGTCCCTAAAATCAATTTACCCCAAATTTTTCTAAACTCAATCATCACCAACAATTTCAAAACATCTTCTAATCATTCCAACACCTTCAAATACACGTTCTAACACACATTTCACATGCAATTCAATTTCCACTCAATTCACGTAATTCGCACAATCAATCATACATCAAAAACAAATATAATATCAAATAGAGACTAATAAGAACCCTACAATCTACATACATCCTATTATAGACCCTATTATAAGGTAAGACCCACCCTTACCTTGATTACACCGAAGACGGAGTCCTCTCTACGGAGTCACCAACAAAACCACAGCAACAAGAAGCTCTTCTTCTCCCTTTTTCCCCTTGTGCGATCAAACCCTTCTTTCTTTCTCTCCCTAACGCCGATTTCCTCTTCTTTTCTCTCCTCTCTCTTCGCAAGCTTCTTTCTTTTCTTTCTTTTCTCCAAATGATGCAAATTGCATCAACCCTAGGAGCCTAAGTCAATGGGCTTGGGCTCTTGGGCCATTCCTTGCCACCCAAGAATTACTGACACCGCTTCCTTCAATTAAAAATAAAAGACTATATTAATAATTTAATATGACTAAAATAATAATAATGCAACACTTAGATAATTTAATCAAATAATTAATTAAATTATTTAGGGTGTTACAACTCTCCCCCACTTAGGAAATTTTGTCCTCGAAATTCATACCTGATTCAAACAGCTCTGGATAAGACTCCTGCATCCTACTTTCCAGCTCCCAAGTCATGCTCTCACCAGCAGCTCCCAACCAAACCACCTTTACCAAATAAATCTCTTTCCCTCTAAGAACCTTCACTTCTCTATCTTCAATTCTCACCGGCATAGTCTCCACAGTGAGATTATCTCGCACCTCCACATCATCCATGTGAATCACATGAGACGGGTCTGGAACATACTTCCGAAGTTGCGACACGTGAAACACGTCGTGCAAGTTCGAAAGATTAGGCGGCAAAGCCACCCTATAGGCAACACTTCCAACCCTCTCAGTAATCTGGTACAGTCCGATAAAACGAGGAGTCAACTTCTTCGATTTCAGCGCACACCCAACACCAGTCATAGGTGTAACCCTCAAGAACACATGGTCACCAGCTTGGAATTCTAAATCTTTTCTCCTCTTATCATGGTAACTCTTTTGTCGACTCTGCGACACCTTCATTTTCTCACGGATCATTTTCACCTTCTCCGTAGTTTCTCAAACAACTTCAGGTCCAAGAACAACACTCTCTCCAGACTCATGCCAACACAACGGGGTCCTGCACCTCCGACCATATAGTGCCTCGAAAGGAGCTATCCCTATACTAGAATGGTAACTGTTGTTGTAAGTAAACTCAATCAACGGGAGATGTGTATCCCACGCACCTCCCTACTCTAGAACACAAGATCTCAATAAATCTTCCAACGACTGAATGGTTCTCTCTCTCTGTCCATCAGTCTGAGGATGATAAGCTGAACTCAACCTCAATTTGGACCCCAATGCCTCTTGCAAGCTCCTCCAGAAATCAGAAGAGAATCTAGGGTCTCTATCAGACACAATGCTCATCGGAACACCATGCAGCTTCACAATCACCTGAATATAGATCTCAGCTAATCTCGACACCGGATACGTGATATTGATAGGAATGAAATGACCAGACTTCGTCAACCTATCCACAAATAGCATCAAACCCCCTTACGGTATTTGGCAAACCAGTCACAAAATCCATGGATATGCTATCCCATTTCCACTCTGGAATCTCTAGTGGTTGCATCAACCCCGCAGGCTTCTGGTGCTCAATCTTTGACTTCTGACAAGTCAAACAAGCATACACAAATCGCGCCACATCCTTCTTCATGCTGTGCCACGTAACAACTTCTTCAAGTCTTGATACATTTTTGTAGCCCCCGGATGAATACTCAACTTGCTTCTATGACTTTCCTCAAGGATCATTCTCTTCATTTCAGCATCATCAGGAACACAAATTCTATCTCTGAATCTCAACACACCGTGGGAATCCAACCTGAAATCCCTGTCTACAGCTTGGTCACTTGCAACTATCAAGTCCACAAGCTTCACATCTAACTTCTGGGCGTCTCGGATACTAGCCAAAAAGTCATTGCCAATCTTCAGCATACCCAATCTAACACTCTGCGGTGTTACTTCACAAACCAAGCTCATATCACGGAATTGCTCAATCAACTCCAACTCATTGACCATCATTGCTGACATATGTAAAGTTTTCCGACTTAAAGCATCAGCCACTACATTAGCTTTGCCTGGATGATAGTTCAAGCCAAAATCATAGTCTTTCAACAGCTCTAACCAACGTCTCTGTCTCATATTCAGCTCCTTCTGGTCAAACAAATACCTCAAGCTCTTATGGTCACTAAACACCTCAAATCTAGTACCATACAGATAGTGCCTCCAAATCTTCAGCACAAACACAATCGCAGCCAACTCCAAATCATGAGTAGGGTTGTTCTTCTCATGGGTCCTCAACTGTCTGGACGCATAAGCTACTACCTTACCATCCTGCATCAACACACCTCCCAAACCCATCTTGGAAGCATCACAATACACAACAAATGGTTGATCAGGATTAGGCAATATCAGAATAGGAGATGTTGTCAACCTATTCTTCAATTCATTGAAGCTCTCTTCACATTTAGCATCCCACACAAAAGCTTTTCCCTTACACGTCAATTGAGTCAACGGAAGGGCTAACTTAGAGAAACCTTCAATAAACCTCCTATAGTAACCAGCCAACCCCAAAAAGCTTCTGATCTCGGTCACTGACTTTGGGCTTTCCCACTGCAACACCGCATCAACCTTGGCTGGATCCACAGCTATACCATTACCAGAAATAACATGGCCAAGAAAACTCATTTCGTTCAACCAGAACTCACACTTCGACAACTTAGCATAAAGCTTCTTTTCTTTCAACACCTCTAGTACCAACCTCAAGTGTTTTGCGTGCTCTTCTTCCGTCTTGGAATACACCAATATGTCATCTATAAATACCACCACAAACCGATCCAAGTAGCTATGGAAAATACGGTTCATATACTCCATAAACACCCCTGGTGCGTTGGTAACACCAAACGACATTACAAAATATTCATAGTGCCCATATCTAGTCCTGAAAGCTGTCTTCTGGATGTCTTCATCTTTCACTTTGATCTGGTGATAACCTGACCTCAAATCAATCTTGCTAAACACCTTAGCACCTACCAACTGGTCCATCAGATCATCAATCCTTGGAAGAGGATACTTATTCTTGATTGTTACTTTGTTCAGCTGCCTATAATCCACACAAAGTCTCATACTTCCATCCTTCTTCTTCACTAATAACACCGGATCTCCCCATGGTGACACACTTGGCCTCACAAATTTCTTCTCAAGTAGCTCTTCTAGCTGCTTGTTCAATTCCGACAACTCAGAGGCTGACATCCGGTACGGTGCCATAGACACAGGCCTAGTACCAGGTACAAGATCAATCGTAAACTCCACTTCCCTCTCTGGCGGAACACTAGGAATCTCATCAGGGAACACTTCGGGAAACTCACGCACCACACCGCAACCCATCAACTATAGCTTGATTCTCGTGAGACAAAGGACGCCATCAAAGCAAAAGCAGATGACCTCCTCCTTCATTACCTTATGTGGCGGCGCAGGACAACAAAGCAGACTCTTCCTCTTACGGAGGAAGGAAACTTCTGAACTTGCTAAAACAATTGATGTGCACATGGTTGTCTACTAACGATCCATACCAAGGATAACGCCCAACCCACCCAATGGCAAACAAATAAGATCAACGAGAAAAAATCTGCCAAGAAAGACCGACAGAGGACACTTAGCACACACTAGAGAGGTAGTCACCTGAACCCTTAGCTGGAGTGTCGATAACCATTCCCCTCTTCATAGAAGATATAACTAAATTCAACTTTTCAACACACACAGCAGCAATAAAAGAGTGCGTAGCACCAGTATCAACAATAGCAATTAATGGGGTACCATTAATAAAACATGTACCTCGTATCTCATTGGCCTCCTCTGATCCTGCTAGAGCAAATACCCTTCCACTGGACCTCTCCTGCTTTGGTTTAGGACACCTGGTGCTAATATGACCCCCTTCACCACAATTAAAACAAACCACATCCTTGCGGTCACAATCAGATGCCAAATGACCTTCCTTGCCACAACGGAAACACATTCTTCCCCCAGACTTGCAGTCGTAGCTCTTATGACCAGGCTTGCCACATTTAAAACACACAAGATTAGCGGGAGCATCTCCCCCACTAGGCTTCTTACCCTCAGCAGATCTCTTACCATCAGCAGACCTATTACCACCAGCATATCTCTATTTACCCCTATCAGCAGAAACCTCATATGGCTTGCTACGATTCTGGAACTTACCCTTCTGATCCCTCATAACCCTGGAGTGAGCAGTACTATCCTCCTCGAAGATTCTGCAACTGTCAATCAAATCAGCAAAAACCCGAATCTTCTGGTACCCAATAGCTTTCTTAATGTCTGCCCTCAATCCATTCTCAAATTTGATACACTTGGAGAACTCAGAACCAACATCAGTGTAGTGGGGATAAAACTTAGCCAATTCAGTGAACTTGGCAGCATACTCTGTGACATACATGTTTCCTTGCTTCAGCTCAAGGAATTCTATTTCTTTCTTCCCCCTCACATCCTCCGGAAAGTACTTCCTCAGAAATTCCCTACGGAATACAGCCCAAGTAACTTCTTCATTAGCAGTCTCTAGCCTCTCTCTGACTTCCAACCACCAGTCATTGGCTTCCTCTGCCAGTGTGTGGGTACCATGCCTGACCTTCTGCGCATCATTGCAGTCCATGACCAGAAAAATTCTTTCAATCTCTTTCAGCCATGCTAGAGCACCATCTGGGTTATACCGGCCCTTGAAGGTAGGCGGGTTCTCCCTCTGGAAAGTGGCCAGACTACGAGTTCCAGCATTTTCACCAACATTCTGCTGGTTCCCAACAACCTGAGCTATAGCTTGCAAAGCAGCAACAAGAGCAGCATCGTCTCTCTTAGCCATTTCAACCTAACACTGCAGCACGAAACAATAATTTAGAACTAGACTAGCAACACCTAATTGTCATAAAACACTATGACATAAAGACTTGGCCGGACAGACCGAACTTTTGCTCTGATACCACTAATGTAACACCCCATTTCTACCCGACAATTTAAATTAAAAATATCAGAGTTTAAAAATTTATTTCTTTTCAATTCATCCAAACGGGATGCTACATTTACTTCAATTCCAACATACACAAACAAAAGAAAACATAATACGTAGCTCCTCAATAAATAGGGCGAACCCACAAATAACTCAAAAAGTTTACAAATATGATTCATCAACACGCAGCGGAATAAAAGGAAATAGTTCTATAACAGAGTTGTAACAACTTCAATACAACATCCACAGTGTCAAATAAGTAAGACAATAACTACTAGATAAGATTCGCCCCCTAGGTGCTACGTATCAGAGCAAGACCGACTCGAGGGATATAGGACATCAAAGGTCCTCAGTCACGAGTACCTGTAGTAATAAACAACGTAAGGGGGTGAGTCTCAAACCACATAATAAGGCTTATAATAAGCAGTATATCAGATCATAGAATTTAATCAATCACAGCATCACATAAACATTTATACCGCAGTCATATCAAATATCAACCAGCAGAGCATTTATCATTTATGAGAATGAATGTAAGGTAGTGCAATCATGCATGTGGTACCATTATGGGCATCATCGTCAATAATTGAGCCTTATCCATCGTCAATAGCTCGAAGGCCAAAGCCTCACATCGTCAATAAAATGCACATGTAATGCATGAGACTCCATGAGCAACCAACAATCATAATTTTATACATCATCAACATCATCACTCACATCATCGTCATTTTTTTAGTTTTGGTCAATAGACCCATCGTCATTAACATCATCATCAAATCATACATCATCAACTTCGTCATTTAATCATACATCATCATCTTTGCCACGAGGACTAAAACTACCCATAAAGGACCAAAACAGCACTCAAGGAACAAAACAGCACATAAAGGACCAAAACAGCACTCAAGGACCAAACAGTACATAAAGGACCAAAACAACACTCAAGGACAAAGCAGCAAAGACAAGGCGCTAAAAGCAAGAAAATCGCGGCGCCCAGTGGCAACACAGCCATCCAGGCGCCAAAACACCAGCAAACTGGCGCCCCAGTGGCAACACAGCCACACAGGCGCCAAAACAAGCAAGACTGGCGCCCCTGTGGCAACACAGCGCCTAAAAAGCAAGAGAAATCGGCGCCCCGTGGCAAACACCACCACGAGCACCAAATCGGGCAACATCTGGCGCCGGGAACTCAAAGACAACACTTAGACACAAACTAAGACACAAACTGAGACACGGCCTCGCATACAAAGCGCACACAGCGCGCCTGGCGTGGCGTGGCGCCCGGCCTTAGACACTGGTAAAGAACATGGGTGCGCCAGGGCAACCATTTGGCGCCCTGTGCAGCACCATACACGCACACACACACTGCCACAACACTTGGCGCCCTGGGGCAGCAACATTGGCGCCCCCACACACGCACACCACACGCACTCAGCAACATGGCGCAACACTAGGCGCCTGGCGCAACATTGGCGCAAAGACCACGCCGCAAGAACGAGAACCCAAAGACATGCAGCTTGGCGCCTCACCAGGCGCCATGGGGCAGCCACATTGGCGCCCCTGCACACGCACACACACACGCATCATGGCGCCTCACTAGGCTCCTTCACTTAGGCACAAGCGCACCAGGCGCCATTTTGGGCAGCCTTTGGCGCCCAACACAACACCACTCACGCACACATCACATACAGCAACACACATACCAGACTGGCGCCCTGGGGCAGCCATTTGGCGCCCCATCCAGACACAGGCGCATACTCTAGCGCCCTGGGCAGCCAACATTGGCGCCCAGCTTCAGCACACACACATACACACACAGTGCCACAGGCGCACACACGAGCGCCATTTTGGCGACCATCGGCGCCTGAGCGGGGATCACACACGCACAACACACCCTGGGGCGCCATTTTCCCTAGCACTTGGCGCCCTAGGTCACCTAGGATCCCTAAAATCAATTTACCCCAAATTTTTCTAAACTCAATCATCACCAACAATTTCAAAACATCTTCTAATCATTCCAACACCTTCAAATACACGTTCTAACACACATTTCACATGCAAATCAATTTCCACTCAATTCACATAATTCGCACAATCAATCATACATCAAAAACAAATATAATATCAAATAGAGACTAATAAGAACCCTACAATCTACATACATCCTATTATAAGGTAAGACCCACCCTTACCTTGATTACATCGAAGACGGAGTCCTCTCTACGGAGTCACCAACAAAACCACAGCAACAAGAAGCTCTTCTTCTCCCTTTTCCCCTTGTGCGATCAAACCCTTCTTTCTTTCTCTCCCTAGCGCCGATTTCCTCTTCTTTTCTCTCCTCTATCTTCGCAAGCTTCTTTCTTTTCTTTCTTTTCTCCAAATGATGCGAATTGCATCAACCCTAGGAGCCTAAGTCAATGGGCTTGGGCTCTTGGGCCATTCCTTGCCACCCCGGAATTACTGACACCGCTTCCTTCAATTAAAAATAAAAGACTATATTAATAATTTAATATGACTAAAATAATAATAATGCAACACTTAGATAATTTAATCAAATAATTAATTAAATTATTTAGGGTGTTACAAATATCACTATGGACCTGTTTATCCTGAATTTTGGTAAACACCGCTGGTTTGGAATTACTCCTTGACTTGCGGGATCAACCAGTAAATCCCAAGACCAGTTTGGTTGCTGTTTAAAACTGTTTTCTGTGAACTGGGTAACTTTCCATAAAAAGTAAAGAAGATAACTAGCAGTCTCGCGCAAAACCGTCGAATTATCGAGGGAGATGTAGAAAATAAAGGAAAAAATGCAGAAATGCAGTAAGGTAAAAACACGTAAAGAGTGCAGGAATTTAAAAGAAAGCAATTAAAACGCATTAATTGAAAGGGTGGTACGCAAGTTCATACATTCGCGTTCTGTTGCTCGTGTCTCACGGTAGTGTGTTGGAGGGTTAGAGCGTAAGAAACTAAGTATGAGAAAATGCGACCTGTTTTCCATCAGGAAAACACTTATTTATACTACTTACACAGAGAGTGAAAATTCAAAAACTAAGTAACTGCCTAAGAATTTGAAAAATAGTAACCGCCAGGCTTGTCTTCGACTACAGTCTTCTTCGATCAGCGCGCGAACTCTACTGTCGAATAGAGCCTTTACTTTCCTCAAATCTTCTAAGTTATTTAGTCCAGTCGAATTCCCTTTTGAACTGGTTCCCAGAGTCGAATTTAACACTTCTTCTCTTGAAATGATGAGTCAAACCTCGTTGACTGCATTTAATGAGGTCTGTCGAAAAGGCAGGCTAACAGGACCACAATTGCATGACCTAAAAAAATATTATATGAACTTTTTTGTTTTATAAATTAAGTATTTTCTGTACGTAACTGTAGAGACTAGTCCCTCGAGCCGGGTAGGACAATGTACAATGAGCGAAGCTCTCTCTCAAGGAATTTAACATTGATGTATGCCTAATATTGGATTCAAACCCAAAACTTTGGTTAACTTGGAAGAGACTCCTACCATCTCATTCAAAAACTATCGGGTAAATATTATATGAACTAATAATAGCAAAACAACACAACAAAATAAATTCTTTTTAAGAGATTAAAATGAATAAAACCTCTATTACCACATTTAGTCCCTGCTGTTAGTTTTCACAAAAATGCCAGCACATAAAAAATTGCCACATAACTCATGCCACGTCAGCACCGTTAGTGAATATTAACAGTAGGGACCAAAAATGCCCAAAAAATTTAATAGGGACTAAAAACAAAAGTCGATGTAATTATAGGGACCAAAAACATATTTAACCCATAAATAAATAGATAAAACCTCTATTAGAAATATAGTTAGTTTGTTAGGTAATTCAGTTAGAGTTAGTTTTCTAGTTACTAGTTTGTTAGGTAATTCGGTTAGAGTTAGTTTTCTAGTTACTAGTTTGTTATATATTAGTTAGGTGAGATTGGATCTATATATAAAGCCCAAACTCTCATTGTAATCAATAACCCTTTGTATCAATTTCACTTTGATGAATATTAGAGTTTCTTATCCTTTTCTCCCTTATCTTCTATGGATACCATATTCTTCAATATGGTATCAGACCAATCCAAGATCTGTTGGGCCACTCGGGTTACACTCCAGTTGTCCAGTCCTGGGTGTGAGAGGGGTGTGTTAAGAGTCCCACATCGGATATGATATGGCCTGAAAAAGAGTTTACAAATGGGAGGCATCCCTCACCTTACAAGCCAGTTTTGTGGGTTGATTTAGGCTTTAACCACATTCTAAGATGGTATCAAAGCAAACATGGTATCCTCTATGAAGATTGCTTCCGTTGCACTTCGCTATAGGTTCTTTATTTTTCTTTAATCAATTTCATTTTTGTTTCAAGTTTCATTTTACTTTCATTCTTTCTTCTTCTCGGTGTCTTTCTAATTTTTCCCTATGTTCTTGTCTAATATGTGGTTCTTTGCATTTGTGATTCCTCATTAGCGACTTTCGTATCTTGATATCGCAATTTTCCTTAAGCTCTTTTGCGTTTTGCAATGTCTGAGTTTGCGATTCTCCATTGCGTTTGCATTTTCGATTTCGCATGCACTACAAGAAAATCGGTAATTTGCCACGGACAATCCCGTGGCAAATTCACAAATTTCCGTCGCAAATTTGAATTTGCCGCACGACGGCGACGGAAAAAATAATGGCGGCAAAAACGCTGTCGCAAATGCTTTGCCACGGATTATCCATCGCAAATGCGCCCGTGGCAAATTCGCCGCAAGTCCGCCGCAAAATTCCGCGGGCAAAGCGGCCGCAAACCTCGTCGCAAAACCGTGGCAAACCCGTGGCAAATAGTTTGAATTTATTTTTTAAATTCCGTGGCAAAGCCGTCGCAAATCTCGTCACAAAGCCGTGGCAAATCCGTGGCAATTAATTTTGTATTTGTATTATATTTCGTCGCAAATTGTTAAAAATTCCGTGGCAAACACAATAACTTCCAATAAACTCCGTGGCAAATTCCGTCGCTACGCAAAAAATAATAATTTAATAGTTACTCTTTACCTATTCAATCCATACTCCCTGATACAATAATATTCACTTCCAATTCAATTCAGACTCCAATAACTACATTGTCATTCATATCTACAATACTTCCTACCAATTCAATCTACCAATTCAATCCACCAATTCAAACATACATAAACTACACTAATGTTAAAAGTGTCAAACATACAAAATATCAAATACCAAACCATATCAGTAATGTTCAAAGTGTCAATCCAAACCACAAACTTAGTTAAACATAAACTAGACTAATATTAAAAGTGTCAAACATACCAAATACCAAATATCAAAATATATCAAAACATACCACTAGTTTATGTCAAACATACATAAACTACACTAAGGTCCAGTAAACTCAAAAAATGAAGCATCTTCAACTCCAACTCTGAACAATATACCTAACAAAACAAAAACAATAATGATTACTAATTAATTCATTAAACTAAGAAAAGTTGCACCTTAATTAAAACATAAATTACCTAGATGTCGTCAATAACCCTCCCCATAAGGGCGGTCTCCATGATCTCCAGCGTCTCCATCATCTGCATCATCGTTCGCCCCGCTGCTTTGGCGGGGTCTCGCTCGCGCGGCTGCCAATCAGTGGAGGTACTAGAATCCCGAGAATGGTTAAATACGTATTCAAGTAGTTGTTCTTTGTCGCGCTTATTTGCTCCTATTTGTCGCGCAAATAAATTGTGACACATCTTGGATGATCCTACGGGCCTCGGGAGACAGGCTTGCGCTCGTCGAAGCTTTCTCAGAGTCGTGGTCAACTATGCCTCCCGCCCCATAGACACGACTCTTATAGGGCCCTCCAGCCAGCCTTGCTCCCACAACAATCGCTTCAACTTAGCCAACTCAACAGGTCTCATCGGTATGTCCGATTGAGATAACGATCATTTGAAACTCCTCCTATCAAATGCACAAGTTATAATTATAGTCAAAATAAATGAGATATTATATCAGACACATTCATAATAACATAGACAGATATAAGATGAATAAACTAAGTGAGACCAGTCAATGCTGTGAAGACTCATTACATGAGCTGTTGAATACATGAGCTGTTGAATACATGAGCTCTGATTAACTACTAACTAACTAATTCTAACAAACAGTTAACTAGCAAAGTAGCAACCTAACTAACTCTGATTAACTACTAACAGATTGAAAAACTGATTAAATAACTGAAAACAGTAAAAATACATACGAAGTGCTAGCTATATTTAACAACAGGAATGCAATAGAAAATTAAAAGAAAGAAAGAAAGAAAAAAAAATCATGTATTTATGGTAATTTGTATACTTATATCATGTACAAACCCTTGGGAAAGACATTTTAGTATTTTACACACACATACAAAGAATGAATAGATGGAAAGAATAAGAATTGAATAACATATTCATATTCATATCAGCAATGTACTCGTTCGAACAATCCATTGCATTAGGAACCAAACCAAGTCAAGACTCAAGACATTAAGACAGACAGCATCCCAACACAATAGAAGGCTATAAGAAATTGAAAATCAGTACATAACAGGTAGTCCAGCAACAAAATAGGCAGCGAGGAGTAGGTATCGCATGAAAAGCTGGTGTAGGAATCATGCGATATTGAGGACTCTGTGATAGTGGGGGTGTCACTCGTGGAGATGCACTACGACCATGTACCTCTCTGGGAGATGGAGTGGGTGAGGGAGTAACTCGTGCCGAGGAACTAGAGCCAATATGGAAAGACCTAACTCCAGAGGTCTAACAGAAAGACCTAACTCTGCAGAGTCCGCTCTAAGGACCTAACTCCGGAGGTTTCTCAGAAAGACCTAACTCTAGAGGTCTGCTGTAAGGACCCTACTCCAGAGGTCTGCTCTAAGGACCTAACTCCAGAGGTCTGCTGCGTCTGTGTCAGAGGATTTTGCAATGATCTCACTCTACCTGCATGTGCTGGGCGTGTCTGTGTAGGGGTAGATGTGGTAGGCATCTCTGAATAGTCGGCCGTGTTCTCAACGTGTATCACCCTTTTCTTACGACGAGGGACAACTATAGACTTCCCCTTACGATCGTGGGGTGGTCTAGGTGGCGACGAATCACCTCCACCGATGCCATCTTCAGAGAGGAAATGAAACATAAGCACAAATAAACAATTTAAAAACATAAAATTTACATCTAAAATAATTCATTAAACAATTCACACACAATTCAAGTTGTTTGGATACATTCATTACAAAGTGGTTCAAGTTGTTTGGATACATTCATTCACACACAATTCAAAGACAAACATGAATTAAAAGCAGTTCAAGTTGTTTGGATACAACAATTCACACAATTCAAACACAAACACATTATATATATCTAATCTTCTGGCCATTCTTCATCTTCTTCATCGTCTTCATCTTCTACATCAACTACAACCTCATGTGAGTCCTCTTCTTCCAAGTTGTTTGGATCCACTTCTTCACCATTGCTTTCCAAATCACGTAAGTTAGAAATTTGTTCAACTTCATTAACTTCATTTACAAGTGACATATCATCTGCCTGATAGGGAACATCTTCCACTAGATCATCTATTTCAACGCGACTCCTCGGCTTTGTCTTGATTGCGACACACCAACCTCGCTTGTCTCTTCGAGTTGATGGATAAGGAACATAGTACACTTGTCTCACATTCTCTGCCATTATAAACGGATCAAACGCTGGAAATTTTTGTCCATTCGTATGTCCACTCTATTATACTTTGGATCCAATTTGGTACCTATAGCTGACGGATCAAACCAATCACAATAAAACAACACTACAGTTTTAGCGTAGTCTAACTCGCTGAACTGTAGTTCATAAATGTGTTTGATTACACCGTAATAATCATCTTCACCTCCTTCATTGACCCCTTTTACATAGACTCCGCTGTTAATTGTTGCTTTGTTTTTCGTCCAGGAGTGGGTATGAAACTTGTAGCCATTCACGAAAAATGTGTGATACTCTTTCACTTTTGTATAAGGACCATCGATAAATTTCTCAAGTGTTGATTGATTGGAGTTGGTTCCTCAGAGTAAACCTATGTACATGACATACAAACAAGTTATTTCGTAAGGAACACATGATTAAGGTTGAGGAACAACTAACTCAACACTTACTTTTTTTTGAAACCATAATTGAAAATGTTCATATATATGAACAGATGCCTGATCAACTCTTACGTCTTCCGACAACAAGAATGACCTGATCAAATTAGATGATACGCACTAAATGAGATGACAGATATGAACAATTAATTGAATGAAAATATTGATATACATACTCAATGTATGGTTTAACTTCAATGCAATTGTTCAACACATGAACATGAGTCGACTTATACTCCGCATCCGTTAACCAATGAATCGACTCCTTCCTGAATCGGCGACCAGATTGGCCGAAGACCGATAACATTAATGGGTGTCTAACACAATCATTTTGCATATCATATCTTTCATTTCTCAAAGTGAAGTTGGTGAAATAATGTGAGCAAAAGTGGGTTATTTCGCGGTGTAGGTATGATGCACAAATCGATCCTTCAACTCTCGCCTTGTTTTTCACCGATCGTTTAGAATCACCCATGAATCTATAAAACAACTTGATTAGATGGAAATTATACTCACCGCAAATGGGAAAAAATGAATATGTTCTTAAAATGATACCTTTCAAATGGATACATCCACCATGATCGAACCTGGTCCACCAAGTCTTGCTTCATATGCTAGATGAACGGGGAGATGCTCCATAGAATCAAAGAAACCAGGTGGAAATACTCTCTCCATCTTACATAGAATGAATGAAATGTTTTGTTCCATCCTAACAAGGTCAACATCTCTTAAAGATGCAGAACACAAATCCTTAAAAATTGACTCACTTGATTAGCGGATTTAGAACATGTGCTTGCAGTAAAGAACTAAACGCAATAGGAGTAAACATTCCATAAATACATGACAATCATGGCTTTTCATCCCATTCATTTTTCTCTTATTCACATCAACACATCTTGCCAAATTAGAAGAATATCCATCTCGGGAATTTCAATTCTTTTATCCATCGATAAACCGAATTTGTTTGCTCGATTGTTAATGAGTAACACGCTTTGGGTTTGAGCATCTTTCCATTAGCTTGTGGCTTCAAATTTAAGTCTTTTCGATTGCAGAAAGAGCAACATCCAATCTCGCCTTATCATTGTCTTTTTGTTTTGCCCTTTATGTTCATCACTGTGTTAAATATATTGTCAAAAAATTCTTCTCTATGTGCATCACATCAAGATTGTGCCTCAATAAATTATCTTTCCAATATGGGAGATCCCAAAAGATACTCCTCTTTGTCCAATTATGTGTTTGTCCATATCCATGAAATCGAGAAACAAGGGGATCATCTGTGATTTTGGGCAAATCTCTAACTCTATCCCAAACCACGGCCCGAGTCAATCGTGGAGGCGCTCATCATTTTCAACTTCCTTCTTCTTAAATGCATTCTTGTTCCTTCTAAATGCATTATCATGTGTGGTAAAAACCTACGATGCGAGTCAAACCAAGAACTCTTACCCCTGTGTTTCAAGGTAAATGCCTTTGTATGCTCCATACAATGTGGACATGCTAATTTACCATGAGTTTGCCAACCGCACAACATGCCATAAGCGTGGAAATCATTAATGGTCCACATCAAAGCGGCTCTCATCATAAAATTCTCCTTCCGTGCGTAATCGTAAGTCGAGACACCATTCCACAACCTCTTCAAATCATCAATTAGTGGTTCTAAATAGATGTCAATGCTCGCTTTTGGATTTTACGGGCTGTATCGACAAGTCAAAAACATGTAAGGTTTAGTCATACACATCTCGGGGAAGGTTATGCGGCGTAACAATAACGGGCGGCAAGAATATGGCGGCCGATGCTTGGGTATATGGGGTAAAACCATCGGAGCATAACCCTGAGTAAATGCGTTATGGGATCCGCTGCAAACTCAGTTGTACCCGATCAAAGTGTTTCCACGTTTCCCATCGACGGATGGCGCAACACACCAGACATCTATTCTCAAAATGCCACGTCATTTTTTACGCAATGTTCTCGGATGCAAACATTCTCTCGCAACCTTGGAGTTATTGGTAAGTAGAACATTGACTTCACAGAATTGGTTTATTCTTACTACTAGTCCCAATTTTGCGTGCATGATACCTCGGCGCATTACAAAATTTGCATTCAAGTAGCGCAAAGATCATTTTTCCCAAACTCATTGTCATAATACAACATGTGACCTTCAGGACAACAATCAATCCTTCTAGCTTCCAATCCCAACTTAGAAACTAACCTCTTAGCCTCGTAAAAATTCTTTGGCAAATTTTCATTCATAGGTGTCACCCCGACATCATATCACATATCAAGTTCATTCCCACCTCGGATGTATTACTCGATGATTTGAGAGCTAAAAGCCGCGACAAATCGATAACTTTGAGTTAGATGACCCTTCAAACAATGGTTTGTTTGCATCTAACAAATGATTATAAAATCTCTGTGCTTGCTCATTCGGAAGCTCTTCCATGTTATCATATTGTTGCTCCTCGAATGACACATTCACCCCAAGACCGTCACAAACCATATTCTCGCATCAAGTTGATTTGTTCACCACATCCGCGAGAACTACTTGAAGCACCCATGCAATTTTCGCCAACCAACGGGACGACATCAAACCCTTTCTCACCATTACTCGTCCAAATCCAATAATTAGGCCTAAACCCAACTCTGTTCAAGTGATCAATGACCTCCGTTGGATTCCTAATCTTTCAACATTCGCATTTGGCGACCGACATCGAATCCCCTTCAACTCTAAATTGTTCTTGTGTCATTGCAAAAGAATAAACTCCCACACGCCATTTACAAAAGATTGTTTCAAACCCGCTCTTTTTGGAAACAACCTATCATACATCCAAAGGCGGTGCGAAGAAGGGAAATTCCATTCTCGCACGTTTAAAATTGTCAATATATCATGGAGGAAATTATGTCCAGAGAGAGAGAGAAAACAAGACAAAAATTTAAACGATGGATGCCCATCGAGAGAGAGTGGGGCTTGATACATTTCATATCATATTACCTAGGTAGTTTTAAACAACTCACAGCTACCTAAAATGCAAATCATACCTCCTTTTCTATCCTCAGTAAAGGGTACCATACACAAAAACATAATTTTGTGTAACTTAACATGCACCCAAATGTGCAATTCAATATCTTGTACAACATAGATAAGCAACTACAAATTCAAACTCATTCTTTGAGATATGGCTTTCTTTACTTTTCATATCATATCATATTAGCTAGGTAGTTTTAAAGAACTCACAGCTACCTATTCCTATAAACATCAATGTGTTTCTCTAATTTACTATTTTTCTTGTAACTAGATCATAAAGTTCTCTTGACTTTTTACTAAGAAAATAGAGTTTATGAATGCTTTGGGGTTGTTGTTATAATCTAATATATTTATATAATCTGTTGTCTCATAATTCATCGCGCCTTGAGCAAATGTACTACAAGTAGCTGCAAAATGATAATAAACACAACCAGAAAATCAATTTCAACTTCATAAACACAACCATAAACTTCAAGCATGATCAATAAGCCATCTAGAGAAATATACAGTGAATAAAAATATAAAATTATCAAAGTAAGAGAACTTAAAACTCATTAATTCCTTCATGTGTTAGAATAAAACACAATCTTCATGTGTGCATTGTATCTATTGTTTACAAGTGCATAGGAAATACTAGATCAATAGAATGGTCCCTCACCTGAAGCACCCACAAGCTTAGAAGAGACTCCAAGCAAAACAAGCCGAATCCAACCAAATAGAATATCTGAAGCACAAAAATAATGATGGATCAAAACATGCAAGTATAGAAAGTTAAATCTCACTTCTTTTTGAATCACTTTTTGGATAGAACCCCTTTTTGCAGACCAAGCTATTTTGCCAGTATCTAATTGGCTATATCAAAATCTACTATAAATTGATGCCATTTACCTACTAGCTCAAATCAAAACATAAGCACAGTTTGAAAGCTATATAAATAATCCAAATCAAAACACAAGCACAGTTCGAAAGTTAAAAAAATTGACTTTAAGAAACTCTAAGAATAATATCATCATAATCAATTTGAAAATTGCAAGCTTGTTTGGTTTTAGGGCATAGACACTATTAGTACACAAGTTTGTTTGCTTGAAAGAATAAAGGGCAGATAAAATGGATAGTTTTGACAATTAGAGCGAGGGCATTAGTTACATGAATAAATAGGGGGACATGAGGGTAGTGAGCTCATTTCAAACTTGTAAGCACTAGTAAACAGAGAGTAACTTGGTTGTGACGGAAAAGCGTTGGAAAAGAGATCTTTCTCCTTGTTCTGTTTCATGTTTGATCATACAATAAAATCACATTTTTCTTCTCTCTATTTCCATCACGGGTTCCTAACACATAGAAACTTGATAATATAGAAACTCGATAATAATATCGGTTAACATAAGCACTATTAAAAAGGGATAATAGCCACATAAGACATTATAAAAAGGCATGGCAGATAATTTAACAAGACTAAACACAAGAATATTAAAACAGTTCTGAAGGCTTTTTCTTTCTTCTAATTCAGCATATATCATTTCTTGCAAAACTACAATTATATGTGGTTAATATAAGGCAAGAACACCTACTTCAGAATCTCACAAAAGAATGCGAAAGTAAATCAAAAGGATCACAAGCTGTCACCTATATAACTCATGGTTTCTAACAAGACAGTTAGCATAGCATAGTCCAAATCAAAACATAAATAATTTCAATGGCAACTAAATACAAAAGCTATTTACAACTATTATCAAAACCCACAACAAGCTATTTACAACAAAATCAGCCTCCTCATTTATGTGAGAATGGTGCAAAGGTCTGTAGCTAATAGACAAAATTTTAAAAGCTCCTAGTCATATAATTGATTAACAAAACAGATCAATTGATTAACAAAGACAGCTTGTGTCAATTAGTTTATATATCAGAACAGGCAATGCCCCTAATTCACCAAAAAGAAATGTGAATGTGTTTCACCTTATCTATTCCTAATCTATTTTGTGAGATCAGGCTTACCACATTTGAGCATTAAACAGAAGAAAATAACACAAGAAAATCAAAATCAAATCAAAACTTTGAAAATAACACAAAAAGTACAAACAAAACGGATATAAATAAGTTATATTGTAAATTGGGGTAGCATTAATAAAACCCATATTTCAAAAACCAATCACAATCAACATTCTTATGGCAACAAAAAATCACATTCCAGCCCATTTAAGAGACTCCAAAGGCAAACTTGCAATAAAATAAAAGAGTAACATAGAACAATAACTAAAGACTATAAACACACACTAGTACACTTTAAATCTTGTAAATAAGTTTTTTTTTCAAGTATCAGTATAGCTCACAATCAATATGCATATGGTGTGTAATTGGTAAACAGAAATAGCTACTGTATAAGCTTCTAGCAAATAGCAAGGAATAGCAAAAGTAATTGGTAAACAGAAATAGCTACTGTATAAGCTTTTCAATAACACAACAACAAAAGGCACTGAATCAATTACAAAGCATTACTAGCATTTAGCAACGGGTAAAAAGGACTAACTAAACCAGGAGGACTAGTCTCCCCACCAATCACTCAAACAAACACAAATCATGAATAAATCACACAAACACCAGATTCCATAGTATTCCATATCCCTTAACAATCTCTATCAAATTTAAATAATAGACATTATTACCTAATGTCAGCAATCACGTTTGGAGACTTTAATTCTCCCTCAATCACAAACCCAACTTGCTCAACTGTATCAATATAGTAGTCTTATTTGAAAATCTTTTGACATGTTTATATGGATACACACATATATATTACACAGAAAGGAAAAATTGTTACACAACAACCCATCATCACAGACATTCAGGACCTCAAACTATCAAATTAAAGCACAACTAGTCTAGCAACAACACATCATCACACACATTCCTACTATAAAATCAGAGAAAACAAACCTGTGTTGGTTCAACAAAGCAGGATGATGGTTTAAAATAGAGGTTCTGTGATGTCCAAGTTTTCACTCAAAACAAATCTCTTCAACCTAGATTTACAAATAAACAGAAAACAGTTAGTCAGTTTCAATAGGAAAATCGCACATAAAATTGAATTTTTGCCATATATCTATCCTAATTCATGAGAATTGAATCCTACTATCCCCAAGTAAAATAGACATTTCAAACAGGGGATCGATCAATTCATTTGAGGTCATGAGATCATGGACTAGCTTTCAAGTATCTTGACTTATTTCAAAACCAACTTGCTCAATCACAACAAAAAGATAATAACTAGAACAAAAAACATAGGCTAAAAAAATATGACTAAAGGAATAATGAAGATCATACGGGTAAACTAGAATTTATGCAAAAATAAATGGCAAGATTTCAAAATTCTCAAGCTTTCAAAAGGAAAGAGAATTATCAAGATACTTCAAAGCATCACCAATTGTATTAACAACCTTCAAAGAAACATAAATGGAAACCAAATAAAGTCTTGAGAAAATAACAGGGATGGCAACAAAACCTCTAAAAATGAACATATAAAACCAAAAAGCAGAATAGGAATTCTCGAATATATTCTCGTGTATCGAACTAACTCAAAGTAGAAAGACTCAACTGTGAATGTATGAAATGGTAAAAATCTAAAAATATAAATGAGACTACGAGCGGATAAACACTCTCACTCTCGCACTACCCAATTTCCCACTCAATTCCAACCGATCCATCCATTCCATTGCCCTCTTTTTATAGTCGCGATTTTCCTCTAATTTCCTTATTAGAGGCTAAGCTAAGCCAAAAATAATATGCATAGTTTATGTCTTATGCAAGAACACCATCATATACCAATACCAATTTTAAACAAAACAATAGGCCATCACAAATTAACAAACCCACCAATCACTCAAACAAACAAAAATCATGAATAAATCACACAAACACCAGATTCCATAGTATTCCATATCCCTTAACAATCTCTATCAAATTTAAATAATAGACATTATACCTAATGTTAGCAATCACGTTTGGAGAGCCTCCACCAATTCTTCTAGCTTTTTCAACTCAAGCTCTGTATATACCCTAAGCATCAATCACGTTTGGAGACTTAATGTCAGCAAAAAGGAAATAGAAGAGGAAGTTAGGGTTTTTGATTAAAGCAAATCAGCAAAAGGGAAGTTAGGGTTTTTGATTCAACCAAAAATTCACTACAAGAAAAACTGAAAATCCAAGGCAAAACTTTCTGGCGGATTTTAATCCCCCACAAACTTTCCGGCGGATTTTTGACATTTGTGGGGGATTTATCCACCGTAAAAGTTTTGGCGGATTTTTGACATTTGTGGGGATTTTTGCGTTTCTTGTGGATTTTAAAAAAAAAAAAAAAAAAAAAAAAAAAATTTTTGGCGGATTTTTATGTCTTTGCTTTGCGGATTTTAAAATTTTTTTTTTTTTTTTTTTTTAAAAATCCGCCGCAAAGACATAAAAATCCGCAAAAAAATTTTTTTTTTTTTAAAATCGCGAAAAGACATAAAAATCCTTTTTTTTTTTTTTTTTTTTTTTTTTTTAAAATCCACTGAAAAACCAACAAAATCGAAAATGACCTCGGTCAAAACAATCTTAATTCCACGAAAATGACTCGGAATCGCCAAAAATGACTACCTCGGTTAAAGCAATCTTGATTCCGCTGAAAAAGCCAAGAATCACTAGAAAATGACCTCGATTCCAACGGCTCTCTTCATCCTCCCTTAATAAATCTGATTTCAACAATTCACTTTCAACACTCTCTCAACATTTCACTCTCTCAACACTTCATTCTCTCAACATTTCACTCTCTCAACACTTCATTCTCTCAACATTTCACTCTCTCAACACTTCACTCTCTCACCATTTCACTCTCTTAACAATCCTCACATTAAATCTTTACTATTTCTCAACACTTCTCTCAAATTTGTTTTGAAGGTATGTTTTAATTTAGACTTTGTTTTAAGTTATATTTTGTTTTAACTTATACTTTGTTACTAATTGTGGTGTTGTTTGTTTAAGATTTGTTTGAGTTTGGTGATTTTTGTTTCTTTGTTACTATTTATATTTTTAATTTAAATTTATTTATTTTTAAAAACATTTTATTACTATTTGAGTTTTTTAATTTAAATATGTTATTTATATTTTTTTAAAATTTATTTAATTTTAAAAAACGTTTATAAAAATTTTTTAAAATGTTTTTAAATTTTTTTAAAAAAAGTATTTTTCGGAGGAAATTAGGTTATTTGCGGCGGATTTTTTGAAAAAAAAAAAAAAAAATTTTTTGGCGGATTTTAATGTATTTGCGGCGGATTTTTAAAAAAAAAAAAAAAAAAAAAAATTTTTGGCGGATTTTAATGTATTTGCGGCGGATTTTAAAAAAAAAAAAAAAAAAATTTTTTTGGCGGATTTTAATGTATTTGCGGCGGATTTTAAAAAAAAAAAAAAAAAAAAAAAAAATTTTTGGCGGAAAAATGCAAAATTCCGCTGAGAAGTACTCTGGGAAATCGCGCAAATTCCCGCAAAAATCCATGGAAATGACTTAAAATCAGCGGAAAGTATCAGCGGAATTCAGCGGAAATACGTTGCCACCGACCTTTTATCGGCGGAAAAATCCACGTAAAACACACCTGATTTTGGGCGGATTTGGGTGTTTTTGGCGGAAAAATCCGCCAAAAATCCATTTTCTTGTAGTGATTGAGGGTTTTCTAAAGATAGTGTCAAGCTATTGAACATCGAAACAAACCTTACTTTTGTCTCTCGACACCGGACGGAGGCAGGCGGTGGCGGCCGGAGGAAGGAGGCGAGGGTTCGCTGGGAGAGAGGAGAAAGAGAGGGACGCGACGGAGAGTATGGCGTAGCTTATCGGCGGAGGAGGGCGGTGAAGTACGGAGGAGAGGCGGTGGAGGTCTGAGGAGAGCGGTGGAGGACGGAGGAGAGGATGCGTGAGGTCGTGGGAGGAGAGAGCAACGAAAACAGATTCAAGGTTATGTGATTCTGAGGTTTCACGAGAGAGTTGTGGGTTTTAATTTGGGATTCAGCTTTTGCCACGGGGTTGCGACGACAAGTCCGTCGCAAATTAGCGACCAAAGACAAGTCCGTGGCAAATGTTAGCGAGATTATTCGCGCGTAGCATATTATTTCCTTTTCGTCGCAAATCCGTCGCAAATATGCGACGGCCAGTCTTCCGTGGCAAAGTTTGGTGGCAATGCAAGCTTATTCTTGTAGTGATGCTTTTTGCTGTCCTCTCTGTGAATCGTTCTTGATTCCGTTTTCATCTCAATTTCGTTCTTCAATTCTTGTTCGAAACTCCTCCTATTTCTGTTGCGGTCTTTGGTTTTGCTCTTCAATTCATGTTCAAAATCTCTTCAATTCTTGACCGTTTTCTCCTTCCTCTCACTTCTTTGAGAGTTTCTGTTTGTGCAACTTGCTTTCGTTTGTTCCGTTTCTAATTCGTTTGACACAAATTGTTTGTCATTCTTGTATCGGTAATCATCATTTCCATTTGCGATTCTTGCACATCAGTTTTGCGATTTCGCTTCATTGTCCTCCTTTCATTCTTATTCCCCATGATTGTGATCTGAAGCGGAGTTCTAATTTCTTTTTGGATGAGTTTCAATTTCGTTTTCGATCTTCACTCTTTGTTTACCAAACAACATTCAAGATGTTTGTTGAAATGCCTCCAAGAGATAGATTTTTTTCTTTGATGATTGTCTCCGAAAGTTTATCAACAAGGTTCAAGAAGTGGTATTACTACCTACTGGCTGATGCTTCATTATGTTTATTTTCTTGCATCCAAAATCACCAGCTAATTGAGAAAGAAGACATCTTAATTTTGGTTTGGAATTTCTTGATGGAAAATGTCAGCAAGGTGTCTTTTCCAACTTAGAGACATGGTTTCCCAGAATGATTGATCCTCACACTGCAATTGGCTTTGTTGGTTGTTTTGTTGTAATTTTCTTTTTGATTTGATCATGTAAATTTGTATTGTTCATTCCAAGCTAGAAACATTGTGAATGCATTCTAGCTTGCGGGGGACTATTAGAAATATAGTTAGTTTGTTAGGTAATTCAGTTAGAGTTAGTTTTCTAGTTACTAGTTTGTTAGGTAATTCGGTTAGAGTTGGTTTTATAGTTACTAGTTTGTTACATATTAGTTAGGTGAAATTGAATTTATATATAAAGACCAAACTCTCATTGTAGACAATAACCTTTTGTATCAATTTCACTTTAATAAATACTAGAGTTTCTTAACATTTTCTCTCCTATCTTCTATGGATACCATATTCTTCAATAACCTCAAGTTTACCGAAGAGATGTGGAATTGAAATTACCACATATAAAGTATAAACTGCCAAAACCTAACACAACTGCCAAAACCTAACACCTTGGTGTCTGCTAATGCTTCATGCCTTGCCTACCTACCATTTCCAATGTGTTCAGCTGCACGGATCCGTAAACTCTTCAATGTCAGAGGTCAATTCTGACACCTATATATAATTACACTTTTGGCCCTGCTATGGTATATTATACGCATTATTCCCTACCCACTAACCGTATAAACAGCTGTGGTAGTGGTACTGTATAAATTTCGTATTTTCCAAGTGAATTGTACTTTTCTAAAGTCAATTTAGAAGACAAATTTAAATACGTAATTGTTTCTATAAATCCCTCTTTTTAAGACTTGATCCTTAGTATGAGTAAAAGTATACTAGATAATATGTTTCTTTGGTACAAACGATAAAGGCCCTATCGAGTTTGAACCTATTCTCATGTTCATATAACACTTACATGTGTTTTATTACATATGTTATGTTCTCGAGACAAAGTAAATTATCTAATTATTTAAAATCAACAGAGTATAGTTTAACGAAATTATACATAATTGTTTGTTTTTAGAATATAAGTACCAGGAAGATATATGAAATTTGACTCGGATGAATTTATTTATTTAGCAAAAGAAATTCATAGCTTGTTTTTTGCGGCATATTGGCATCAAATTTATGGAATTGCAGTTGGGTTGTGGTATATCCGCAACTCTCTTCATGCCTTTGTTTTATTTTTAAAATCTTTTTCAAATTAAAATTATTTAAGGAATAGAGTTGTAAGTTAAATACCTTTAACAGTTAAGTTATGTGACTGCACTCATGGAACAGATAATTATAATTGATTGCACCAGGTCCTATTGTCAAACGACTCTCTTTAGCTGTGGATCGACCAACAAGTTGAACTTTTGATTCATTGTTCTTCAAGCGATTTTGCTAAGGAAGGAACTGTGTTCCTTAGTTACGGGTTTTCTAATTCCTCCAGAGAGTTGTTAGGTTAGGTGTGAGAGGGACGTGAAATTCTATGGTTAAAGTAAAATTGTAAAGTAAAGAAAGATAAAAGACTGAAAGTAGTAGAATTTGATTGATGTCGTGTGTTATACAAATGTACAGTGTGTGTATATATATATAGACACACAAACGAGCCTTCGTTAGCCACTAACTCTAGCCTACAACTGTCCAACGTTGGATTAGCTAAGATCACCGTACAATATTGCACAATGTGCCCTAAACTATAAGAACCACGCTCCACGACACTTACTTGCACGAGAAGTCAAGTCCAAGTGACTTTGCTCCTATTTCCGCAGCACCTATCCAAGCCGTTCTTTGTTTGCTTCAACATTCCATAGTGTCCACATGCATTTAATACTTGCTCTCCACATGCATTTAGTACTTCTACTTCTTCCTGGGCATCTAGCTGCTCAGCTGAATCATTCCACAGCCAAGCCCCTTTCAATAGTCGAGCTGCTGCTGCTTAGCAAGTATCTCTATGATATTTGCACGTACCCTTGCTCAGGTTTATCCTCTTAAGTCTTCTTGCCAAATACCTTACTCCTAGCTTTTCATTGCCTTTCTCGGCAAGATTTTTCTCCATGACATCCCTAGCTAGTGGTGAATATTTCTTAGCCTTCCTCATTATTGATGGCTTCTGCTCTGTAGGGAACTATCCTTCCGACCCACCCCTTTTTATTTCATTCCACCGAGGCTACCATCATATAATAAATGGTTGCTTTTGCTAAGAGCAACACCAACGACAAAGGGTATAAGACAAATTCCAACCCTTAAGCCTATTCTTTTGCTTATCATTTATATGCCTCAGCCTATTCTTCCTTAGATTACCTTGTTCCTCGCCCGTGGTATTTCCTCGGCCGAACTCTTAGTAGATTTTGGGTGTTAACAGGTCCAAACCCAAGTTTAGGTTTGTGCCATATATTTTTTATTTACAATTTATGCCATACATCAAATGTAGCATTTTTTACTCATACATGTAATGTTTTTATTTTTTTTTCTGATAAGCAAAACTTCATTTAACGGAGTACTAGGGGTGCTCGGCCCAAACAATCAATTACAAATTGTTTAGACAATAAAGTGGATCGTTCCACCAAGATTCGATGGATAAAGAAGGATTATAATTCGCTCTATAAACGAGCCAACTCCAAGAAAAACATTTAATCCACCTAATGATAGAATCGCAGTTTGGTTCCTCATTCATGAAAATAATCCCATTCCGAGAAAACCGGCCATAAGCACCAACACGAAGTCAACCGAATCAAGTTTCTTATCTTCTTTCCCTTTCTACCGGTGACAAAATTTCCCAACCACTGCAAGAGATCAATTAAGCCATTGGGAGGATCAGAATCAATACCCATCCAAGAATAAACTTTAGACCACACCTCGTTAGCGAAAACACAATCCAAGAACAAATTAATGTTGAACTTTTCGCAATAAGAATTACAAAAAGGGCAGTAAGAATCAACTATGTCCGCTATCACTTTACGATGAAAGAGTAAACCACGAGTGAGCAAAGATATCTGGAGCAAGCGCCAACCAAAAATAGTGACCTTGGAAGGGACGGTGCACTCATACATGTAATGTAACATTAATAGTTAAATTTGTTATTAAGGATTTAACTAGCTGAAACCTGGAAACTCATTTTATAAAAACCAACAAGTAGTCAATCTAAAAAAAAAAACCAAGTAGTCTATTTGTATTTTATATTGAAAAAAATCTGTATGATAAAAGGCAAGAGAGAAAAGTGTGCATTTGTGGTGGTTTGGAGATATGCGTAGCCACCATGACACGGCAGCGGTGGAGGCCTGTCCAGAATGAATGGAGGGTGGCGCTGTCCCCACAACCACAAGGGAGCCACGTGACTGAGGAGGCATATGGGGTCCACAATGGACCACCTTGTATTGTCGGTTGCACCTACCGGACAAATGGGAAGGGTCGTATGTTGTCGTTGTTTTCTCTTTCACCTTTTTGGAGTTGTGGACTTGTGTGAATAGAATTGTGATGTGTCTTACAAACCACCGTTCCTCCTCCTTTCTTGCTTTCCCTTTCTATTTTTTTCTTTTACAATCACGTACCATTTTGAGTGACATCACATCACATTAATGTATTTCTCTTTTTTATATAGGAGACAATCCACGGGGAAAACGTTGTAACAATCTACTTAAAATTATTTTTTTTTGTCAAAATTATATTAGAGGTCCTTTAAGTTACTTAATTGTAATAAGTTGGTTCTTTAAGTTTTTTTCGTACCACTTAGGTCATTTAAGTTATTTAATTGTAACAAGTTGGTTCTTTAAGTTACATAATTTGTATATCATTAGTCTTTTTTTCATTGTGTTGTAAAAAAACCAATTCGCACAAACAGAGCTGACGTGACTGTGACAGATTCTATATGTCATATGTCTTGTAACAATTTTGTCATTTAATAATACCGTCATGTAACAATTTGGTCCTTTCAACTTAAATGAAACCGTAGATGAACCATCTTTTTTTTAAAAAAAAATTAAGTTGAAAGTTCCAAATTGTTACATGACAATAATCTTAAATGACCAAATTCTTATAAGATAGATGATAGGTAGTCTCTGTCACAGTCACATCAAATATGTTAGTGCGAATTGAGCTTTTTTGTAATAAAAAATAAAAAAGACTAACAGTGTACACATTATGTAACTTAAAGAACTTAAGTGGTACGAAAAAAACTTAAAGGACCAACTTGTTACAATTAAATAACTTAAAGGACTCCTAGTGTAATTTTACCTTCTTTTTTCAAAAAATTGTATGATGTTTGACAAAAAGAATTGCAGTTTCAATAATTTCAGAAAAATTATACATAACATAATTCATTAGTAAAAGATTATAGAAGAATTACACAGTAATGTCAGAGGAAACAATGGTATGTGACTGATACATAAATTATCGTAAGTGAGAACATAAATAATATTCAAAACCATGTTAGATGTATCAAAAATAATGGGTGAAACATTAAAGAGCAGGTGTGCTCCCATCCGGACCGGCCGACATATATGAGCTCAATCGGAATCTGCTCGTCTAAAGGAAGAAGCATTAGCTTTCCACCGGTCGACCCTCAAACGATCGACCTTCATTCCTTATTATGTCGGCCCTCATACAGTCAACCCGCCTTCTCCTACCGGTCGACCCACCTTCTCCTATTGGTCGGCCCACCTCCTCTTACCGGCCGGCCCCTAACCTGCATTCGGCCAGCTCTGCAGTTGTTAACACCCAAAAATTAATTAAGTCATAGGCCGAAGGCGCTGAGGGGAAAAGAGGAAAAGACTAGGGTGTCAAGGCAGACCACTAGACAAAATCATAGTAGATAATTGCTTAGGAAATGAAATCAAGGAAGGTCCTCGGGGTAGATTACAAGACAAAACCCCCAGGAAAGGGGTAAGCCAGATGAATAGTGAGTGAGGCCAAGGGAGAGTAAAGCCGCAGCCTATAGGGCTCGGGTGCCTAAGTTCATGATGTTGTCCAGGGAGAAAGGCCAGCCGAGGGATCAACTGGTCGAGGTAAGGCTGACTTACTTGGAAGGCAAGGAAGAGGGAACACGAGGATAACACGTGGGACTAGCTGAAGATTAAGCGAAAGAGCAAGGCCTTGGAGAGTGGCGCGAAGAGTTTACCCTACTAATCGTGATAGTGGGATCGTGTAGTTGCTCCACCTCTTTAGGGCTCGAGAGCAGTGATAGACGTTGATCTTTAGTGGATCCAATGGTAGGCAAGTGTTGACTCAAATAGTGGCCGACGAGGGCATATATATATATATATATATATATATATATATATATATATATATATATATATATATATATATATAAAAGATAAGCGGTATTTTGTTACCAATTTTTGTACGGTTTATATACTACGTATATTATACATGGATCCAAGACATTTACCCTACCATCATTTTGTATTCAATCCAACATCACAACCCAACAATATTATTATTATTGTAAGTAGTGATGGGGCCTACTTTCTTAAAACTATGCATTTCTTCATATATATATATATATATATATATATATATATATATATATATATATATATATATATATATATATATATATATATATATATATATATATATATCATCACCCAATGTAGGGAGTATCTAATCTAATACCTTACGCGGCTTGGCATAGGTATGTAAATTGATTTGGATTTTGTCGGGAATAATTTTTTAGTCTGTTGCATGATTTTTTGTTGGTTCATTTTTTTGGTTGCTTTTTTTTTTTCTCTTCTTCCTTCTTTGTATCACTTTCTTTTTTGTTTCTTGCTTCTATTTTTTTTTTTTTGTTATTTCCTTCTTTTTTTTACCATATCATTGGTACGTAATTTTCATTGTCTTTGTCGATGATTAATCTACGCTGGGTGTTGCGTTAAAAACACACTTAGAGCAAGTGTACTCTTTCGTAGAAGTAGTATAAAAGATTATCGTATCCACATGGATGAATTAACAAGTACCAAACTAATCGAGATTATATATTGTTTAGACGAACAAATAGTTTGAATGTTGTAAACACTAAAATAAAAAGCATAAATAGCAAGAACTAAAATACAAGTTAAATAAATGGTGAGAGGCCTAGGATCACGGTTTCACCTACAAGCTTCGATTCCCCTATGTCTAATTCTACCTGAATTCCCTTATTTACTTAATCACCAATCCCTTTACTAAAACTATTAATCCGTTTGGTCATTCGCGATTAATATTCTTTTTCCTAAATTAACCCTCGTTTGGTCATGCAATAATTTAAATTTAAGAAAAGCATAAAGCACAAAAAGGTTGAGTGATTGAAAGACTAAATTACGGTTTGGTCATTCCCTAATTATAGTCTCAATTATCCTATAGGTCCACCAACTAATTGCAGTACAGTCGCTGATCAACTAATTGATTATTAACATGCAAAAGGTTGTCAATCCTAATTATGTGATAAAAACAATAGGATAATATTAATTGAAGTAAAAACTAGGAATTCAAAGCATAAATCAAAACATAAAAAGGTCTCTAATCAAGCAAGATTCACCTAAGACCCTTGAAGAGGATTTAGTTATCCATAGTAATTAAGAACAATAAAATAGAAATAGGGTCATGAAATTACAAAGATATGAATAACCCGGATATAGAGAAAGTCTTAATCTTTGTCTTCAATCTCCTTCTTCTGCTCCAAAGCTCTCTCACGGTGTCAAGAACAGTACCCAAACTCCTCACACTCACTGTCTCGTTGTATCAGGTGCGTGGTTTCTTTGTTGCTGTTTACGGCTTTTCCCATGCAGGTATGGCTTGCTCCCTATTTATAATGACAGATTTTCCTTAATTCTTGTTGCCTAGGGTTGCGTGCCTACTTTCTCTCCAAGTCATGAATCATACGCTGATTGTTTCCTTCAATTCCATTCACGGCACTTTTTTCTCTTAATTTGTTGGGCTATTGCTTTTCCCACACCCTCTCCTACTCTAAACACACCCCACAAGGGTGTGAAAAGACCAAAAGGCCAGGCAAAACCTCTTTTTTTCACGAAATTTCACCTGTTCGAACACGGGCCTTCGAACAGGTTCGAATGACATCGTTCGTGTGTGTTAAATATTGACTTCATACCCTCTTGTGCGTAATTTCACCTGTTCGAACGAGGTCATTCGAACGTGTTCGCATAACCTTGTTCGAACTCGTTCGAACGACATCGTTCGAGTGTGTTAAATATTGACTTCACACCCTCTTGTGCGTAATTTCACTTGTTCGAACGAGGTCATTCGAACGTGTTCGAACAAGGTCGTTCGAACAATCTTTAAACACGTGAACTCAGCGTTTCACGCGAGGTTATTTTTGGAATAAAATTTGTTAAGGGGTGTGAAAGAGTAGGAGGGGGTGTGGGAAAAGCAATAGCCAATTTGTTGTTGCTCAATGGATCTCAATTGTTATGGGCTTCATCTCACATGTGCTGGACTATTAGCTTCCCTTTCAAGCCATGGGCCTCTTTTCATATCACAATGTAATTGGCTATTGCTTTTCCCACACCCCCTCCTACTCTAAACACACCCCATAAGGGTGTGAAAAGACCAAAAGACCTATTTTTTTAAAGAAATTTTCACCTGTTCGAACACGGGCCTTCGAACAGGTTCGAACGAGGCCGTTCGAGTGTGTTAAATATGGACAGACACCCCTTGGGTGTTTTTTCAAATGTTCGAATAGGGTCATGCGAACACGTTCGAATGGGATCATTCGAACATGTGCGAATGGGATCATTCGAACATGTGCGAATGATGGTGTTCGAACAAGTGCTGCAGAATTGCTGCAGGTATTGGACGCCTCAGATTCCACCGACAGTTTTAATCGACGGTTTACAATCAGTCAAATGTGTCAGATAAAGGAGTGGATGTCAATCCCTTTGGAAATTGTGCTCGAGCGGATAGAATTTAAGCGGCTCGGTTGTGATCTAAAAATGAAATCAAAGGTCGACATTTCACCACGCCTATTATAAAAGGGGGTTCACATCCTCAGACCTTCTTCACCAAACCCTAATCTGCTTCTTCACCAAAACCTTCTCTCCTTCTTCCCAACCCAACCGCTTCTTCACTAAAACCTTCTCTCCTTCTTCCCAACCCACAGAAATGGAATGGCAATTGTGCTCAACCCAAGACTAAACGACAAATTCCTATGAATTTCTTCACCACAATGGGATTTGTCACCACCGACGATTTAACATGGTGTTGTGTTTCGTTGTCCTAACCATGTCTTACGCAGGATGAGTAAGGACATCACCTTCGCCAAATGAAGGAAAAGGCCGGAGAGGAAGATTCGCCCGGAGGGGCGTGGCGTAAAGGCGTGGAGCGTATACGTTTCAAAAAGTTCAATTGTAGAGATGATGGGACCGTATCGATGATTCGATCATGGAGATCCAAAGCGACGACGACGTCCGCGCAATGATGGAACATCTAGCTAACGTTAGATGGGGCGACAAATCTTAGAAGTGTAAGTGGACACCAAGACGCACTCCAGAAGAAGTCATGCATCTTCTTCAACAAGGACCACCCGCACCACAACAACCCATACTTACGCACACCTGTAAAGTTGACTATCAGATGATTGTCCACTGCTGGGACCAAGCTGGTATGTTGTATCATGGTCATCAAACTAAACATTTCAGGCTTAAGAACAACATCACCTTCGCCGAATTGAAAGAAAAACTAACAGAAAATGTGGAACTAGATGGTGTGGAGCAAGAAATTAATAGTATCGAATTTCAATCCCCCTACATCTGCAGCATCACCCCACGTAATCGTATTCGGAAGTGCCCTAAGCCTATCAAGAAAGACAAAGACGTTCGTCAAATGTTTGAGAAACATGAAGAATTCCAAGGTTTCATTGAACCTTATCTCGAATTGTTCGTCGAAACAGAAGAATCTGCCAATCCATCCGCCGTAGGATTAGAAGTAGGTTGAATTAGAACTAGGTTGTATTATGTTTTCATGTCGTTTCGTTTTAAATTTCCTATCCTTGTATTTTTGCAATTTGTGTTTTTCATTTCTGTTCTTATCCAATATTAATGTTTTATACTTGAAGTAAAGGAAGATGACCAGCAATCTTCTTGGTCTTCTTCCTTGTAGCATCCTTCAGCTGATCATAGAGATGGGCCAGGGCCATGGCCCCCCAGCAATAGTCTCCAACAGCCTCCAAATCAATTAGCATACCAAGGTAGCCAAGCTTAACCTTGTTGCCTGACTTGTCAGCACACAAGGTGCAACCCAAAAGATACAGCATGTAGGCCCTAGCAGCATGGTCCCACCGCCCCTCAGCTATGGTTGGGTGGTAGACCCTATCCCTCAGCCATACGAGCCCAACAGACAACCCACGGTGTGCAAGTCCGGCGTTGCATCTTCGGTGTTGCCCCAAATAGTCAATCAAGAATGCTCTCCGCCATGCGATCGATCGGCATGTCATAGAACCGGCCAGTGATGGGGATGTGTAGCAGCTAGGATACATCATCAAGGGTGATGCTCATCTCACCCACATGAAGGTGGAATGATGATGTATCCGGCTGCCAACGCTCTATGAATGCGTTCAGTAGCCCCTTGTGGAGAATGGGGAAACCAAGCCCAACCAAAGGAACCAACCACGAAGGCTGTCGAGTGTCCCAAATTTGCACATGAAACAACGTCGTGAACAGTCCATGTGGGATTGTTTGTAAATCCATTTTTTGCATTCGAAATGAAACAATAAGCCAAAACATTCAACAACATAATAAACAAATTTACAACAGTCAACTATAAAATAATAACTTACCTCGCCATAATAAAAATCAGTAAGGATATGTGCCCCGTATGTGGGCAACACGTAAGCAAATCTTACGGTCCACCAGGAAATGGGAATGTTGCCCTAACGGCCAGCTTGACCTCCCGAGGCTCAAAGCAACCTCCTCCTCACGAGGGCTCGCAGCCTCCTCCTCATGATGCGTAGATGATGAAGGCCTAGAAGATGAAGGCCTAGCAGATGAAGGCTTAGCAGATGAAGGGTCGGCCAACTCATAGGCCGGAAATTGAGCATCACGTTCAATATCCTCGGGAAGTGGGGGAGGAGGAACATCAACCCTGCCCCTACCCCTAGCACGACCCCTAGCTCGGGAGGGTTCACCGGCTTCTTCCCTCCTTTTGAGGTTTGAAACCGTAGGAGGTGGCCGACCGGCTCGCTCGGATGGTTCAGCTGCATGACCACCTCTGCTCCTCACCATATCTGAAACAACAATCAACAGAACCAATTAAATCAAATTAACAGAACCAAACACAAAAAGGCTGACAAACTCTACTGTCAAACGACTGTTCGAACGACAACATGCGAACATGTTCGCACAACCCCGTTCGAATAAGTCAGTTTCAGTTTCCAATTTAAAACGGTTCGAATGAGGTCGTTCGAACGGTGTTCGCACGACCTCATTTGAACACCTTCGTTTTCACGTGTTCGATGGACATCGTTCGAACAATCCAACGTTTCAGAAAAAAAAAACCCAAATGCAGCGTAGGGGGAGAGGCATACCTTGAAGAAAATGGAACGATTAGAGAGTGAGGGGAGGCGAAAAGAACCCAGCAACTTTTGAGAGTGTTGGTGGAGAAGATTGTGTGAGAGATTGGGTGAGATTGAGTGAGTTGGGAGAAGGTGAGTGAGAGAGGAGAGTGAGGTTAGGGTTCGAAGGGAGGGAGAGAGAGAGACGAGGGAGAGTGAGAAGGGGAGGGTGTGGTTTTTTGTTTTTTTGAATGGGGGTAAATTTGGAATTTAAATTTTGATGGGGTGTGAGTAAGTAGGAGGGGGTGTGGGAAAAGTAAGTCCCATGTAATTTGATCACAAAATATCACGCTGCACTTCTTCCATTTGTCTACATAGCATTTAAATTGTCATCCTATATATATATATATATATATATATATATATATATATATATATATATATATATATATATATACATCATAACTATACTAATTCATAAGTTGTCCACACAAGCAGACATGTAGGACCAATAGGAAAATGACACACCCATTTCAGGAAAAATAGGTGGCGCGCCACCTCGCAATATACCATCCACCGTTGATTAGATTAACGGATCTGATCGCATCTCTCAATAACACACAAAAGTTGGCGTCTTTAATTGTGCTCAATAACCGCAAGAAAGAAAAAAAAAACATCCGTTAAATTTCCATTAAACCACAATAAATATTGGTTTTGTGAAAAAAAAATGGTATTATCGCAGGACCTGCTGAAACCTTCTGTACAAAGTGGTGTGCTGTGGAAGCTTTTGTGATAAGTGGCGCTTAATTGGCAATAATGTGACTTGAATGTAGTCATTCATGGCACCATAAAGAGGTTGACTACGGTTTTATTCTCCCACAAAATAGTTGAACCGAATTTAAATGACATTAATTATTTTTTCGGTAATTCTTCACTCTACTTCACTTTTTTTCCAAACCCAAATCAAGCAACCTTTAAAATTTGGGGAAAAAACATGATCTTGAATTAACGGTTATTTATTTTTTCTTTCCAATTGTTATTCAGGCATTCCCAATGCACTAAATGTGGTATCAAATTTCCCATTCTTGGTTATTAGTGTTATTGGTCTTATGTGCTCTGTCATCACAGGAACTATTTTAACTTCAGGTACTTTCAATTTGTGAATTGTTTGATTACGTGATTGGTGTTGTGATGTGAATTATATAACAAAAATTTCAAATTGTTACAAAATGTTTGCAAGGTGAGCTATGGGGTTCGACATGCTTTTATGTTGCTGTGACATCATTATAATTGTTTATCTCAATCTTTCCCCTCTACCTCCTCAAGCATTTCAATATCCTTAACAACATCATTTTCTGTTCTCAAAGTGACATTATATATAATTCATTATAGCGAGGAGTTTTAGTGGGGTGCTTTCTTTGCTAAAATGTGGTGTCATTCCTAGAAAGGGAGGCATTGTGTTGTTGGTTTTTTTTTTTTTTTGTGTTTAAAGAGTTAGTTTTTTTTATGTTTCTACATAAATTATAATAATATATTGATTTCAAATTTTGCAGTTGAATCTATTATTCATGAACTGAAGGAGCCTCCGAGAGATGAATATCAATTTTTCACTGCTCTATTAGTAAAATAATTGAATTTCATCATGTATTTCACAATGTTTGATCTTTGAATATCAATTTTTCCATCCTTTTTAGGTGTTTTCTTAATTGGGTCATTTTTTTTTTTTGAAGCATAATTGGGTCATTTAATTCTAGACCGAATTGCTTCACATTAGTTGCAAGTAAGTTTTTGTTTTTTGTTATGATTTTTGAATAGCTTTATAATAAAGCCTCAAGGTGCATCAGATGATCTCCAAAAATAGGGAAACTTTGATTCATTTTATATATATATATATATATATATATATATATATATATATATATTGCAATATGGCATCATGAGATACGTGCTAATATTCTATTTGCTTAAATTAGAAGATTTGAACAAGCATGAGATTTTTTTAATGTTTCTGTTTCTCTGTTTGTTATTTTTCCAAGGAAAGGATTGTGAACTACTTGAAGTTCACCAAGTCAAACAATTATTGTCAAATATTATGAAAGCCATTTATACAATCTTGCAATCTGGCATCATGACATACTTTTGATCAGATGCTAATATACTATTAGCTTTAATTAGAAGACCTGGACAAACATAAGATATTTATGATGCTTCTATTTCTCTATTTGTTATTTTTTCAAGGAATTTGATTGTGAACCACTTGAAGTTCACCAAGTCGAACAATTGTTGTCAAATGTAGCACTGTCATTTAGACACGAAAAGTTGCTTCATCTTCTTCCAGTCATAAAAGCTTTCTCATGTTTTGTGTACTATTTCTTACTTGAATAAAGGAATATGTTCAGGGAAATGGTTTCTTTTGGCACCAAGGGATATGAGGAGGATTAAACTTGCTGCCATTCAAATTTTGTATAAATACTTTGCAAAAATGATAGAAAGAAGGGGGTAAATAGTTTTGTACATTCACCTTATCAGTGCAACTGTTCCTAGCAGTGCTCCATACATCAATTTGGAACAAATGATTGAGAAAGTCTAAAATATTTTTTCCCTGTCAATTTTTAATTTTATTGTCCGTTACATAACAATTTTTGCAAAGTATTCGAACAAAACCTTTACCAATGATTTTTATTAGTTAGAGACTCTATAGATTTCCATCTATTAGCACTGAAATTTATCAAAAACTATTTCTAATCAAATTGATAATGTAATTTTACCCTTTGCTATCAAAAAAGAAGACAAATGTACTAACAAAAAATGAATTTTCCAATAACCAACTCAATTTGACAACAATTATAGTAAGCCAACAGGTAATATTTTCCCTGAAGGACTAAATTGGACACTATTACTTACGATGACAAGTATACCGTGCAGTATAGAAATAATAATACATACTAGTATATATATATATATATATATATATATATATATATATATATATATATATATATATATTAAAGAGTGGCTTTAAATTGGAATTTTATTCTTTTTGTTCTATTCATTCTTTATGCAAAATAAAGAGCAAATTGAGTCACTAACTTATATAATTGGTATATAATTGCTCTAAATGCGACTCCAAAATATCACTAAAAATGCACTAAATTGGAGTTTATCACTGAGGAGTCTGGCTAACCACGAGTCTCCCATCCCAACAGAGTTTTTACCACATCCAAAGTTCTTTTTTTATATTTGAAGGTTTTTTATTTATTTATTATATTTTAAGGGGTACTTTACAGTCTCGAAAATTTTTAGATGTTTAAATATGCAAATTTTTGGTGGAAAACTATTTAAGTTCATGACAAAACACATAAAGTGCGATGCTAAACAATGTGATTTGGTGTAGTTGATTGGGAAAAAAAATCATTTTGTAACTAAATGTGTAAAGTGAAATGTTAAGCAGTGTGCTTAGGAGTTCTTTAGGGTTTAGAAAAAAATTTAATTTTACCGATGACTAATCTACACCGGGGAAACTAGCTGACCACGAGAACTCGGCTTTGTCGGCTTGTGTGGTTATCTTCTCCCAACAGAGTTTTTGTCACACCCAAGGTTCTTCTTTTATATTTTATGGTTTTGCATTTTTTTTTCTTTTTATATTTTAAGAGGTACTTTACAATCTCGAAAAATCTTACATGATGAAATATATATGAAAATTTTCGGTGAAAAAATGTTTAATTTCGTAAGAAAAAAAGTAATCTGAAATTCTAAACAATGTGCTTTGTTGTAGTTGATGGGGACAAAATTATATGCGTAACGCTAAATTTTACGCAGTGTGTTTTGGGGTACTTTAGGATTCCGAATTTTTTTTAAGTCTTAAAATACTAGAAGTTTCTTCGTAAATAACCGATTTGGTAAAAAATAATAAGTTTGTGACAAAATACGTAAAGTGCAATGTTGACAGTGTATTTTGGGGAACTTGAAGTGCATGAAAAAATTACGATGTTTAAATAAGCGAAGTTCGTTCCTCAATAATCTATTTGATGAAAAAAATTCATGACAAAATACATAAAGTGTGATTCTAGGCCGTGTGTTTTGGTGTACTTTAGAATAAAAAAAATTACATGTCTAAATTGATATTTTCTTCTTTATTTAGATAATTTCGCGTCAACAAGTATTAGAAGCATTCTTATATTTGTGTTTAGTTTTAAATCAAACTGTGCATGATCGACAGAATCCTACAATCGGCTCAGGACGGATCTATCAACCTCAAGAGCAAACTAACCCAGAATAATCATTCTTGATGGATTGTTGTTTATGTTACAACTTTTAAGCTGTTTGTGATATAACTTGATCTAATATGTGTGATTAGGTTGTTGTTTTTGCTCCAACTTTAAGTTGTTTGTGTTATGACTTGATCTAATATGTGTGACTTTTGTCTTTAATTGTGATGTCTTTCTAATACTTAGAATTTGTTTGATATTATTATTTACTGTTGTTTTTGTTTAAAAGTAATTCATTAAATCAATAGTTAGACAACCCGTCCATCGGAGTCAATTGACTTTTTTTTCTTTTACTTTGGCTTTTTTTTGTTTCCTTTCTTTTACTTTTTTTGTTACCATCTCATTAGTGTGCAATTTTCATCAGCTTTAACGATGACTAATGTACACTGGAGAAGTTGGCTAACCACGAGTACTCGGTTTTGTCGGCGTGTGTGATTATATCCTCCCAACAAAGTTTTACTGATGACTAATCTACATTTTTTTATATATTTTTATATTTTAAAGTGGGATGTTAAATAGTGTGCTTTAGTGTACTTGATGGGAACAACATTATTTTGTAGCAAAACGCGTAATGCGAAATGTTAGATACTATATTTTGGGTTACTTTAGTATTCAGAATTTTTTTAACTATTGAAACACTTCGTTTGCCAATAATCTATTTGATGGAAAAATAATTTGGTGATAAAATACATAAACTGTGATTCTAGGCAGCGTGTTTTGGGGTACTTTAGAATATTGAAAAAAAATTAGATGTCCAAATTGGTATTTTCTTCTTTATTTAGATAATTTCGCATCAAGAAGTATTAGAAGCATAATTAAATTGATATTTACTTTTAAATCAATCTCTGCATGAGATCTACGTACGTGTTTCACTTTTTAATTATGTTGTCTTCTTTTCTCTTTAATTATGAGTTAAGTTTTAATGTGTACATTTTTTTGATATAAACTGGGTATCCTCTACCCGCAACTCTAGAGACTAATCCCTCGAACCGGTAAGACGGTATTATGGGTTAAGTTTTTATGGTTACATTTGATGAATATGGATAATGTTATTATAGGTTATTGTTTATTTTACAACTTTAAACTGATTTTGTTATGACTTCATCTAATCTGTGTGATTAGGCTGTTGTTTATGCTCCAACTTTAAACTATTTGTGTTATGACTTGATCTAATATGTGTGACTTTTGTCTTTAAATGTGATGTCCTTCTAATATTTAGAATTTGTTTAGTAAAAAAAAATACTTAGATTTTGTTTGATGTGTCCACATTACGTTCCGCCAAACATTCAAGGGATGAAAAATACATAACAGGAGCCACATGGGTGTCCTTTGTTAAGGGTAAAAACTGCGAGTAGGAGATTTGCTGAAATTGGAAATTGGTGACTCCCCTTTGACTGTTTTGTTGATATCATTAGGAAATTTGGTAAATAATTAACTGTAGTACTTACCTTTCTACTGAAACAATAGCTCTTGGCCTTTAAATATCCAAACTGCCGCATATTCATTAACAAATGTCTATGCTTTTGAACTATTTTAAACATGCTTCTTATTATTATTCCTTCTTCCTATTTGTTTCATATCTAAGTTTAGGGTAAAAGAATTTTTACTTGGCCTAAGCTATTCTTTGATTCTGTTGTGTATCACATCTGCATGTCTTCAACAAACATTAACGTCTTCAACAAACATTAACATTTAATCTTCACAAACTGTTATTTCTACCTGCTTTTATCCCAATGTGTTTTATTTAATCAACCGCTAGCCAACCCGTCCATCGGACGGGCCGTGGGGCTAGTTGTTTGTATATCCCATAGCCTCTTGCTTCACAATTCAAGATGAACTATTTGTAGCCTAGGTCATCTTGCACCGATGGGAAAAATACAAGTCACCTTATCTAATTGTGTTCTTTTTAATTATTATGTTATTTCTAATTATAAACAGGTGCATATCATACTCCCCATCTATAAAAGGAAATCATTCTTCTTATCATTGTCATGTTGTTATGCTTATAACTCTTCTGTGGTTATCAATATAACTAAGTTGGTTCTGTCACTTTTAGCAAGAAGGTATGCAATTATATCTCTTGCTTTATCATCACTTCATCATGTTATTTTCTTACCTCTTTTTTCCTTCAGTCAGCTTACCATTCTTTGCCAGATGGATGGAGCGTTCGGTGTGCTTTCACGTGACAGTGTTGGCCCCCCATTACCACAAGTTGATATTTACAACGTTGAGTGGATCCCAGGGGCAGTACGTGACATGGTGGCGTTGCTTCTATGGATTTCAAACATTCATTAGTTGATCGTATTTTTTTAAAGAGTATTATTTGATCGTATTTGATCCTGTTGTTATTTGTTATTGTGTTATTTTAGGAAATAGCTGAGATGCCTTCCATGTTTACAAGAAGCTATTATCATGTGGTCTTTGGGGAGATAATATTTTTTTATTCGCTGGGAAAGGAGCATTCTGTTTTTTTGGCTAGGAATGATGGGAGGACTTATTTAATGACACGGTGGTTTCTTATGAGATCCTACTATGATCTCGAACGTGGTGGTTACTTTATATGTCTCTTTTGGGAGATTCTTTTGTCAAGTTTTTAACAACTTTGGTCAAGAAGTTTATGGTCCTCCTGGTACATTACCATCTGCCATTTTTACTAATGCTCCTACAAATCCTGTTATCATCCCTGCTGCTTCTAACTCAGTCGACGTTGCTGCCATCGATGATAGTGTTGTTAGTGTTGATGAGAAAAGGGACTTTTGTCACATCTTAACTAAAGTTGTGACCTTTTTGGACTTATCCCGTGATGGTTTGGTAGTTTTATTTGTTTCCTATTTTTGTGTGTGTATCATATGGTCTTGCATGTTCTAATTTGGGTATTTTCCCAGCAAATGCCTGCTCTCTTTTGTGACTCTGCGTTGAAAGCTGACACCTGTAGTTTCCGATTGGTTGATGAGAGTGGTGGTGATTGGCCGTCTGAAATTACTAAGGATCGTGTTGACTCTAAAGCATATAGGATGTCTGCTGGTTGGGAAGATTTTCGTCGTTCCAAGTGTCTTGTGGTTGGCTCACCAATCATGCTTAAAGTAACTGAGCCAAAGTCTGAAGTGCTTTATTACTTTTCTTCATAGTGTGTCCCTTGCCATGTGGTCTTCGTCAACATTTTCTGTCTACCAGTTGAAGATTATCTGAGTTTAGTGTTAGTAGTGCTAGCTATTGGTTTTGTATCCTCCCATGCATCGGCTTTTCCAGTTAAACATGGTGTTTTGTTTGCCACGAAAATCATGTATAATATATGCATATTTCATTCCAAGTTGTAATCAATCCTGTAATCATTGACATTGACATCTACTTATTGTAATATAGTTTATGTTGTATTATAATTATCATTTCCAAGTTTGCTATTAATTGTGCTATGCTATGTTTCTCCAATTTAAATTACTGTTAGCCTGTATTTTCGACAGGCTAAATATGCGGTCAACGAGGGTTGACCCTTTGTTCTAAAAGAGGGAATGTCGGTCTTCGACACTAAGAGAGGGTGTCAAATGTGATTTTTCGATTACTACAAGAACTTAGTGGGTTTGAAGACTTGGAAGGTGCATTTCGACAAGAAGACAAGAATGAAGATTGGTAGCAGAGTTAAGCTAGGGAGATGACGTCGAAGAAATCAGTCACAATGCTATCGAAGACCTTGGTTACTATGTTGTCGAAGGCTTAGCGGTTACTAGTTTTAATTTTGAATATGTCAACCGTTGTAGGCAGTTTTTTCCCTCTTCCAATAATCTTTAAAGTCAGGTGTCTTCCAATAGTCTTGCAGTTCTTCCCAAGCTGCCAGTCCCATATAATCTGGTTTTTCATTCTTTAACCATGCATTCCGCGTTAATTCAGAATACCAATGACTACATCTCTTATATATGGAACGCGCTTTCTCAACTTCTTCTTGCTGCTCTGGTAACCATGTACATTGTTCCTATTTAAAAAAATTAGAAGAATTTTGTTAATAAAGATAAATTAATCAGTTCAATAAAATAATTAAAAATTAACTATTTCGTAGAACTTACTAAGAAAGAATTGAGCATGGTGAAGTGACTAAGTTGCACAAGAAAGGGGGGATTGAATTGTGTGACTTTTTAAAATTTAATTCCTGCAACCTTCTTAAATGTTTCTCAAGATAACTTGGATAAAAGAAGGTTGAATGTTAGTTCCACAAACAACAAGTAAATATGACAGTAGTGAATGATTATTGACTTTGATGATTTTAGATGTCTTTTCCTTATAGAAAAAGAGTTGTTTTCAAAACAATGATCAAAGTAAGAATCAATTAAGGTTAAGATTCTGGCTACAGAAGGTTGATGTATTTAACCTTCTGTAGTGTTTGAAAACAGTGATGAGTATAAGACAGTTAAAGCAAATAACAAGAAAAGCAGATAATGACAAAGTAGAGTTATAGAGGTTCACCAAACTGTGGCTACTCCTCTCCCCACGTCCACGTGAGAGTTTCCACTATTCTCCAAATAGATTTTACACTTGCTTTAGCTTCAACTGCCAAAGACTTTCACCTCCACTCTCTTTTGATCACACACAAAAGGCGAGTGCTAACTTTCACAGCTTCACCAAGCTGTCTCAACCTACTAGAAAACTCTCTTCTAGTTTCCTAAAGGTATTCCTTTCAAGTAGAATCACCAACAACACTCACCTCTCACTAGGTAGTTTGTTGTGAAACTTATACAATATTTCTTTACAATAAGGGGTTTGGATTTGGGATGATTTAAGAGCTTGTTGATATATAAATACAATGTATTTCTAAGAGCATAACAAGCAAACACACACTCAAGATAGTATTCCCAATTCTGAACTTGTAGTAGCTTTGAGTGTGGATGAGAAGGTTGGATTACTTGAGAAGCTTGACTTGTGAAGGTTCCAATTTCAACTCATTAATTGTATTTGAGCAGAACAACATTTATATAGCCTTTGAAGCTTGAGTATAGCCGTTGGAATGCTTGAGATAGCCGTTGGAAATTTGTTGTATACTTGTAGATAGGAAATGATGATTTTGAGCTTTAATGGTAGCCTATCAACCTTCTTAAGCAACTTTGGTGCTTTAGTCACATCATAATGACTCTTCGATGATAGTCACCATATTTCCTTTTCCAATTTTCTGTCATTTCAAGACCTGTTCATGTACTATACAACAGTTTTATATGTTTTTATTTGAAGCTAGTCAAGCTTCTTAAACATGAACAAACATGTTTTTTTAAGGTAAAACAATGATCAAGGAGTTCCTCTTTACATAGGATAATATTTCTACAATATTTATTCCTAAATATTCATTTGATGCACATTGGATCAAGAATTCGGATATGAACATGTTTCCCAGAAACAGAAGCTTGAAATCTTTATTCTTCTTTTAACCTTCTTCAACAAACAACCTTCTTTACCATATGTTGGTATAGGTCAACCTTCTTTTGACTTCAATCAAACTTTCTGTTGAATATTGGTCAACCTTGTGTTGACTTTTAGTCAACCTTCTGTTTGACTTTCAGTCAACCTTCTGTAGAAAGTTACTTTTCTTTTAAGCTTCTATAATCAACATTCTGTTGAGGTAACCTTCTGTAATCAACCTTCTTTAAGGTAACCTTCTGTAGGTAACCTTCTTTTGGCACATTTTAACTTTGAAAAACACTTGGTTTATTTGTAGAGCCAAGATTTATGGTTCTTACTTCCTGTTCTTTTACACACTTGATTGAAACTTGTTAAATCATAATAAGTTTTTAGAAAACTTAACTCATTCCTTTTTAAGTTTGTATCATCAAAACATGGAAAGAGATTTTCATTTCTACAATCTCCCCCTTTTTGGTGATGACAAACTTGAGAGTATGTTTTAAGTTTTCTGTTTCTAAAGAGTAGACATTTTAATACACAGTGAATAAATTTAACACATGCATAGCAAAAGGATAATTATCATGTAATAAGTGCAGTAAACATGATTACATAGTTTTGATAATTATTAGTTACAAACCATAAAATAGCACAAAATATCATGTCCAAAAGATAATTAAAGTGTCAACAGAAACCCCAAACTATCACATAACTAAGTAGTTAAATAATCTCCATTCTCCCCCTTTGTCAACAGCAAAAAGGAGGGAAGACAAGGAAATTAAGTTGCTACTTGGTAGGAGAAGAATCATCCGAGGAGTTTGAGGATGAGGCAGGTTGAGGAATATCTTGGAAAGGTTGAGGAGGAGGGAAATCAGGTACTGCTACATTAGGAACTATAGTAGGCACTATGTTCTGCATCACCCATTGCTGGTAGGCATAGTTTCTCTGTGCTTCAATCCTATTTTCTTGCTGGAGTATGCCAATGCTCATAAGAAGCTTGTTGTTCTGAACCCTCATCTTCTTCATTTGCTTCTCATGTTGTGCCCTCATCTTCTTCATTGCAGCCAAAACCTCCTTCTTGTCAGCATAGTTGAAGGAATCATCCTTGTCAACTGATGGTTTACTACTTAGTGGTCCTTTGTCAGAAGAGGAGAGTGGTGCATTCATTGTTTGGCTGAAGGAGCCAAGATATCCAAAGTGTGTGGGAAAATCAGAAGGTAGTTTTGAAGGACTTGATCCTTCAGGCATTCTTGGTATAGAAGAGTCATAGATGGGAGAAAACATGAATCTGTGGATATTTTCAGAAGCAAGAGTATTACCAAGTGAAGTCTTAGGATTGTCACGCCATTGTGAGATTAAATTTGCCATTTTTTCAGTTGATCCTTGAATGTACTGATGGAGTGGTGCAGGTGTAGATTCAGCAATAGGATCAATAGAAGGTGTTGGAGTGTGAAGCAACTCTGTGAGGGCAATAGAGGCCATGATTTCAGGACTAGTAGCCTGATTTTCAGGATTTTCTGGTGTAAGTTGATCTTCAATGTCTCTAACTACTTCATGAACAGCTTGAGAAATAGGAGATAGTGGACTTGCATATTCAGTTCTCTGTTCCTCATTCACTTGTGATTGGTTTGCATTAAGATCCCCCTGAGTTTGATCCTCTGTTATACCTTCTGCAATTCCATGTTCCTCGTGAGAGGAAACATATGGAACTAGAATAACTCCTTGAGAGAAAGGATAATACATAGCTCTATCACAAGGTTGGGTGTCAACAACAGAAGGTTCTATGTGAGGATTTGGTTATGGAGATTGATTTCTTTCACTAGGAGGGTTGGTTTCAGGAGTTAAGTTTGCTTGGTTAGAAGACATGTATAGCACTAAGTCAGTACAGGGCTATCCAATATTGTTAGGAGAAGGGTGTTGGTCTTTTTCAGAAGCTTCTGGTACCATTGGTTCAGGGGTGTGTTCTTTCTCAATGGGGCTTTGTGTTTCATTTATATCAATATGTTTAGACCTAGAATGTTGGATGAGACTTTTTGATAAATTAATAACACTAGTATTATCACAATAGATAGTAGTGCATGTGTACCTTAAAGAGTAGTCCTTCAATTGATTCTTGATCCATAGAATTTGTGAACAACAACCAGCAGCAGATACATATTCTGCTTCAGTAGTTGATAATGCAATTGAATTTTGTTTTCTACAAGACCAAGAGATTAAGGATTCTCCCAAAATTTGACATGATCCACTAGTAATTTTTCTATCAATTTTGTCACCAGCATAGTCAGCATCACAGTAGCCAATTAGTTTAAAATGAGTATTCTTTTTATACCATAGACCAATACTAGTTGTTCCAACTAAGTATCTGAAGATCCTTTTAACAGCAGTAAGATGAGATTCTTTAGGTGATACTTGGAATCTAGCACACAAACCAACTGAAAACACAATGTCAGGTCTACTAGTAGTTAAATATAACAGTGAACCTATCATACCCCTGTATTCTTTTTCAGAGATTGGTTTTCCTTCTTCATCCTTCTCAATTTGCATGGAAGGATGCATAGGTGTTGCCATGGCTTTTGCTTCATTCATCTTATATTTCTTGAGAAGATCCTTGATGTATTTTTCTTGATCCAAAAATGATATCATCAACATAAATTTGAACAATCAACAAAACTTTATCAAGGGATTTCTTAAACAAAGTAGTATCAATGTTTCCTCTTGTGAATTTATTTTTGATCAAGAAGCTACTTAACCTTTCATACCAAGCTCTAGGAGCTTGGTTAAGCCCATATAGAGCTTTGGTGAGTTTAAAAACATGGTTAGGTTTCTTTTGATCAACAAAACCAGGAGGTTGATTGACATAAACTTCTTCTTTTAAAGAGCCATTTAGAAAAGCACTTTTAACATCCATTTGAAATAATTTGAAATTTTTGTGTGCAACAAATGCAAGTAAAATTCTAATAGCTTCTAACCTTGCTACAGGAGCGAAAGTTTCATCATAGTGTGACTTTTTAAAATTTAATTCCTGCAACCTTCTTAAATGTTTCTCAAGATAACTTGGATAAAAGAAGGTGGAATGTTAGTTCCACAAACAACAAGTAAATATGACAGTAGTGAATGATAATTGACTTTGATGATTTTAGATGTCTTTTCCTTATAGAAAGAGAGTTGTTTTCAAAAAAATGATCAAAGTAAGAATCAATTAAGGTTAAGATTCTGGCTACAGAAGGTTGATGTATTCAACCTTCTGTAGTGTTTGAAAACAGTGATGAGTATAAGACAGTTAAAGCAAATAACAAGAAAAGCAGATAATGACAAAGTAGAGTTATAGAGGTTCACCAAACTGTGGCTACTCCTCTCCCCACGTCCACGTGAGAGTCCCACTATTCTCCAAATAGATTTTACACTTGCTTTAGCTTCAACTGCCAAAGACTTTCACCTCCACTCTCTTTTGATCACACACAAAAGTCAAGTGCTAACTTACACAGCTTCACCAAGCTGTCTCAACCTACTAGAAAACTCTCTTCTAGTTTCCTAAAGGTATTCCTTTCAAGTAGAATCACCAACAACACTCACCTCTCACTAGGTAGTTTGTTGTGAAACTTATACAACATTTCTTTACAATAAGGGGTTTGGATTTGGGATGATTTAGGAGCTTGTTGATAGATAAATACAATGTATTTCTAAGAGCATAACAAGCAAACACACACTCAAGATAGTATTCCCAATTCTAAACTTGTAATAGCTTTGAGTGTGGATGAGAAGGTTGGATTACTTGAGAAGCTTGACTTGTGAAGGTTCCAATTTCAACTCATAAATTGTATTTGAGCAGAACAACATTTATATAGCCTTTGAAGCTTGAGTATAGCCGTTGGAATGCTTGAGATAGCCGTTGGAAATTTGTTGTAGACTTGTAGATAGGAAATGATGATTTTGAGCTTTAATGGTAGCCTATCAACCTTCTTAAGCAACTTTGGTGCTTTAGCTGTCATGACAACTCTTCTATGACAGTCACCATATTTCCTTTTCCAATTTTTTGTCATTTCAAGACCTGTTCATGTACTATACAACAGTTTTATATGTTTTTATTTGAAGCTAGTCAAGCTTCTTAAACATGAACAAACATGTTTTTTAAAGGTAAAACAATGATCAAGGAGTTCCTCTTTACATAGGATAAAATTTCTACAACATTTATTCCTAAATATTCATTTGATGCACATTGGATCAAGAATTCAGATATGAACATGTTTCCCAGAAACAGAAGCTTGAAATCTTTATTCTTCTTTTAACCTTCTTCAACAAATAACCTTCTTTACCATATGTTGGTATAGGTCAACCTTCTTTTGACTTCAATCAAACTTTCTGTTGAATATTGGTCAACCTTGTGTTGACTTTTAGTCAACTTACATTTGACTTTCACCAACCTTCTGTAGAAAGTTACTTTTTCTTTTAAGCTTCTATAATCAACCTTCTGTTGAGGTAACCTTCTGTAATCAACCTTATTTAAGGTAACCTTCTGTAGGTAACCTTATTTTGGCACATTTGAACTTTGAAAAACACTTGGTTTATTTGTAGAGTGTCATACCCCAATTTTGTCCGCCTAGGGTCAAAACCCTAATTTTCCACAAAATTAGTAACCTATGAAGTGTGAAATCATTTTGTAAGGCATAAGGAGTATTTTGCATGCATTTTAGGTTTTCAAAAGTCATGCTAGGGTTCTCGGGTCATTTAAAGTGAGATTGCATTTTTAGCAAAAGCCAGGGTTTTTTTAGTGCAAAAGGGTATTTTGGTCATTTCTCAAAAAGGATAGTTTTCATTACAAGTCATTGGGCGATCTTAAGGGAATTATTTGAGGAGGAATGTGCTTGGTCATTTATTTTTATGCGAATGCACGCTTGATTATTGCATAAAAATGTAAGTTTAAATAAGAGGGCAAAAAGGGAATTTCCTTCAAAAATTACAAGGTGAGGTTCCATATCAATTTTGGGAATGGTGATCTCATGATTTGAGCCCAATCATTTATTCCTAGGACATGGCCCAAAATGGCATGATTTTTATGGGAATTATCTAGAAAAGAATAATCAAGAAAAGGAAAGGATAATTAGAAAGCTAGTGGGAGACAAATAGTACAATGACAACTTGTAAAATGCCAACCCATTCCACTCACTCATGGCTGCGAATTTCAGCCCCATTTCCTCTCATATTGTGCTTTCTAAATGTCCTCAATCCATGTGATGATGAATCTTAGCCCTCCATTCAAATTCTATGTCCAATCCTAAGGCTCACTTAATGAAAAATGACCTAAATGCCCCTAAACCTAAAAGCCTCCTATATATACATTGCTTAGCTCTTCACACCTTCCCCCTTCTTTTTTTTGGCTCTCCAATTTCAGCACACAAACACTCTCTTCTTGCTTCTCAAAAACCGTGAGCACCTCCACCCATTCTCATCCACTTTTCTTCAAAAATCAACCATCAAAACTTCAATATTCTTGATTCCTACACTAGATCTACTTCTAATCTTGCATTATCATCAAACTTTCAACAATAATTCTTCAAGATCAAGAGATTTTCGTGGGATTCAAGAAGAGGCTCAAGTGTTCTTGGTTTTTATTTGATCTTCTTCTTCATTTCTTTTGCAAGTTCTTAAGGTAAGCTTTAGATCCTTGTTTTCTATCACTTTTACCATGTAAATTTCTCTTCTACTCCCAACTTCTTCTTGATTGCTTGTTGTTGTTGCTTTGAGGATCCATTTCAAACATTATTGGACAAGGACTTAGGGAGCCTTGGGTGTTTGAGATGGGTCATTGGCCTTGAAGGAGTTGTTTTTGTGCTTGAATAATTTCCCTTGCATTTCCACACATTTTTCACTAAATTTCATGAAATAAAACATCATTTTCCTTCAAAAATGCTTCGGCCATATAGTGTCTTTGGTTGTTCATGCATTTCTTCATCCATTTCTTGGGTTCAAGTTGAATAAAAAGGTGGACTTAGCCAACTATGCTCTCGGGTTCATAAGTAGAAGTTAGGGTTTCTATTGTTCTTGCATTTCCTTGGATTTTGAGTTGAAATAAATGATGAAATGACAATTGTTTGAGCATCAAATATATGAGTAGATCCTAGGGTTTATGTTCATATGCTCATTGATGTGATTTGGTTGCAAGAACATGATGGAATTTGTGCTTGATTTTGCCTTGCTATGCATTCGGCCAAGGGCCTCAATTTTTACCAATTTGTTGCTCATAAATTGTTGATTTGATCTTGTGTTTGTAAATACAAGTTGTGTAATTGTGTTTTCACTTTTCACTTTTTACTTTACCTTTCATTAACAATTTACCAAAACCAAAAAAGATTTTACTATTTACTCAAACATTTACAAAAACTCCAAAAAGATTTTACTTATCGCTTTTACCCTTTCATTTAAATTTTACTCAAATGTTTTACTGAAAGCATTGCATCCCATAAAAACATTTTACTCTCATCTCATAAATCATTTTTACCCTCATTCATTCAAACATTTTCATCTCATTTCATAAAGACATTTTACCTAATTGCATTAATCAACTTTCATGCACACACTTCAAACAAAATTAGGGCTTGGAATTATTTTTAATGCTTGCCTTAAGAATTAGGTTGATGATAGGCAAGTTGATCTCACTTGTGCCTAGGGCACTTTGATTCAAGTGAGAGGATTGCTCTATGTGATTCAACTGTGTTTAGTGTTTATTTACTTGTTCTTATATTCTACTTTGATCATTGTTTATTGTTGATGATAAATCATATGACTCCCACTTATGCCTAGTGCATCTTGTTCTAAGTGGTGAAGATGGTTTTAGATGATTCAACCTTCCCTTTTAATTTCTTAATGAATAAAGGATGAGATAGTTAGGTTTATGGTTTAGGGTTCGTGGGGTATTGCAAGGGATAGGTTACCCAAAACCTTGATGCTCCCTTTTCTTTGATTGTGTTATTAGCCTTTGAGCACTTGTTCATATTGTTGATTGCAAAGGATAGGCTTACCCTAGTCTTGATGCAATTCCTTTTGTTCATGTTATTGAGAAATCATTGCTCATTAGTTTAACTAAGATCATTCTATGCCTATGATCAATTGTTTACTTGTTTTGATGCTACTTAAATTGTCTTGATTTAATTGTGTGCCCTTCCCTCCATGTGTATGACCTCCTAATGAAGACGTAAGCCTACTTGCTTGTTGTAGCATAGAGTCATTAGGGTAAATGCACTCCTCCTCACACACGCACAATTGTTTTGAGAACTTTATCTTGCATCTTTGACAATTAAATCCCTTGATTATATTGGCATGCTTAATCTTAGTTGATGATCAACATGTTCATGATTGCTTGATTAGTTGAATATGTTTGAACTTCATTCATTCATTTTGCACTTGGTTATGGATTTGGAGTTGATTGAAGTGTTTTACTTGTTTTCCAAAATCTTTTTTCCAAATCAAACTCTTTTCTAAACTAGTTTTCAAATCAAAATCAAATGCTTTTACAATAAAAAACCCTAAGGCATTTTCTTAAATAAATCATTAGTCATCACTCGAAGTCTTTGCTTGTTTGATCGCTAATGAGGAGTTATTAGTGGTAGTCACTCGAAGCCTCTTCTTGTTTGACTTTTATGAAAGCTCCCACACCTTAATCAAACACCAACTAATTCAAATTTCAAAAATAACCTGAGCTATTAGTGATAATTATCACCGATGCCCGCCCTTTTTTCAAAACAATTTCAAAAAAAGATAATAAAACGTTGTTACTTGTAATCACTCGAAGCCTTTGCTTGACTGGTTACCGGTTTCAACTCTTTTCTTTCAAGTTAGTAATGAACGCCACTCGAAGCCCTTGCTTGTTTGGTATTCGTGAACACTTGAGTCTTATTTCAAAAGCTCCAAAAATTAAATAAGACAAAACACAAAAATATTTTCTAAACCAAAAGGCGAGAACTACGTAGCTTTGATTCCTCATCACAGTGGGGATACGTAGGACCGGGTTCATGTCCCGTCAAACACACTTTCAAAAAATCACAAAAAGCCGAGAACTACGTAGCTTTGATCCCTCATCCCAGTTAGGGTACATAGGAGCAGAGTCCTGTCCCGTCGAGCACACTTTCAACTCTTTGTTTTGTCCTGATTTTCAAAGATACCAAAAATATTCTTTTTTCCCTCGTTTTTAATAAAACAACTTCTCAAATGAAATAAAAAAGAAAAAGAAAGAAAAGAAAAGAAGTAGAACAAAAATCATTTCAAATCAACTTTTCCTAAACCACACATCAAGTTAATGGTTCCCTTTCGGTAGAAAGGACGTGTGGGGTGCTAATACCTTCCCCATGCGTAACCGACCCCTGAACCTACATCTCTGCGTTTTCAAAAGATCATCCGCCTTTTCAAAGACCTTTTTTTCAATGTTTTGGTCTTAAAATTAAAATATTGGTGGCGGCTCTACTATTTTTCACGTTGTCAAACGAGAAGTCCTAACCGGATTTTTCGGGGTGCAACAACTGGCGACTTCACTGGGGAGTTTTTTAAAAAAAAAAGGACGAGGGTCAAGCCTAGTTAACTTGATGTGTGGTTTAAATTGTTTGACTTGAAAACTTTATTCTATCTCTTCCTCTTCTTCCTTTTCTTTTTCTTTTTTCTTTTCTCTTCTTTCTTTGTCTATGATGCTTGATTGTTTCTCTTGCATTATCATGTTGTTGTGTTGCATTCATGTGCATTTTGCTTCTTCTTCTTCTATGTGTGCTTCTTGTTTCCTCTACTCCTCTTCTCTTTGTTTACATGCTATGTTCATGCATTCCCCTTCCTCATCATGTTCCCCTCTTCTTTGCTCCCTTCTTAAGGTTGGTTCATGCATTTTTCCCCAATTTTCTCATGTTCCCTCTTTCTTAGCTCCCTTTCTTGAGGTAAGCAATGCATGTAATTATTGCTGACTTCTTAGGATGGTTTGTATATTGAAATGATGTATGCATGTTGAATCCTAGGGTAGACGACCTTTTTGTCTGGACTGTTCTGGTTTCCTTACAGGTGGGGTTGGGTAGATTTTAGGAAGTATGTCCTCGATCACACACTTTCACACCTTATGATTTGTGTGCTATGAGTGGGCTCCTATACGCGGATCCAACAAACACTTAGGGGAGTGGAGGCGATTAGTGACTTTCATTCGAGACCTTTGTCTGTCTGATACTCATGAAAGTCTCAACCGGAGTACGCTTTCTCATGACGCCTCACACTTGGTAGCATTCTACATTTGTGGGTGTCGGCATGAGATTCTATAGCTCCGGTAGCCATTGTGAGGGTGTGAATTAGAACTACATGGGAGGAACCTTTGAAGTTTCCCTAGAACTCAGGAATTCCCACCTTTGTAGGACATGAGGGCATACGAATTGTGTGCTGCATGGTAATTTAGGACATGTCTTCCTCAAAAGGAGCTTTTCAAAGTTTTTCCAAGAAAATACAAAAATATTTTCCTTCTTCAAATGAACCACTACGTGAGGCGGCACGTAGTGTGTCTCCTAAATTTTTGAACTTCCGTCCATATGCATCGCCTTTATTTTTTCACACGCATCATTCACATCATAATCGCATCATGCTGCATTCATTAAAACTAAATGTTGTAAATATTTTCATTCATACTGCATCTCATTTGCATTTGCTGGCCGGGGATCACCAAATAATGTACCGTCTTGTCATAGGTGCATCAGAATGGAATCGAATAGCAAGACTTCACTTACTTCGCCTCCCGATTATGAAGAAGGTTGATGTTGGTAGTCCGAGACAGTGTGCAGCTCTTATGGGCCCGATTGTAAGGGATTCCTTTGATCAGACATATGGGAATATTCGTAGGCTATTGCTGTTGGATGTTCAAGAGGATGCCCTTGTGGCTTTGAGCCAGTTCTACGACTCTGATGTGAGATGTTTCTTCTTCAAAAAATTTCAGCTATCACCTACATTAGAGGAATATGAATAGCTTTTGGGGTTCTCCAGATCTCATGCTAGGCCCTACCAATATCAAGGACAGTACTACACTGATGAGAAGCTTGCAATGTTGCTTAGGATTGGTGTGGAAAAATTGAGGTTGCAAAAGCTAGAAAGAAATGGTGTAGTTGGGTATTCGCAAGAGTACTTTGAGGGCCTGATGCAATCCTATGCTTTGGCTAAGAAATGGGGTTCATTCAAGTTAGTGCTTGCTCTCACCATATTTGGGGTCGTTCTCTTTCCTCAAATCGAAAGGTATGTTGATGAAGATGCGATTGGTGCATTCTTGGCCTTCAAGGACACCAAGAACCCTATCAATCCTGTGCCTGCTGTTCTTGCTAACACATACCATGCTCTCACCCGCTACAGTCAGTTCCATAAAAAGAAGATGTGTCTTTCTTCTCATGTCCTCTATGCCTGGCTCATCACCCATGTAATCCATAACCGAAAGGATGTCAGGGAGCTAATTTCTTATGCTCTAAGCTGTGATGTGAAGGTCAGAACTTCTCTGGAGTGGGTTGAGTTTCTGAAAGACCTCAATGATCTCAAAATCCAATGGTTTCTGATTGCTTGTTGGAATGATGGACTGTGGTGGTGTTCAATTTGTGGAAGCTTTCAAAACGTGCCTCTCATGGGGACTCAAGGGTGTATCAATTACAACCCTTCATTGACCCTAAGGCAAGGCTTCGGTTATTCGATGAGGAACTCACCCTCCGAAGCATCTTTGTCCGTGTTTACCTCTATAAGGGGATGCCTAAATGCGGTGATTTGCTTCAAGAGTTCAACAATCATGGGAATCAAAGGCGAAAGGGAAGTGAAGAGTCATGTCAAAAAGAACCAGTGACACCACCTTCAATCAATGGCTCAAGGGAAACTTCCCCTTGAGGAGGAGGAGATACCAGAGCCATATGTCCCTACCTATGAGGAGCTGAACGAAGTCAAATCCGCTTTAGCCAAGGTGGAAGAGGAAAAGAAAGCATTTCAGGCTAAGTTAGAGGTGATGGCTTTAGAGAAGGAAAAGCTAGAGGAAAAATTTGTCAAAATGATCATTTGTGAAAGAAAGTGTTAAGCGATTCAAGGAAGAAGAGCAAGGCAAGATAGAAGCCCAGAGATATCTGAAGGGAGCCAGAGAGGAGCTCCAAAGGTATAAACAGAAAATAAGGAAGGCACTTGAAGAAGCTCAAGAATGGAAGACAATAGCCATTGAATCAGGACAAGAATCACATCTGGTGGTAGAGTTGAGGGGTCAGCTGAGAAACCTCGAGCGAGAAAGAGGTGCCATTGATGAGATTCTCAAAGAATATCAGCAAGCCCTGAGATTTGAAAGAGGAATATCTGATGAATTGAAGAGGGACCTTCGTTGTCTAGAAGAGGCCTACAGACAGGTCCGAGCTGAGAGCCAATATTGGGAAAAGCGCTTCCTAGATTTGATTGGGAAGATTGAAGATCAAGAGATCATTAAGGAGCTCAGGGATGCGATCCAGCTGTGGAAGAGCAAGTTCTTGAAGTTGTCAGAGCTGGCCAGTCAGGCTATGGTGGGGGTTCCCAAGAATCTGAGGATAGCTGAGGCTGAGATGCATTTCTACAACACCCCACCGGAGGTGTACTAGTTTGTGAAGTACTGCAGAGCATTGATCACAGAGTTCAAGGAGCAGTCTCAAGGTGCAAGTGTCAACAAGAAGAGGAAAAGAGTCGGGGAATTCAAAGCTATTTGTATTTGAGTTGTTTATTTGTACTCTTCATGTTGAGCGTTTACTTTGAGTATTGTATTCTGGAATATTGTACTCTTTTATTTTTCATTATGAATATTGTACTGTCTTCCCCCTTTGGTAAAAGTTGGTAAAGCTTTGAATTCTCGATGAATGAAGTATGTCGATTTGCTATTTCGATTCTTCCTTTACTTCACTTCCTAAATCAAAGGAAAAGTTTATGCCCTTATGACAAGATAAGGCATCTAGTGGTTCCCGGTATCAAGCAAACATTGTACATGCATTCATATATCCATTCATGCATTTCTTATGCAATAAATGTCTAAACAAACAGAAAAGGCACGCTGGTTCGCTTTCACCGTTACAACACACGTCTTCAAGCGAGATTGATGGCAAACAATCTAGAGAATCCAGAGATCAAGATTGAGAGCCAGGTGGATCCAGATGACCCGGTCATAGCAATACTCAACCCTGAGCAACTAGCTCAGGAGAACCAGGCTTTGAAAGATAAGATGGGTACTATGGAGGCCCAGATGCATGAGATGATGGTCATGTTACAAAATTTAAAGAGTGGGACAGCTGCTGAATTTGTCGCCGTAGTGGGTCCAGATGGTGTCACTTCTTTCGTTCCTCCTCCAAAGATGTCGATGAAATGCTACAGCACGATTCTTCCGGATCCGGAAGTCCATCATCTGTCTTTGCTTCAGGAATGAATGTGCGAATCAATACACTTCACAAAGATATCCATGGGGTATGCTCGCGGGGTACATGCCATGAATCGTTGGACCTATTCTTGTCGGTGTGTGGCTGCGCCTAATCAAGTCCTTTGCCGTCGTATGCGGGGAAGTCACGAGGACCGCAGATCCAAACTCCTAGCCCTCATGCTGTGCTCAGTCCTATTTCGGGGCTTGCAGCACATCCTCACAATGTTCCTCAGCCTGGAGGGTATTATTACAGTATGGGGAGTCACTCCCAAGGACACATGTTTGAGGGATCACAGCCAAATGATCTCGATTCGTGCACTTGAAGAAAGAGTAAGAGGCGGTGGAGGTGCCGGTCTCGAGAGTGGAAGCCCATGAGCTGTGTTTAGTCCTAGATTTGGTTTTGCCACCGAAGTTCAAAGCTCCCGAGGTGGACAAATACAGAGGAACTGGCTGTCCAGAGAGCCATGTCACAATGTTTGTCCGAAAAATGGGTCCTTATGCCAATGACGATAAACTCATTGATTCATCGCTTTCAAAACAGTTTGGCTGGAGCTCCTCAAGATTGGTACATGAAACTGCAATCCACTGAAATTCGTTGTTGGAAGGATTTGTCCGAAGCATTCATGAGACAATATAAGTATAACATGGACATGGCTCCGGATAGGTCTTGCAACACATGAGTAAGGGCGAAAAGGAGACTTTCAAAGAATATGCCCAAAAATGGCGAAGCATAGCTGCCCAGGTCCAACCTCCTCTGACTGAAAAGGAAATGGTGTACATGTTCCTGGAAACCCTGCCAGCAATTTACTATGACCGGCTGATTACAAGTGTTTCAACTAGCTTCTCCGATATGATAGTCTTCGGGGAAAGACTTGAGCATGGTCTCTGAAGTGGGAAGATTTCAAATCATCTCAGTAATGCAGGAAGCTCTGGAGGTTCAAACAGTCAGAAGAAGTACCACTCCCATTTCCCGAAGAAGAAGGAAGGGGAAACAAATGTAATCTCAGGAGTAAATTTGTCCTTTGGTACCCCTCCACAACAAACTGTTCCATTCTCTGCTCCTGTGCCATCCCAGCAAGGCAATGATGGTCACAAGGCTCGGAGTTATCAGTACAAGAAACGGACCAGTTTTGATCCAATCCCAATGACATACACTGAGTTGTTTAATCACCTAACTTCCAAGAACTTGATCAACACTCGACCAATGAAGGCCCTTCAGCCGCCATTTCCCAGAGGTTACAACGCTAATGCTACCTGCAATTTCCACGAAAATGGGGTCGGTCATACTGTGGAGGAGTGTAAAGCCTTCAAGCATGTGGTGCAAGACCTGATAGATGCTGGTTGGTTCTCGTTTAAGCATAACAGCCCGAATACAACACCCAATCCATTGCCAGGTCATCAGAGGCCGGCTACCAATGCAATAGAAAGTTCCGTCGGGCAATTGGTAAGGGATGTGCAGAAGATCAAGACTCCGTTGGGTGTTATCTACTCTGAGTTATGCCATGTTGGGGTGGTTAGGAAGGGGTGTTGCCATGAAGAAGGATGTGCTGATTCCACGTGCGTGGGGAATTGTGAAAGCTTTAAGATGATCCTGCAGGACCTGATGGATCGGTATGTGGTTCAGATAGGAACCCATGATGTTGAAGAAGTGTTGACTCTACACTCTGATAAAGGGTAGAGGAATCAGAAGACCTATTGAAATTCCTTACAATTACAATCCCAGATTGGTGCGGGCAAATGCTCAACCAATAGTGATTGAAGTTCCGGCTTCTTTTCCCTATGAGTCGGACAAGGCAGTTCCATGGAAATACACTGCACTATCTACGGTAGAATGCTCTCTAGGTGCTCCTACTGTAACCAACATAGCAGGATCAAGCGGGATCACAAGAAGCGGAAGAGTATATGCTCCAGAAACCCTCCGGGCAGAAACATCCAGAGAGGCTGAGTGTTATACCCAAATTTTGTCCGTCTTCTTTTTCTTGTTTTAGTCGTTTATTTTTATTAGGATCGTGTTTTGGAGTCGCATGATTACGAGAATTATTAGTATAGCGTCTCGGTTACTAACCCGAACCAATTTCAATCAACCTGTTCAACTAAATCGGAATATCGTTGTTTAAATTGAGAATGTGCGCGAATGATCGATCTTTTCGCACTTTCTTTAGTTGAATCTTCGTATTTGGGCCTAGTCGAACTTAATTGGGTTTATCCGAGTCGTTTCCTTGCAAATGGGCTTATTCGAGTTGTTTTCTCGCAATTTGGCTCATCATTCCGACTTCTTTTCTATTTTTATTATTTCGTCCTTATTTTGAGCATATACATATATTCCAAAAAATATCAAAAAAAAATCTATTTAGTTTTATTTACATTTTAAAAAGTGTCTAATTGTCCAAAATGTCCAAAAATACAAAAAATGATAATATTAAAATACAAAGAATATAAAAAACGAAAATTAAATAAAGGAGCAGCATCAGTAATCTCTGGGATCTGTTCTTGCTCTCCAAGACTGCTCAGCAAGCCCACATTATCAGATCTGCAAAAGCCCAGTCAAACAGCAATTAATGCTAAAACCTAATTTCTACCTATAAATAAACGGTTAGCCTAGGGTCTAAAAGACAGAGAACAAGGCAGAAAGAGACTGCGAAAATCACTAAAAAATAGGATTAGAGTTTCACATTGAAACCCTAATCCACTAAACACAGTTCTGCAACTTTTTTTGAGATCTAAAGAATGAAGCAAAGATAGCTGTGCAAATGACTATACTGATGCTTGATTCGCGATGGAGTTCTGATTATTCAAACACACACACAATAAGACCAATCTGAAGCTGGAATAAAGGTAGGTTTTGTCAAATACGTTCTTAGCTCTGAAATCGGTATAATAATTTGCAAACCTTATTAGATCTATTCTGTTCAAAAAAAAAACCTGTATGCTTAATCATAGTCGTTTAGTCCAAAGTTGATTTTTTTTCCTGAGTATGTATGTAATGATAAATTCTGCAAATAGATAAAAGGGATCAAACTAATTATAAGCAAATCAGATTAGGGTTGTATTCAAGATATGTTTTTATCCTTGTTTTTGTTTCAAAAAATATACGTATCAGAGAACAAAATCACAGAACAGAGAACAAAATCACAGGATTATCCGCCGGAAAACTCTCTCCCTCTCTCCTGGATTTGCGCCAGAAATCTCGCCCCTCTCTCTCAATGTCTTTGCATGTGTGCGCAAAGAAATGAATGGAAGGAGAGTGATTGAATTTTTAGGTTTTTGCTGTTGGGCCTTTAGAACATAGGTTTATTTTTCATTTTTTTGATTCTAAGAATACTAAGTGCACACCTCCAATTCACGCACGCACTCTCCTCCTTAAGCCAGTTTCGCGATGCGGGCTCCCATATGCTGAACCGGGCCTTCCTTTTTGCACCTCCAATTAATTATACAACCCCTGCGATTAATAAAACCCCAATTTACAACTGCACCCTTGTTTCTTTTTAATTCTTTTCCAACTCGAACATAAATAATTTTCTCTCGAGATTAAATAACGACTAAGTCGGTTGTACAAGCAAGGTTAGTCATTATTTTAAGGCCAATGAGTGCATCTGATTCAGTAACTCTGCAAATTTAATAAATACGAATAAATTATTTTTCCTAAAAATAGGGACTAAGTCGGTTTGTACAACCGGTTGGTCAGCGTTTTAGAACTAATGGGTCAGACTGATTCAGAGTTCTAGAATACCTATTCTAAAAGCGACCCACCTCACACCAAACCAATTTCTTTCAAAAAAACTCAAAAATTACTTTCAAAAAGTAGGGGACTAAGTCGGTTGCCTGTCCGGGTTAGTCGGCGTCCTAGAGTCGATGAAATTGCATACAATTCAAGGAATCCTAGGACCCCTACACTAAAAAACACTAACCCACAAACCTTTTTCAGGAAGAACTACGCAGCTTTGATTCCTCCATTGCATCCGGAGGTACGTAGGAGCAAGACTCAACTCTTGTCAAGCACTAAAAACAAAAAATCTAAATAAGTCTTTTCCTCTATAAATAATAAGGGTAAATATTAATAAAGCATAAATAATTAGACAAAGGATGTCCTGGGGTGCAAACCTAAGTTAGAACGAGATTGCGTAGTGATGGCCTGCGGGACGTACGTCTCGTTGGGTGGTCATGAAAATCTCACCTAGAGTTTGATTCCTTTTAAGGATGCTATCCCTTCTAATAGCTTGCCTATTGTTGGGGTCAGTATTCTTGACTGGGGTCCTTGGCTCTAGGGACCATGTGTAGGATTCTTTAGAACCATCCGTGTGAGGTTCACTATAAAAGAAACCTTAGACCCACTCCATAGGATACCTTCCTAGGGTCACAAAGGAGCTTCATTTCAAACAAATATTGATGCATACCATCTTTTATCAACAAAAAAAAGAATCAAAAAATCAAAAAAACAAAAATTGTTATATTCCACAAGCTTTTAGAAGTTATGCCTCATGCATTTTTCCCTTTCTTTGCAATAAAAAAATCCCATGTCGCATGTATTTTTATGACCGCCTGAGAATTAAAAGCTTTATTTTGGAGAGAAGCCATGCATGCTAAAGTCAAAGTCAAACTTTGTACTTTACTCTCCAAACGTAAAACTTATAATTCCTCGGCGCGATAAATAAAATCATATATTATCATTTCATGCACGTACATTATCATTACATTCGCATTTCACATCCATTCGCATATCATGCACATTCATTCATTGCATACTTACATCATACATTAAAAAAAAAAAAAAACAAACAAAACAGTATAAATTTTAGAGAAAAACTATGATGAGAGATGAGACGTTCTTGTGAAATAAATTACTCTTCTTTGGAAATGTTTAGTCTTACTTAGTTGCAAGCTCAAGGTGTTTCAAGGCACTTAATTTTTCAAATTAGCAGCTCGTTCACATTTTTTTCAACAAAGCATTGCATCTCATCCACTCCATGATGAATGACCGAAGTGGTCCACTAAAAATTTCTTTCATGTTAAAACTGATGTTAACTCTCTACGAAGCATTCGTGTAGTAACTTGTGTGTGACATGTGTCTTCATTTTTTGTTTGAGTCAGTTAATGTCCTTACATTGTTATCATCCCCCGTCCAAGTCTAATCCCACCCCTACTTAAGCCCAGTTTCGCATTCCCCAATTTAGTCCGTCTTCTTTTTCTTGTTTTAGTCGTTTATTTTTATTAGGGTCGTGTTTTGGAGTCGCATGATTACGAGAATTATTAGTATAGCGTCTCGGTTACTAATCCGAACCAATTTCAATCAACCTGTTCAACTAAGTCGGAATATCGTTGTTTAAATTGAGAATGCGCGCGAATGATCGATCTTTTCGCACTTTCTTTAGTTGAATCTTCGTATTTGGGCCTAGTCGAACTTAATTGGGTTTATCCGAGTCGTTTCCTTGCAAATGGGCTTATTCGAGTTGTTTTCTCGCAATTTGGCTCATCATTCCGACTTCTTTTCTATTTTTATTATTTCGTCCTTATTTTGAGCATATACATATATTCCAAAAAATATCAAAAAAAATCTATTTAATTTTATTTACATTTTAAAAAGTGTCTAATTGTCCAAAATGTCCAAAAATACAAAAAATGATAATATTAAAATACAAAGAATATAAAAAACGAAAATTAAATAAAGGAGCAAAGATCGGTAATCTCGGGATCTATTCTTGCTCTCCAAGATCGCTTCTACAAGATCGCTTTCAAGAAGCCCACATTATCAGATCTGCAAAAGCCCAGTCAAACAGCAATTAATGCTAAAACCTAATTTCTACCTATAAATAAACGGTTAGCCTAGGGTCTAAAAGACAGAGAACAAGGCAGAAAGAGACTGCGAAAATCACTAAAAAATAGGATTAGAGTTTCACATTGAAACCCTAATCCACTAAACACAGTTCTGCAACTTTTTTTGAGATCTAAAGAATGAAGCGATAGTGACTGAGCGGCTATCTGAGACTTGATTGCGATGGGTTCTGATTATTCAAACACACACACAATAAGACCAATCTGAAGCTGGAATAAAGGTAGGTTTTGTCAAATACGTTCTTAGCTCTGAAATCGGTATATTAATTTGCAAACCTTATTAGATCTATTCTGTTCAAAAAAAAAAAAAAAAACCTGTATGCTTAATCATAGTCGTTTAGTCCAAAGTTGATTTTTTTTTCCTGAGTATGTATGTAATGATAAATTCTGCAAATAGATAAAAGGGATCAAACTAATTATAAGCAAATCAGATTAGGGTTGTATTCAATATATGTTTTTATCCCTGTTTTTGTTTCAAAAAATATACGTATCAGAGAACAAAATCACAGAACAAAGCAGAGAGAAATAACAACAGGAGAGAATAAAATGGAGGAGGAGGAGACTGAATAGATCCCGAAATTAATATAAATTCTCTCTAACCACCACGTACGGTGGTCGTAACCGCCACAACCACCGAGAACCACCATCTTCCAAAACCCACGAAACCGGCGAGCCTATCCCCCAAACCGAAGCTAGCGTCGCGAGCCACCCCTCCAGCCGTCGTCACTCTCGGTGTCTTCATCCATCATCACCCACCATCGGGACCGCACCTTTTCCCCCTCACACTGTTGCGCTCTCTCACTCCCCAGGAAACCGACGAGCTCGCCGTGAAACAGGGCGGATTCTCCGCCGGAAAACTCTCTCCCTCTCCCCTAGATTTGCGCCAGAAATCTCGCCCCTCTCTCTCAATGTGCTGCGCGGCGCAGCAGCTGAATGGAAGGAGAGTGATTGAATTTTTAGGTTTTTGCTGTTGGGCCTTTAGAACATAGGTTTATTTTTCATTTTTTTGATTCTAAGAATACTAAGTGCACACCTCCAATTCACGCACGCACCCCTCCCTCACTTAAGCCCAGTTTCGCATTCTGGGCTCCCATATGCGAACTGGGCCTTCCTTTTTGCACCTCCAATTAATTATACAACCCCTGCGATTAATAAAACCCCCAATTTACAATCTGCACCCCTTGTTTCTTTTTTAATTCTTTTCCAACTCGAACATAAATAATTTTTCTCTCGAGATTAAATAAACGACTAAGTCGGTTGTACAACCGGGTTAGTCATTATTTTAGGGCCAATGAGTTGTACAGTTCAGTAACCCTGCAAATTTAATAAATAGGAATAAATTATTTTTCCTAAAAATAGGGACTAAGTTAAGTCGGTTACAACCTGGCAAGATTGATCGTTTTAGAACTAATGGGTCAGCAGTTCAGGAGTTCTAGAATACCTATTCTAAAACTGACCCACCTCACACCAAACCAATTTCTTTCAAAAAAACTCAAAAATTACTTTCAAAAAGTAGGGGACTAAGTCGGTTGTACAATCGGGTTAGTCAGCGTCCTAGGAGTCAGTGAGCAGTACAATTCAAGGAATCCTAGGTGTAACACCCCGAAAAATAAAATAAATAATTTAATTAGTTTTATTAATTTGATTAGTGGAATAATTAATTTTAGTTGAAGTGTGAGATAAATAAATTAGAGGGAAATATCGTGTTTTGTGTAGGAGTGGGATCGAGTAGTAGAGGGGGTGTAGCTGTGAGTCCAATGCGTGAAAGACCCACAGCTTAAACCCCAAGGGTTATGCGAAACCCTCACTCCCATTTTCATTCAGTGAAGAAAAACGAAATTGAGAGAGAGAGTGAGAAGGGAAGGTGGTGCGGCGCTAAGAGGAAGGAAAGGGAGGGTTTTCGCGACTTGAAGGAAGAAATTCCATGGTGTTGGCTCGTTGTGTTGCTGTGGTTACTCGTTGGTGATTCCAATCGTCTTCTTCGGAGCTTACGTTTAAGAGGTAAGGGTGAGCGTTTCGGTTTAACATGATTGAGTATATTAGTAGGGTGTTGTGGGGTTTGTGGGAATTGGTATTGTTGCTGAATTTGATGATGTTTTGGAAATTTCATATTTTGAAAAGTATTGATGTTATTTTGATGCAATTGTTGTTGTTGGAAGAATTTGATGATTCGTTGGAATGCAAATGTGAGAGTGTTTTGATTAAATTTGATGTTTTATGTTGAGGAATTGTTGATTGTTCTGGATGAACTATTAGTGATGTTTTGATGATTTATTTGGTGATGAAAACGTGTTTTGGTGTTGATGAATCGAATTTTTCTCGCACATTTATTTGTTCTTTGCCCAATTGCGCCTCGCTTGCGCTCCAGTCGCGCTCCAGGCGCAAGTGCGCTGCTCTGTGGCATGTTGGGTCTGTCCAATCGCGCCCTAGTCGCGCTTCGGCACTCGCGCTCGGAGCGCGAGTCACCGCTGTTTCTCACCATTTTTCTTTTAAAGTCTTCATCACGTTTTTGAAAAATTGATATCTTGCGAACCGGGAACCCGATTGAGGTGTTCTAAGATGCGTTGGAAAGCTTATTCAGAGGCCTAACTGAATATTCTATTTTTAAGGCAACATAAACTGTTTTGTGTTGCCGTTTATACAAATTAAAATGTGATGTTCCTCTTTTTCCAATATGGGTGTCTAAGCTTAAAGATGAGGTGTTTTCCCGAATTGAAACGTGACGATTCTTAACAAAAAAATTTGTGATGCTATGTTTATATAGATGAGTCTCGGTAAAAGGTTATACTACTAGTGTGCTAATTGACTATGGCTAGACCGTGGTTTACCACTAAGGTCGTAATTTCTTTCATTTGGTGTATTTACAAGGGCATCACCGGAGAGTCTTGCAAAGGTGGCCAATGCACATTGCAAGTAGTATCGATTACGAGTAATCCCATAGTCAATCAGTTCACTATTTTATAACATACTAAGCTAAAAGACAACTGAAATATATACATATATAAATATGCTCAATGATGATGAGAAAAACAAATATGACTGTGATGATGTTGCTATATGATTTTGACGAATATGACGAGTTCACTCTATGAGTGATTATGATGATGTGATGTAACATGAATTATGATGACTTGCGACGAATATACTCTATGAGTATGATTATGATGATGCTGTAATGTGATTGTGATGTATTAATTTCAAAAGTGATATGTGTGATGATGATGTAACATGAATTATGATGACTTGCGACGAATATACTCTATGAGTATGATTATGATGATGATGTGATTGTGATGTATTGCGACGAATACACTCTATAAGTGTTTTATGACGAATTGCACATGTGTCCATAGAGTCTCATAGCATGTGCATAATGTGATGAATAGGCCCGACCTCTTTGCGGCGAATAGGCTTAGGCCTCTTATTGATGACGGTGTGCCCCTAGTGGGTTATTGCGACGAGTATGGTACCATCATGCATATGCCCAGGTGTGGGTTGCATTTACATGCATATTCATGACTGTGACTTGTTGTCAAATTGTGGTTTGAGTTGGTGTTTGGCGAAGATGATATGGTGTTGATAATGATGTTGTATGATTGTTTGTTTCATTACTTTACTATGTGCTTGATTATGTTTTGTTGAAATTCTCACCCCTTCTGCTTGGAATGTTGCTCTTTTGTGGCAACGCTGCAGGTAACCCCGAGTGAAGGTCCTGCTGCCTTCTTTGATAGTCGTTGGGATGTCTGTCGAGTCGCTCTCTGATACTGTAGCACCTAGGGGGCGTAGTTTAAGTTTGTTAGTTTATTAATTAACTTATTAATGATTTTATGGTTGATGTGCGACGTGTCTGAGTGGTTTTGGCGAGTGATGATTCTTATTCCGCTGTGACGAAAAATTCCTTTTGTTTTGGAGTTTAATTTTTATGACGGTGGTTTTGCTGCACAAACTCTAATGAGTGCAAATGATGAGTTTTTTTTGTTATGACGAGGTAGCATTTCTTTTCTACCAATTGAATTAATATTTTGAAAAGGAAATTACTCTGATAATGACGTGTAAATCGAGGGGTAGAAAAGGGGTGTTACAATAGTGGTATCGAGAAGCGATTCGGTCCGTCCACCAAGTTGTCCGGTCGTAGAGTCTTTTAATCCTTACTGTTGTTTATGCTGTAGTGCAGGTCGGTCCTAACCGGACTGTTGTATTGTCTATTGTGTTTTCCGATGTGTGAACTCTGAGTAGAGTTGCTTGTATTACTTATTTTAATTCTTGATAGTCGGAGAGTTGACCAAATTAGTTGGTTAAGTAGTCTACGGAATGCAGATAGAAGGAAGTTAGAATCGTGTATTACTTAAGCCATGTGTTTTATGCATTATGTTTTCCTTGTTTTGCGCTTTTATTGCTGGTATAATGTTAGAATCTAACCTAGACCCCGAATGACTCATTTCTCTTAGAGATGTTTTTCATAGAGCCTGGTCTCTTACTTAGACCATGTGTCGTGATTCGTTATGTTTTCTTGGTGTGAAGTTGTATCGTAGTCATTTGTTTGTTGCTTTCGTGTTTTTGAAACTCTGAATTTATATAAGCTGAACTTCTATGATTTGAATTTTAGTTGTCATCTATACATTATGTGGTTTTATGACTAAAGAATAGAATTTGTATTGAGACTGTCTGTGGGATTCTATTAAAATAGGTTTAATTGGTTTATGCTCACAAAAGCGTTTAATTTATTTTAATTAAGTATAAAGTGTTTGTGTAAGGGTGGGTCTAACATTAATAATGGATTTTGATGGGTGTATGGGTAGTTACGGTTTGAGGAAATCGATTGTGTTGAGATTGTTATATGAGATGGAAGATTGAAATTGTGAGTTGGGTAATTTGATGGGGGTTAGGATCAATTTTCATATATATAAATCATTGAGGGCATGTGATTGAGTACCTTGAAATTGAATTGAGATATGATGTATGATATGTTCTAGTTTTAATTGAATGTTGAGTTGTACGTGGTGATTGAATTGTGTGTTTAGATGGTAAATGGAATTGAGAATAAATTGAGAAAATGCTATGTGTGGTGACTTAAATTGTATGTTATTCTTTGTTTTGAAAAGAATACAAATCTTCTTTGTTTGTCAATTTAAAGTGCTGTTGTTTGCCAACTAAAAGAGTTGTGGTCTTGATGTTTTTCAAAACAAAATGCTGCTGTCTGCCACATAAAAATGTTGCTGTTTGTTTAAAAATGAGTTGATGTGTTGCGGTTTATTTTTATAAAATGAGTTGTTGTTTTTATGAAATAATTGTATTGCTGTTTTATGAAAAAGAGGCGCTGTTTTATGTTGTGAACGTTCTGTTTTCACTGCTGTTGTGCGCTAAAAGGAAGTATTATTTTCACTCCGTGTTTTGCTGTTGTTGCGCACTAAAAGACCACTATTTACACTTTATTAATGTTGCTGTTTTCACACTGTTTTGCTGTTGTTTTTGAGGTGGTTTTGCGCCGAGGGGCTGCTGTTTTTTTTTTACTTCGTCTTGTTGCCGTTTTCGAATTAAATTTTCTGCTGTTTTATAAATAAAAAGGGTGTGAATATTGCTGTTACTATAAAAAAAAGGTTACGGTTTTGTCATCGTTCTTACAAATTAAATGTATTGTATACTCGATTTTAAGCACACTGTTTACCCAAAATCTTACGAGGATGTTTACTAAAAATGGACGTACGTTTTCCCAAAAATTAAAGTGTTGGTTTTATGTTGCTTGAGCTGCTATTGTCGTGCTGTAGATGTGCAGTTTATTTATTGGTGACGCGTTGTGCCCTTGAATTGAGTATGTCGTTATATTAAAATTTATAGGCACTGTTTTTATATTTTTCAAGCTGTCGTTATGTTGAGAATAAGAGTAAGTGGATGTGGCTGTCCTTTGTCTTAGAAACGATGTTTTAGTATTTGATGAGTTGTGGACGAGTGAGTGATACGAGGTAGCTGTGATGCTACAACATGTGATAAATTTTATGAAGCGATTATAATGAGATACGAGGTTGTAGTATTTAGTAATTAAATTCCTTGAGCTTGTATAATTGAGAATTACGAGGTAGCTGTGATGCTACCACACGTGATATTTTGTGTAATAATTTATAATGAGATACGGTGGTATAATATTCATTAAATATTGCACTTAAAAGTGTATATGAATGACGGTTGTTCCATTCTAATGAGAGTCTAAAACTGTTCTTGGGTTTTGGTGTTCTTATTGGAGTTTTGGCAGCGTTTTGTGCATGGACTAAAAGTACATAGTTTGGTGAGGTAAGAGATGAGAATACATACCTTAAGTTGAGGCTTAGGAGCTGTAGTAAACCATGCCTTGTTGGGAACATTCAGAAATGTTGCTTCTATAAGGCCTACTATAGAATGATTAGTAATTGTGAAAAGTAGATTAACTATTTGTGTGAGATACGACTTGGCTTTCAAGCTTATAAAGTGAGCTTTGGAATATGGGAGTTTCATTGAATAAACTCATAGTGATTGTCACTGAGACTATATTACCCTAATAGCAGATTGATTGTGTTGGGTAGTCGAGTCAAACTTTGGTGACTTCGAGATAACATCTTTAGTACAAAGTTAGAGTGTAGAGATGTGTGCATTGCTCTAGGGAACTCTAATTGAGTTCGGAGAATTCGAGACAGAATATAGAATAACGGATAACAACCCTTAGAACAACAAGGACTTCTAGTAGAGGAATACTTTTTGTTGTTGGCTAGGAATCGTTGGAATTTTGAGGAAGAAATTCTTTTAAGGGGGGGAGAATTGTAACACCCCGAAAAATAAAATAAATAATTTAATTAGTTTAATTAATTTTATTAGTGGAATAATTAATTTTAGTTGAAGTGTGAGATAATTAAATTAGAGGGAAATATCGTGTTTTGTGTAGGAGTGGGATCGAGTAGTAGAGGGGGTGTAGCTGTGAGCCCAATGCGTGAAAGGCCCACAGCTTAAACCCCAAGGGTTATGCGAAACCCTCACTCCCATTTTCATTCAGAGAAGAAAAACGAAATTGAGAGAGAGAGTGAGAAGGGAAGGTGGTGCGGCGCTAAGAGGAAGGAAAGGGAGGGTTTTCGCGACTTGAAGGAAGAAATTCCATGGTGTTGGCTCGTTGTGTTGCTGTGGTTACTCGTTTGTGATTCCAATCGTCTTCTTCGGAGCTTACGTTTAAGAGGTAAGGATGAGTGTTTCGGTTTAACATGATTGAGTATATTAGTAGGGTGTTGTGGGGTTTGTGGGAATTGGTATTGTTGCTGAATTTGATGATGTTTTGGAAATTTCATATTTTGAAAAGTATTGATGTTGTTTTGATGCAATTGTTGTTGTTGGAAGAATTTGATGATTCGTTGGAATGCAAATGTGAGAGTGTTTTGATTAAATTTGATGTTTTATGTTGAGGAATTGTTGATTGTTCTGGATGAACTATTAGTGATGTTTTGATGATTGATTTGGTGATGAAAACGTGTTTTTGGTGTTGATGAATCTGAATTTTTCTGCACATTTCGCTGTTGCTGCCCAATTGCGCCTCGCTTGCGCTCCAGTCGCGCTCCAGGCGCAAGCGCGCTGCTCTGTGGCATGTTGGGTCTGTCCAATCGCGCCCCAGTCGCGCCCGACTCGCGCTCCGGAGCGCGAGTCATCGTTTTTTCTCACCGTTTTCTTTAAAGTCTTCATCACGTTTTTGAAAAATTGATATCTTGCGTACCGGGAACCCGATTGAGGTGTTCTAAGATGCGTTGGAAAGCTTATTCAGAGGCCTAACTGAATAATCTATTTTTAAGGCAAAATAAACTGTTTTGTGTTGCCGTTTATACAAATTAAAATGTGATGTTCCTCTTTTTCCAATATGGGTGTCTAAGCTTAAAGATGAGGTGTTTTCCCGAATTGAAACGTGACGATTCTTAACAAAAAAATTTGTGATGCTATGTTTATATAGATGAGTCTCGGTGAAAGGTTATACTACTAGTGTGCTAATTGACTATGGCTAGACTGTGGTTTACCACTAAGGTCAGAATTTCTTTCACTGGTGTATTTACAAGGGCATCATTGAGAGTCTTGCAAAGGTGGCTGTAATACCCTAATTTTGTCCGTCCCTTAACTTAAGCCAATTTCAATCATCGAACTCAACTAAATCGAAATACCGTTGTTTAAATTAAGCAGGCACGCGAAAGATCGATCTTTTCGTGCGTTCTTCAATTTAATCTTCGTATTTGGGTTTAGTCGTGTATAAGTAGTGTTTTTAGTTAATGAGCTCATTTCTTCTATTTGAATCTCGTTTTAGCGTATTCGCTCTAGTCCGCCCTGCTTCGTCTATGTGTTTGGCCCGACTCTTTTCTCATTATTAATCTTATTTTGTGCGCTTATTTTATTTTGAGCATATATATAGTCAGAAAATGTCAAAAAATTCTATTTAGTTATATTTACAATTTAAAAGTGTTTAATAGTCCAAAAATGTCAAAAAATACTATTTAATTTTTATTACAACTTAGGAGAGTCCAAATGTCCAAATGTCCAAAAAAATACAAAAAATAATAACAAAAAATATACAAAAATAAATAAATCCGAAAATACAAAAAATATAATAAAAGCAAAGAAAGAAGCAAAGAAACTGGGGTTCAGTTTGCTGCTCTCCAAGTCATTGGCTTGGATCCGCACTGAAAAGATTCAAGGCCCAGTCAAAGAGCAATTAATGCAAAAAACCTAGAATTTTAGTATAAAAGAGCAGTCAACAGCAGCAGAAAAGGACACGAATATCAAGGTAAAAAAAAATCACTAAAAAACAGATTAGGGTTTTACACTAAAACCCTAATCACACAAACTCTTTTTTTGAGATCCGAGCGATGGAAAAAGAAGAACTCAAACACAAAGCAGAAGAGCAAAGAGTAGATCACTAATAACATCGTATAGAGCTCGCTTTTCTTTCTCTCGAGTAATCGAAAAACAAAGTTGGTACTATTCCTTTTTTTTCAGATGCGAAAATATATGTTATAGGTAGTTATGGGATGAAAGTGAATTGTTTTTGAAAATGATCAAATTCATGCAATAATCATCAAACCAGATCGTTTTTTTTGGTTGTAAAACAGAATCAGAACATATCAAATAACCCATATGACCGAGAACTAGAAATACACTGAAAATTAAAGATGAGAATCAGTTTGAGAGGAGAGGAGAAGGAACCGAAATAAATAAAAAAACCAGAAACGAAAAACGTGAAGAACCGAACCTGGGAGAAGTTCGCCGGAGAGTTTCTCGTCGCCGGCGTCATCCTGGCATGGCGCCTCGCCGCCGCAAGCTCCGACTGATTTCCCCTCCCCTTCGCGCTTCATCCTCCTTCTTCGCGTCGCGATCCCTCTCCCTCTCCGTTTGCGTTCTCTCTTCCACCATCATCGAACCCCTCTCTCATCTCGCTAACTCTCCCTCTCTCCCTTTCCCCAGAAACCGGCGAACTCCCAGCCCTCTCTCACGCCGTGGAAACCGGCGCCATTTTCGCCGGAGATTTCTTTCTCCCTCTAAGCCGCTGCGCCGCAAATAAAAATTCATTAAGTCTTTTCAAAAGAGGCAAATAAAAGTATTTTTCAAATCAACACACAGAACCACACATTAATTAAAGGTTCCCTTTCAGTAGAAAGGAGGTGTGGGGTGCTAATACCTTCCCCGTGCCTAACCGACCCCCGAACCCAAATCTTTAAGTTTTCCAAAAGACCATCTGCCTTCTCAAAAAGGTTTTTCTTCAATATTTTCCTTATAAAAAATATTGGTGGCGACTTCATTGTTTTAAAACGTTGTAAACGAAGAAAAACCCCTCGGGGACTTTTTCGGGCGCAACAGTGGCCAATGCCTGTTGCAAGTAGTATCAGTTACCTGAGTAATCCCATAGTCAATCAGTTCACTATTTTATAACATACTAAGCTAAAAGACAACTGAAATATATACATATATAAATATGCTCAATGATGATGAGAAAAAAAAATATGACTGTGATGATGTTGCTATATGATTTTGACGAATATGACGAGTTCACTCTATGAGTGATTATGATGATGTGATGTAACATGAATTATGATGACTTGCGACGAATATACTCTATGAGTATGATTATGATGATGCTGTAATGTGATTGTGATGTATTAATTTCAAAAGTGATATGTGTGATGATGATGTAACATGAATTATGATGACTTTGCGGCGAATATACTCTATGAGTATGATTATGGCGATCTTTGTGATGTGATTGTGATGTATTGCGGCGAATACACTCTATAAGTGTTTTATGACGAATTGCACATGTGTCCATAGAGTCTCATAGCATGTGCATAATGTGACGAATAGGCTTGGCCTCTTTGCGGCGAATAGGCTTAGGCCTCTTATTGATGACGGTGTGCCCCTAGTGGGTTATTGCGACGAGTATGGTACCATCATGCATATGCCCAGGTGTGGGTTGCATTTACATGCATATTCATGACTGTGACTTGTTGTCAAATTGTGGTTTGAGTTGGTGTTTGGCGAAGATGATATGGTGTTGATAATGATGTTGTATGATTGTTTGTTTCATTACTTTACTATGTGCTTGATTATGTTTTGTTGAAATTCTCACCCCTACGCTTGGAATGTTGCTCTTTTGGCAACGCAGCTGCGAGTAACCCCCAGTGAAGGTCCTGCCGCCTTCTTTGATAGTCGTTGGGATGTCCGTCGAGTCGAAATTCTCATCGATCTTTGTAGCTTTAGGGGCGTAGTTTAAGTTTGTTAGTTTATTAATTAACTTATTAATGATTTTATGGTTGATGTGCGGCGTGTACGAGTGGTTTTGGCGAGTGATGATTGTTATTCATTGTGATTGAAAAATTCCTTTTGTTTTGGAGTTTAATTTTTATGACGGTGGTTTTGCTGCACAAACTCTAATGAGTTCAAATGATGAGTTTTTTTTTGTTATGACGAGGTAGCATTTCTTTTCTACCAATTGAATTAATATTTTGAAAAGGAAATTACTCTGATAATGACGTGTAAATCGAGGGGTAGAAAAGGGGTGTTACACTAGGACCCCTACACTAAAAAACACCAACCCACAAACCTTTTTCAGGAAGAACTACGTAGCTTTGATTCCTCCATTGAATCCGGAGGTACGTAGAAGCAAGACTCAACTCTTGTCAAGCACTAAAAACAAAAAATCTAAATAAGTCTGTTCCTCTATAAATAATAAGGGTAAATATTAATAAAGCATAAATAATTAGACAAAGGATGTCGTGGGGTGCTAATACCTTCCCCACACATAACGACTCCCGAACCCTAAACCTGCTTTGTCCTAAACCTAAAGGGATTTTCCGAATTTGCCCTTAAACTAAAATTTGGTGGCGGCTTCCTTTCGAACGTCGAAGAATCCTTTCCCGGATTTTTCGGTCGCTACACTGAACAGAGAGGCCGTAAGGAGAAGGGAAAAGAGCTAGAGGTTGCTCAAGAGAAAGTGACGGAAAAAGAAGCAAATGAATTCTTGAAGATCGTCCGACAAAGTGATTATCGAGTGGTTGATCAGTTGAAGCAGACACCATCCAAGATATCCATGCTATCATTGTTGCTCAGCTCGAAAGCACACAGAACAGCTTTGATGAAAGTGCTCAGCGAGGCTCATGTTGCAGAGGATATCTCAGTGAATCAGTTTGATGGGATTGTGGGGAATGTAGTGGCTGCAAATAACCTAACATTTGCTGATGATGAGTTGCCTTCAAGCGGAAAAGAACACAATCAAGCTCTGCACATCTCGGTAAAGTGTGGAGACTATGTCTTTGGCAGTACTAATTGACAATGGGTCTTCATTGAATGTGATGCCGAAGTCAACTATGGATAAGTTAGACGTTGATTGCTCCTACATGAAGCCGAGTTCGACACTGGTACGAGCCTTTGATGGGTCTAAAAAGGAAGTTCTGGGGGAGATGGAATTTCCTATCCAGATCGGTCCTGAGGTCTTCTATATCAACTTCCAAATCATGGACATCACCTTTTCATACTGTTGTCTGCTAGGAAGACCATGGATCCACATGGCTGGGGCAATCCCTTCTTCTTTACACCAACGGGTCAAATTCGTGGTTGACGACAAGGTTGTGGTATTATTTGGTGAGGAATAGACTCTGGTTAATAAGCCATCAGAGTTCGAATATGTGGAAGTCGCCGAAGAGTCTTTGGAAACAGCCTTTCAGTCTTTGGAGATCGCCAATGCAGTATTTGAGAGGACTAAGGAGGAGGAGATGGTTGCTAAAATCATGTTAGTCCAAGGATATAAGGTTGGTTCTGGCTTGGGAAAGTCTGGTCAGGGAATTCTGGCTCCCATCAAACTGAAGGAAAACAAAGACCGTTGCGGGCTGGGATACACTCCAAGTGAGGAAGAAAGAAGAAAAATGGCAGACGAACGAAAACGCAGATGGTTGGCCAAGTCCAAAGGCCAAGATCCATGGACCCAGAGGATCCCAATTGCGACATCAGTCAAAGTTTTGTGAGTGCTGGTTTGTTGGATCCCAATCAAGTTTTTGTCATCAAGGATGGTTCTGAATCTGAAGAGGGTGGTGCAAGTCTGGTTCGTCGCTGCGGTGCCGGTGAATAACTAAAGAACTGGAAGGCTGCTGATCTTCCTGTGACATTTAATTTAAAGTAATTATTTGTAATGCAACCCTGTGGCTCTGCCCAAGGCCATAGGACCAGTTGCTAGGGGCACACATGTTTTTATTTTCTAAATCATCATCATCAATGAAAACGTTTGTTTTGAATTTCTCAATCAATAAAAATCATTCTCTCTTCATTGCGCGAGTCTTTCTCTGCTTTATTATTGTTTGCTTGCTTGTTTCGCCTTTCATTATGCTTTTTCACTTCAGCAAAATGTAGATCCACAGCAAATAGTCTCTGAAAACAGCAGTGTCAACAGTCCACCTTTTGACTTTGATCATCCCATCAATCAGGCTGAGGGAGATATTGAGGAAGACTGGGAGGCCCCTCCAGAACTCATGAGGTTAATGAAACAAGAAGAAAGGGTAATTCAGCCACACGAAGAATCTACTGAAGTGATCAACTTGGGTACAGCTGAGAACAAGAAAGAGGTCAAAGTGGGTACCGCCATGAATGACGAAGATCGCATGAAGTTGGTTCAGCTGTTGCACGATTATGTGGATGTGTTTGCATGGTCCTACCAAGATATGCCTAGGTTGGACACCGACATTGTGGTACACAAGCTGCCAGTCAAACCTGAATGCCCGCCTGTAAAATAGAAGTTGAGAAGAATGAAGCCTGAGATGTCCCTCAAAATCAGAGACGAAGTGAAGAAGCAATTTGATGCAGGGTTCCTAGCAGTGGCCAAGTACCCGCAGTGGGTTGCCAATATTGTCCCAGTTCCCAAGAAGGATGGGAAGGTTAGAATGTGCGTCGACTATCGAGATCTGAATCGTGCTAGTCCTAAAGACGATTTTCCTTTGCCTCACATTGATGTCTTAGTGGATAGTACGGCTCAACACTCGTTATTCTCCTTCATGGATGGATATTCGGGATATAATCAGATCAAGATGGACCCTGAGGACATGGAAAAGACAACTTTCATAACACTTTGGGGGAACATTCTGTTATAAGGTCATGCCATTCGGGTTGAAGAATGCTGGCGCAACCTACCAAAGGGCCATGGTCACGCTGTTTCATGACATGATGCATAAGGAGATTGAGGTTTATGTCGACGACATGATCGCAAAGTCTAAAACCGACGAGGAGCACATTGTCAATCTGCAGAAACTCTTTGAACGGTTGAGGAAATATAAACTCAAGTTAAACCCGGCCAAGTGCACATTTGGGGTGAGATCAGGGAATCGAGGTTGACTGCTACTTGCGAGCCAATCTTCAAGTTGCTATGCAAAAATCAAGAGTTGAAGTGGAATGACCAGTGTCAAGCTGCCTTTGAGAAAATCAAGGTGTACTTGCAGAATCCACCAGTCTTAATGCCATTTGTGTCAGGCAGGCCTCTCATCCTATACCTTACAGTGCTAGATAATTCAATGGGCTGTGTGTTGGGGCAGCACGATGAATCCGGGAAAAAGGAGCATGTCATATACTATCTAAGCAAAAAGTTCACCGACTGTGAGACAAGATATTCTATGCTGGAAAAGACTTGTTGTGCCCTAATTTGGGCTGCTCATCATTTAAGGCAGTACATGCTGAGTCACACAACTTGGTTGGTGTCAAAAATGGATCCAATCAAGTACATATTTGAGAAGCTAGCTCTTACAAGACGAATTGCCCGTTGGCAGATGCAATTATCAGAATACGATATCCTGTACGTCACACAAAAAGTAGTTAAAGGTAGTGCACTTGCTGAGTATTTGGCATGTCAGCCGATTCCAGACTACCAACCGAAGCGGCATGATTTTCATGATGAAGATATCATGGCACTATTCGACGAGGGGAAGTCCCAAGAAAGTGAAAGGTGGAGAATGATATTCGATGGTGCGTCAAATGTATGGGGGCATGGGGCAGGCGCTGTGTTGATATCTCCTGACAACCGCTTCATTCATGTCACTGCAAGACTGAGCTTCTATGTCACATACAACATAGCAGAGTATGAAGCGTGAATCTTGGGTATTCAAGCAGCCCTAGAATGGAAATTTAAAAGGCTAGATGTGTATGTGGATTCAGCCCTGGTTATTCATCAAGTAATAGGCGATTGGGAGACCAGAGATCCCAAACTGAATCCTTATTGTGATTATATGCAAGAGTTGATGAAGTCTTTTGACGAGATCACCTTCAAGCATATCCTCGAGGTGAAAACCGGTTGGCCGAGCGATTGGCAACATCGTCTTCTATGTTCAATGCTAAGCGTGACAAGAGCTTGACCAATATCGAATTCAAAGACCGAGTCTGCCTGCGCATCACTACTGCACAACAATAGATGAGGAGCCCGACGAGAAGCCTTGGTATCATGACATCAAGCAATACATCACTAATCAGGAATACCCACCTGGGGCATCAGAGAATGACGAGAACTCTCAGAAGATTGTCAAGGAATTTCTTCTTGAGTGGTGAAGTTCTCTATAAAAGAAACTATGATATGGTTCTCCTGAGGTGTGTTGCCAAAGAAGAAGCTGAAAGAATCATGAGAGATGTGCACGAAGGCTCGTTTGGAACCCATTCCAGTGGGCACACCATGGCTAGAAAGATCTTGGGGCGGGTTACTCTGGTTGCGAGATGGAATCGACGGCGCCACTGACTTTGTAAGGAAGTGCCACAAATGCCAGATCTATGCCGATCATATCCATGTGCCGCCTGCCAAACTAAATGTTCTGACTGCATCTTGGTTGTTGACTGCATCTTGGCTGTTTTCAATGTGGGGGATGGATGTTATTGGTCCTATTAAGCCTAAAGCATCGAATGGGCATCGCTTCATTCTGGTCGCAATTGACTACTTCACCAAGTGGGTCGAAGCTGCCTCGTACTCCAGTATAACTAGTGTTGTGGTTGCCAAGTTTGTAAAGAAATATCTGATTTGGCGCTATGGTCTTCCAAACAAGATCATCATTGATAACGGCAGCAACCTAAACAGCAAAATGATGAAGGACCTGTGCAAAGAATTCAAAATTCAGCATCATAATTCCTCTCCCTACCGCCCGAAGATGAATGGGGCAGTTGAAGCAGCCAACAAGAACATCAAGAAGATTGTGCAAAAGATGGTGGTAACCTACAAGGATTGGCATGAAATGCTTCCCTTTGCTTTGCATGGCTACCGTACTTCAGTGCGTACCTCAACTGGGTCAACTCCTTTCTCTCTGGTATACGGGTCAGAAGCAATCCTCCCAATCGAGGTTGAGATACCATCCCTGTGAGTACTGATGGAAACTAAACTGGAAGAAGCAGAGTGGGTGCAGGCCCGTCTGGATCAGCTAAACCTCATTGAAGAAAAAAGGATTGCAGCTTTGTGTCATGGGCAGCTATACCAACAGAGAATGAGAACGACTTTTGACAAGAAAGTCCGGCCCCGTGAATTCAAGCAAGGTGATCTGGTTCTTAAGAAGATCTTGCCCATCCGCATCGATCCCGAGGAAGTGGACGCCACTTATGACGGCCCATATGTAGTCGAAAGCCTTTTTTACGGAGGGCGATACTCACAAACATGGACGGAGAAAATTTAAGAAACCAGTCAATTCCGATCAAGTGAAGAAGTATTATGCCCGAAAGCAGAGCGAAAAAAAGAGAAAGACGAGCCAAGTAAGAATTAGCTCGCTAGGTTGAAAACCCGAAAGGGCGGCCTAGGCAAAATCAGAGCGACCCGGTGGATTGAAAACCCGCAAAGGCGATCCAGGCAAAAATTAGGGTCACGAAACTTGAGCATGAAAGTAAAGAAAGGCGTACAACTCCCCTGAAGATTTGGATGAGGGAGTGATCAAGGTCAAGGACACAAATGTCGGCACTGCTCCACAGAGACAGAGAGTCAGAAATTAGCTTCTCTCTTGCTTTTTGTGTCTTTTTATAGTTTAAAACTTTCAAATGTATTGAACAGTCATCGTAACATTTTGTACGATCGGCTTCTACATCAATAAAGCTCAACTTTCTCATGTTTGTTTGTTGTTATTTCTGCTTTTTCTGCTCAAAATAGACGTTTTATGATGATGGTGATCCTGAACTGTAAAACATGTGCATACATCATAGAGCATTACAAATCATTGCGAAATCTTTAAAAGTCACGGAAATGTTCCGGTGTATCAAACAAATACGAAGCGCCAGCAAGAAGCGGGCTGCGGCCCGGCCAACTCAATCGGCCCCCACACGCGCTTGGAGCGCAATTCTCGCCGTAGAAAATCTCGCAAAGCGGTCGTACCTCGCAGATATATATCGCCATTCGCATATGGCATCGTGCACGTTCTCTAACCTTGTGCTATCCGCCCGGCGACCTCTCACTAGATCGTCGGAGTGTCTTTGCAGTACCACCCGAGGTGCTCAACGCAGCGTGAAGCGGGACCGGTCCTTTCACTCATTCAACGACCGCCCACTTGGCGAAACAACAACTACTTCAACACTTCATTGGTCAAGGTACGATCAATTGGCGACCACGATGGGAGGCGTGCGCTATCCTACCTCATTCATGGCTCCACGCGGCCGCCCGAGACGGGCCGCTTCCGACTCAATCCTCCGGCGCGAATCGCAGCAGCCGAACCCGGGCGTGGCGTCGCCACGTCCCACGAGTCTCAAGAGACTTCCACGACAAGAGCCTTGGTGCACACAGCGGTCGCGGACTGTCCTCCAACAGATTCAACCGCCCGTTCTCGGAGACTTGCGCGCCGAGTGATTGAAGCGGGCATTCGAGAACCTCTACCGGATCATGTTACTCAAGCCGTTTTGCAGATCCCCGCAAAACAAAAATCAGTGATCATGACAGACGCGCTCATCTCTCGCACGAAAAGAGGTCAGTCGGCCGCCGGCGTGCGAAGGCGGAGAACATACGCGCGCTCGCCGCCGGCCGCGAAGACACCACTCCCCTCCTCGAAGGAGCATTTCGCCGTGAGAAAGCACTACTCACCGTTCTCGGCAAAGCGAAGCGAGGCGCCTGGTCGCCCCGGCAGAAGCGTTCGTAGACGCCGTTCAATGTCCTATGATTATGAAGATTCTAGCTATCGTCGACACGGCCGCTCACCCACGCAGGTACTCCTCCAATGAGTCGTCCGGTCACGTCGATCGAAGCAGATCTTGGGATTCTCGAGAAGAAAGTGGAAGATTACAGAGATGGAAGAATCGGGGCGTTTCGCGATCGGCCAAGGAGAGGCCAAGCGGCGACCCGAAGGCCTCCTCAACTTCCACCAACCGCCCATCCGAGGATTTTATGGAATGCGGGCAACGAGGCATGCCTCGCGACCGCAACCCTTTGGGTCGAGCGGCATTGAGCGAGCACGGCCGCGTTCTCCGGGAGATCAGCGTTACAAAATTCCGAGAGATCTACGCAAGCCGCCCAATCTCAACAAGTTTGTGGTAGGGGATCCGGACAAACATCTCCGTTACTTCAATAATTACTGTTGTTATAGGGAATTGGGACCGACCATGAAATGCAGGCTTTTTCCACAGTCGTTGGACGGCCGAGTATTGGAATGGTGGGAGTCTCTGCGACCCAATTCCATCTCCTCATGGGACGACCTGGTCAGAATATTCTTGTCCCACTACACTGCCAACCGCTGCCAATTTCGATATGAAGAATACTTGGACTTTGTTGTTCAAGGAGATAATGAGACGCTGAGGCAGTATATCGACGGGTTTAACACCGAGGCCGAGTCCGTTCGTGACTTGTCAGACAAGGACAAGCTAAAATATTTGAAGCGTGGTATTCGACCGGACCACCGATTCGTAGAAGAGTTCACTCTTAACCATTATCAGGATCTCGCCATTTCTTAACGAGGGCTAACGCCCACATGGCGTATGAAGAAACTCGCGGCAAGAAGAAAGGTCGTCGTGTACGACCTAAAGAAGAAAGCGATAAAAAGCGGCCAAAGGGCATGAAGGTCGCCGCGACAATCGGTCTGACTTTCGAGATAAGAAGTTCGATCATCGCACTCGGCTAAACACCTCTATTGCGCAGATCTATAGCGAGTGCCAAAATAATGAATTTGTGGGAGTAAAGCGGCCCGATCCACTCGTGCTCAAGAAGGGGGCACGGCCGACTAAGAGGTACTGCTGTTACCACAAGAGCAAGGGTCATGATACTAACGATTGTATGGCCCTCAAAGATGATATTGAAGAGCTCATTCAGAAAGGCAAGTTGGGAAAGTATGTGAGGTCGGAGGAAGGCGACCGACCTCAAGAAAAGCCGAAAGAAACTGATCCGGACAGAGGAAAGGGCGCTCTAGTTGTTTCAAGCGCCCAAGACAAAGACCGGTCTGAAGATCGGGAAGCTCCACGGTCCAGTCGCATAGCGTTGCAATGGTCATTCACGGTGGAAACCCGTTGGACCGTAGAGAATCAAATAAAGCCACAAAAAGAAAGTGGGACGAGCTCCTGATGGTCGGTTCGACATCAACAGTCCCACCGGTCTCGAATAGACCCCCCATCTCGTTTGGAGATAGCGACCTACACGATGGTAGGACGAACAATTATGTCCCATTGGTAATCGAGAGCGATTTATGGCCAATCTGAAGTTCAAAGAATTCTAGTCGACCCGGGGTAGTTCGCCGACATCATGTTTGAAGGCTTGATTGACAAGATCAAGGTTGATCGGAGCGAGATAATTCCCAGCCGAGCCTACTCCTAACGGGCTTCAATGGAGCGATCACCTACCCGTTGGGAACGATCGAACTCATGGTCACATTTGGTGGCGACCGAGACGAGACTTTGTACGGGGCGGTCCGTCACGGCGTTCTTCGTACTCCCCTCAAATCATGCTATCGATTGTATCATTGGTAGGCCGACCACGGGCAAGCTAGAGGCCGTGGCGTCAGCAAAGTACATCGAAGATGAAATTTCAAAGCAAAGACGACCGTGTAGTTACCACGGCGGCCGACCTAGAAGGCAAGAAGCGATGCCACGACCAGATCGGCAAATTTGTGATGAAGTAGACCTTGGCCCAAATGTCCAGAAACAACTTGGTGAAGGCCATCAAGTCAATGTCAGCGATTTGGATGCTCGGTATGATCCGCATAACGGTGACCCAGAGGATAACGATGATGACTTAGCCCGAGAGCTGAAAAACAGGTTGAAGAGGCCAGAACCTCATGGAGAATTGATAGGCGTGCGGTTGGGAGAGCGACCCAGCGAAAGCGATTAAGCTCGGTAGCGATCTACGAGAGCAAGTAAAGCAAGACCTTGTGCGGTGTTTGAAAGACTATCTTTGACTGTTCGCATGGCAGGCATCAGACATGACTGGCATTCCTATCGAAGTAGCCTGCCATCAACTTTCAGTCGATGAAGGGGCGAGGCCGGTCGCTCAAAGAAGACGAACTCAGAACGAGGAAAAATCTCAAGCCGCTGCAAAGGCCGTTGAGGACCTCATAAAGGCCAATTTCATAGAAGAGATCAAGTACACGACCTGGCTATCCAATGTCGTGTTGGTCAAAAAGAAGAATGGCAAATGGAGGATGTGTGTACTACTGCAGACACGAATAAGGCATGCCCGAAGGATGCCTTCCCCGTACCCAACATTGACAAGCTGGTCGATGGGGCCTCGGGCTACAAATTATTGTCTTTTTTGGACGCTTACTCAGGATACAATCAGATCACGATGTATCCACCCGATCGACACAAGACAGCCTTCATGACAGATCGGGGAAATTTTCAGTACAAAGTGATGCCTTTCGGCTAAAAACTATTGGAGCGACCTACCAGCGAATGATGAATAAAATTTTTAAAAGGCAGATCGGCCGAATATCTGAAGTGTATCTAGACGACATGATCATCAAAAGTGGGACCGATCCAGATCATATAAGCGACCTGAGGGAAATCTTTGAGGAAGCGAGGAAGAATTCACTCAGGCTAAATCCAGAGAAGTGTACATTTGGGGTGAGGGCCGGCAGATTTTTGGGCTTCCACCTAACTGAAAGAGGGATAGAAGCAAACCCTGAGAAATGCAGGGCGGTCGCCGATATGAGGCCGCCCACAACGAAAAAAGAGATACAACAGCTGAATGGCATGGTGGCCGCTCTATCCAGGTTCATTCCCAAAGCGGCCTGCAAGTCGCTGCCACTGTTTAAACTCCTCAAGAAGGATGTAGATTTTGAATGGACCGACCAATGCCAGCGTGCATTGGACGAGTTGAAGGAGGCTTTGGTTAGCCCACCGATTATTACCAAGCCGTTGCCGGGTGAGACGCTATATCTGTACTTGGCTATAACGGAAGAAGTTACGAGTCTTTGTGCTAGTCGGAGAGAATGATCTCAAAGCAGAATCCGGTCTACTTTATTAGTAAAAGTGTCGCAAGCGGCCCGAGCAGGAGGTACCGAAAAAAGAGAAGTTTGCTCTTGCACTCGATTCTTTGCTCGAAGGTTGAGACCCTACTTTGTGGCCCACCAGTCGTGGTAAGGGCCGATCACCAATCGAGCAAGTCCTCCATCGGCCGGATCCGGCGGGGCGAATGATAAAGTGGGCGATGAGAGCTCGATGAATTTGGCATTAAGTTTGAATCGGATCGGCCGCAAAAAGCGCAGTGTTGGCGACTTTATAGTGAAATGACTCCTATCCCGGAAGACCAAAGTGAAACGACACGGATTCTCCATGTCGATGGGTCGATCCAACAAAGAAAGGAAGTGGAGCAGCCTAATACTAGAAAATTACGAAGGCACTGTTTGTGGAGGTGTCTTTGACTTTCGCTTTCCATACATCGAACAATCGGCGAGTGCACGAGGCGTGCATAGCGACCTCTGACTCGCCAGGACTTCAATGTCGATCGGGTTGAACTTCGATCGGACTCCTTGCTTGTCGTCTCGCGCAGATCAAAGAATTATATGATGCTAAGGGCGGCGTCTTTGAAGAAATTACCGGCGAGTAAGAGAGCTCCTCAGCGATTCGACCGGCTGAAGTGACTCATGTGCCTCGGACCGAAAATGTTCGGCGGACATTCTATCGAAACTTGCAAGTACAAAGACCCGGGAATCACGAAGTTTGATTCAGAGACTCTAAATCGGCCGGCGTGTCGACCAAGCCAAGCCGATCGTTGGCCGTTACGTGTGTCAATCACGATTCGCATTGGATCGCCCCTATTCCGAGATACATTGTTGAAGGGAAGAACCGAAGCGATCCGAAGCAAGCTAAGCTAAGTTGGTCGGCTCGGAGCGACCAAGTATTCGGTAATAGAAGGAAAGTTGTACAGGAGAGGATTCTCCTCTCCATTGTTAAGATGCCTTACGTCGGTCGAAGCCGACCATGTGCCGAGGGATATCCATGAAGGTGTTTGTGGAAGTCACCAAGGCGCTCGTTCCATAGCTAAGAAGGCTCTCAGGGCCGGCTATTATTGGCCGACCATGGACGAGGATGCCAAGAAGCTCGCTCGTAAATGCAAGAAATGCCAAGTACATGCGATGTCCACATTGCACCTTCCACGAGTTACAAAGTCTTGTCTCACCTTGGCCGATTCGCTGGTGGGGCATGGATCTGCTAGGCCCGTTTCCACTCGCTCCGGGCGGTTCAAGTTCTTGATCGTGGCGGTAGATTATTTTACTAAGTGGATCGAGGCCGAGCCTCTTGCAACCATCACCCGGCGAAAGTAAGCAAATTCTTTGGCGGTGTGTGTTGGCCCGTTTTGGGATCCTCGGCGGTGATAAGCGACAACGGCACCCGGTTCGCGGACAAAAGGTTGAGAGAAATGTTGGCCGACTTAGGGGTAAAAGCGGCGTTTCACCTCGGTCGAGCACTCGGACAAATGGCTGTGAAGGCGGCCAACGAGTTATCCTACGAGGTTTGAAGCGAAGACTTCGATGAAGCGAAAGGAGGCTGGTCGAGGAGCTACGGTCCGTTCTTTGGGCCTACTGGGGCGACCCTCATTCAACGGCCGGGAGTCCCCTTTAGGCGGTATATGGGACCGATCTTTGTCATACCCATAGAAATGGGTGGCGAATTGGAGAACCTCAAATCCCCTACGGTGGTTGACAACGGCCCGAGCTATTCGAGAAGAATTGGACCTAATTGAAGAGTGCGCGCACCAAGCGTCACTAAGAGAGCAATTGATCAAGCAGAAGGTCGCAGCCCGGATACAATACTCGCGTGCAAAAGAGAGACTTCACGATCGGTCATTTCGTGCTAAGGCAGGCCGACGTAGGAAACAAGAATGCACGCCGGGAAAGCGGCACCAAATTGGGAAGGTCCATACGTGGTCATCAAAAAATCTGGAAAGGGGCTTACGAGTGGAAACCATGGATGGGGCGACTATCCCCGAACATGGAATGCAGAGAAACTCGAGAAAATATTACGTTTGAATGTAATGAGCGATTTGAATGTAATGAGCAACCGACCTATGAATGAAAAGCGGCAGCGCTCTTTTTCCCACCGGGTTTTTACAGGAGGGCGACCTTTAGAAATATGATGTGTTCTTTACTTTCTCGCAAGAATGTATGACCCGATCGCTCAAGATTGCCCGTGGCAAAGGAAGCGATCGAAGATTTATCAAAGTTGATCGGATCGTCGAAGCGATCTACCTCGAGAGCCATCGAAATGGCCCGAGGTTAGATAACCCGCAAACTTCGTCGTCGAAGCGATGCATGAGCGTGCCTGCCACCGAGCCGACACAGATGACGGTCACCGAGTTGACTCGAACGAGCGCCATCGAAAATGGCCCAAGGGTTACGTAATAACCCATTGTAATAGGCCGTCAAAACGACCTACCTCGAGAGATCATCGAAATGATCCCAACGGGTGCCATCAAAATGGCCCAATCGAGTGCCATCGAAATGGCCCAACCATAAACGAGCGCTTTCGAAAATAGCACGAAACGGTCGCCGAGCGGCCTATAAGTTCGAAAAAACTTAGACAAATAAATGTACAAAACACACAGACATAACAACGTAAATTCGAATAGACGAAATGAAAGAAAAGTTAAAATATGATTACAAAATAGAGACGCCCGGTCGAAGCCGAGCGCCCAAATATCCGACTGCTCGAAGGCAACATTTAAATTGTCGTGCCCGAAGGCAATCTAAACTATTACAAAGGTAACTCCGCTCGCAGGCGGGCTTCAGAAGAGAACTGTGGCAGGGCGAACAACGTTTCCTTGTTCATCAACTTGCTCAGGCAGCATGATCTTGTTATCCACAACATAATGGGCGGGATTTATCATCTTCTCATCAAAGTTGATTTTCAGATCGGCATTCAGTGCCCACGCCTGAGCAAGAGCGTTGTAGAACTGCTCGATTGCTGCCTCCCTACCGGCCTGGGCTACCATTTGGACTTTTGCCTCCAGCTCGGCCTTCTCGGCCTCCAACCTGGCCTTATCCTTCTCCAAGGCTTCAACGTCGTTCTTCAGATTCGTCACTTGACCACCGAGCTCCTTATTCCTCTTGGAGAGTTTGGCCCGGTCCTCCTCGCCCCGCTGAAGAGCGTCTTTCTTGGCCTTGGCAAGCTTATCGTATTTTTGCTGCGCCTCAGTCAAAATTTTCTCTTTTTCGGCCCGAGCTCCTGCAAAATGTAGGTCGACGAACGGTCAGTCGATCGAACAAAGACAAGACAAGTGCAACAGACAAAATATAAAATACCTTGAAGTTCGCCCGCCATCTCGTCCATGATCTTGTCTATTCCCATACAGAGAGAAGCACAGACAGCCATAGGTTTCTTCTTGAATCGCTCAAATTCGACCTGCCCTAAGTCCTCAAGCGAGAGAATAGGGAGGTCATCCTTAGTAAGGACCGAGCTCCGCTCCTGGTGCTTGGCCCGCTTGGGGGAGCGATCAGCAGTGTGAGGAGGCGACCGGGGCCTGTTGATCGGTTTCTTCCCTTGGCTTTTTGGAGTAGGAGGTACCCTTGATGGCCCTTCCTGATCGGCCCCGGGCCGAGGTCCTTCATATCTCTTGGCTCTCGGAATTGCGCGAGATTGAGAATCGACTCGATCACGCCCAAGATTTACTGGCCATCCTGCGCAAAACAACAAGTCAAAAGATTAGAAAAGAGCATTGACAACGAAATATAAAGGCAAAGTTCAAAAGCAAACCGATCTCGGCCTCCAGATCCTGGCCCTCGAGCAAGACAAAGGGACGGCAAGGGATGTCGCCCTTAGGGTCTGGACGCATCATGCTCGCCAACGCTTTGATCATATCCAGAGATTTCCGGTCGGCCTCCCCCAAATCTTTGATGGAATAAATATAATCGCCCGGCCGGCTGCAGAAGTGAGCCTCGTTCCACATGATGGGGAAGTAAGGGGGACCAAGCATTCCGTCCGGTTGGACCTTAGATATGGCCTTGCCGGCCTCCTCATTGGGAGCGATCCAAAAGTATTGACCTCTCCAAGCCGCTCCCAATGATTCCTGGTATGCTTTGAAATATCGATGATGGGTTTTCTGCATCTTAAAAGAGACCTGCTCCCTCTTTTCTTTGTTAGCCTTCTCCCTGAGCCAGCTCAGCTCAAAGAGAGTAAAGAACAGCATGATCGACACCGGCCGATCCAACTTAGTCAAGAGGACTTCAAAAGTTTTCAGAAACGCCCATGCGTTAGGATGGAGTTGAGAAGGGGCGACCCCAATGTGGCGCAGGACGTCACGTTGAAATTCAGTGAATGGAGGGGTGATGTTCATCCTCTCGAACACGAGCCGATACATCGTGAACTTAAGGTTGGGAGAGTAAGTTGCGATGTCTTCTCCGTCTTTCATACCTCTCACCCTCCAGCCCAGCAATTCGTCATGGCGGCTCCGCAGATCGGGCAAGGCAACATGGCCGACAGTAATGATACTCCTGTGGGAACGAAGAGTTTCTGATACCCAAGACATGTCGGATGGGTCTCGGGCTACGTCTGCTTGAACTTCGGCCGACCCTTCGTTCGACCCTCCTTCAATGTTCACCTCTCGACCAGAGGAGCTGGCTGCGGGCTGAACGACCTCGTCCTCATTGACTTCCTCAGCTCGGCCACCTTCGGCCTCCTCCATCTCTTCGTCCGCGACTGGGACGGCACTCTGCACTTCGTCGTCATCGATGATCACCACATCAACATCTTGTTCCTCTCCCACCGCCCGAGATACGATGTTCTCCGGTGGTGGAGGGTTGCACGACCGCTCATCAGGATGGACTGACCTAGAGCCAGAGCCCTTCGAGCTAGCCGATCCTCGGCCAGAAGAGTGGGAACTCGAGCTCGTACTGCTCGAAGAACTTCTCGAGGAACCAGAACCTTTGTCGCCCGAAGACGACTTAGACTCCTCCTCATGGGGATTGGGCTCGCCCGGCCTCGACATGTGTGTAGCAAATGATTGGGACGGTTTACCGGGAATACGGGCGGTCAACTTCGTCCGTGGCATGCAAAAACACTTGTGATAAAGGGATCGAGTCAGGTCGATCGAGCAGAACACTCATGAGAGGGGGCGATTTGGCCATCCCCGAGACGACACCCCTATCACGAGGCGTGGAAAAGTACAAAGTACATTCAAGTAAAAACTCAAGTTCAGAAAGTAAAAGTAAAGATCGATCCATACCTTAAACAGATGTTGTGGATCGGTCGCGAATAGACAGAAGCAGTTACGGATGCAAGTCGGCGGCAGACGAGTCGGTCGCTGGCAGAGCAATTCGTGAAAGTATGAGAAATGATCTCGGTGAAGGGCTATTTATTTATAGTACGGACCCATGGCGCGAAGGGACCGGAGGGCGGCGTCGCAACGTTTCGTCTTCTCACCAATGGTTGTCTCCAGACAACCTCGGAAACACCAAACGTCACGTCTTAAATGTCAGCAAAGACCAACCGTCACGACAGCACGACCGATGGTTGACAAGCGGTCGACACCGCCCTATAGAGAAAGCAAACGGCCGCGTCCGTTTCGTCAAAATAACTTCACTCCTGGGGGCATCGATTCAAGCCTCAGCCCGCTCTTAAGCGACCTAGGCTTGGGGGCAAGCTTGTTCGGGTGTATCGGCAAATACGAAGCGCCAGCAAGAATCGGGGGCTGCGCCCCGGCCCAACTCGATCGGCCCAACACGCGCTTGGAGCGCAATTTCGCCGGCGAAAATCTCGCGAAAGCGGTCGAACCTCGCGGTATATATACGCCATTCGCATATGGCATCGTGCACGTTCTCTAACCTTGTGATATCGCGCGCGGCGACCTCTCACTAGATCGTCGGAGTGTCTTTGCGGTACCACCCGAGGTGCTCAACGCAGCGTGAAGCGGGACCGGTCCTTTCACTCATTCAACGACCGGCCCACTTGACGAAACAACAACTACTTCAACACTTCATTGGTCAAGGTACGATCAGGAAACAAGCAATTTCCCAGAGAAAATTAATCTTACAAAGAAAGTTGCACTCATAAACCATTCCGGATGGCAAACCGTAACACAAACTCGCATATTCATGAGCCACGCAATTTCCATCAGTCTCTCAGTCTCGTGCCAGGAGTATCGGGAGTCGGTTGAACCAGTAAAAGAATAAGCCTTCGTCAAAAAAAAAGCAGAAAAATAAATGATCAGAAAAAAGAAAGCTGATCAGGAAAAAACACAAAAAAAAAACAAATGACCAAAAAAAAAAAGAAAGCTAGTCAGAAAAGTATCAAATAGACGAAAAACAAAAGAAAACAGTCTACAGCATTCATCATTCACCCGAAAACTTATCGCATCGCATGCATCCGCATAAAGGCTTTGCATAACATGCATTCACATCCCATGCACCATGCATTTGCATCTGCTGACATGTGCAGGTACCATTACTAGAGAAAAGTTTAAGAAGAGTCCTACTATTCCAGAGCAGACTCCCTAAAACAGTGTAATGGCATTGATCACGGGAAAGTTCCTGAAGAAAAGACCTGCGGCCAGAGCGGGCACCCTAGATCAGTGCAATGGCACTGACCGCCAATCAGAGAAAGCTGAAGAAAAGTCCGCTAGCCTGAGCAGACCCCCTGGATCGGTGCAGAAGCACTGACCGACTGAAGAATATCAACTGAATTTTCGAATTCCCTCGAACCCACGGGTCCCCCAGAAAGATTGACTTCAACCTGTATTCGAGCTGCAGGTAAGTCCCTCTGACCTCAATAGGCAAACTCGAATCATTCACGATTCGTTAAAAGGCTTTAGGCAGCCTCCGGTGTCGGTTGAGGACCGACACCTTTTTATCGCTTTCTTTACTGCTTTCTTTACCGCTTTCTTTATCGCTTTCGCTAGCTTATTGAGGGCTGGCACCAAACTTGTGTTTTTGTTGGCCGAAGACTGACACCCATTCAAAAAAAAAAACTCTATCCTCGCATGCATTAGAATTTCATTTTTCATCTTGCATCAACAAAAACAGATAAACTAGAAAGATGGTAGAAATGGAAAAAGGGAAATTCGGGTTTCCCTAAGTGGACAAAATCGGTATAATTTCTGAATTCTTTATCTTTATTTTGCCTCGGAATATGTTTCGGCCACTTCATATTCCTCGTTAAAATCCAGATAAAGAGAGGCAATTATCATACCCCAATTTTCTCCTTTAGAGGTCAAAACCCTAATTTTCCACAAAAATAGTAACCTATGAATTGTGAAATCATTTTGTAAGGCATAAGGAGTATTTTGCATGCATTTTAGGTTTTCAAAAGTCATGCTAGGGTTCTCGGGTCATTTTAAAGTGAGATTGCATTTTTAGCAAAAGCCAGGGTTTTTTTAGTGCAAAAGGGTATTTTGGTCATTTCCCAAAAAGGACAGTTTTTTTTTCATCACAAGTCATTGGGCGATCTTAAGGGAATTATTTGAGGAGGAATTTGCTTGGTCATGTATTTTTATGCGCATGCACGCTTGATTATTGCATAAAAATGTAAGTTTAAATAAGAGGGCAAAAACGGAATTTCCTTCAAAAATTACAAGGTGAGGTTCCATATCAATTTTGGGAATGGTGATCTCATGATTTGAGCCCAATCATTTATTCCTAGGACATGGCCCAAAATGGCATGATTTTTATGGGAATTATCTAGAAAATAATAATCAAGAAAAGGAAAGGATAATTAGAAAGGTAGTGGGAGACAAATAGTACAATGACAACTTGTAAAATGCCAACCCATTCCACTCACTCATGGCTGCGAATTTCAGCCCCATTTCCTCTCATATTGTGCTTTCTAAATGTCCTCAATCCATGTGATGATGAATCTTAGCCCTCCATTCAAATTCTATGTCCAATCCTAAGGCTCACTTAATGAAAAATGACCTAAATGCCCCTAAACCTAAAAGCCTCCTATATATACATTGCTTAGCTCTCCACACCTTCCCCCTTCTTTTTTTTGGCTCTCCAATTTCAGCACACAAACACTCTCTTCTTGCTTCTCAAAAACCGTGAGCACCTCCACCCATTCTCATCCACTTTTCTTCAAAAATCAACCATCAAAACTTCAATATTATTGATTCCTACACTAGATCTACTTCTAATCTTGCATTATCATCAAACTTTCAACAATAATTCTTCAAGATCAAGAGATTTTCGTGGGATTCAAGAAGAGGTTCATGTGTTCTTGGTTTTTATTTGATCTTCTTCTTCATTTCTTTTGTAAGTTCTTAAGGTAAGCTTTAGATCCTTGTTTTCTTTCACTTTTACCATGTAAATTTCCATTCTACTCCCAACTTCTTCTTGATTGCTTGTTGTTGTTGCTTTGAGAGGATCCATTTCAAACATTATTGGACAAGGACTTAGGGAGTCTTGGGTGTTTGAGATGGGTCCTTGGCCTTGAAGGAGTTGTTTTTGTGCTTGAATAATTTCCCTTGCATTTCCACACATTTTTCACTAAATTTCATGAAATAAAACATCATTTTCCTTCAAAAATGCTTCGGCCATATAGTGTCTTTAGTTGTTCATGCATTTCTTCGTCCATTTCTTGGGTTCAAGTTGAATAAATAGGTGGACCTAGCCAACTATGCTCTCGGGTTCATAAGTAGAAGTTAGGGTTTCTATTGTTCTTGCATTTCCTTTGATTTTGAGCTGATAAATTGTTGATTTGATCTTGTGTTTGTAAATACAAGTTGTGTAATTGTGTTTTCACTTTTCACTTTTCACTTTTTACTTTACCTTTCATTAACAATTTACCAAAACTAAAAAAGATTTAACTATTTACTCAAACATTTACAAAAACTCCAAAAAGATTTTACTCTTCGCTTTAACCCTTTCATTTAAATTTTACTCAAATGTTTTACCGAAAGCATTGCATCCCATAAAAAAATTTTACTCTCATTGCATTTTACTCTCATCTCATAAATCATTTTTACCCTCATTCATTCAAAACATTTTCATCTCATTTCATAAAGACATTTTACCTAATTGCATTAATCAACTTTCATGCACACACTTCAAACAAAATTAGGGCTTGGAATTACTTTTAATGCTTTCCTTAAGAATTAGGTTGATGATAGGAAAGTTGATTCTCACTTGTGCCTAGGGCACTTTGATTCAAGTGAGAGGATTTCTCTATGTGATTCAACTCTGTTTAGTGTTTATTTACTTGTTCTTATATTCTAGTTTGATCATTGTTTATTGTTGATGATAAATCATATGACTCCCACTTATGCCTAGTGCATCATGTTCTAAGTGGTGAAGATGGTTTTAGATGATTCAACCTTCCCTTTTAATTTCTTAATGAATAAAGGATGAGATAGTTAGGTTTATGGTTTAGGGTTCGTGGGGTATTGCAAGGGATAGGTTACCCAAAACCATGATGCTCCCTTTTCTTTGATTGTGTTATTAGCCTTTGAGCACTTGTTCATATTGTTGATTGCAAAGGATAGGCTTACCCTAGTCTTGATGCAATTCCTTTTGTTCATGTTATTGAGAAATCATTGCTCATTAGTTTAACTAAGATCATTCTATGCCTATGATCAATTGTTTACTTGTTTTGATGCTACTTAAATTGTCTTGATTGAATTGTGTGCCCTTCCCTCCATGTGTATGACCTCCTAATGAAGACGTAAGCCTACTTTCTTGTTGTAGCATAGAGTCATTAGGGTAAATGCACTCCTCCTCACACACGCACAATTGTTTTGAGAACTTTATCTTGCATCTTTGACAATTAAATCCATTGATTATATTGGCATGCTTAATCTTAGTTGATGATCAACATGTTCATGATTGCTTGATTAGTTGAATATGTTTGAACTTCATTCATTCATTTTGCACTTGGTTATGGATTTGGAGTTGATTGAAGTGTTTTACTTGTTTTCCAAAATCATTTTTCCAAATCAAACTCTTTTCTAAACTAGTTTTCAAATCAAAATCAAATGCTTTTACAATAAAAAACCCTAAGGCATTTTCTTAAATAAATCATTAGTCATCACTCGAAGCCTTTGCTTGTTTGATCGCTAATGAGGAGTTATTAGTGGTAGTCACTCGAAGCCTCTGCTTGTTTGACTATTATGAAAGCTCTCACACCTTAATCAAACACCAACTAATTCAAATTTCAAAAATAACATGAGCTATTAGTGATAATTATCACCGATGTCCGCCCTTTTTTCAAAACAATTTCAAAAAAAGATAATAAAACGTTGTTACTTGTAATCACTCGAAGCCTTTGCTTGACTAGTTACCGGTTTCAACTCTTTTCTTTCAAGTTAGTAATGAACGCCACTCGAAGCCCTTGGTTGTTTGGTATTCGTGAACACTTGAGTCTTATTTCAAAAGTTCCAAAAATTAAATAAGACAAAACACAAAAATATTTTCAAAACCAAAAGGCGAGAACTACGTAGCTTTGATTCCTCATCACAGTGGGGATACGTAGGACCAGGTTCATGTCCTGTCAAGCACACTTTCAAAAAATCACAAAAAGCCGAGAACTACGTAGCTTTGATCCCTCATCCCAGTGAGGGTACGTAGGAGCGGGGTCCTGTCCCGTCGAGCACCTTTTTTTAAAAAAAATCTTTGTTTTGTCCTGATTTTCAAAGATACCCAAAATATTGTTTTTCCCCTCATTTTTTAATAAAACAACTTCTCAAATGAAATAAAAAAGAAAAAGAAAGAAAAGAAAAGAAGTAGAACAAAAATCATTTCAAATCAACTTTTCCTAAACCACACATCAAGTTAATGGTTCCCTTTCGGTAGAAAGGACGTGTGGGGTGCTAATACATTCCCCATGTGTAACCGACCCCGAACCTACATCTCTGCGTTTTCAAAAGACCATCCGCCTTTTCAAAGACCTTTTTTTCAATGTTTTGGTCTTAAAATTAAAATATTGGTGGCGGCTCTATTATTTTTCACGTTGTCAAACGAGAAGTCCTAACAGGATTTTTCGGGGTGCAACATAGAGCCAAGATTTTTGCTATGGTTCTTACTTCCTGTTCTTTTACACACTTGATTGAAACTTGTTAAATCATAATAAGTGTTTAGAAAACTTAACTCATTTCTTTAAGTTTGTATCATCAAAACATGGAAAGAGATTTTCATTTCTACAATCTCCCCCTTTTTGGTGATGACAAACTTGAGAGTATGTTTTAAGTTTTCTGTTTCTCAAGAGTAGACATTTTAATACACAGTGAATAAATTTAACACATGCATATTAAAAGGATAATTATCATGTATTATGTGCAGTAAACATGATTACATAGTTTTGATAATTATCAGTTACAAACCATAAAATAGCACAAAATATCATGTCCAAAAGATAATTAAAGTGTCAACAGAAACCCTAAACTATCACATAACTAAGTAGTTAAATAATCTCCATTCTCCCCCTTTGTCAACAGCAAAAAGGAGGGAAGACAAGGAAATTAAGTTGCTACTTGGTAGGAGAAGAATCATCCGAGTAGTTTGAGGATGAGGCAGGTTGAGGAATATCCTGGAAAGGTTGGGGAGGAGGGAAATCAGGTACTGCTACATTAGGAACCATAGTAGGCACTATGTTCTGCATCACCCATTGCTGGTAGGCATAGTTTCTCTGTGCTTCAATCCTATTTTCTTGCTGGAGTATGCCAATGCTCATAAGAAGCTTGTTGTTCTGAACCCTCATCTTCTTCATTTGCTTCTCATGTTGTGCCCTCATCTTCTTCATTGCAGCCAAAACCTCCTTCTTGTCAGCATTGTTGAAGGAATCATCCTTGTCAGCTGATGGTTTACTACTTAGTGGTGCTTTGTCAGAAGAGGAGAGTGGTTCATTCATTGTTTGGCCGAAGGAGCCAAGATATCCAAAGTGTGTGGGCAAATCAGAAGGTAGTTTTGAAGGACCTGATCCTTCAGGCATTCTTGCTACAGAAGAGTCATAGATGGGAGAAAACATGAATCTGTGGATATTTTCAAAAGCAAGAGTATTACCAGGTGAAGTCTTAGGATTGTCACGCCATTGTGAGAATAAATTTGTCATTTTTTCAGTTGATCCTTGAATGTACTGATGGAGTGGTGCAGGTGTAGATTCAACAATAGGATCAATAGAAGGTGTTGGAGTGTGAAGCAACTCTGTGAGGGCAATAGAGGCCATAATTTCAGGACTAGTAGCCTGATATCTTGTTTAGCAAACATATTGTAAATAAATAAACTTATTAGTCCTAAAATTAAAATTTTGAGAAAACAAAAGCAATCAGTCATTGATCGGAATGAACTCTAGAGGGTTGTAACGTGGCTGATGGTTAGTGATTTATGAGGGAAATGATAATTGGGCTCAAAGTAGTGTTTGGGGATTGATGGAACGGATGATTTTTATTGAGCGATATGATTTGGCTAATGGTTAATGGTTTATGAAAGAAGGGGTTATTAGGCTCAATGAGGTGTTTGAGGTTTTATTGAGATAAGAACTTCTTATGTGCCTCATGGTAGAATGGATCTGTTTAGGGTTATAATGTGGCCAATGGTTAATGGAGGATAGGATATTGGGGCCGAAGGAAGTGCTTGAGGGTTTACTTCAGACAATGATCTCTTATGCGTTTAATGGTAAGAAGTATCAGCTCATAATTTGTACCATTTTTACTTTTTCGTGATTTTTCGATCCTCTTTTTTGATTTCACTTTCTTCTTTTTCTTTTTTTGACTTTTATTTTTCTTTCTTTCGAGCTGAGTGACTTGATAAAAATGATACATCATTTTTGATGTGGAATTGATCATTGTCTAGGGTGATTGAAAGTTTCTTTGAATTTTGGCTTAAGGTGGGTGGCAAAGGATTTTGTGAGGATTGAGGAAGATGGTCAAACATCATTTCAAAACATGATTGCTTGTTTTCATTAACTTAAGGACAATAATTTATTTACTTTTATATATTTGCTCCTTTTTTTTTCTTTATTTTTTTTATGCCCTAATTTTTGCTTAGGCCGCTCTTACGAGTTTTCAACCTAACGGGCATTTTTGATTTTTGTGTAAAGGACTTGCACCAAGGGAATACAATGTTGACAAGGTATTTTAGAGATCACAAATTTGCCCCAGTATGGAGGGCCTAAAGTGTTATTTCATTAGTGAGAACAAACCAAAAAGTCGACTAGGTAGGGGAGTATGTACTTTAGGGTGGTCGGGGTGGGATTAGACTTGGACGGGGGATGATGATAAGGTACAAAATTAACTAACTCAAACAAGAATGAAGCCACATGTCACACACAAGTTACTACACGAATGCTTCGTAGAGAGTTAACATCAGTTAAAACATGAAAGAAAATTTTGGCGGACCATTTCGGTCATTCATCATGGGGTGGATGAAATGCAACGCTTTGTTGATAAAAATGTGAACGAGCTGCTGATTTGAAAAATTGAGTTCCTTGATACACCTTGAGCTTGCAACTAAGTAAAGCTAAATTTTCCCAAAGAAGAATGATTTATTTCTCACAAACGCCTCATCTCTCATCAAACTTTTTTTTTAGAATAAGAATTATGCTCCTTTTTTGATGCAAGATGTAAGTATGTGAATGTACATGAAATGAGAATGTGAATGAATGAGGTGCAAATCCCTCATCTATAATACAATATCTACTTTAATAGAGGATTTTGGTGGGAAAATTTTGTTTTCCACCATTTACATATATACCCCTCATTTTGTACCCCAACTGTTTACCAATATACTCCACTCTATATTTTTGGACCAACATACCCCCACGCTATATTTTGTACCTCACCATTTACCAATATACCCCTCATTTTGTACCTCACTGTTTACCAATATACCCCCACTCTATATTTTTGGACCGACATGCACCTGACAATTTTTTTTTGGTCCAACACTTTTTTTATCCACTTTTGGTGGGAAAATTTTATTCCCACCATTTACCAATATACCCCTCATTTGTACCCCACTGTTTACTAATATACCCCCACTCTATATTTTTGGACCGACATACCCCCACTCTATATTTTGTACCCCACCATTTACCAATATACCCCTCATTTTGTACCCCACTGTTTTCCAATATACCACCACTATATATTTTTGGACCGACATACCCCTGACAATTTTTTTTTCTCCAACACTCTTTTTTATTTATTATTATCTCTCTTAATTAATACACAATCGTTGACTTCCCCACTTTTGGTGGGAAAATTTGATTCCCACCATTTACCAATATACCCCTCATTTTGTACCCCACTCCAATATACCCCCACTCTATATTTTTGGACCGACATACCCCTGACATTTTTTTTTGTCCAACACTCTTTTTTTATCCACTTTTGGTGGGAAAATTTTATTCCCACCATTTACCAATATACCCCTCATTTGTACCCCACTGTTTACCAATATACCCCCACTCTATATTTTTGGACCGACATACCCCCACTCTATATTTTGTACCCCACCTTTTACCAATATACCCCTCATTTTGTACCTCACTATTTACCAATATACCCCCACTCTATATTTTTGGACCGACATACCCCTGACAATTTTTTTTGTTATCAAAATGTACCCGTCATTTTGTACCCCATTGTTTACCAATATACCCGCACTCTATTTTTTTGGACCGACATTGTTGCCTCATCCCACCAAGGGCTATTGTTGCCTCTTCGTCTTATATATATGTGTTGCGTATTTTTATACCCCCCTTATAAAATGTTGATGTTTTTTCGAAACTACATCTGTAGGCCTATTAATCACCTCCCCGTGCATCGCACGGGTAATCGTCCTAGTATTTAGGAATTGCAAAATGGGTGAACCTACACTAGAGGGGACATGTATCAAGTTTCTCACATGAGGAAAGATGGTGAATTTGTCAATGAGGCGGGAGAAATATCTGTAAGTGTATTGTAACCTACACTAGCCTCTCTAGATTTACAATTGCTCAAAATGCTACTTGCCGATCTCTAGATTTACAAATGATGATATTGGTTTGATATGCAGTAGGGTTTACACTTTTCACTGTTCATTTTCAAGATCATGAATAATTGGTTTATTGTTGTTTGTCTGAGCTGGATGTCTTAGTTGTCTATGGGTGTAGTAGTATAGCCAGGTGTTTCCACTAGGCAATACATCTCAAATGAAACCTATTATAGTTGCTGTCATGTTCTGTAACAGTAGATTCATAACATAACATCATTGTCTATGTGACCACTCTTCTCTCTAGTTGCTTTTTAGATTGAACTACGTACGATATTATTCTGATGAAAACTGATACGTTACTTTGAATGATTTGGAATTGGATAATATTAGTTTTAAACATTAGAATTTAATTTAAATAAGGAATTGACAGTTGTGACAAGGACTACTTTATTTGTTTTCTCTTCAGGAACGATTACAAGAGGAAATCCAGAATTGTTCTAATGAGAATGAAGCTTTCGTCGCAGTTTTCGGGAAAGAGCATCCGGGGTATGTTCGAAGTATGGGACTAGGTGTAGTTCCATCTCAAATCAATGGAAGAAACCCAAGTTTTGTGGCAAACTCTGAATCAGACCACAAGATAGCTCAGATGCAGATTCAGATTGACACCTTAAAAGAATAACTAGCTGAATCTAATCGTTTAAGGGAACAACAACTTGCTAAACAGGCTGCTGAATCCAAAAAATTAAAGGCAAAGATGACTGAATTTGATGTAATTAAACAACGGCTTGCTTATCTCATGCGAAATGCCAGAGAAAATCACCCAGGATCGTCATCAAATTGGGCTATTTAGATAGTTTGTTTTTATATTATGTACTTCAAGCACAGTTTATTATGTTTCTAGTTTAATATTTTGAGTTATGAACTTAAACAATATTTTATGTACTGCTTTATATTATGCTTCTAGTTTAATATTTTGAGTTATGAACTTAAAAAATATTTTATGTACTTCTTTATAATATGTACTTCAAAAATTAATGGTTTAAATGTTGTTGCAATTTATATTTTGGTCTAAGAATGTATTTTAGATTTAGCAGTAATTGTATTATATAGTTCTCAAAGTAAAAAAAAAAACTAACTCCAACTAGCGGCAGTTGAGACCCGCCCCAAAATAATAATAATAAACCTTCCTCATAGCGGCGGTTGGAACCCGCCCGAAAATAAAATATTTAAAAAAATCAGCTCTCATTTAGCGGCGGTTGGCACCTGTTGCAATCAACAATCAAGGCGCGGCGATTGTTATGGCGATTGTCGAACCGCCTCGCTTTGTTTGCGGGTGCAAAAAAGAGCGGCTAAATAGTAACCGCCGCAAGAGAAGGATAGCGACGGTTGTAACCGCCTCCGTTTGTCTCCGGAACCACCGCAAAGCTATTTTTTTTGTAGTGATGTTTGATTTGAGAAACGTCATCATAAGTATAAGCATGTGAGGTTTTCATCTCTGCCGCCGCTTTGGGTGCGATGGCGGATCGCCGCCCGACCTTTTCGTGTCCTACCTTTGGGCCCACTGTGTTCTATTTGAAGGCACTGGCGCGGACTGTGCAAAAGATAAGGTGGCTGATTCACGCTCCTCCGCTAGCGAAATTCAACCACTCTGAATGAATTTGCTCATGACACATCACGCATCCTACTTGATGATGATGCATCAGATCTGCAACAAGGGCAGATGGTGGGACCGAGTTGTCCCCTCACTCATGCTCATCTTGGATTGGTTAATGTGCAGGAGAATAAAAATGAGTTTTTTAATGGGCAAGCTATTGTCTCAATGACAGAGGCGGAAGTGACAAAAGAACAACCTCTTGTTCTTGGAAAAGCAACGTTGCCAACTCACTCTACCTCGAAGCACGGGATGGAACCTCTTGAAAATGGTGTTAAAAGAAAATCTTTCCATGAGATGTCTTTGACAGTAACTCTCAAACCTCTATTTTTAAATATAAAAAGTCTGTTAGAGATTTTGATCACATAAGACAGTTACCAAAACCTTGTATAAAAGGGGAATTTCTTGCTATTAAAATTTCTGAAGATGAATATCAAACTAGTATTGCTGATTGCGTTAACATTTTATATGGGAGAATTATTTTGTCGAAAAGGGATAAGTCGTATCTGATTAAGGATTTGAAGGAGAAAATTTCCAATATGTGGAATGTTTCTTCTGATTGGTCCCTGATTTCTCTCGGTAAGGGATTCTTTGAATTCTCCTTTGTCTCCAAGGATGATCTTAGAAGAGTCTGGTCGCTTGGTTCTCGTAATCTAAATCCAAGTGTTCTACGCCTGTTTGCTTGGAAGACTGATTTTGATCCTCTTTCTGCAAAACAAACCAATGCTCAATGTTGGGTTAGACTTCATGGTCTTTCCCGTGAATATTGGAGGCCAAAAATTTTGTTTGAAATAAGTGGTAGTTTAGGAGTTTCTATTGCTTTGGATGAAGCCACTATGAAGAGGATTTTTGGTCACTTTGCTAGAGTTCTTATTGATGTTGATTTATCTGATAAACTGCATGATCAATTAGTTGAAAGAGAGGGACACTCTTTTTTCATCGAAGTGGAATACGAGCGTGGTATTGGCCATTCTCTCCAAACTTGTAAGTTTTCCCAAGATGCGGAGAAGACTCAAGGAAATCAGGTGCAACCTCAAAAGGTGAAAACTACTCTTCAGTATGTTCCAAAGATTGATAAAGGTAAATCAATTGCCACGGAGCCATCCAAATTTCAAGATCCTAGTGTGGTTTTGCTAGAGGAAAAAAAAATGATCCCATTCACTTCAAGGGTACGAATAACATTGTTATCTCACCCGAGGAGATGGTTGGGAGCCCAAACCCTCTTCTTGGTGCAGCAATTAATGATTGTAATGTTATGAAAAAGGATTCTTCGATTTTGTCGGCTCCTCATTGTGAAATTACTTTTGAGAATTCTACTTTTGTTCATAGTTCTCCTGTGCATGCCCCCAATTTAGGGGGGTTGGTGGTCCCCTCTTCATCAAATAACTCTCTAGAGGAGGTCCATTCTTCTTCCACCCAATCTCCCACGACTCGGCTAGATGCCTCCTCTTCTAACACAATGGATGCAACTGACATAAGAATTTTAGGAAAGAATTGGGGGGATGTATCAGGTGACGAGGATGTGCCCGCTACTTCGGATTTCGTTGCTACATCAAACCCAGTAGTTGAATCTGACAAGAAAATTTTAAGGAAGTTTTGGGGTGAGTCTTCAGACGATGTTGGTGATCCTGTGACTTCTGATTGCCATGAAGCAGCTGCGTGACATGCTTACTTTGAACCGGTTGTGTCCAAGACTCAAAAGAAGTTGGTTGTTGGATACAATACTCGTTCAAGAGCTAATTTTGTTTCTGAATCCTTTTGATCTGGTTTTTTTTTCGTGTTTTTGTTCTTTTGAATTTTTGTTTGTTTTGCTCTCTTGCCTTGGGTTTTGGTCTAGTCCCCCCTTAGTATCTTTTTTGTCTTCGTTTTTCTTTTTTTAATAAATTCAATTTTCTTTGGTTAAAAAAAGTATAAGCATGTATTCCGTTGAAGATGCTAATTATGGTTGGTTTGTAATATATTAACTCTAGATATTGTGTTAGGTAGCTTGAATCTAGTGGCCTCAAAACCAATTTTGTTCTTGCGTATGTGTTTGTGTTTTCGTATTAAAAAAAAGTTATGTTATTTGAACAAAAATATTGACATAAAAATCCACAATAAATAGTTGGTTAACACAATCCAAATGCAAGCACTACAAGAACATTGTTAAAAAAGGGCGCACCCTTTGGTGGCGCTTTGTTATAAAGCGCCCCTTATTCTCAAAACACGGAGGGCCTTTAGAGGAGCTTTTGAAAAGGCGCCCCTTATTGTAAAAATATGGAGGGCCTTCAGAGGCACTTTACACACGACCGCCCCCAATTCCTAAAATACGGGGCCATAGTTAGAGGCGCTTTACACACGAGTGCTCCTGGAGGTGAAAACGGAACCACAATCAGAGACACTTTACACACTAGTGCCCCAATTCCTAAAACAGGGAGCCACCTACAGGGGCGCTTTCCAAGCGAGCGCCCTCTATTCCTAATTTTTTTAAATTTTCTTTATTGTTGCAGTACTCCATCTTTCCCTCTTACGCTCAGTATCTTTCCCTCTCTTTTGTCAAAAAAAAAGTATCTTTCCCTCTCTCCCTCTTTCTCATTTGCGAAACCAAACCCTAAACCCCCAATCTCCAAACCCAACCCCAACCCCAACCACCGTCTCCTCCTTCCAATATCACACTGTATGAGTCGTTCACGTCGTGACTGCTTGCCAAAAGTCACCGACGTTGCTACGCGTTGATGGAAACTGATATATAGCAGTGCATTCTCCTCTCGTACTCTAGGTGGAAGTCCTCCAGGATATCCCTTAGGAAGGCTCATTCCTGTAACCCTTGGACAGGTCTGGTACTGATTTATTTATTGGGGTTTTAGTAGAGCATCTATAATTTTACGATAAATTACTCTTGATTATATTACAGAAAGTTTTCCCATTAGCTCTGACCCCATTATAATCATAGTGCTTCTTCCTTCTTGTCATGTTTACTCACTTGCGGATATAGTGACTATTCTACCTGACTGCTAGACCATGTTGTATTTCAGTACCTTCATCTTTAAGTTGTTTGTGTCACTATTGGCAATGAAAATGATGATAAAATATTTAAAGGTGTATGGCTTTGGACTTTAAAACAGTAGAATTGAAGTCTAAGGGGTTTGCTTTTTTTGTTTTTGATTTGTTTTGTTTGACTTGGGGATTTTGGATGAGAATTTTGGTAACTTATATGTGTTTGATGATGTTGAATAGTCTAATAATTTATGATTCTAAACTTTCATGGTCTTTATTTATTTTAATGCATTTATTTTGTTAGTGTTTTTGGTTTCTGGGGCAATTTCTCATTCTTGTTTGCTGCTTTCCAGTGAAGTAAACTTGGAGCCTATTACGTAGGAAAGGTGATGAACCCTCATCACATGATGATCTTCATCGGTTTTTAAAGAGTTTTTACACAATATTGATGATGGATGTGCTTAATTGGTGTGTTTTTGTGAACAAATCGTGTTTGTTGTGAATTGCTTGTTACGCAGTGTTTATGCTGGGTTTGTGTGATTTTGTGTTGCCCAGGGACGAGGTGGATCGAAAAGACAAAGCACTGCGGTCGAGTGGATTCAACAGCACAAGGTTTTGGAAGATCCCCACTGGAGGCGCACACACTGGCGCGCAGAAGAGAGGCGCGCAAGAAGGCGCGCGGATAGGTCGCTCTAACTCTCAAAAGTTTCGTTCTTCGTGAGAGGTGTGCGCCGCGAGGTTCGCCAGGAGGGCCGCAGCAAGATGGCGCGCAGTCTTGATCAAGCCTTGGCCATCTTGCGCGTAAGTTTGCGCGCGCGCGCAAGATGGCGCGCAAGTCACGTTCTTCAAATACGTAAGGCTGCGTGTTTACCAGAGGACGTTTTTGATCAATTGGGAGCCCTAGCACACGAGAGGAAACGAGTTGCAGCTGCTGGCCATTGAAGGATCAAGCCTTGGGAACAAGATTTGAGCCCTCTAATGTCATCATCTTCATCAATATTATCTTGTAATTCTCTTTTCGTCTTATCTTTCATCATGTGTAACTAAACCCTCCTGTTAGGGATGAATTGAATTTGATAGAGCACTAGGTATTTGGTATTAAGCTGTGTTTTATTGTTTTCTCTCATATTCTCGTGAATTGGAATTTAGTTTGAACTGATTTACAATTGGGAAATTGTGAAATTATTTTATTCGGTATTTTAATGGGAATTATTATATTTGAATCGTAGACTTTCAATTCTTGCAATTCGTAGCTTAGGAATATTCTCCGGATTGTTGTACGTGCGAACTCTAGCGTTTAAGGCTTATAGGTTATTAGGATTACCTAAGGAATTAGGAGTTTTATTAATCTATAAAGGACTAGTTACCTAAGGAATTAGGACTTGGTTATTATAACGAATTCGGTAGCAAAATATAGAGAGAGGTATCCTTGATGTTAGACCAGTTACATAGTGCGAAAACCAAACGACGTTCATCCCTAGCTTTCATTCTTATCGTAATTCATTAACGTTTTTAGTTTAACTTTATTTACAAAAATTCCAAAAATATTTTATCGCTTTATTTCGAGCTTCACAGCTCAACCCCTTCAAACATACCCCTTTCAATTTGGTTCCAATTAGTAATTGTTAACGTAATTAGTAGATTAACTCGATCCTTGAGGACGATATCCCGGTATTTACCGGTTTTACTACTTGTACGATTTGGTACACTTGCCAAATTATTAACAAGTTTTTGGCGCCGTTGCCGGGGATCGAAGTTACATTCACTAATTTCGAAGGCGGCTGCTAATTCGAACCCGTACATACTTAGTTGTTTTTTATTTAATTTATTGTTTTGTTTTCTTTACATATTTCTTTTTATCTTTTTACTACTTTACTCCCTTGATTGTGTAAGAGAGCGTGTGGATACTTTGTAAGTCATGGAGTACACACTTCAGCCACTTCGTTGTTGTGGAGGACCGCATCTAAATGGTAATTGTGAGACATTGTCCTATTGTGATCTTTGTGGGGAGGATGAGGTGGATTGCTCTTGTGAACCAATGATACTCATTGCTGGGTACTATCCGTGGTTGGCTCAACCTAAAATTCTTGAGGAGCCAGATGTGGTAGTCATTGATGAATCCTATCCTTGGTTGGCTCAACCTAAAGTTCCTGAGGAGGAAGATTTGGTAGTCATTGACACATGGTATCCCCTGGTTGGTCAAGATTGGTTACTAGTAGAACAACCACCGAATCAAAGTAATCAACCACACATCGGGCATGATGAATTCAATGAAAGGAGTCATCTCGAATGGAAATTGTGAGCCTTACGATTTTACCTCGGTTTCAAAACAAGAAGAGGAAGGCTTAACAATAGAAGAATCATGGGAGAAAAAGGAAGATAAGAAAGGACAAAGAGTTGAACTGCAAGATCCTCTTGTTTGGAGGAAGCCAAAAATTCTCGATTTTGGGATGGTGTGGAAATCCAACAAGAAATCTCCCAACAAATCATTTTCTCCACTCATCGATCGAGAAGCAAGGAAGATGGGAGCGAAAGAGGTTGATAAATATTTAGACTCCTTCTATGCCTTGTGCAACACCATTCACCTTGAGAGGGCATGGAAGCATACACAATTGTACCTCAAGTTCATGAAGTTCCTGCCTAATAAACGGAAAAAGAAGAATGATGTGTTCTTTGTGTCATACATTCCACCTTGAGAGAGTGGAGTTGCATCGTCAAGCTTAGGACGATAAACAAGCGCTTCATGGGAGGAAACCCATGTGAGGTAGTGTTCTATCTCTTCTAATTTACTTTCTTGTCTTGTCTTTATTTTTGTTATTGCTTTGGGTTTTGTAAATAGGTCTTCCTCTAAGTTAATCAGTGAGGACACTGCTGTGTTCAAGTGGGGGGGAGGACCTACGGTTTTGTGTTAGTTGTGTCTTGTTTTGTGTCTTCAAAGTTCAATAAAGCAATCATGTAATGATTTTATGTAAAAAAAAAAAAAAAAAAATGGAACGGTTGAGCAAAACTTAGTGATGAATTGGTGAGGAATTGTGAGATTAGTTCCCGGTGGTAGTTGACTTGGTACAGCTTGTTTCTACACCTCTAGCATTATCTCAGTCGAACCTAGTGAACCTAGGGATGTCTTAGCTTGGCTAGCTGTTGGTGGACCATGCGTCTCGCCAAATTTGTACTAAAGATCTAGGGTAGCTGTAGAAGCTAAGTTGGGGTACTTAGTGCAGTACTAAGGGGTCAAGGGAAGATTGTAGGATGGTCAGTGCATGTGTTTGTGTAAAGTGTGGTGTGAGTGCAGCACTGCAACGTCTACCCGTAACGTTGTAGTGTATGCCGTGTGTGTGTGGTGTTAGTGTGCGTGAGTGCAACACTGCAGCGTCTACCCGTAACGCTGTAGTGTATGCCGTGTGCGTTAAAGTGTTAAAGTGTGTGAATAAGTGGAAAAATCCACAAGTGTGTTCTAAAGGTTAAAGCTCCCAATGCAATGATAAGTGAATCTAAATGTTAAAGTTCTAAATGGGTGCAGAAGACAAAGTTTGGCGTAAATGGTGCGTGTGTGTTGAAATAGAGTATGCACTGATTTGATCTGAAATGCCTATCTAAGACCCTTTGTCAGTTCTGAAGTCCCTCAGTCTTATGTGGAAGTGTGAGCCTACCCTTTATCTTGAACCAATCTTTGGCAGGCTCGGAAGAAAGCCCTCTAGTCCTAGTTAATGTCATTTTGAAAATAGCTAAGTTCTTTGAGTTAAATGTCACACACTCACTTTTGAGCATAGTTGTACGGTGACATTATCACAGTGGAGTTGCTTTTGAGAGCCAATCTGAAAGTTGTCGTTCAACCCGCTCCTATGTGTTTGAGTGAAAGTTGAATTCTTATATGATTGCTTGTTGACTTTGAGTTGTTTCAGGTTGTGAGTCGAGTCGAGCTTTGCTTGAGGACAAGCAAAAGTTCAAGTTGGGGGTTGTGATGAACCTCATCACATGATGATCTTCATCGGTTTTTAAAGAGTTTTTACACAATATTGATGATGGATGTGCTTAATCGGTGTGTTTTTGTGAACAAATCGTGTTTGTTGTGAATTGCTTGTTACGCAGGTGTTTGCGCTGGGTTTGTGTGATTTTGTGTTGCCCGGGGACGAGGTGGATCGAAAAGACAAAGCAACTGCGGTCGAGTGGATTCAACAAAGACAAGGTTTTGGAAGATCCCCACCGAGGCGCACACACCGGGCGCTGTTAGAAGAGAGGCGCGCAAGAAGGCGCGCGGATAGGTCGCTCTAACTCTCAAAAGTTTACGTTCTTCTCGTGAGAGGTGTGCGCACGAGGTTACGCCGCAGGGGGCCAGCGCAGCGCAAGATGGCGCGCGATCTTGATCAAGCCTTGGCCATCTTGGCGCGTAAGTTTTGCGGCGCGCAAGATGGCGCGCAAGTCACGTTCTTCAAATACGTAAGGCTGCGTGTTTACCAAATGACGTTTTTGATCAATTGGGAGCCCTAGCACACGAGAGGAAACGAGTTGCAGTACTGTGGCCATTGAAGGATCAAGCCTTGGGAACAAGATTTGAGCCCTCAATGTCATCATCTTCATCAATATTATCTTGTAATTCTCTTTTCGTCTTATCTTTCATCATGTGTAACTAAACCCTCCTGTTAGGGATGAATTGAATTTGATAGAGCACTAGGTATTGGTATTAAGCGTGTTTTATTGTTTTCTCTCATATTCTCGTGAATTGGAATTTAGTTTGAACCGATTTACAATTGGGAAATTGTGAAATTATTTTATTCGGTATTTTAATGGGAATTATTATATTTGAATCGTAGACTTTCAATTCTTGCAATTCGTAGCTTAGGAATATTCTCCGGATTGTTGTGCGTGCGAACTCTAGCGTTTAAGGCTTATAGGTTATTAGGATTACCTAAGGAATTAGGAGTTTTATTAATCTATAAAGGACTAGTTACCTAAGGAATTAGGACTTGGTTATTATAACGAATTCGGTAGCAAAATATAGAGAGAGGTATCCTTGATGTTAGACGGTTACATAGTGCGAAAACCAAACGACGTTCATCCCTAGCTTTCATTCTTATCGTAATTCATTAACGTTTTTAGTTTAACTTTATTTACAAAAATTCCAAAAATATTTTATCGCTTTATTTGAGCTTCACATACTCAACCCCTTCAAACATACCCCTTTCAATTTGGTTCCAATTAGTAATTGTTAACGTAATTAGTAGATTAACTCGATCCTTGAGGACGATATCCCGGTATTTACCGGTTTTACTACTTGTACGATTTGGTACACTTGCCAAATTATTAACAAAAGGCTTCTCTCCTATTCCAAGGGATAGTCATAGTTGCCCTGCTGTAGGTGATACACTATTTATGTTTGGGGTATAAATGGATGTCTCGGGTTTCATCAGAGTAAAATGCAAAATAGTGGGGTGACTCTTGCAGCTGAATCTATGCATACATCAAGTGCCAAAGACCGAAATCCCATTTACGCAAATATGTCATACTTCGATGTCATTGGCGGCGTAGGCGTAGTCGCCCGCCCATCTAAAGAAGTGGGCCTCATTCCACATGATTGGGAAGTAAGGATCACCGATCGATCCATTAGGCAAAACCTCTACAATCGCTTTGCCAGCCTCTTTGGTGGGAACGATCCAGAAATAGTGATGTTTCCATCCTCCCCCGAGCGAGTCAGAATAGGCCTTGAAGTACCTATGCTGAGTTTTTTGAGTTTTAAAGGACACCTGCTCCTTCCTGTTCTTGTTGGATTTCTCCCCGAGCCAACTCATCTCGAAGATTGTGAAGAAGAGTTGGATTGACACCGGCCTGTTAAGCCGGCCCATCAAAACCTCAAAGGTCTTGAGAAATTCCCTTGCATTTGGATGCAGCTGTGATGGGGCGACTCCGATGTAGCGCAAGACATCACGCTGGAATTCAGTAAAGGGAGGAAAGATCACCATCTTCTCGAAGACGATCCGGTGCATCGTGAACTTGAGATTGTCTGAGTAGGTCGCTATGTCTTCGCCATCTTTCATGCCTCTCACTCTCCAGCCCGACAAGTTTCTGAAGTGGCATTGCAACTCTGGCAGCGCCCAGTGACCGACCGTAATCACACTCCTCTTGGACCGGAGGGTTTCAGACACCCACGACATGTCGGACGGCTCCCGAGCTACATCCGGTAAACCGAGTTCATCTTCTCTTCTTTGGCCGGCTCACCATCAGCATTCATCTCCCAATTGGAAGTATCATCCTTGTGACGATCGGCCATCTCCTCGTCCGCGGTTCCAGCCCGGTTTTCTTCCACAACGGCTTGGGTAACGTCGTTCAGAATCTCATCCCCTTCGATATCCACCTCCTCGTCCTCCCCGGTGTTCCCATCGCTGCGGACCGGCGAGAGTGGTGGTGGTGGAGGAAACCACGATTTGGTCTTGGATCTACTTGAACTGGAGTCAGAGCTACCCAAGCTAACTGACCCCTTGCTTGAAGAACTAGAGTCGCTCGATGACGACTTGGGAGGTTCCTCGTTCGTAACGACCTGGGCCGGTCGCGTCATGTTTTCAGCTAAAGATTGTGATGGTCCCCCAGGAATGCGCGCAGTTTGTTTTGTTCGCGCCAGATCACCTGCGAAAGGGGGATATATGTCAGGTTGGTCGAGATATCCACTCGTGCGAAGGGGGCGACCTGGTCGTCCCCGGACCTGACACCCCCTATCACAAGGCGTGAAATTCTACAGCTAAAGCTACTGAATAAATCAGACAAGAGAAAGAATGATCCATACCTGAAGAATGCGAAGTGCCGACCGAACAAGTTGAGTCGCGCGAGCAAAGCAGGCTGCTTCGAAAGAAGGCCGGCTGCAGATAGATCGGTCGGTAGGAGAGTTCTTCAGAGTGTGGTGCGTACTGATCTGTCGAAGACGTATATATAGGGCAGCCCGAAACGCTTCGTGGGTCGGGGGACAAAATGTCGCGATGTTTCCCCTTCGCATTAAATCAACCATTAAATAGCCTCGAGATGCGTAAACGTCGTGTCATTAATGATGGCAATCCAAGCGCCGTGTCAGATCGACCGACCGCAGGCGGCAGCGACCGTCCTATCACCAGTCAGATTCAAAAACGACACAAGTCTACTGGGGGCAACGATTCAAGCCTCAGCCCGCCCTTAAGCGACCTAGGCTTGGGGAGCAACTGTTCCGGACTGGGCTAGTAAGCCCAATAGAATTACTCAGCAATTAGTGGACCAGCGGCCCAACACGCATTGAATGGCCCAACAAGGCCCATTCGCTTAGCCTTGCAGTGCAAGTTGCGCTCCTGGCCGTTGCGCTTATTTCGGCCAGGACGCTTCACTCCAGCAGCAGAAATACCACACTCGCCTATGGCTTCAGGTATGTTTTCCTACCTCGTGATACCCTGCCCGAGCTTGCACTGACTTGAGTGTCAGAGTGTCATTGCAGTACCACCCACGTGCAGCCAAGACCGGTCCGTTCGAATCATCAACGACCGGCCAACAGCAACGAGTGAATTCAACACTTCATTGGTCAAAGGTACGATCAAGTTGAATGTGTTCTGTTTGGGCTAATTTTAGTGTTGATTGTGTGAAATAGTGTAGAGTATCCTTGCTTTAACAATATCTTTGTTTATTGCTGCTTTTACACAAAGTATCTATGTGCTTAAGTAGAAACTTAGTTAGCTTAGGACTATCTGATGCTTAAGTTAGTCCTAGTTAACCAAGGTGAAATCAATGCTTGACTAAAAACTTGAAGAGCTTTTGAAGCTAAGTTTGGGGGTGCTCAGGTTATATTAAGGCTAGGTACAAAGATTTTAGGGTGGTCAGTGACTCAGGAATTCAATGTAATCTTTTGCATTGTAAATATTATTGTAATAGGCCTTAGCTACCCGAAACAAAAGCTGGGTTGTTCAAAAAAGCTTATTCAAAAAAAATGCTAAAGGAGCCCAGTAATGAGGGGGTTACAGTCAAGAAATATGTTCATCATAAGTTCTAGCGTTATAGCATCAAACGTTATAGCGTTGCTGTTTAGTTGTCAATAGTTAGGAACACTGACCATAGACCTGAAGTACCTGTTTAAGCCTTTTGTCATGCCCGAAATCTCTAATTCTGTGTGAAGTTGTTAGTCTAGTCACTGTTTTGAAAAAGTTTTTGATTTCACCAAAAGAAGGCCACTCTTTCCAAGGCTAAGAGAAATCCAGATCTAGCTAGAAATTGAGATGAGTCAGAGATCACACACGCACAATTGAGCAGTAATAAGCTTAGAAGTTGTAGAATGTAATGGCGTGTGTGTGTGTGAGTGTGAATCTGAAAGGTTAGCCCCTTGAGAACTTTTTTGATAGATAGTTAATCAAGAAGGTAGCTGTACACACTGACAGACGTGGCTTCTCATTGGCTAGCGAGGGACACTTGGCATTTGGAGAGTGGAGAATATCTTTGGTTGGTGATATGTGTCAATCACCTTTTGCATAAAGTACCTTTTTAGGGATACACACAAGTTATCTTCTTCTTCACCACTTCACTCCCACCTTCGAAGCTATAGAGAATTTTTGGAAGAAAAACTTGACACCCTTCTCCTCCATTGAAACACTTCCAAGCTTTTATTTTTACGTTATAGTTTACCGTTTTTATCGCTGTGAAGCTGACGTTATAGCGTCGTCTCTGTTTATGAGTTGGAACCTTCGGTTTGTATCTTTTGCAACTGTTTCTCTTCTTCTTGTTTACGGTAATATGAGTTATTAACTTGTATTTTGTTGATGATGCTCAACATGAGCTAAACACATGTAGTTGGATTGCTTTAAGCTTGTAATGAACCTTTAGTATTGCGTTTATAATATTTCACGTTTTGCGTTTCAATCTTTGCATTTTAATTCTTTCAAACTTGTTTTAGGGTTGGCCAATTAAAATGAGTACATTCATGGGTACAGAAATGGTCCATGAATCTAACTCAAAGATTGATATGAATGAAAGGTTTTTTAAAGACATTTAAACAACGTTTGCTTTGTCTAGACATAGAAAAGCAATAGATCATAGGGCAAAAGCTGTGGGTTCTTTAGTATACAGGGTAGACTTATTTAGAACCTAGACATGGGAGTCTTGTAACAAAACCCTGGCGTTAGTGACTGAAAGGCACAATATCAAATGCTACAGCGCTTGACGCTATAGCGTTTGACGCTATAACGCATTGCTTTTGGGGATTTACTTAGCAACGAGCAGTCCAACTTATCACTCTCATATTTGAACTACTCTTTTAACTGTTCTATTCAAACACTCCCTTTTACTGCTATTTGTGACTATACAACTTTGCTACTTGTTTCATTAGTGTTAGTGTAAGTTAAACTTTATAACATCAATCCTTGTGGAGACGATCTCTACTTTTATCACTATATTACTTGTCGCACGATTGTGTATACTTGCACAACTACTTTTCGCGTAACATAGTCATACCCATGATTTCCCCTTATCACTACATCGTCGGAAGACCAACACTGGCAAAACTCGGGGTCGTGGCCTCGGCGGTTCATCTCAAGTTGAAATTCCATTCCCTCGACGGTGAAATGGTTACCATACCGGCCGACCTAAGAGCCGTGAAACACTGTCATTTGCTCACATTCCTTGGAGCCCGGTCTCAGCCTCAAGAAATGCCAAATCCCCCGCAAACGGCTCTCGAAGTGAACCTCATCGAGGTAGATGCCCGTTACGATCCTGAAAGTCCGGAAGAGGAGTCCGACGACGAGCTAGCCAAAGAGCTCAAGAAGAAAAATAAACGTCCCGAGCCCCAAAGCGCATTCCTCAAAATTCCCTTAGGCGACGAACCTAGGAAGACCGTCAAGATAGGTGTCGATCTCATCATTCAAGGTGAGAGAGGCCTTGACCGCTTGCCTGCAGCGTAATGCCGAGGAATGCCGATCTCAGCACCGAGGTGAGGAATGCCCGTTACTCTCCTTCCTGGACGCCTACTCCAGCTACAACTAGATAGCGATGAATCCTGCCAACTAGGAAAAGACAGCCTTCATGACCGACCGAGGTAACTACTTTTACAGGGTGATGCCTTTCGGACTCAAAAACGCTGGGGCCACATACCAGCGCATGATGAATAAAGTCTTCCGATAGCAAATCAGGCGTATCGTCGAAGTCTACCTCGACGACATGATCGTCAAAAGCAAAGCCGACGAAGGCCATATTGCAAACCTCGAGGAAATCTTCGCCGAGGCAAGAAAGAATAACCTCCGACTCAACCCCGAAAAATGCACCTTCGGGGTCAGAGCAGGGAAGTTCCTCGGTTTCTGCCTAACAGAAAGGTGAATCAAAGCCAACCCGGACAAATGCCGAGCAGTGACCAATATGTGTCCACCAACAACCAAGAAAGAAGTGCAGAAACTAATTGGGATGATCGCGGCCTTATCCAGATTTGTCTCGAAGGTGGCCAACCGGTCCCTCCCTTTCTTTAAAATCCTTAAAAAGGGGGTCGAGTTTCAATGGACCCCGGATTGCGAGAACGCGCTTTCCGAGCTCAAGCAAATCCTCTCCAAACCTCCAATACTGTTGAAGCCCGCGGAAGGGGAAACCTTATACTTATACCTCGTCATAGCCGAGGAGACGGTCAATGCAGTTTTAATAAGGGAAACGGAGGACGGGCAATGGCCTGTGTATTTTGTAAGAAAAGTCTTGCAAGGGGCCGAGTCCCGGTATCAGAAGATAGAAAAGGTAGCTCTCGCTCTGGTCATTGCTGCCAGGAAATTGAAGTTGTTCCGGAGTGGCCCAATAGGCCCAATAAGGCAATCTAGCGCTGCATGCAGCAATGGGGCACAATATGGGCCAGCAGCCCATATTACCCAGCCAGGCCCAAGTCGGCCCACATCATGCGTGCGCCGCAATTTACGCTAACGGTCAAGAGCGCCTGCTAGTAGTATAAATACCACATTCACTTGTGACATCAGGTACGTTACTTTACCATGTGACCCTGCCCGATTGCACTCGACTGACTTGAGCGTCAGAGTGTCTTTGCAGGTACTACCCGCGTGCGGCTAAGACCCTGGTTTAGCTAGCTCCTCAGCGACCAGGCCACGAACATCACTAGGACTTCACTTCTATTGGTCAAGGTACGATCAATTAGCGACCACAGTGGGAAGCCTGAGCGCTATCCTACATCAGTCATGCCGCCGCAAAGACGCACCTCGTCTAGACTCAACCCCTTTGGGAAGAATGCTCGCCCGGAGGGTGTGCTTGTAACCGTTCATGAATCACAAGGCAACCCCGCCAAGAACCCTCGATGCAGGCGCCATGCACGTATTGCGGCAACCCGCTCCAACATTCGGGCCAAGAATAAAGCAGATCCAGACCGACTTGGCCGAGCCATGAATCGTAGAACCCCTGCCAGAACATGTGACTCGGGCAGTCCTTCAAATACTGCAGAGTAAGAATCAGGTCATTGCTGATCGAGATGCGCTTATTTCCCATTACGAGAGAGGATCGACCTCGGCCCGCTTCGGCGTGCGCAACGCGAAGATCCTCGAGCCCGAGATGACCACTCGCATACATAGGACGCTCCTCGCGGGCGTCGCCCACATCGTAGAAGCGTATCGGCCGAATTCCTCGGCCGCAGGCGTGGTGCATAGTCGCCCCATCACAGAAGCAGTGCGATCGTCGTTCCCCGTCATATGACTACGAGTACACGGACTCCAGTTATCGACTGGATACAGGCCGGTCACCAACAAGATACTCTTCATGTGAATCTTCCAGTTCTCGAAGGTCGAGGAGCCGGTCTTGGGACTCGTATGATGAATTTAATGACTATTGCGACGGAGAAATACGAGACGTATATCAGGTTGCTAATCGACCCAGGAGGCACCGTTCTGACCTCCCCAGGGGGTAATCTTCACATCTCCCACCTCAATACTATGGGAAACCACCGGCCAACGAAGGATACCTTGGCCAACCGATTAATGGTGGATTCTTAATTAGGAATACCGACCAACGATGCCTACCTCACTATGCGGCCGTTCAGCCACGCTTCGAGCGGCCAAGGTCCTTTTACTAGGGAAATACGACGTTATCGTATCGCCAGGGATTTGAGGAAACCTCCCAATTTGAACAAATTCAACGGCTGTGGGGATCCAGACAAGCACCTAAGGTACTTCAACAATTATTGCAGCTATAGTGAGCTAGGCCCAATCATGAAATGCAGACTTTTTCCACAGTCGCTCGAGGAGCGAGCGTTGGAATGGTGGGAAACTCTGCGCCCTAACACCATCTCCTCTTGGGATGGCCTGGTCAAAACATTTTTGGCCAACAGGTGCCAAGACCGGTACAAAGAACACTTGGACGACATCATTCAAGGTGAGAATGAAACATTGAGATAATTCATGGAGCGGTTCAACACTGAGGCCGACACTGTTCACGATCTCACAGATAGAGATAGGCTGAAGTGCGTGAAACGTGGGATTAGACCGGACCACCTCTTCGCACACGAATTTGTTTTGAACCGTTACCAAGATCTCACCCATTTCCTTAGAAGGGCCAACGACCATATGGCCTATGAAGAAGCACTGCTCGCTAGAAAGGGCGCCCGCGCGCGTCCCAAAGTAGAGCAGAATAGGTTGGTCAAATGTCAAGACAATCCTCATGATAACAGAGCGGAGTATCGACCTAGAAAATATGAGCAGCGCACGAGGTTGAACACGCTCATAGCACATATCTACTCGGAATTCCAAAACAATGAGTTCGTTGGCGTAAAGCAGCCTGACCCTCTCGTCCTCAAAAAGGGGGCCCGGTCGACCAAGAAGTATTGCAGATATCACAGAAGCATGGGACATGATACCAACGACTGTATGGCCCTGAAGGATGATATGATTCTACTTCCTTGCATAGTATTTCTATTGATATTGGTGGTCATGTTCATCCTTAATTTGGACTGAAGGAATTATCTATGCAATATAACATAACGTGGAGAAATTCAGAGTTGAAAGTTTGATTCATGGTAATTACAAAAAACAAATATGGGTTTTTCACCACAATATCATTTTGTCATTGTCTAAAATATATTGACTTTACACTTTATAAAATGAGGACATACATAAAATTTCTAGACAATCTAAACCTTCCTGAATTGGTAAAATGTTGTTTGAAGTATGTCACATTTACTTCAAGTGATTACAAAGATTATGTTGAGTCATTTTCAAGGTGCAAAAAGTTGAGTGATTCAGTTCTTCCTAATTGTGAACTACAAAAAGGAAAAGAGAAAGTCCTATGTGTATCTAGTGATAAATTTACTAATCTGACCATGGGATTTGCAAGCTTGTTTATGACCCTATCAAAGTTCATATATCAACTCCCAAGTTGAAATCATTTGCTTATAGGGGTGAACTTACTTCTAACAATAACCAACTCTTGGAGCATAATTTGGAGTTCCTTGAAGAAACAACCATCGATGTTTGGTGTCGTAACCTTATTCCCAAAACTATTGAGACCTCGAAGAATTTTCTGAAAAGAATTAGTAATGTGCACTCATATCCTTTCGAGTCTTGGACAGGACATTGGTCTTAAAAACATTCGTAGCAGTTAAAAATTCCATAATATTTAATAGGCAAAATTACACCAGATGACCTTTAAGTTATTTATTTATAACAAGTTGACCCTTTAAGTTTTTTACCTAACATTGACACCGTTAGCCCTTTTAGTAAAATTTCATATCGTTGATTACATCAAAATGTGTTTGGTTGCATAAAAATACATAAGCTAGAGAAATCACAATATATAAAATAACATTGCATCAAAATATATAAGCTAGACTAACCACTAAAAGGGCCTATTTGTTACAAAAAAAAACTTAAAGGGCTAACTTGTTACAAATAAATAACTTAAAGGTCTTCTGGTGTAATTTTGCCTATTTAATAATATGGAACTAAGTAAGTTGTTGATTCTGTCCACTTCTTCATTTTCCTTATAGACTCTTCTCTTCATCCTTAGATCCATCTCCAGAAATTTCTCCCGGCACAGGCACCTAATCAGAAAAATAAACTTAGATTCTAACAGCAAACTTTGATTCCATATTTTAGAGAATTTTGAATGCCTATGATTCTACCTTTCATATAATTACAAAATATTTTTACAAGAAAATTCGCATAAAATATGCAGTTTATAGTAGCTCATTATGATTCAATGGTAACTAAAAACCTATTAATGCATGTTGGTATGTGTAGTTTGAGAATAATTATAAATCAAGTTGAGAATTTAGTGTTGTGGCATACCGTTGGTACTTCGTTGATTTGATTTTGAGAACATCTCCATCTCCACCTTCATCTTCATCTTCCTCTTCATCTCCATCTTCACCGTTATTGTTGTCATCAACCATATCCAATAAAAAATTTGAGTGTATGATAAAGATTAAAGCTGAAAGCTGAAAATATTATTGATTTTGTTATAGGTTTGATGACATAGCTTTCATGTACTTGCACTTTATATAGTTACGAGGCAACTTGCAATATGTTAAAATTGAGGCAAAGGGGGATGAATGAAAGATTTTAGGGAAATTATATTTTTGTTAGGAAAATTTTTGAAACAAAATGCAATATGTTTAAATTGAGGAAAAGGGGTATGAATGAAATATTTTAGGTAAATCATATTTTTGTTAGGAAATTTTATGAAACAAAGAAAGACACAATGTACATTAAAATTAACATCATAACTCGGGATTCATCAGTTTAAGTTAAGTGTTATAAATTAGTTGTAAGCTTCGTGTATGAATGAGTATGGAAAGTTAACAAAAGACAATAAAAATAAATTTATGCATTTATATAACAAGTCATTAATTATTGGATTTTTTTTTGAGTCAAAAATAACAAGTCATTAATTATTGGATTTTAATTATTTTTTAATTAAAAGATATGTGAAAAATATATGGTTGGATTGAAGCAAAGGGATATGAATGAAATATTTAAAGTAAACTATAATTTTGGTAGGAAACGTTGCGAAAGAAAGGAAAGAAACAATTACATTAATTAAAAGCATTATCTTGATTTTTTGGATTTTAGGATAAGAGTTATACATTGGTTTAAGATACGAAAATGAGAAAATATAGATAGTTAACAATTAAACATATTAATCTTCTCTTTTACTTTTACTTTTTAACTGCACCTAATTTTAAAAGAGACATGTAATATCTCAAAAATATGAGACTAGAAATAATTAGACTTTAAAATCAACATATGATAATAATTTACATGATTAGAGTTGATTAGATCAATCTTTCAAAACTAATTCTAGGATATGTTAAATAATTTATTATTAACATAAGTTAGGTAAAAATAAATAAATAACTAAATAAATAAAGACCTTTTATTCTATCTAAAATCGGTGTTAAAAAAATTGCAACAACTAACCAAGTATTGAGCATGTTTTGTATAGTGTCCGGGGAGAACAAACATTTTTTTAAGATGGAGAGAACTTCGTGAAACATGGTAGCTATCCAGACTTGAGCTACGATTTAAACGATGCATAAAATACCGCGAGAGGACTTGTGAGGGGTTACGATAGAACTCACTGAGATTTGTAATCTCACCCTTTATGTTTGTGGTGTTTATAGATAAATAGGGAAAAAACAAAGACGAAGAGGCATGAGTAGCAGTTGTGCTACATGGGAAGACCATAGGGATCTTGGATATCTATTACTCATTTGCTTAGTTCCTATCTTGGATATCTATTAGTCATTTGCTTAGTTCCTTTGTGTTATTTGAATTTTGATATCGCTGTCCTTATTTCTATTTGGGATGTTGAACAATAGGCTTTAAGAGGACCTAAAACATGGATTAATGTTATTTATGTAGTTCCTTTGTGAACATTATGATCTTTGAGTGGTTTACCCGGATAAGTTTTCATCTATGCTAGTTACGTTCAATGTCTGAAAATAGAAATATTACATTGATGTATGCTTTTATGTGTGCCCCGATATTTCTTTCATGGGTGAAATATTAGGGTGTTTCAGCTTCTATTCTAATTCCTTCCCCAATCTGATATCAAATACTTATTGATGTTAGGACCATAAGATGAAATTCTTATGATGGGTTATGATCAATGAATTTATGTGTGAGTGAGAACTCTATCTATGTATTTAGGTTCAGAGACGGGAGAATGTCTCCACACCCAAACTATTACATTGTGTGGTTTGATAATCGACGTATCATCAATTTTGTGTCAAAGAACCAATATGATAAGTTGTCATAATTGTGAGTTCTTTGTTCCATAGTTTAGTTTTTGGAAGTTATGTGCATTTAAAATGTTGATTTCAATGAATGCATGTTGAATGTTTACCTTCTTGCTGTTAGTATGCCTAATGAACTTAGGAATGTTGTTGTTGAAGAACATGCAAGCAAGTTACACTACTAGAAAAACAGCTTTTAGCGTCGGCCAAAAGCCCACGCTAAAAGGCTAAAAGCGGACGCTAACAGTGGATTAGCGTCGGAGTAGCGTCCGCATCGTGGTGAGGCTAAAGTGCTCGAAGCTAAATTGTAGCGTCCCCTAAATTCAGACCGACGCTAAATTAGAGTCGGCCAAGCCCACGCTAATTTGACACTAATATCAAGGCCGACGCTAAGGTCAACATATTGGAAAGTCAACTAAATAGGCTAGCGTCCGGTTGGCCGACGCTAATTTAGACGGGTCAACTCCATCATATAGCGTCGGAGAGGCCCACGCTAATGTAAGTATTTTTAAAAAAAAAAATATCACCTGATTAAATCAATGAAACTACAATGCTCACAGTTTTTCTTCAAAATACTCTTTCTATACATTATATCTGTGAAACCTAATACTTCTTCTTACCAACTGATTAGGAAACTTTAAAAGCATGAATAACATATCAAAATGCATCATAGATTAAACATGCATCACACTCAAATGAATTGTTAAGAGAAAATTAAAGCAAAGATAAATATATGTAATCCTAAATTGAAGAATCAAAGCAACCGACAATGATAAAGCAACCGACATCAGTAAAAGAAAGATTAAATGCAGTCCAGATAATATACTTCCTCTAAACTTCTGTACCACATTCTTTTTCAAGTTCCTCACAAGCTTTTTTTGATGCTTTAGCTCACTTTGAAATGTTGTATAGCTGCCAATCATTGGATAATTTCTGCAGATTGATGTCCTGCTGATAGAATGTAAGACAGACTGAAAAAACCAAAGAAGTGTGAAGCTAATTCTCAGGCCAATAATAATTGAAGTTTTTTATTACCTTTTTTTATGACAAAATTATAACACAATGCAAGGAACTATTACAGGAACACAATGCAAGGACCTGAGTTTGCGGATAACAGTTCCTAGAGTTAGTAAACTCCGATTTATGTGGCAACCCTCTTTCAATCTTGTGCCAATTTGAATTGGTTTGGGATGCCCTCTCACTTCCAAAGAAGATCAACAAAATTTCAAGCGCGAAAAAATAATTATCATCCGATTTCCTATAGATGTTATTTAACATGACAAACTCGATACTCAAAATATATTGTTAAAAAAATGAGCAAATCATTCATACCATCAAGCGAGAAAGAGTGCTAAACTTGTCATTTCCAAGGAATTCACGTGCGAGAACTTTCAACGACCCAAGGATCAGATTTAGAAAATGTAAGAGAAGATGAACCATAAAAGTTCACAAAGTTCATAGTCCTTTGTAAAAATAATAACATATAATACGGTCCGAGAATCGATGAGATCGGAACTTGCTTCATTCAAGTTGTTGTCTCTCCTATCCGCCTTTGAGTGTAAAAACACAAATTAAAGGACAAGTATGCCTTTAGCTCTAGCTCTAGTTGGACAAATATTTTATCAAGAAAAAGAGAAAACAAATGGAAATAAATTTAATTTAGGTATCTGGTTTTATGCAATGCAAGAATCATTCAAACACTTACCTTGTGAAAGAAATGAGTTACGTAAAATGGTTCCAGCTTCTCTCATTTTCCTCAATCGGTTTCTCAACAACTGTCCCTCTCTCATAAATCAACAAACCATAAGTAAAATGCACATTTACTACCTCTATAAAAATGATGAAGATATTTAGTTTTTACCTCTGGATCATCAAGAAGTCTGAGAGGAGTAGAATCTGGACTAAGAAGATCCCTCACAGATTCATTATATATCTCTATTGCCGAAAACTTCAAAACAAATTCTCTCTCCGAATGCTATATATAAAAAAAAAAGTAAATCCAAATCAACAAATAGTTTTGAGAAAAACAAAGTAATGCAATGAAGTGTTCATACATATAAATTTCATTTACCTTTTCAAAATAGAAGAGAAGAGTGAGAGCAATGCTTACTTTTATTCTTTGCTCCACGTGTTGTCCCCTCTCCCCTTCCATTACTAGTTCTCATCTGCATGATTTGCACTGTGTATAACTTTAAAAAAAAATTAAACTAAATATAGGTTGTGATAAACCATATATATCCCTTGAGGTTTCAAATTTTAATTAATTAGAAGAGGGAAACAGATAAATGAGGAAAACTTAACCCATGGAACTTATCAGAGACAAACTAACATCAATTTGCAGTCACATATACTACTGCAATCTACAAAAATTAGAATGTTAAAAAACTACTCCTTGTGCAGCTCAAAGTTGAGACCATAACAAAAAAATAGAGAAAAACAAATATATGTATATCAAAACCTAAATTATATTCAGCAAGTACATCTTTTACTCAACACCATTAAGATGATTTGCACCTTAGCATCTTTTTAAGTAATAACCAAACAATACAGCAACTTGTTTTTAAAAGAAACAGATTCAATATGAAAAATTTATCAACATTCTGAAGGAAAATAAAGTGATAAAAGAAGTTATGATTTTTAATCAAGTATAGGATCTCGTTGAGCTGGACTTATCGCTTCTTCTCTTATGGTAAATCATAGTTTAGAAGAGCTTCAAATATGGGAAGATTCAATAAGATCAAGAGGTTCAGAGGAACTTTCTAAGATGATTGAAGTTAACCCTACTCTTAAACTGTTAACAATATTTTAAACTAAGAACATAAAAACAATATTTTCTCACAAATCAATAATCTAAAATAATCTGAACAGCAACCAAATGCTTTATGCAACATATATGCCCCAAATGCTCAATAAAATACACAGCAAAATACAAAACTAAAAGCAAATACAAACTCTAGGAAAATCAAACAAGTACCTCTCAACAAAAACAAGTAGCTCTCAGCAAGTACCTCTCAACAAGGACCTCAAGCAAGCACCAATCAACCAAGTACCTCCCTGAAATTGCAAAGAACAAAAATCAAATTAAGGTGCAGAAATTAGGGAAAACTGAAAATAGAGAAGAGATAGTGTTTAATTCTAGGGCAAAATTAGGAAAAACTTAAAATAGAGAAGAAATGAAGAAGAAATAGAGAAGAAATTAGGAATAACCAGAAGAAATTAGGGCGCTCCTCTTCTAGTACCTCCCCTTTTCAATCCTAAACGGCAAAGATCCAGCACTCTCACAAACCACCTTCACGAGCCACGATTACTCCGATCCACAGCTAGCAACGAAGAGATCGGTGGCGGAGGAGAGATCGACAAATCGCAATGGAGAGAGTTTGTTGCAGCAAGCTTCACAATGGAGAAGAAATGGAGGACGCCTGCGTGAAATGGAATGAGTGAAATGGAGAAGAAATCGCTTCTTCTCTTATGGTAAAGGGAGATGGATGGTTGCAGTGAGAGTGAGAGTGTGAGAGTGAAATGACTGAGAGACGGAGTGAGAGTGTGAGAGGGAAAATTAGGGAAATGTTTGGGGAAATGAAAAGTAATTTTAGGGTTTATTCCAAAAAAGATCAGTTTTGAAGGTAGCGTGGGCTAAGCGGACGCTAATATTTCAAAAAAAATCTCTGTCGCCGTTTAGCGTCGGTGTGGCCGACTCTAATAATTATTTTACCAAACAAATAAAATTGGTAGCTTAGCGTGAGCCTAGCGGACGCTAAAGCGACGCTACTAGCGTCGGAGTCGTGGCCGACGCTAAAAAGTGGACGCTAAATTGCTGTTTTCTAGTAGTGTTACTCAAAGTGATTATAAAGAATCCCTATAATAATTGTAAATGGAGTGTATGTTTGATTGGAATGCTTGTTTGATTGACTAGGTGTTGTTGCCAAAGAGATGAATATATTTTGAAATACATGCAATGTGGGTGCTTTGTGTTGGTTTAGAGTTGCTGAAATGTTGATTGACAACCAGATGTGCTGAAATGTGTTGGAATGAACTTTGCTCATGAAATTTGTCTAAAAACTAGCATGACATAAACCCTTTAATGAATCGATTGTCTATTGATTGTTTATGTTGTTGTTCTTAGTGTACTTTGAATTAAGATTTTAGCTAAAAAACAATGTTTCGGTAAAGCTGCAGACTGGCACGATTTCTTTTAGTTCCAACTACTCTCCATTCTTATCCTTAATCTATCCTAAGATATACTAGCACGATTTGAATGAGTTACAAGAATGTTCTACGATAATAAATGAATTGTATTGTGGCAATTAATGTTGAGGACTTGTTTCAATATGTTTAATCATGTGGTAAGGTTGGATTTTGAATTGGATTTCTCAATTAAAATTTGCATTTTTCTATCCTTTTAAATATCACTTCCATTCCCAATTCAAAGGTAATCATTTACCACCCATTTAGAATAAAGATATGAATTTTGTGAATTAAAATCTTTTTGGCACGCTATCACACTTTTGTGAAGAATTGGGGTTTAACATGACATCTTGCACATGTTGGTTTTTGTAATGAAAACCCTAACTAAAACCCTCGGACTAACCTATAGTTCTACTGCTACAAACAACTTAAACTTTTGAACAAACTTTCAATCAAAACAGTTACAAAGTTGTTTTAGTCATGTGACCTATACGGTTTATACCGTTAGAGTTTGTTAGTTTCTAACTAACTTCTCTACCGGTCATGTCCGCTTATGTGTGTGTCTATTTCATTGTGTATATATAGCTTCAACACAATCCATACATTGTACAGAAATATTCATTCATACGGTCAATACAAAGATTTTATAGTTTTACAGTTTTCTCTAAGTATTTCTATTGCTACCCTACACTAATAATACTCCATGAGGCAAATCCTAAGGAAGCACAACATTCGCCTCAATCCCGCTAAGTGCTCATTTGGAGTGCAGGCTAGAAAATTCTTGGGGTTCATGCTAACAAGTTGAGGCATAGAGGCAAATCCTGACAAGTGTAGAGCCATACTTGAGATGCCAAGCCCAACAAGTCCCAAACAAGTGCAACAACTAACGGGACGCTTGGCAGCCTTGTCACGCTTTCTGTCTTGTGCATGTGAAATTATCTTAATAAATAATTCAATAGACCTCGCCAAAAAACAAATCTAACAGGCCATCCAAAATTCTTTTCTTTTGTTTTTTCCGTTTTTTCTATTTTTGCAGGAGACAAGGCTTTCCACTTCTTCGCCTCGTTGAGGAAAGGCAATCAATTCGAATGGAAACCAGAATGCGAAGCTGCCTTCCAAGCAATCAAAAACTTTCTGAATTCTCCTCTGATTCTGGTCAGACCGAAAGTAGGGGAACCATTGTTATTGTATCTTGCAGTCTCAAATAGGGCAATGAGCTTGGTTCTTGTGCGTGAAGAAGGGAGAGAACAACGACCGGTCTATTTCTGCAGCAAAGTTTTCAAAGGGGCCGAGGTCAGATACCTGAAGATAGAAAAACTAGCTTTGGCACTCATTACATCGGTAAGACGCCTTCGCCCTTACTTTCAGAGTCATAGAATTATTGTCAAAATCGATCATCCCATAAAGAAGGTCCTACGAAAGCCTGACTTGGCTGGGCGCATGGTAGCTTGGTCTGTCGAGCTGTCAAAATATGATATCTCTTTCCATCCAAGAGAAGGAATCAAAGCTCAAGTGTTAGCAGATTTCGCCGTTGAATTAACACCAATTTCTCCTGAACCCGCCGAGGTCATCCATTGGACGTTATCTGTAGATGGAGCATCTAACTTAAAGGGAAGTGGGGCAGGAATAACTTTAGAAAGCCCTGATGGCCTCCTCATCAAGCAATCTCTAAGATTCGACTTCAGAGCCAGCAACAATCAGGCGGAATATGAAGCCCTCATCGCTGGCATCAAGCTTGCAAAAGAGGTAGGAGTGCAAAACCTAAAGGTGAAGAGTGATTCCCAATTGATCACAAGCTAGTTTCCGGGAGAATTCCAAACAAGAGACCCCCAACTCAACAAGTATCCTAAAAAGGTCAAGACATTGTCCTCAGAATTCCCATCATTTGAGCTCTTGTACGTTCTAAGAGAACAAAATATATGTGCTGATATCCTTTCAAAATTAGCCAGCACCAAAAAGCCAGGAAATAATCATACAGTGATTCAAGAAACTCTCCCAGTGCCTAGCGTTGAAGTTGCAGAAGTCAACTCTGTGGAACAATCCTCCACTTGGATGTCACCAATCCAAGCGTTCCTGCAAAATGACATCTTACCCTCCAACTCAACGGATGCGAAGAAAATACGGCGTGAAGCAGCCAAATACACCATCCTCTCGGGTAAGTTATACAAGAGAGGATTCTCAACACCTCTACTTCGTTGTCTAACACCTTCTGAAGCAGAATATGTGATGCGTGAAATTCATGAGGGAATATGTGGAAGTCACATTGGTGGAAGATCTTTAGCAAACAAGACAATCCGCGCAGGCTATTATTGGCCTCGGCTAGACAAAGATTGCCTGGAGTTTGCCAAGAAATGTGATAAGTGTCAAAGACACGCCGAGCTCCACCATGCACCAACAACAACTCTCCAATCAGTAATATCTCCATGGCCTTTCTACAAATGGGGAGCTGACATCCTGGGACCTTTTCCACATGGTCCAGGGTAGGTCAAATACTTGCTCGTTGCAATTGAATACTTTACAAAGTGGGTAGAGGCTGAACCAGTAGCAATAATAATAGCAGCTCGAGTCAAAAAGTTCTACTGGAAGAACATAATCTGTCGATTTGGAATGCCTGCAGAAATTGTCTCAGATAACGGAACGCAGTTCGCCAGCACTTTGGTAACTGATTTCTGTAAAGAGCTCGGCATCAAGAACAAGTTTACCTCGGTGGAACATCCACAAGCCAATGGGCAGGCTGAAGCCGCCAACAAAGTCATTTTGGCAGGGTTGAAGAAGAAACTAGGCGAAGCCCAAGGCGCATGGGTAGACAACTGATAACTCTATTTTATATAGAGTTATTCATAGTCTTTTACTTAGATAAATGTTTGAAACCAATGCAATAAACTTGTAAATACAATAAAAAGAGATGAAAATCATAAAATACATTATCAAGGAGATAGAAGTTCAATTTATATACAAATTGGTATGTTTGATATGTTTGTTGAGTACTTTTGCAGATTCTGTGATTTTGCATTAAGTGCTTAAGCATCGAGTGCTTAAGCACCAAAGCATGCAGCTGAAGCAAGTAGCACAAGACCCCACATTGGAAGCACCTCAATTTGATTTCGTTCTAAAGAGCCTTGCTGGCCTCCTACTAGCTCAGTAATCACATGGAATCAATTATCAAGTTACCAAAGAAGCCATCTATAGGATGAAAACAACAAACATCATCATTACACCAAGCCAAATGTCATCAACTAATTGGACCCCTTCAAAAGGAATGTTTCCCACTCAAAGGAATGTTTCCCATTCAAAGTGACAACAATTGACACCTGCAAAATAACTAGGATAAGTCACATGATGGTCAAAGAATACTTCACAAGCAAGTCAAATACTTGAAGACAAAGAAAACCCTCCATGGAAGGAAATCTCCTACATCTATAAATAGGACTCTTTCATCTCTTGTAAAAAAGATATAGATAGACGACTAATACCATATAGATACAATAGTAGTTTTAGATTAAAGTTCATCTTGTTCTTCATTTTATTTCCAAGTCTTTTTACTTCACTTTGATTACTCTAAACTTAAGAGGAAGGTAAGAAGGAATTGACATCTCTATTCTTCACTTCTTCCTAGTTGAGAATCAAGTGTTCTTCATTAATATTAAGTTCTTATTTCATGTTCTTCATCTTACTCTTTATTTACTTTCTTGTTATTTAATTTCCAGCAACTTATTCATTCAAGTCATTTACCTTCTTGCAATTTAAATTCTTGTCATTTACTTTCTTGCAAGACTTGTCCAATCAAGCAATTTACTTTCTTGCAAGACTTGTCCATTCAAGCAATTTACTTTTAAGCAATTTACATTTCCAAGTTATTTACAATGCTTTCTTTACTTGCTTTGTTTAATTACTTTATGTGGACGATGATGAGCTAAATTCCTTAGTTGGGATGCTCTAGTCATATGATGAACTCGTGAGAACTATTGTGTTGTCCAAAAGGGTGCCTCACTTACTAGTTCTTGTACTTGAATTAAACTTGTTTTAAGGTTAACTTAGAACAAGGGGAGTTGTATTTACAAGAGATTGACTTACAACTAGATCTCAAGAACTAGAAGCAAAGGCAAGTGTTTATTTAAGTCTTTGATGAGAAATTTGTTTTCCACAAAGTCACTTAGTAATTCCATGCTAATTCAAAAGTAATTAGCATAGTCTTTGTTCATGTGTGGGGTTTTTACTAAGGGAAAGTATTTAGCAACTTGAACCACTTGAAAGGAGGCGAGGGGAGTATGACACACTTGCCCTTTACTGCAAAAAAACAAGGGTTTATTGAGCTTGTATGGTCACCACCCTTAACTGATGTATCTACACTAAGTGATCACACCAGGTGCTCAAGCACCGAAAGACAAAGACAACATTCTCACAAGGAACTCATATGGTAAAAGCATCTCAACTCTCTCTTAAATTACATCCTCTGGTGTATTTAAATTCTGTTTTTCTATATTCCAAAACCAACCACAAATTTCTGAATAGTTGTAGACACACTAGTTTACCTATGCTAAACAAACACATTAAAAATTAGTCAATCCTCGTGGGAACGATCTTTACTTACTCTTTATTACTTGTTTGTGGATTTGTGTATACTTGCACATGCTTATTTCACACACCAAGTTTTTGGCGCCGTTGCGAGGATTGCCAATAATTTTTAGTTTGTTTAGTTAGTAAAAGAGTGTTTTTATTTTTATGCTTTTTGGTAGTGTTATTCTGCATGCGAACAAGTGCTTAAGCACTAGCCTATGCCAAGAAGACCACCACCAAATTTTGATTTTGATCCGTAGATTGAAAGAAGATTCGGGGAGACAATTAAGACTTCAGAGGGAAATCCAACAACACAAAGAATATGGTGAACCAAGTAATACCACTAGGGATGCCACAAACAAGATAAATACTGCATGACGGATACTGTGACAAAGAACCGTGCACCAAAACACGGCAAGAAGATGAAGGATCAAGGCATAACACCGCCAGAGGTAATTCAATTCTCGATGTAGGAGTAAATCATAGACATCAATTCATATACATGAACCCTATAGGCATGATTAATGATAGAGATAGGCCCATGAGAGGATTATGCCGTGTTTGATCATCAAAATATGCAGACTAGCATTGCTAGGCCTCATATTGATGTTTGTCCATTTTGAATTCAAACCAATGATGTTTCAAATGTTGCAAACAATTGGTCGATTTGGGGATTTTCACATGATGACCCCATGAGCATTTAAAAGCAGCTTTTTAGAAGTATGTAGCAATTTCATCATACGTGTAAGTGAGGATGCATTTAGGCTAAAGTTATTTCCATATTCATTAAAAGATAAAGCTAAATCATGGTTAAATTCTTTAGAGCCTAATTCAATTCATTCATGGAATGAATTATTTGAAAAATTCTCACAAAATACTTCCCACCAATCAAAAATGCTAGGATGAGAAATGACATTACATCTTTTAAACAAAGAGATCTTTGAATCATTGTTTGAGGCATGGGAAAGATGGAAGGAATTGCTTAGAAAATGTCCTCATCATGGTCCGCGGTCATTATACTGAGATGGAAACATTTTACAATGGATTAGAGCCCCAAACCGTAATTATGCTTGATGCATCATCGTGGGGTGTTTTATTGAATGTCTTATAATGAAGCTTGTGAATTAATTGATAGGGTAGCAACGAATAGTTCTAGCTGGCCTCTTTGAAAGGGCAAGTGCCCAAAAGAAAGTGGAGTACATGAACTTAGTGAAATTTCATCCCTAATCGCTCAAGTTGCCACATTGGCTAACATGATTAAAACTTTCACTACACCTAGTTCAAATTTACACCTAAAACAAACAGCAGAAACACATTTGCGACCATAGAACAAGCACCTCAAGGAGCACCTAGTTGTGTTTATCGTGGAGGAGCCCACCTCTATGAAGAGTGCTCAAGTAATCTGTGTCGATTAACTATGTGGATCAAAATAGATATAATAATAATAGGAATAACAACCCTTACTCTAACACCTATAATCCGGTGGAAAAATCACCCAAATCTTAAGTGGGGACAAGTAATAACGAGTGCTCAAGCACCGGTGTTCAAGCACCGGGAGCTCAAGCACCAGCCCACAACCAGGATATCAAAATTATCAAAGGCAACAACAAACCGCCAATGATAATTCAATAGAAAGCTTCGCTTAAATCATTCATAAGTGAAACAAGAACAATGAGGCAAACTCAAGATGCTTCCATAAAAACTTAGAAACTCAAGTAGGTCAATTAGCAAATGTTATGTATCAAAGACTGCGGTGTTCTACCATCCAATCTGAAGCATCCACATCTCAAAGGCAAGGAAAAGAACAAGTAAAGGCCATATCACCGAGAAGTGGTAAGGATCTCTGAGCCCTATGAGAATGAAGGTGTAGATAAGGGAGAAAAAACTCAAAAGAAAAAGAAACTCGAATCACGAAGCACCAGAAGCTTCCACTTCTCAAAAAGAACCAAATCCCAGGTTAGTTACTGAACACCCACCTCCTCCATTCCCTCAAAGATTAAAAAAAGTGCATGAGGAGAAGCAATTCAGTAAGTTTTTAGATGTTTTAAAACAGTTGCACATTAATATTCCTTTGATTGAAGCTTTACAACAAATGCCTAATTATGCTAAATTTATGAAAGATATCATTTGTAGAAGAAAGAGATTAGGTGAATTTCAAACTATTGCAATGTCAAAGGAAGTTAGTTCAATTTTACAGAATAAAATTCCAAGAAAATTGAAAGATCCTGGTAGCTTTACAATTCCTTTCTCTATAGGCAACAACTATACAGGAGGAGAGCTCTATGTGATTTAGGTGCAAGCATCAACTTGATGCCTAAATCTATCTTTGAGAAGTTAGGAATTGGTAATGCAAAGCCTACCTCTGTAACATTATCCCTTGCAGATAGATCAACAGCATATCCAGAAGGGATAGTTGAAGATATTCTGGTCAAGGTTGACAAATTCGTGTTTCCTGCAGATTTTGTTATTCTTGATTTTGTTGCAGATGAAAATGTGCGATAATCCTTGGAAGACCATTTCTTGCAACTGGTAAGACACTTATTGATGTTCAAAAAGGAGAACTAACCATGAGGTGAATGATCAAGAAGTGAAATTCAATGTGATGAAAGCAATGAAGTATCCAAAGAGAGGAGCAAGAAGAATGTTACGCTATCTCACTTGATCATCCAGTGCGAAGCAATTCAACAAAGCAGTATGACCATCGACTAGTGCTTTAGCATCAAGTGCTTATGCACTTCCGAGGCTGAAATGCAAGAACAAGGCATACCGACAACAGAGGAAGTTAAACCTAAGGTATGGTCTAGAACTTTTGAATCTTTAAATTTAGAGGACCCTAACCTTAAGAAAAACTTACCTTCAATTGAACAACCTCCCAAACTAGAACTGAAGGAATTGCCAAAACACTTAAAGTATGTTTTCTTAGGGGATAATGATTCACTTCCAGTTATCATTGCATCTGATCTATCATTAGAGCAGGAGCATGATTTAATTGAAACCCTTAAAAACATAAAAAGCAATAGGATGGCAAATGGCGGACATTAAAGGGATTAGCCCTCTATTTGTATGCATAGAATAAATCTAGAAGGCAATGCTAAAAACAACATTGAGGCACAGAGAAGGCTAAATCCAATCATGAAAGAGGTTGTTAAAAGGAAATAATTAAATGGCTAGATCTTTGGGATTATTTACCCAATTGAAGATAGTACATGGGTTAGCCCCTGTACAATGTGTTCCCAAGAAAGGGAGTCACAGTAATAGCCAACCAAAAAAATGAACTAATTCCCACAAGAACAGTAACTGGGTGGAGAATCTGTATGGATTACAGAAAACTTAATAAATCAACCAAGAAAGATCACTTTCCATTGCCCTTTATTGATCAGATGTTAGATAGACTAGCAGAAAGGAGTTTTATTGTTTCTTAGATGGCTACTCGGGTTATAATCAAATTGCCATTGACCCTAAGGACCAAGATAAAACTACTTTTACATGTCCATATGGTACATTTGCTTTTAGGAGAATGCCCTTTGGATTATGTAATGCACTGCTACATTTCAAAGATGTATGATGTCCTTGTTTTCTCGATTTTATTGAACAATCCATGGAAATCTTTATGGATGATTTTTACTGTCTTTGGAGAAACATTTCCTTTATGTTTATCAAATTTAGAACAAATTCTCCAAAGATGTGAAGATACAAATCTTGTTCTTAATTGGGAAAAGTGTCACTTCATGGTACAAGAAGGCATTGTACTAGGACATAGGGTTTCAAAGAAAGGTCTTGAGGTTGATAAAGCTAAAATTGAGGTCATTGAAAACCGCCACCACCAACAATCACTGTCAAAGGGATTAGAAGTTTTCTAGGACATGCAGGTTTCTATAGAAGATTCATCAAAGACTTTTCAAAAATTTCAAAACCTCTGTGTAATCTTTTGCAATTAGATACACAATTTAACTTTGATGAATCTTGTATAAAAGCATTTCAGAAACTGAAGAAGGCTTTGGTCACTGCACCTGTCATTGTAACACCCGTTCGACCAAACCTTTTGAACTAATGTGTGATGCTAGTGACTTTCTTTGTAGGAGCTGCCCTAGGGCAAAGGTATGACAAAGTGTTTCATTCAATTTATTATGCTAGCAAAACATTAATTGAAGCTCAAGTGAACTACACTGTGACTGAGAAAGAGCTATTAGCTGTGGTGTTTGCTTTTGACAAATTCAGATCTTACTTAGTAGGCACAAAAGTGATTGTATATACTGACCACTCTGCCATTAAGTATCTGCTTGCAAAGAAAGATGCAAAACCTAGGCTAATAAGGTGGATTCTACTCCTTCAAGAGTTTGATCTTGAGATTAGGGATAAGAAGGGAGTAGAAAATCAAGTTGCTGATCACCTATCTAGGCTTGAAGGTGATGATACAGGTACTCAAGAAATCAAGGAGAGATTCCCAGATGAAGATTTGTTAGCAATATCCGTAACCAAGAATATAGTGCTTTTGCACTTAGTGCTCAAGCACCTGGAGATTCTGCACCATGGTATGCTGACATTGCTAACTATCTGGTAAGTAATGTTGTACCTGCACAGATGGATTATCAGCAGAGAAGAAGGTTTTTCCATATAGTAAAACAATACTGTTGGGATGAACCTTACCTATACAAGATGTGTCGGACCAAGTCATGAGAAAGTGTGTCCACTGAACAAGAACAAAAGCGGTGCTTGAGCACCGCCATGCAAAGACCATATGGAGGTCATTTTGGAGGACACGTAAGCAGCAGACAAAGGTACTACAAACAAAGGTTATTTTTGGCCCTCTTTATTTAAAGATGCATTCTATATAGTAAAACTCGTGATAGATGCCAAAGAAGTGGTAATATATCCGAAAAACATGAAATGCCAAGAACCAACATTCTTGAACTTGAACTTTTTGATGTATGGGGCATGGATTTCATGGGTCCTTTTCCTACTTCTTTTGGTAAAGAATACATCTTAGTTCTTTGTAGATTATGTGTCTAAATGGGTTGAAGCAATAGCACTACCTAGTGCCGATGCTAGATCGATGAGTAAATTTCTTCAAAAGAACATATTTACTAGATTTGGCACCTAGGGCAATCATAAATGATGAAGGATCTCATTTTAGTAATAAAATTATTGAAAATCTTCTTGCAAAATATGGGATTAAACACAAAATTTCTCTGCATATCATCCCCAAACTAGTGGCCAAAGTTTGAACTATCAAATAGGAAATAAAAAGAATGCTAGAAAAATGGTTGGACCAACAAGGAAAGATTGGTCATTGCATTTAGATGAAGTATTATGGGCATATAGAAGCGCATATAAACTCCATTAGGTATGTCCCCCTATAGAATAGTTTATGGCAAAGCATGTCACACCGCCAATTGAGCTAGAAAATAAATCCTATTGGGCAATCAAAAGCTGAATTTTGATCTAGACCAAGCGAGCAAACAGAGGTTTTTAGAACTAAATGAATTAGAAGAATTCAGGCACTTCTCTTATGAGAATGCTAGAATTTACAAAGATAAAACCAAGGTGTGGCATGATAAAAGAATCCAACAAAGAGATCTTAAAGAAGGAGGATTGGTCCTATTGTACAATTCAAGGCTAAAATTATTCCTGGAAAATTGAAATCCGGATGGATAGGACCATTCAAATTAGTCAAGATATATTCTCATGGTGCGATTGACATATTTGATGCAAACTCAGGTAATATTTTCAAAGTAAATGGACAAAGAGTTAAAATGTATTATGGTGAGCAAATGGTGCAATCTGAAAGCACCATTCATTTTGAAAATCCTTGATCTAAAAAGGATAGTCAGGCTGTTAAGACATTAAAACAAGCGCTTGTGGGAGGCAACCCATCAATTTTTTGATAAATATTAACTATGTTTATGCAGTTTGATGTTTTCGGTGTTTTTCAGAAATGCGAGAATTTAGTGCTCAAGCACCACGTGCTTAAGCACTAACAGAAGCCCCAATGTCTCAACTTCAGTGAAGTAAAAAAAAAAAAATCACAGAAAAATGTGTCAAACGGTTAGAAAGGACAGAGCAACAAAGTGAAGTCCCTACTCAGGAGATTGCTAAAGAGCAGAGTGTTCTCATGACCACTTTGGTGCTTCAAAGACCAAGTGCTTCAAGCACCAACAAAGGAGCCAATCAGTAATCGAATAAGCGAGGATCTTGAGGATATTCTAGGATTAGTTGCTACGGAGCTTGCTATCAAGAAAAGGCAAGAATTGGGAAACACCCAAAAATTTTTCAAGTCACCACCTGTAGCAACTATTCAACAAACAAAAGCACAAGGGGGAGGATCAAAAGAACCCAAGGAGAAAGAACCAGAAAAGAAAAGCAATTTGAAGAAGAAGAGAGCGATCTTGAAGGACATTCTTTGAGACCTTGAAGGACTTACGGATCAAGTTATGGAGCCATCTCTTTGAAATTTCAAAGGAACCAGAGGTGCAGATTGAAGCTCAACCATCGATGCTCAAGCACTAACTCCTGCAAAACCTTCAAAGACACCAGATGTGAAGGCCCTTTGGCGGTGCTTCTAAAACTCCAAAAGCACCAAAGCGAAGCCCAAAGCAACACCAACAAGGAGCAAAGAATGATCGAGAGTGGTGCAAAACCACGATAAACTTTTTACATGCTTTCCTATATTAACTATGCACGATATTTTGTTATATATTTTGCTACTTATAAACTAATGCTACTATGGATAAATCCCACATGTAATGTTAACCCCCCACCCCATTTTGCACACTATTCCCCTGTTTTCATCTCAACTTAAGAGCTAGTGAGGACCTTTGCTCAATTTTAAGTTGGGGGGAAGCACTTCAAATTCGATGCATGTGGTATATATATAGTATTTTAAACCTACTAATGCTTGTTTTATTTAATATCCATTAAATATCTCATTAGTATGTTAGATAAGTAGTTAAGTCTTTTGTAAATAGAGTTTATTTTCATTTTGTTTTAGATTTACTTAACAAAGCATTTTCAAAAAAAAAAAAAAAAAAAAAAAAAAAAATCAAATTCTGTTTTTGAACAGTTTTTAAGTAAATCAATAGTAGGAATGTACAGATTTTGAAGCATGATCAGCTTGCTATCTCACAAATGATTTTGATGCATCTCTTTAGACCAAAATCCTCAATGAAAAGAAAAGAAAAAGAGTCCTTTTTACTTCAAAAACAACCATTGTTATTATCACTTTTACACTTTAAAGTTGATTTTTGAAAGGGGATCAAACTGAGTTGAAAAGTTTTTCTCGAAACAAAGCAGAATTTAAGAAAACCAAGGTCAAAAACAAAGTTTTATTAAAAACTTAGAAGAGTGTTGAGAAATAAGTTTGGGGAGATTTTATGAAAACAAAGGCAAAAATGAGGAGCTTAGTACTCAATGCACATAAAGTTTCAAAAAGAAAAACAAAAGGTGTCAAAACTATGTTTGCTTAATATCTAAAGCCGAACTGTTAGAAAATAGAGTGCATTTGATTTGCAAACCAAGAAAAAAAAAATGTATGCATAAGGAGGACAATGAATCCTGTTCCAAAGTGCATTTGGTTTGAAAAAGAAAAACAAAAACAAATCAAGAAAAAGTATGCACATGGAGGTCGAGTGAAGAGGGTAAAATAAGTTTTAAGAAGCATCTAGTGCTTATCTAGTAGATGCTTATGCACCAAAAGAAAAGAAACATCAAAAGAAGCATTGAGTCAAAAAGTTTTAAACTACTCATGTCAAGCCCTTTGATATACTTAAAGCCCCCGAGCTTAAGGATCTTGTGAGTCTACTCTATGTTTTGAAACACCTTTGTGTTGACCAAAAGTTTTCTAAAGTTTCAAAAGTTTAAAGAAAACCTTTTTGCTTAGTTTGGAGCCAATCAAATTTCAATGGATCACACACGCACATAAAAGAGTTTTAATAGCTTTGGTTGTGATGAATTTCAAAGGCACAAAGACATAGAGATTTGAGGAAAGAAAGGTTCTTTTAAGAGAACATCACATTTTGAAAGATTAAAAGTAGTTGGTGATCCGATCTTCTTCATCAAAAGAATCCTACTTGTTATTTTGTTATTGCTTGAGGACAAGCAACAAGTTAAGTTTGGGGGTGTGATAACTCTATTTTATATAGAGTTATTCATAGTCTTTACTTAGATAAATGTTTGAAACCAATGCAATAAACTTGTAAATACAATAAAAGAGATGAAAATCATAAAATACATTATCAAGGAGATAGAAGTTCAATTTATATACAAATTGGTATGTTTGATATGTTTGTTGAGTACTTTTGCAGATTCTGTGATTTTGCATTAAGTGCTTAAGCATCAGTGCTTAAGCACCAAAGCATGCTGGCTGAAGCAAGTAGCACAAGACCCCACATTGGAAGCACCTCAATTTGATTTCGTTCTAAAGAGCCTTGCTGGCCTCCTACTAGCTCAGTAATCACATGGAATCAATTATCAAGTTACCAAAGAAGCCATCTATAGGATGAAAACAACAAACATCATCATTACACCAAGCCAAATGTCATCAACTAATTGGACCCCTTCAAAAGGAATGTTTCCCACTCAAAGGAATGTTTCCCATTCAAAGTGACAACAATTGACACCTGCAAAATAACTAGGATAAGTCACATGATGGTCAAAGAATACTTCACAAGCAAGTCAAATACTTGAAGACAAAGAAAACCCTCCATGGAAGGAAATCTCCTACATCTATAAATAGGACTCTTTCATCTCTTGTAAAAAAGATATAGATAGACGACTAATACCATATAAATACAATAGTAGTTTTAGATTAAAGTTCATCTTGTTCTTCATTTTATTTCCAAGTCTTTTTACTTCACTTTGATTACTCTAAACTTAAGAGGAAGGTAAGAAGGAATTGACATCTCTATTCTTCACTTCTTCCTAGTTGAGAATCAAGTGTTCTTCATTAATATTAAGTTCTTATTTCATGTTCTTCATCTTACTCTTTATTTACTTTCTTGTTATTTAATTTCCAGCAACTTATTCATTCAAGTCATTTACCTTCTTGCAATTTAAATTCTTGTCATTTACTTTCTTGCAAGACTTGTCCAATCAAGCAATTTACTTTCTTGCAAGACTTGTCCATTCAAGCAATTTACTTTTAAGCAATTTACATTTCCAAGTTATTTACAATGCTTTCTTTACTTGCTTTGTTTAATTACTTTATGTGGACGATGATGAGCTAAATTCCTTAGTTGGGATGCTCTAGTCATATGATGAACTCGTGAGAACTATTGTGTTGTCAAAAGGGTGCCTCACTTACTAGTTCTTGTACTTGAATTAAACTTGTTTTAAGGTTAACTTAGAACAAGGGGAGTTGTATTTACAAGAGATTGACTTACAACTAGATCTCAAGAACTAGAAGCAAAGGCAAGTGTTTATTTAAGTCTTTGATGAGAAATTTGTTTTCCACAAAGTCACTTAGTAATTCCATGCTAATTCAAAAGTAATTAGCATAGTCTTTGTTCATGTGTGGGGTTTTACTAAGGAAAGTATTTAGCAACTTGAACCACTTGAAAGGAGGCGATGGGAGTTTGACACACTTGCCCTTTCTTGCAAAAAAACAAGGGTTTATTGAGCTTATACAGTCACCCTTGTCTGATGTATCTACACTAAGTGATCAAGCACGGTGTGCTCAAGCACCGAAAGACAAAGACAACATTCTCACAAGGAACTCATATGGTAAAAGCATCTCAACTCTCTCTTAAATTACATCCTCTACAGGTATTTAAATTCTGTTTTTCTATATTCCCAAAACCAACCACAAATTTCTGAATAGTTGTAGACACACTAGTTTACCTATGCTAAACAAACACATTAAAAATTAGTCAATCCTCGTGGGAACGATCTTTACTTACTCTTTATTACTTGTTTGTGACTGTGTATACTTGCACATGCTTATTTCACACACCAACAACCTATGCCAAGTTTTGTGGTCCGATCATACCACCCCTCACTCTTCAACTGGAGAAACCCTTTTCAGGTTGACTTATGGATCTGATGCAATGATTCCTGTGGAACTAGGTGAGCCAAGTTTCCGACGAGAAAATGTAGATGAGACTCTCAACTCGGCTAACCTAGCCGTCAACCTTGATCTCCTAGATGAACTACGAGATGTTGCACACAGGCGCGAATACGCAGTGAAGCAACGCGCAACTCGGAGATACGACTCAAAAGTAATTCCAAGAGAGATGAAGCAAGGTGATCTCGTCCTCAAAAAGAGAACAGGTGCAGATGCAGGTGGCAAGTTATCCCCGAATTGGGAAGGCCCATATAAAATACTGGAAAAGTTGAGTGCAGGAGCTTACAAGCTAGAAACCATTGCAGGTGTTCTAGTCCCACGCACTTGGAACTCGGCCAACCTCCACTACTACTTCAGTTAAGTTAGTTAAAATGGTCTTTAGGAGAACAATAAATGGTGCACTCTTCTTCCTTTTTTCTTTCTGTAATTTGCAAACTTCCTAGCATGTAATTGTTGCTTTGCTTGTATGAAAACTTGATGCACAGACATCAGTCAATCAATGAATAAACTCTGGCAAGTACTCTTTTCTTCCACAGGGAGTTTTTTAACGAGACTTGCCAGTTTCAAAAACCTGTTGTTTATGAATCATAAAACGCTCCCACATACAACGGGTTAAAACACCTTTTCGAAGGGATACTCCCATTTACGAATGCCAACGTAAATAAAACATAATCAATGGACACCAAACCTCGGCTAGGATCGTTAGAGATCTTACCATGAAAAGGTCAGTTCATCCATCGCTTATGTGTGACATCCGGGGCTGACGAGGGCGGGGAGTGATCGCCGGTGCCCAAAAAGGTGGCATGGCAAAGAGCGGCTCCTGGCAACTTCAAAGCGAAGGCGCGTGAATGAACCGAATACGCACCGGAATGAGAGGATCATGAGGTTGTGCGGTATGGGGCATGCATGATTGTGGAAGGCTTAAAAAGAATTGATTTGGACTACCTATACCAACAAGGTGCATCTTCTTTTCGGGAGTCCATCCCATAAGAACTCCATAGTTAAGCGTGTTTGGCTTGGAGTAGTGGTGGGATGGGTGACCTTCAGGAAGTTTCGGGAAAGCATGCAAGTGAGGACAAAGCATCTTTGAAAAAGACTCGTGTTGGTTCGTGAGGGCGATCAACGATTCTAGAAGCGATGCAGGATGTTACAAATGGTATCGAGCAAAGACACCTCTCTCAAGACGGTGTGGTTAGGGGACGAACCAAGCGGAAGCCAGTGGGCATGTGACATCCGGTGACGAGGGCGGGAGTGATCGCGGTGCCCAAAAAGGTGGCATGGCAAAGAGCGGCTCTGGCGGCTTCAGCGGCGAGGCGCGTGAATGAACCGAATACATGCCGGAATGAGAGGATCACGAGGTACATGCGGTATGGGGTATGCTGATAGATTGACGGAAGGCTTAAAAAAGAATTGATTTGGACTACCTATACCAACAAGGTGCATCTTCTTTTCGGGAGTCCATCCCATAAGAACTCCATAGTTAAGCGTGCTTGGCTTGGAGTAGTGGTGGGATGGGTGACCTTCTGGGAAGTTTCCCGGAAAGCATGCAAGTGAGGACAAAGCATGTTGAAAAAGACTCGTGTTGGTTCGTGGGGGCAGTCAACAGTTCTAGAAGCAGTCTGGGATGTTACATTATGCCCCCAATAAAATGCTAGAGATCTAGGCCTCGCTGCTCGACAAAGGTCTAACTGGCAGGGAATATATTGGTTAAACCTCTTAACGTAAAAAGAAGAGATACTCCCACTTGCCAATTCTAAGGTAAGTAAAAGATGACTCTTGGACAAAACACTTTGATCAGGTTTTACTCCATGGTTACTCCCTTCATGTCTTACTAAACTGAGGGTAAACACAAAATAGAAGCCTATCATAAAGCAAGGCGATCTAGTTTGATGAATATATCTCTAATTCTCGTTGAGAACAACAAAAATAGTGTAACAGGAAAAGAATAATACAAGAAGAATAAGTGAAAATATCACCAACAAGAACATTTCATTCATTTTACTTCGACAACCGACGATTACACAAAGGAAAAAAAGCCAAAATTACAAAAAAAAACACACAAAGCCAAAACCTAAAAGCCTAAGCAGCATCAGAAGCCTGGGTCAGCTCGGCAGTCTCGTCTTCAGGGGAAGACACTGAAACCAATACGCCATCCACAACTTCCTTCAGAGGATCTAACTCTGTAATTGCCAAGCTGGGGTACAAAGCTAGAATATGCTCCTTAGCCTTGTCAAAACCCTTCAACATGCCAAGAGCAACATCAACTCGAAGCTCCTCAATGTCAGCATCTTTGGAGCAACAAATATCCTCCATCTCCTTTTTCTTCTTCGCAAAGGAAGACTTCAATTCAGCAATTGTTCTCTCATTCGAAGAAATCTTCTCGTCATTGTTGCAGAGAACGAACTTCTTCAATCTTACCCTTCCACTCAGGTGCAGTTTCCTCTAACTGCTTTCTGATGAGTTCCTCTTTCTCCTTGTACACCCGGTTCTGCTCAGCCAATTGGGATTTCAAATCCTCATTCTCCTCGAGCAATTGAGTGTGCTCGGCAAGAATTCCCCTAGCAGACTCTACATCCTTCATCCCTTGTTTTTCGCGAAGGCGAAGCTTATTGAACTCATCTACAACGACATGCCCAATGGTGGCAGTCTTCAAAGCAAATGACTGCAACATTAGGCAAGCTTGCTCCAAACTGACGTTTCGAACTCGGTTTGCATCATTGATGGTGGCAACCTTCTCACGAACAAACTTCTTGATAGGGAACCTCTTGTCCCAAAGTGACGTCACCTCCCCTTCACCAGAAAATTCTTGAAAGAACTCGGTCCAACTGACCTCGGCCTCAACGCCCTTTAATTTCTTTCTTGCGGAGGCTATCACTTCTTCAACAGGTCGTTTTTGAGGAAAAACATCCTCTGTTTTCTGACGATCCTCGCCCTTTGATCCAGTCGGCGAATTGGCCATCACCATTTTTAAAGGAGTATCAGGAATAGGAGATGGATAGATGATGTTGCCCTAAAAAACAACCCTACTGGTGTTTTTAGCCACTTTAGTGATAACACCTTCCGAAGTCTCCACCTTGGCAACCTTGTCAGCATTCCCTTTATGTTGCGAGCTTTTCGAGCAAGCCTCTTCTGAGCTTTCTTAAGGTAGCTCTTCATGTCCTTCTCTTTGAGACCCATGCGACCTACAACACATAACAGAAAAACATGAGATTTAGATGGCCAAAAAGAAAGAAGCACGAGAATAAAAAAACAAAACTTACACAGGAAATCATTTAGTCCCTGCTCATTCCCTTCTAACTCAATTACGTCTTTACAACTCATGGGATAAAGTTTGGACAACAGATCTATGTCCTCTTGGAACTCGGGAGAAAGCCTATCCTTATAGACCCCGGTAATACCATAAACCTCACTTTGCCAATAGAGAGGAAAGTGAGGAGCACCCTTCTTACTGACAAGAAGTTCAGGATAAGAAGTTGAAGCACGAACGCGGAAGTACTTCACTTTGAAAGACTTATATGAAGTGGTGAACAGGGTAAGCAGTCACCAACTTGCATGGTTATAGAACAAAATCCACTTGCCTAACCTCTCACCCTTTGTCCTAAAAAAAGAGAAAAAGACACCTACTTTAGGGGTCATTTTCAACGCCCCACAGATAATTTCAAAAGCTCTCATAAAACCCCAACTGTTGGGATGAAGTTGAGTGGGGGCTACGTTCAGGGATCGCAAAACCTCGTTTTCAAACTTGGTGAAGGGCATCTTCACCTTCAAGTCCTCGAAAAGGTAGGCGTACATATACGTACTCTCCTCAACCACACCTTTGGGACGCATCATACAAACCGGTTCATTTTCCCTACAACACTCGATGATAATATCTGCCTCATTTCCAGTTGAGGACAGCAAGTTGGCTTCCCTAAAAGCTTGCAATTCCTTTGGATCCAACATCTTCGACATAAAATTGCTAGCCTCAAAGGAAGGAACTGAATCTATGTTCAACTCTGAGGCCAAAAATACTTTAACTTCTCGAAACTCTGTAGAGGGCAACACCAAACAGTTGGCTCCACTGGATGAAGTAGATGGAAGCCCCACGCTGAATTTGAAGAAGAAGCGGTCCCCTGGGAAAAAACAAGGAGCAGGGTTAACACCCTCATCATCCGAAGAGTCGGAGTCAGAAGAACTGACGTCGGATGGGTCAGAAATCTCGGAAATGGATGACTTGAGTTTTGCCCATCTCTTTTTTATCTTTTCCCAGCGAGGTCTACTTTCATCTAAAATTACTTGGTAAGCTGAAGGAACCTCAGCCACCTCAGTTCCACTCTCATCCACCTCCCAAATTTCTACCATCCTAATAATTAAATGAAGAAGAAAGCAAAGATGAAGAAGAGAATACCTACAAACGAAGAGGAAAGTGAGAAGATGCGCGCAAGAAGAAACATCAACAAAGGTAAGAAAGACAGGAGAAAGATAGGCATTTTGAACCAACATGAAAACTTACCCTTTTAAAAGGAATGTCCATTTAACGCACGCGCTACTCAAAACGTGTAGTAGCTGAAGCGACTGACAGACCCTTAAAATCAACAGTGATGAAACACTTAAGAAACGTGCATCCCAAGGAAAGAGAAACATACGTCAAGAGTAAAGGCAATATTAAGCGACGCCGAGTTTCAACAGACAATAAAAGCACTTCGTTGAGCAAAACTCAGCTCGGGCTTGGGGGGCTGTGGATCGGGCTAAGCAACCCGAACTCAGCTGACCAAAGGCCCAATCCACTTCATTGACCACCCCAGCGAGTAACTGCCTCAAACTACTCGGCTAATGGACACGTAGCTCGACCAGAGGACGCGTGTCACGCTAGAAGCCTTAGTCGAGGTGCACGTGGACCCACGACAGAGAAAAAATTAAACTGCCGAGGAGAACGAGGGAAGACTACTAAAGCAAGAGCAGAAACAGAGAACAAACAGACACAAGTTAGACTAGAAACAATCTTTGAATGTAATCGGACCTGAGGTCCCTCCATTGTAACACCTCGGATTGATTAATACACTAACTTCGTTTCTAGTACAGAGTCATTGATTTTTAAGCGAGTCTCTAAACTTTTAAATAATTTATAACTTTAACTTTGAATTTTTAAATAATTTGTAATTGGTCTACAAATGGGGGGATTTGTTTACAAATTATTTAAAAGTTTTTTTTTGATCCAAAAATTATTTAAAAGTTCAAACACTTAATTACATGGTCCAGAAATCTAAGTGGTGATTTCAAAGAATGATTTTTGGGAGGTGTAGAAATTAATTTCAATGGCATTTTATTTGGTTCTTTTTAAACGCAAGTTGGAGAAATGCCGAGGGAGCTAACTTGGTGGGTGCCGCAGATGACTTGGTGAGATGGTGGGAGGAGGATAAGCGGAAGGGTACAATGGGTACTGGGTTCGTAGGTTGAGGTTTTTAGGTTATGATTTATTGGTTCATGTTTTTTTTACACTAAAATTTAGGGTGAGGGAATGATGCCGCAGTTCAAGGCAGGAGTTCTTTTAGCACTTACGAAAGTAATTACATTTACCTCACCTCCATGATCGACTAGTGGGAGTTGAACTGAAACCTCTTGACACAACTTCTCATAAATGCACCACTAGGCCAACTAAGAGGGGTTATTTCTGGGTTCATGTATGTGTTTCAATTTGAGAAGTGTTAATTCAATCTCACATTGTTTAATTTATTGTTTAATAGATTTATTTAACATATCAAAAAAATTTACTTTTTAAATAAAATAGTGACATGGCATGCCAATGTGGATTTTGAGTAAACATCGGGCCTGCCATGTCAATCAAAGATGTGATACGGCAGAATTTGGGTAGACGAATTTTAACAAGAAAAAATAAATTAGAAACTGAAAAAATAAAGGACCAAAATTGTAAAAAAAAAATTGGAAACTAAAATTGTAAATTAGTGATTATAGGAGACTAAAAGTGTAACTAAGCAAAAAAAAAGAGTAAAAGCAAAAGTAGAAGATGAGATGATTTCGTAACTATTTATTTGGAGAGAAAATTAAAGGCGAGAAATTTTTGATTAATTGGCAAGAAATAATATGGTAAGACATTTTGGTATCAAAATGTGTTTTTTTTAGTATTTTTGGTTCTCAAATGTGTGTTTTTATGTTAATTTAGTCCTTAATTATTAAAAAAGAGACACTCAAAGATAAGTTTGTAATTTTAATACATTTAGAATTTTTTTTTTTGACCAAAATACATTTAGAATCCTTTTTAATTTTAATGTTTTCTTGCTCCTTCACTTCCCTCATTTTTTTTTGTTTTCTGTTAAATCAAACACAGCGTTAAATTAAGGTTCTTATTGGGTGAAGCTGAGCACCGGCGGTGACCTTCCGATCACCGGTCAAGTGACCTACCATTGAATCCCAATGGAATCTGGTAATCTCAAAACGTTGCTTTTAGTAATGATTTCTCTTCAAAACTTTTTTGTTTGTCTCTAACTACTTGCTCTTTATTTTCCCCTTCTTTATTTGCTTCCATTCAGTTCATGTTTGTGTGGCATTCAACTACCGTGATATGATTTGTTTTCACAAATTCAATTAGAACACCAACTACCTAGTACTTGTTTTTATCACACATTCGTGTTAACAATTTCTTTTTTTAGTTGGATCCAGACAAGAAATTCAAAGGAATCATTGCGTTGTTTGTTAAATTTACATATTCAATTTTAGTTTATTGTTTGACTCTGCTAGAGACAGCCTTTGATGTTTACCTGTTAGCTACTTCCATTGAATAACACTAAGCTTTGTTTGATAACTATGGTTAGTAGGTATAAATATTATACAGAAGTTTTGTACTTTGCACTGCTTTTCTTGTGAAGCTATTATTAATTATTCTGATAACTATGGTTCGTAGATTTCTTTCGGAGCGTGAAGCTTGACCATTCGCTGTTGGAAAAAACTGAAAATATCAATGGTGAGTCTTCAAGCGGTACTTAATGATGTCGAGGAGAAACAGATCACCAATCCTGCTGTCAAGGAATGGCTAGTTATGCTGTGAGATGCTGTTTTTGAAGCTGAAGATTTGTTTGATGTGATCAACACGGTCACACGGAGGCATTGCGATGTAGAGTGAAAGCTGAGTATCAAGGAACAGATGTGACTTCTAAGGTGTGGAACATCCTTTCTTCTCCTTTGAAATATTTTTATAGGGGTATCAATTCTAAAATGCAAGTATTATTTGATAAATTAGAATATTTGAGAAAACGAAATCTTGGATTGAAAGAGGGTAATTCCAGCAGTGTTTGGGATGGAACTCCTACATGTTCTGTGATATATGAATCTTTTTATTTATGGGAGAGATAGTGACAGAAAAAAACTTAAATATTTTTGCTGTTAGAAGATGCTAGTGATAGTGGTAGTAAAATAGGAGTGATTTCCATTGTGGGTATGGGAGGGCTAGGTAAAACAACCCTATAATGACCCCCAAGTAAATGACAATTTTGTTTTGAAAGGGTGGACATATATCTCAAAAGATTTTGATGTTGTCAGGGTCACTAAAACTCTTCTCGAATCTGTCACTCCAAACGCAACTAGCTTCCATAACCTGAATTCTCTTCATCTTGAATTTGTCAATACAAAAAGAAATGATAATTGTGAACTGAATACTCTACAAGTAAAATTGCAGCAAATTTTGGGCCATAAAAAATTTCTGCTAGTATTAGATGACGTATGGGATGGAAACTATGTCAATTGGAACAGTCTAAACGATGTCTTCAATGTTGGGAAAACGGGTAGCAAGGTAATCATCACAACAAGAGATGAAAGGGTTGCACTAGCACTGCAAACCTTTCTTCCTGTCTACTATTTGACACTTCTATAGAGTGATGAATGTTGGTCTTTACTTGCCAAACATGCATTTGGAGCAACTAATCTGACTCCCAGCAAAGGTCCAACCTAGAAGTAATTGGCAAAGAAATTGCAGAAAAATGCGATGGCTTCCCATTAGCTGCAATCTCTCTTGGGGGTCTTTTTCGTACCAAATTATCGGAGGATATTGGAGTAATGTATTAAAAAGTAATATTTGGGAAATGGAAAATGCTGAGGTGCAACCCGTTCTGCTATTGAGCTATCATTATCTTTCGTCTCCTTTAAAAAATGCTTTGCTTACTGTTCAATTTTTCCGAAGAACTCCATCTTAGAGAAAAAGATGGCAGTTCAACTTTTGATTGGAGAAGGCAACCTAAAAGTCAGAATAGTTGGGAAACCCTAGGAGAAGAATACTTTGACGAACTAGTATCAAGGTCGTTTGTACATCGACGGTCTGTTTGATGACAAAGGAAACTTTGAAATGCATGATCTCGTCAATGATTTAGCTACAATGGTTTCATCTCCATATCATATTAGGTTGGATGATCAGAGGCTAAATTTAAAAGTTCAACATTTTTCATACAATAGAGGGCAATATGATTCTTATAGTAGATCTGATAAATTTTGTGGATTAAAAGGTCTCGTACCTTCCTTGCCTTACCACTACAAGAACCGTGGCAGTCCCACTATTCCTTATCAGACAAGGTAGTACGTGATTTGTTGCCCACAATGAAACACTTACGCACGTTGTCATTGTCAAACTACGGGACCATCACAAAGTTGCCCAACTCTATTGGAAATTTAATATACCTGTGATACTTAAATTTAATATACCTGGGTTGCCTTCTGAAACATGCAACGTTTACAGTTTGTAGACGTTGTTGTTGTTTGGTTGAAAGAACTACACATTTCTCAAATGGTATCTGTAAGGAGTGTTGGTGCTGAATTCTATGGAAGTAGTTGTCCTTCATTTCAACCATTTCCCTCCATGGAGACACTATTATTTGGGAAAATGCCAGAGTGGGAGGAATGGAATTCGATTGGAGGTACAACTACAAAGTTTCAGTAAATGCGAGACATTTGTCACCAGAATATTGTCCTAAACTCAAAGCAAACATACCTAGCAACCTTCGTTCCTTAATTGCACTTAAGTTATTGGATTGTTCTCTACTAGTCTCAGTCATCCAGATGATAATAGCAACATTATAAGGGCATTAAATGGAATCAGCCAATTTTGATGCTTCCTGAGTTCTCTTCATAAGTTGAGGATAGATGGCGTTCCTTATTTGAAGTCCTTCCCAAGAGAAGGTCTACCAAAAACCTTGCAGTCTCTTGGTCTAGAAAATTGTGAGACTCTGGAATTCCTTCCTGATGAATCCTTGCACAATTACACATCACTTGAGGATTTGGATATCTCTAATAGTTGTAATACAATGACATCCTTTACCTTGGGCTCTCTCCCTGCAAATCTCTCATCTCAATTGCTTCCCACATCACTCGTGACCCTACAAATCTCACATCTCAATGATATAAAATGCTTGGACGGGAAGTGGCTTCACCATCTCACCTCTCTCCAAAACTTTCAGATTTCTTAAGTTCCTAACCTCAAGTCATTGCCAGAAGAGGGATTGCCTTCTTCTCTTTCAATACTGATTATCTTGAACTGCCCATTACCTGAAGCATGTTTGTGGAGAAAGCAGGGGAAAGAATGGCATAAGATTGCTCACATTTTTTCCATAGTCATTGATGGAAAAGTGATGACATAAATGTTCAAGTTAGTTACCACTCACCAAAATACTTTTTTCTTGAGCTTCTCTCTTGTTTGCTACTATGCCATATGTAAATATTGTTAATTTCATTTCACCTTGAGAATCTTCTTAGTTTCTAATTTTTGGTTCTGATTTCTAACTTGTTATCTCACGGTTCTAAAATAGATAAAACACTATTTTCAAAATGACTCTTATGATCCTTATACAGAAAAGACTCTACGCCTTTCAAAATGCAATAACTTCACGAGTTTTCCTCTTTGTGGCCTCTCTCTTTGCATCATCAATAGGAAATGTGAAATTTGGTTTTCATGCAAGTGCTGGTAAATGAAAATTACAAGTACCAATCCATCAAGCATGATAGATAGTAGATACACTTTCAGTTTTCCTCGTTTGTACATGTATAGTCCTACTCTTTATTACTCTATGTCCTATGCAAATTAAGAACCACATATATAAAATTAATTCTCACTGCTAGGCTGATGAATATTTTGTTTTAACATGATGGGGATATCAGGATAAATGAGTTTCTAAAATAAATTCACAATCAAGTAAATGTGTGTGCTGCAAAGAGATGTGTAGCTCAACTAAATAGTAAAAAGTAAATTGCAAACACCATTTGATTGATTTTGTTCATTTAGAAACCTGAGATTTTATGAGAATTGATGTGTAGTTAATTTTCAATTGTCTTAATAAGAAGTCGGGTTAGTGGCCATTCAATCACTTTGGAGAAAATGAAAACTATTATACGCATAAAACTAATCAAAATGAAAACAGTTGGTTCATTTTGTGACTAGGCACTTCTATGATCATTTTATATATATGGATTTTATTATTTAAAGCTTAAGATACCTACCGGTAATTATGCATGTGTGCTTGTGAACCAGGTCAGCATAATGGGTGGTGATCTATTGTTAAAACAAGTGGAAATGGCAGTGGAGGCATTGGACTTTGATTGTAATGGCTGCGAGATGCTGTTTTTGAAGATGAAGATTTGTTTGATGAGATCAATACGGAGGCATTGCGATGTAGAGTGATAGCTGAGTATCAAGGAGCAGATGTGACTCTAAGTACTGGAACATCCTTTCTTCTCCTTTGAAACATTTTTATGGGGGTCAATTCTAAAATGCAAGTATTATTTGATAAATTAGAATATTTGAGAAAACAGAATCTTGGATTGAAAGAGGGTGTTTCCAGCAGTGTTTGGCATGGAACTCCTACAAGTTATGTGGTATATGAATCTTTTATTTATGGGAGAGATAGTGATGAGAAAAACACTTCAATTTTTTTGCTGTTACAACCCTTCTTGAATCTGTCCCTCCAAAAGCAACTAGCAACGATAACCCGAGTTCTCTTCATATTTGTCAATACAAAAAGAAATGATACTAGTGATCTGAATATTCTACAAGTGAAATTGCATTGCAAAGAAATGGTATCTGTAAGGAGTGTTGGTGCTGAATTCTATGGAAGTAGTTGTCCTTCATTTCAACCATTTCCTCCTTGGAGACACTATTATTTGGGAAAATGCCAGAGTGGGAGGAATGGAATTCGATTGGAGGTAAAACTACAAAGTTTCATTGTCCCGAGACATTTGTCAGGAATATTGTCCTAAACTCAAAGCAAACATACCTAGCAACCTTCCTTCCTTAATTGCACTTACGTTATTGGATTGTCCTCTACTAGTCTCAGTCATCCGGATGATAATAGCAACATTATAAGGGCACTAAATGGATTCAGCCAATTGATGCTTCCTCCGAGTTCTCTTCATAAGTTGAGGATGGAAGGCTTTCCTTATTTGAAGTCCTTCCAAGAGAAGGTCTACCAAAAACCTTGCATTCTCTTGGTCTAAAAATTGTGAGAATCTGGAATTCCTTCACGATGAATCCTTGCACAATTACACATCATTTGAGGATTTGGAAATATCTAATAGTTGTAATACAATGACATCCTTTACCTTGGGATCTCTCCCTACAAATCTCTCGTCTCAATTGCTTCCCACATCGCTCGTGACCCTACAAATCTCTCATCTCAATGATATAAAATGCTTGGAAGGGAAGTGGCTTCACCATCTCACCTCTCACCAAAACTTTCACATTTCTAAAGTTCCTAACCTCAAGTCATTGCCAGAAGAGGGATTGCCGTCTTCTCTTTCCATACTGATTTTCTTGAACCGCCCATTACTAGAAGCAAGTTTGCGGAAAAGCGGGGAAAAGTGGCATAAGATTGCTGATTGCTCACATTTCTTCTATAGTCATCGACGGAAAAGTGATCACATGAATGTTGAGGTTAGGTACCACTCACCAAAATACTTTTTTCTTGAGCTTCTCTCTTGTTTGCCACTATGCCATATGTAAATATTGTTAATTTCATTTCACCTTTCACACCATTGTAAGTGTACAATATAACAGCAATACTAGCTAAAATTTATTAGGTACTCTTTTTCTGTCTCTCGGTCAGTCCTTCATACTGAGAGACTTTTGTTAAAGCCCAGAGTTGCCATTCTTCCCAGCACAACCGTTGAGTTTTTCTCCTTCCCTCCTCAGTTCTTTAACCCTTATGATTTTCAAATAAATTTGTTGGCCACGTTGATAATCTTCTTAGTTTCTAATCTTTGGTTACTGATTTCTAACTTGTTATCTTACGGTTCTAAAATAGATAAAGCACTATTTTCATGAGTTGCAATTTGCATGTTACTTGATCATTGAGTTTTCCTCTTTGTGGCCCTCTCTTTGCATCATCAAAAGGAAGTGTTAAATTTGGTTTTTATGCAAGTGCTGGCAAATGATAATTGCAAGTATCAATCAATCAAGCATGATATAGATAGTAGATACACTTTCAGTTTTCCTCATTTATACATGTATACTCTTTACTACTCTATGTCCTATGCAAAGAACCACATGCTTTCTATTCTTATCATGTTCTTTCTGCATATATTTGAAATTAATTCTCACTGATAGGCTGATGAAATATTTTGTTTTAACTTTTAACATGATGGCGATAGCAGGATAAATGAGTTTATAAAATAAATTCACAATCAAGTAAATTTGTGTGCTGCAAAGAGATATGTAGCTCAGCTAATGGTCAGAAGTAAATTACAAACACCATTTGATTGATGTTTGTTATACTCCAATTTTGTCCGACTAATTCAAAATTTATAAAAAATAAAAAAATGTATTTTGTCGGTTCCCTTTTTTTTAACGGATATTTTTCTCGTAGTTGAAAAAGCTCAAAAATATGTTTCGTGGTGCACGCACATTGTTTCTAACTAGATACTCATGTTAGTTTTAACGATCTTGCACTTTGTTATTCTCGTGTATTAAGCTTCTAGTCGTACACACGTGTCATTTGGTTCTCGCTAGCAATTCGCGTCATTTCAATTATCATTAGTAGAACTTATTTTGTACAATTATTGCAAGGAAAACTTCTAAAAAAATTGTTATTTGGTTTTAATTATTATTTGATTACAAAATTTGATTGCTAGTATTTTTTTTATGGAGCTAATCACTTTTTTATAAAAGAGAAGTTAAAGCCACATTTATATCCATTAGACAATGTATTAATACATTTTATAGCTTTGTTTACCTTGTTTAACCAAAATATGACAATAATAATAATAAAAATATAAAGGGAAGGTTATAGTTGACAAAAGCAAAGAGTCGTATGTTTATCAACAGGTTTGTTTACATTAATAGATTAATGGTTTCAAGTAACATAATAAAATAATTACAAAAGAGAAAGTGATGTAGCTTTAAGCTACATGTACGCAGACTATGCCAAAGGCAAAAAAAACAAGGGCAGCAGACAAGACAAACAGAAAAATCCAATTGGTGACAGCAGTAGACATAAGTTCCAAAGCTCTAAACAGAACGTCTCTTCTTCCCTTGCATTTTTTTCTCTGCACATATATACAAGAAGAAAGAGATTAGGGAGCAAATAGAATATTGACCTTGTTAAAAGAAGGCCACCATGAGCGCTGCCTTGCCACGGCGGAGCTCCGCCATACCGCCACGACGTTGTTTGGCCGGTGACCCTCCGACAAACTTCCTCCATTTTTTCCCTCCGGTGACTGTCTTTCTTCCCCTCCTCTCTCTTTCTCTCTCTCTCTCCCTCCCTCCCTCCCTCCCTCTCTCTCTCTCTCTCTCTCATTTTCTTTCGTGGCTTTCCAATGCCAGTGTGCGGCTGATAGTAGTGATTAGGTGAACAAATCCTATTTGTCTTCCCGTTTATTATTACATAAGTATCATTCATTTATCTATTTATTGTATTTATTTTTATTTTGTATGCTTACAATATCAGATCAGATCTTTTTAAAAATGGAAGAGCTGATGATGGATTATTACACCCCCTTGTTTCAATATTTGTGACCTTTCCCCAAGTTTAGATTTTAGCCTATTACTCATGCCAGCCCCTTTAGAAAGACTTGGGTTTTGTCAACACTTTCTGTTTTGGGTTTGATTTGAATCAAACTTAGATAATCATACCCCTATTATTTCACTTAGACAAATATTGATTCGTTTCTAATGGTCACTCTGGGTTTTACTCGTTTGATCATTAAGATGAACTTTAGTTTTTCAAACGGATTATTAATGGTGGTCACTCTGGATTTATCTGTTTGGTCATTATGAACGTCCTTCAGTTTTCAAAAATATTCAAGTAATTAAAAAACACCAACACACAAATATTTTCTACCCAAGAACTACGTAGCCTTTGATTCTCTACCCCGAGATACGTAGGAGCAGATGGGGGCCCACATCTGTCAAGTGCATTAATAAAAAACCTTTTTTTTAGTCTTTTCTAAAATGTTTCTTTGTTAGTGGTCAAAGAGAACACAAAAATAAGTAATTTTTAAGTCTTTTTCTATTTGTTTCATTATATGAGGGAAATAAATATTTTTTGAAGTTAAAATTGTTTGTGCAGAGAGGTTACCTTTTTCGAAAGGATGATGTGAGGTGATAATACCTTCTACACGCATAATCGACTCCCGAATTCAAAATCCGGTTTTCAAGACCATTTTCATTTTAAAGGTATTTTTCAATGTTTTCCCTTATAATTAAATATTGGTGGCGACTTCATTGAATTGCACGAGAGATCCATCCGGATTTTTTGGGTGCAACAATGTTCTTGTTTTAGAAACCTGAGATTTTATGAGAATTGATGTGTAGTTAATTTTCAATTGTCTTAATAATAAGTCAGGTTAGTGACCATTAAATCACTGGAGAAAATGAAAACTATTATACGCATAAAACTAAACAAAATGAAAACAGTTGATTCGTTTTGTGACTAGGCACTTCTATGATCTTTATGGATTTTATTATTTTAAGCTTAAGATACCTACTGTTAATTATGCATGTGTGCTTGGGAACCAGGTCAGCATAATGGGTGGTGATCTATTGTTAAAACAAGCGGAAATGGATGTGGAGGCATTGGACTTTGATGGTAACGGGTATGTTAAGTGAAGATTTTGAGATGTATCAAGATCTCTGTAGCACCGACATTTTCGGTTGAAAGCGTGTCCGATGTCCGACACATATTGTATCGGAGACCAACACCAACACGTCAGTTACTTGTATTTTTCAAAAAAATTCAAATCAACATCACTGTCTGTGTGTCTATGTCGTGTTAGGTGTCGGTGTCCATGCTTTATAGATCAAGACACATAATTTACGATACCAAAGAGGTTGTTGATGGGAGCTTGGAAAATTGGGATAATCCAAGTGCATGGGTGAATGCAGAGTAATGATCTATCACTTTGATTTAAGGCCTTTATTTTTCGTACCCCCCTAATCCCCTGCGACAACCCCATATTATACGTTTTGGACAAAAATGCCCCTAGGAATATATAAAATTTCGGAATTACCTGAGTGAATTGGTAATTCGGAAGAAGATAAAAGATTTCGGAATTACCAAAAATTGAGGTAATTCCGGTTCAAAATGTTAACCGGAATTACCTCAATTTTGGTAATTCCGAAATCTTTTATCTTCTTAGGAATTACCTAGTTTTGAAGGTATTTCAGAAAAAAAAATTATTTAATTAAAAACAAATTTAAATTAATTAAAGACGCTGCGTTTTCGATCACGAAACGATACAATACATGAAATTGATGAAAAAATAACATAACGCAACAACAAGCGAAATAAAAACACGGTACAAACTAGTGAGATGGTGGTTGGAGGCGTCGAAGGATCTCAAAGAACGGTCCTTACGGTTTCGACATACTGTTGAATAGGACTCCGTGATCGAAATATGTCAAAAGTGTCCATCATCACTCGAACGTCATCGTTGTTCTTCACATCCATGGTGGACCATCGAACACGATTATTATCGCCCATAGTCGGGTAGCGATAAATGATCGGGTGACTTCTCGCTCGTCACCCTCCACCGCACCTTCGTTGTTATTTTTTCTTTCGAGCTTCAAAGGTGATGTCGTCCTTAAGCACCGCATAAAATGGGGTTTGGACTCTCGAAATAGACACCATTTTCTCTGTTTGTTATTGTGCCACGATGGTGAAGGGCGGTGAGTGCGAGAATCACGAGAGTATTGTGTATTCAGAGTATCCATGAGAGTGTGTGTGTGTGTGAAATAAGTGAAATGGAAGGGTGTATTTATAGGAAAAAATGAAACCCTTGAATGAATTTCCACAGATTGATGAAAAGTGGTCGGCAAAATCTGGACCCTTTAAAGTGTTGGGAAAATCTAGATCGTTAAAAGTTGTCGGCAAGATCTAGGCCGTTAATTAGTAATGAAATAAAAAATGTTTTATTACTTGAAAAAATGACTTTTTACCTATGTTTCGGTCAATTTTTACCATGCGTAATTTTTTTAAATTTTTTAAAAATTACAAACTTGTAGAAAAAGTATAATACTACGATATTGAGGTTAAAAAAGCGAGATACAAAATTATTTACGACTGTAATTGTACACCAAAGTGGCCTAAAAACATGTTTTTAGTGTTAAAAATGACTTTTTTGACACTTGTTTATTATTTCTATCCGTTACTCGATTTTTTTGACACGTGGACATAATTGTTTTCGTCGATTAAATTTCTTTGACACTTGTGGATTATTTCTATCCGTTACTCGATTTTTTTGACACGTGGACATATTTAAATATTCTACGATCGTGCGTGTACAAAAAACCAACAAATAATAATGTGAAATTATATAAACAATCAAGATGTGATATCTACATAATCATATGGTGTCATTTGAACATAAACGGAACATAATCGGGAACAAAAGAAGACCATAACTGCATGCGTCCAACGTATGGATATTGCCACGATCTAGCTTCATCTGAGACGTATGCAATAAGTTGGGGTATGTCGATGAGCGATTGCTCAAAATCATGCAAAGCCTCACTAAACTCATCATCAAATGTAGCATCAACTACATGATGCCAAAGTGTCATCGGTGACTCCACTCTTTCTCCCTTCACCGACTTCTTAATTTGAGCATGAACATTTTTGTTGATATGATATCGACAAAGCAAATTCACGACCTCGGAAACACAACCTTGATAGCGATCATCAAAGCCTCCTCACAATCGGTGAGGATAACACGAAAACACAATTCACACGTTCTATTAGAAATGGAAAAATAAAAACAGGTTATGTAATGGCAAAAACTAAAGTCGCTTAGCATTGACTTACTTGAGGAAGTACAATATCACACAAAGATCAAATCTCGTAGGCTCTGCGGCACCCACGTGTAGTCATCATAACGCTCATGAGAGCGGATATGCAACGCAACAGAAATGTCAACTCGGTGGAAGTGACACCAACAATCTCCAAAGAGAGGCAATGCATACTTGTTGGTCTTAAAGTACGATCCATAATCAAAAGCGATGGGAAACATCCTCAATAACTTAATACTATCAGGATGTGACCACATGATCTCCTCAACAATATCAGTACCTTTAAGTCGTCTCGTCCAACACAAGTAATGGTTCGCCTGAATCAGTGTCATAAGCTGCTGCATCTCAGTCATATTACCTCTCTTTCCCTTCCGAATATTGGCGCGGGTTCTATACAACTGAGTAATGTTGCTCAAGTTGTTCTTAAATTTGTTCTTTAATGCTTCAAGACTTTTGGATGCTTTCACTCCCAAGGACAGATGCTCCCCAACAATTGATCGCTCGTCCTTGCTAAACTTACCAAATATAGCTGCTCCAAACAAAGTCTTATGAGGCTCATGATTGTGAATCCCATCCACCACTCTCACCATCCAATTAGAACTAGGAGGCAACATTGGTTTAGCTTTCAATCGAAACCTACAACCACATCTTTTCGAACTCTTGTGTCTACCCGCAGGAACACCCAACATCTACTCGACTGTATGTGCCCCGTCTCTCACAGCCATAAAGAACCTTGTTCTTTTTCCCTTTCCCATTCTCCGTCGTCTCGATCGAACAATAACCACAATGACTCCGTTCGCTTTCCCCAGTATCTCTAACCCAACGTGTCATTGCATCACGAGTGGGAAATATCTCAGATGTAGTAAAGGCACCGGTTAAATCCGTAATAACCATCTATTTAAAAAAATTAAAATGTTAAAAAAAAAAAATTTCGGAAATACCTTTTTAATAGGTATTTAGGTTCCTAATTGTGAACCGGAAATACCTATTAAAAAGGTATTTCAAAAAAATCTAATTTAAAAACACAAAAATTGGAATTACCTTTTTTAGAGTTAATTAGGTTCAAAATTGTGAACAGGAAATACCAATTTTCTGCGCTAATTAGGAAAAATCACCTACAATATTTCGGAAATACCTCTTTTTTTGGTAATCCGGAAATTTTTTTTTATGTAGGGCCAGTTCGTTTCTTTTTTAAATGCCAGGGGCATTTTAGGCATTTTGATACTTATGGGGGTGTGGTCGATAATTAGGGGGGTACGAAAAATAATAGCCTTGATTTAAATGATGGTGTCCTTAACTTTGAAGAATTCAGAATGGTGATGATGTTCATGTGTTATTTGTTTCTATAGTGTTTGGGGGTTGAACTCATAAATACTCTTTAAAAAGTTATATGTCAACTTGCTTAAAAAACTTGTGTTGTAAAAAATAGACAAAATTACACCAGAGGACCTTTAAGTTATTTATTTGTAACAAGTTGGCCCTTTAAGTTTTTTTGTAACAAATAGGCCCTTTTAGTGATTACTCTTGCTTATATATTTTGATGTAATGCTACTTTATATATTGTGATTACTCTAGCTTATGTATTTTGATGCAACCAAACATATTTTGATGTAATCAACGATATGTAATTTTATTAAAAGGGCCAACAATTTCAATGTTAGGTAAGTTAAAGGTACTATTTGTTACAAAAAAAACTTAAAGGGCAACTTGTTACAAATAAATAACTTAAGGTTCTCTGGTGTAATTTTACCTAAAAAATATGAAAAAAGCAAGTATGTTCTTCATATGTTAAAAATGGTGTTGCAAAGGAGAGAAGAAAACACAGTTAAAGTGAATCTACCCACGTTGCAGCCACTGCGATTGCTGGCCTAGTAGTCACTCTGTGTTGTCGCCCTCATTGCCACTCCCGTTGTCGCTTCCCGTTGCCTCTCCCCATTGCTGCTCTCGTTGCCCCCGTTGCAAATGAGAGAGGAAGAAGACACCGTTAAAGTCAATCTATGCACATTGCGATCGCTGGCCTCGTAGTCACTTTCCATTGTTTCATTCATTGTCGCTTCTGTTGTCGCTCCCCATTTTCGCTCCCCGTTGTTGCTCCTCATTGCCGCTCATGTTGCTGCTTTCGTTGCCGCTCCTATTTTCTCCCCCGTTGTCTCTCCTGTTGCCACTTTTTTGTAGCCGCTTAACCTAAAAAACAAAACAAACATATTTCAAGGTAAAAATGATTTTTCGATCTATAGGTTAGGCCTACGCCCTCAACCCTCTGCTAGGGTTCGCTTTTCCTGACCAATGGTAGGTCTGCCCACTAACCTCTTGAAGGTCATGCATGTGGGTCCTGCACGTGGTCCAATAGTTCTTGCGACAGTCGCTTTCTCTACACCGCAGCGCGTCAAATCGCTGTCTACTTGGGTTCCCACGGTTGCTTCCTTTGCACATGACAGTCATCCTGCAGCGCCAATCATTTCGAGGATTGTCACTCCAGCGCCTGCGACTAGTCTGGTCCCTACTTCTGCAGCGTCTGCGCTGTCAGACGAGGTCTGGTCATTGTTTCCTGAGCTGGTTGAAGGTGGGTCCATCTGATCAAATAAAATGAGGAAAGAACCTCCTCAACAATCAAAACCAGTCGCTTTTCCGGATGCGAATATTGTTTCTCCAAGTGGTGTGAAGGCAATTTTTCAGCCTTCCATCCCTGAATTAAAGAGAAAATCATTTTCTGAAGTGTTGGTAGATAAGCTTCAATCCTCTAATCTTAATTTTGGCAAATCCGTTGTAGAAAATAAAATTACATAAACATAAACCGAGACGACTTTGAATCAATGTCGAGGTCCCCTTCACAATCCAGCAAGTTCTAAACAAAAGTACATAATCCAAGGAAATTCAAAGCACTAAACCATTTCAAGGAAAAGCATGGGCAATGACGTCGAAGTAGGCCTCGTTGGCTGCGTAAGGCCTGACCACTCTTGCCACCTCGAACCTCGTGATCAATAAGCAAAAATCCTCAAGTTCAGCACACACTCGGGATACAGGCACCAAATTTGGTTCGGGGCGTTCTTGAAGGCATCTTCTTGGTTCTCGTTATCGATTAAACCTGCAAGGCATGGGGCATGTTGTCAGAACGATTATTTACTTAGGGAAGGGATGACTTGTGTACAAACTCCCCTCCTGAGGCTACCTAGTGGAAGTTAAAAAAGATTTCTAACAACTTGCCTATCTAAGGTGTCCGGCTCAAGATAAGAAAAGACAAGACCGACGATCAAACTCAAGCCATCACGACCTGGGCGGGATGATGGCGTCAGAGATGGCTTGAGTAAGATCGTTGAACGATGTCGAATGATCTCGACCTTTATCCTTGGATGGCCAAGGATCTCACCCTCTCTCACTTTGAGGTGCAAGATCTCGCCCTCTATCCCTGGATGGCTAAGGGTCCCGCCCTTGTCTATTCTGCAGGCCATAACTTTGGCTGTGGTTATCCGATTGAGGCGTGTGAGCATGTGTTAGAAATCACTTCGCAACCTTTTCACAATGCTTCAATTCACAGCACAGGACAAGTATAACATTTTCTACCTTTCGTTTCTTCTTTCAATTTCGTTTTCTCTTGAAACCCTAATTTCTGTAATGACTAATTAAGGTTTTATTCCTTGTTGCATGCGATGATTCTGGGTTTCTCCTTCTCCTACGAACAATCACATAAGGCTACGAAAGATTCAACCACTTGTTAACCCTTCACATATGGTATTTGTTGAAATACAGAAACCATAACAGTGGTTTCTGTTGGTTTGCAGGTTCGCAAGGAACAACACAGTGAAGCTATGCTTCTGCGAAGGTAAACACACAAGTCTCTTTGTATTTTTCTTTGGAGATGCCTCAGTAGCTTTACAAACCCTAATATGTGTATTTCTCTGTTTTTATGTACTGGGGCGAACGATCTTGAGAACAAGATATTTAGAATCCAACTTGTTCTAAAGGTAACAACTCTAATCCAACTCTCTGTTCTCTTCCCTTATGTTTCAGTCACTGAAACATAAACTCACTAACTCCTTTCTTTTCTTTGTTCCGAGGTTATCAACCATTTGTTGATGAACCAGCACCACAAAGAGCTCAAGGAGGAAGAATGAGCTTACGGTTAACGAGTATTAGAGTAGTGATAGGCAATCAACAACGTATAACTTATGAATTGAAAAATGTAAAGATTGTATTATTGATTGGTATGTGTAGTGTACATGGATTTGTTTTGTGTGTGTGTGTGTATATATATATATATATATATATATATATATATATATATATATATATATATATATATATATATATTTGTGTGTGTGTGTGTGAGTGTTCGGTCCTGGATTAGAGAAGTTACCTTATCCAAGGAACTGATAGGAATCCGCTTCTCGGAAGTCAAGAACTGTAGTCGATGTTAATGAGTTGTTCTCGGGAACTCCGAGTTGCAATCCTTCCTACGTCGGGTGGGGGGTACCTACAGACACTCTGATGCCTATGTCAGTAGAGGAATAGGCGAAATGTGCAAAAATGAGAGCGTACCTGGATTTGGAGACCGAGGCCTCTATTTATAGACGTGGGCGCCCGCTCTGGGTCGTCGGTCTCTTAGTATCTGTTTGAGGCGTGTTGCGCTCATTACTGGAGTGCTTCTTGGGTTGCGCTTCTTAGGAGTTATTGGGCCTAGCCCATTGTCCGATGGGCTTTTAGCCCAGGTCGGAACAATGGCCGCCCAAGCCGAAGTCCGAAGATGTGAGTGAGCTTGCATTTTGGGAGTTAGTCTGCCGTCGTTGCTACTCGGGGGAGTTTGTTCGAATCTGCGAGAGTGTCGCTTACCTAAAAAAGCTTAACAGAGCATTTAAGCTCGGAATCAAGTAAATCTTGACTCAGCATCGAAGCTCGGAGTCAATTGTCCCTTGAAAAAGCATTTACGCTCGGAATCAAGGTCTCGACAGAGCATTTAAGCTCGGAATTGAGAGGGGTGAAGCCGCTGAGAGCTTCTTCCTTCGGTCGCGTAATAGGACATTGAATTCTCAATACGTGAGAAGGCGGTGCCGGTTAAGGCATGGGTCGAAGTCACCCTTAGACTTCTCCCCCGGCCTCAGGCGTGCCCGCGAAGGCAAACCAAAGGGGGGGCTGGTTCGTGCCACCAGTCACCCGTCTCGGAGGCTTTCGACGAGTCAAGAGTGGCCGACGACACGAAGCGAATGAGGGTCGCTGTGGACCTGAGCCGCTGTTGGCCTCGCCCGCGCCCCGCGATGGGACGTATAAGTTCGGACTCGCGGAGGGCATCCTTTGTCGGCCTCGCCTCATCCCGTCATCTGCCGAGTGGCCAGCTCGGTGTCAAAATCAGGGGAGAAGGGCGTAGTTTTATCCTGCAAACAAGGAAATAAATATTTTCCGAACCGAGAGATCAATTCATTGATTACAGAGGATTATTTATCCAGTTCTACAATTGTTCTGTTACACGATTAACTATAATAGATTCTAAGTTTTGTTGCGTTTCAACACCTCAGGATTGGCTCCTTCGAGAGCGTCTCGAGCTGATAAGCGCCTTTGCCGGTCTTCGAGATAATCCTGTATGGTCCTTCCCAGTTTGGAGCCAATTTTCCCTCTCGTGTGTTTTTGTTGCCCACGTCGGCCCATCTGAGTACTAGATCGCCGACGTCGAATTCCCGCGGAATGACTCGCTGGTTGTAGCGGCGAGCGATTCGAGCTGAAACGATGGCTTCGGCGAGTTGAGTCTGATCGCGAACCTCTTGGATGGTGTCCAGCTCTTCCCTGATAGCCCTGTTAATTTCTTCATCAGTGAGAAGGTAGATGGTTCTCCAAGTCGATTCTCCGAGTTCTACTGGTATGACGTCCTCAGTACCGTAGGTGAGTCGAAAAGGGGTCTTGCCTGTCGTCGAATGCGGCGTTGTTCGATATGCCCAGAGGACATAAGGGAGCTTGTCGGGCCACGCACCCTTGGCGACTTTCAGCCTCTTTTTGGACAGTGTATACTTGCAGCCTCGGCCTGACCGTTAGTTTGAGGGTGCTCGACCGAAGTGAAATGTTGCTTGATAGCCAGGTCGGCTAAACATTGTCAAAACCCTTTGTCGGTGAACTGGGTTCCGTTATCTGTTATGATGACGGTGGGAATGCCGAATCTCGCCAAGATGTTCTTTTTGACGAACTTGATACAGTTTTTGGCGGTTATTTGAGCCAGGAGCTCGGCCTCAATCCATTTAGTGAAATAATTAACTGCGATGATGAGGAACTTCACCCCGCCTCTTGCCATGGGAAATGGACCGAGAAAATCTACCCCCCATTGAGAGAAAGGCCAGGGCGCCGATAAGGAAGTTAACTCGGCCGGGGGAGCATTGTGTACTGGTGCATGGAAAAAACATACACTTGTGTGCAAGTATACACTGTCCAAAAACAAGTAGTAAAAAAGATCGAACCCACAGAGATTGAAAAACTCACTTTTAAAATAATATAAAGTAATAAAGTGTAAAGTCACTAAGTAACAAAATAATTTTGGATTTTGTTTGATGATCACAACTAAGTTAGAAAGAAAGCAAAGTAAAAATGTTGATAGTGTAAAGAGAAAAGCTAGTTGGAATGTCTTCATCAAGTAATTTACTTATAAGTGTATGATGCAGATGTATGTGATGCAATTTGCCTTTGAATCTTTGTTGCATTAGCTATGTGCCTTTCGGTCACTTTCTTCAGAGTATCATTACCAGCTCTTATGATCCTTGTTCTATGTAGTAAAGAAAGGGGTGTTAGTGCCAATCTTGCCTCCTAACAATTATCCAATTTGCTTAAGTGAATTCACTCTTGTATTTTAAGTACCCACAATTATCCTATGGACTATACTATCCTATGTCTAGGACTTAGCATGGTTTTCACAAAGTTTTCTTTATGTAAAACACTCACCCATATTAGTTCTTGAGTTCTTAATTGTAAGCCATTTCTGGTCATTTACAAATCTACTTATTCTAAGTGATCAAGTTCAAAATAAGTTTTGAAAAGATTATCAAGCAAGAACTAAAGTACAAATATACATACATGCAACATACTTACTTAAAAGTTCATTAAATGATTAGAACATTCCAACTAAGAAAGGTTTAGCTAACAAGAGACATTGCAAGATATATATAAACTGAATAGACCATGTTTATATATATAGAAATCACAAAAGAGAAACAACAAGAGTAAAGTTACAAATGTTGAAAACCCTTGTATGAAATCTTCTAGCAATGCACTAGCATTACTCCTTAGCACTATACAAACACTATGAAAATGAGTTAAGGAGGATTTATGAATTCCTTCCTCTTCCTCTAAAAATATAAAAACTAACTATGTATATTGAAATTTTGATCTAACTTATGGATTGTGATATATTTCCAAATGAAGATGTGAGGTCCTTTTATAGCCTTCAAGTGAGGTGCTTCCTTCCTTCATGTTGAAGTCATCTTGAGTGGATCATAGTGTAGTTGCTTTTCAGAGCTTTATCCATGTTGAAATCTTTGACTAATGACATAGGGCGGTTCATTGATGTGTGAACATGTGCCCCTATGTTGGTGACTCTTCAAAGCTATGCCTATAGCTATGTGTGAATGGTAGCGCCTACTATACAAGGTGGGATGGCATCGAGAGAACCAGCGGGGAGGTCATCACTTTGCATGTGGGTGCATATGAAACAGTGCTTATTCACCAAGTAGTGCAATTTTGATGCAAGATCGGTGCAGAGCATTGATGCGATTAGCATTGAGACCTGCAGCGAACAAAACATCAAACATACCACAATATATCCAAAATGGCCTAATAATAACTATAACCATTCAAATCACTCAAGTTATCATATATCACATAAAATACTATATAAACTCTTTATTATTACTTGAAAGAGAGCAAATACTAAGTTTAAACATATGAAATACTCTATATAAAATAGAGTTATCATACCCCCAAACTTAAACCATTGCTTGTCCGCAAGTAATGACAAAGACAAACTACTAAAAACTATAATTCTAGAAGATAGATCAGCTTGAATTTTTGATTTTTATGAGGAGTTCCCTATGAACTTCATTTCTTAACAATCTTTCTTTTGCCTTTATTTCTTCAAAACTACCAAAGATATTCAAACTCTTTTGTGTGTGTGTGAACCCACTGAGTTGAGATTGGTTCCAAGACTAAGTGAAAAATTTCTTCCTAGCCTTTGAAAGGATTGGTTCATCTTTGGTCACACCAAAATATTTTTCAAAAGAGAATTTAGACTCACAAAATTTTCTCAAGTGTTGGGGAGTTTTTAAAATCAAAGGGCTTGATTGAATCTTTCAAAGCTTTTGAGCCAATGCATTTTTATATTTTTTTGTGTGGATCTTTTGAGCAGATGCAAATACTTCTTTGAAGTGTTTTTGTGCATTGATTTTTTTACGCATTTTTTTTTTTTCTTGATTCACGATTTACATTGATGATGTTTGACCGATAATGCTTTTCTTTTTCTAGCTCATATTACCTTCCTCTCGACCTCCGGATGCAAATGCACTTTGCACAGTCTTTGACCTCCGGATGCATATATTTCTTCTTTGCACTTTGGCATGAGTTCGATTTATTGAACTATCCTCCGGATACATTTATTCTGCATGGCATGTGTCTTTGACCTCCGGATGCATTCATGTACTTAAACGCGGTATAGTTTCAAAAGATTCGAGGATATGGCTTGTCCACTTTTTTGTATTCTTTTTCTACATTGTTTACTCTTATACTTTTGAAATTCAGCCTTTGTTTTCATAAAACACCCCCAAACTTAATTCTTTAAGCTCTTCTTTCTTTTTAGTAAAGCTTTGTTTTGACCTAAGCTTACCAAAAATTCCCCTTGCATCAGATTGATCTTTTAAATAGCTAGGTTCTTTTCACAAACTCGGTTTTGAAGTGTTGAAGTGAAAATAATTTTGGTTTTTTCGAGAAATAAGGCTTCTTTTTCTCTTTTCATCATAAAAATTCCATCCATAGGGCTTTCACCATATTTTTGAAAAACTGATCTTTTCTACTAAAATATTTAGATACTACTTTGTTAAGTACATCTAACATTTAAACAAACTAAAAACTACTTTAAAACATATATATTTACTATATAAAACATATTAATTAAACACACAACATATTAGATAGAAATAAACATAATTAAACATAACATGCAAATCCCCCCCCAAACTTAAGGGGTTGCAGTGTCCTCACTGCAAATTTGTTCAGAAATACAAATCATTTGTTCAAAATAGGGGAGAGGGATTAGTACAACCAGGGAAATAGTCATATAGAAACAAAACAAGTTTTATAGCAGTTTATGTGAAAACTTGTAAAGTGATACTCATTTCTTTGCTCCACTCCTGATTCTGGTGCTTTGCCTGCTTGGAGGAGTGTGTTTCACCTTCTGCTTCTTCTCTTTGGGCTTGCTTGGAGTTTCTTCTGTAGGTGCAGATGCACCTCCTACTTCTGGTGTAGTTGCAGGAATTTGTTCTGGAATTGATGCAGTGCATCGATCCGATCGCATCGATTTCTTCCTCTTTGGTGTTAATTTTGCCTGCCTTCCTGCAGGTTGCTTGAAGAACTTCTGAGTGTTGTGCAATGCTTTCCTCTTCTGTTTAGCCATTTGTTCCAGAACCAATTTAATTGTTGCCTCATCATGCATAGTTGTTGTTTGTTGTGATGCAACAGCAAGTGATGCAGGAACATCACTCTGCATCTCAACAGTTTGAGCTACAGGCTCCTGTGCAGATGATTTTTCTCCTTTGTCTTCTTTGTTGAGTCCTTCTTCTTCTCTTTCCTGCACAATTTCTTTCTCAAGAGCAGAAACAACATTAGAAATAATGTTGCTTGGGGTGAAGGAAAATCGCTTGTTCTGTTGGCATAACAGGTGTTGGTTCTTCTGTGTGAGTTGTTTTGTGTGGTTCATTTCTTGGAGAGGGTGGTGGAGGGGTTGTTTGTGGTGGTGATTGTGATAGGACTGGTGGATCATTGAGGGAGGGTAATGGTGATTTTGGGATAGAGGATGATTCTTGGTTTGGTGAGATGATGGGTGTTTTGGCAATTGGTGAAGTGATAGGGGTTTCTTCCTTGTGCTTGTGGTGTTTGTTTGGCATATTTCGCCTAGCTATTTCTTCTAGGATTACACCCCTAGCTTGCTCTTCCTCCTCTTCATCAACTTCCTCATCACTCTCTTCTTCTTCTTCAACTTCCTCTATTTCTTCATCCATTTCCTTCTCTAATTCCTCATTCTCAGATTCTGTATCATACATTTCTTCCACAACAGGCTCTATTACAACCTTCTTCTTTCCTTTTGATTGCATCCTAGTCACCTTCTTCTTGGTGCTAGGTTCCTCTACCTTCTCTTTACCTTTCCCTTCTTCTTCTACCTCTTTCTCCTCTTCTTCTTCTCTTTCACTTCTCAATACCCAACTTGGGAATTCAGGGGCATTCACTTGGCCCACAAGATCAAAGATCTTGTCAAAGACCAATTGAAGCCAGCCATGTTGATCATTTTGAAATTTCCAGACAGCCATCTGCTTCTGCATGTAATGCTCTTGCATTGCAGGTGCAGGGCCTCTCACATTTCTCAACTTCTCCTTCACTTCAGCACTCAAATTACCAGGGGGAAATTTCCTTTGTTCATTAGCAGCTATAGGGACACCTTCTTTCATGCATAATTCAGTTATAAGACAAGGGAAAAACAGAAATCCCTTTGATTTTGTTGAGCATGCAAGAATTTCCCTAGCTATCAATCTGCCTATGTCTACATTTCCCTCAGAGAGAATTGTATCTAGCAAGATTAATCTCTCTTTGGTCATAGCATATGTATGTGATGTAGGCAGAATTGAAGTAGCTATGAACAAATGCCAATTACCTAATGCATTTATCAAATAATTGCTTCTAAGCTTAATCTCATTAGGTGTAAATTTTTCCCACATGACCCTCGGTATAGCAATCCTATTCCTCAATTCTTCCATTTCTTTCTTAAAGGACTTGGCCACTTTATTTTCAAAATCATTTCCATTATACTTGACATATAATGTTCATTCAATTTCTTGGCATGGAAGTGTACAAGTTTACCTCTCACCATGGAAGTGTAGGAATGTTCTGCTCCTTCTTGTGGTGTGATTCCAAAGATAGAACTCTCTCACTATGTCTTCAATGTAGCCTCCTCTTGGTAGCACGAAGTGGTCCCAATTGAGATTGGCCTTTGTTGACATGAATGATGGGCTAGCCTTCTTCAAATCATACCTCTCTCGGGCAATGATAGATGCATGTTCGAGAGATGAACATTGTCATCATTTCTTCTTTGTTGATTCCTTGGCTTTGCCTTTCTTGGTGATGATGATGATGCATGCATGACCTTCTTTTCTTTCGGAGATTTACGGCATGCTTGCACGATGATTTCTGTGCTGATTGCTTTTTCACCATTGTAATTGCTTTGAATTTCTAGGTTTTTGATTGCTTGTGTGATTGAGAAAAAATTGGAGATGAAAATGTGAAGGGTGGTTTGTGTTTCAGATGAGAGAAATTGTGAGATTGCGAATGAAAGGGTGCTTGGTAACAAACTTTAAGGCTTTATGTTTGGGAAGAAGGAAGTTAGTGGGTGTATTAGGTAGCCGTTAGCATTGCGTGCTGCGCATGCATCATGCCATGTGTCTTGCTTTGGCTACCAATGTGTCATTAATCTTGCTTAACCTTCCTTTAACCTTCCTGAAGCCTTATGATTCACAATTAACCAATTTTCTTCAAGTTTATAAATTTACGATGCGAGAGGCACGTTTTCCTCAATGCAGTGCATTTGATGCATTTGCATTATTTCTACATTTACGCAAAACAACTAAAAACATAAAATTGCACAAAAATAATTAAAAACAATGGGTTGCCTCCCATTAAGCGCTTGTTTTAAGAGTCTTGTCGGCTGACTACCTCTTTTCACTTAGAGATTTTGCAAATAGGTGGTGGTTTTATCTCTCACCACATGTTCACCATAGTATATTTTAACTCTCGACCATTCACCTTGAAGACAGTATTTGAGGATTTATCAAATAAGTCTACTGCTCCATGTGGATAAACCTTTATCAACTTAAATGGTCCTGACCACCTTGACCTTAGTTTTCCAGGAAATAGCTTCAACCTAGAGTTATATAGCAGAACTAGTCCTCCTTCTTTCAATTCTCTTCTGTGAATTTTCTTGTCATGCCATTTCTTAGTCTTAGCTTTGTAGATTTCAGCATTCTCATAAGAGGTTTGCCTAATTTCTTCTAGCTCATCAAGCTCTATCATTCTCTTTTTTACCGCCTTGTTCAAATTGAAATTGAGCTTTTTGATAGCCCAATAAGATTTGTTTTCCAATTCTACTGGGTAAATGACATGCTTTTCCATAGACTAATTTGTAAGGGGACATTCCTAAGGGTGTTTTGAATCTTTGTTCTATATGCCCATAAAGCATCATCCAAATGTAAAGACCAATCTTTCCTATTTGGACTAACCATTTTTCTAGCATTCTCTTAATTTCCTATTGGATAATTGCGCTTGTCCACTAGTTTGAGGATGGTATGTTGTAGCTATCTTATGCTTAACTCCATATTTAGCTAGAAGGTTTTCTATGATCTTATTGCAAAAGTGTGAACCTTCATCATTAATGATAGCTCTAGGAGTTCCAAATCTAGTGAATATATTTCTTTGAAGAAACTTACTCAACGATTTAGCATCATTATTAGGTAATGCTACCGCCTCTACCCATTGGACACATAATCAATGAGATACTAAGATATATAAATTGCCAAAAGAGGGTGGAAAAGGTCCCATGAAATCCATGCCCCAAACATCAAATAATTCTATTTCTAAAATATTTGTTCTAGGCATTTCATGCTTATCAGAAATATTCCCTGCTCTTTGACATTTATCACAGTATTTGACCATAAAATAAGCATCTTTAAATAAAGTAGGCCAAAAATAACTTGATTGTAATACCCTTCTTTGTTCTAGTGCTTCCAAAGTGTCCTCCATAAGGTGCGAGAATGGCAATGCGAAATAATCGCTTATTGCTCCTCTTCAGGTATGCATTTCCTCATTAATTGATCAGGGCACATCTTGTAAAGGAATGGATCATCCCAATAGTATTGTTTAACCATGTGGAACAATTTTTTCCTTTGTTGATATGTCATACTCACTGGCACTACTTTGCTTGCAAGGAAATTTACAATATCAGCAAACCATGGTGCAGATGCATTTGATGCTCCTGCATTGCTTATAGCAAATGCGGTTTCATGTTTTGCATTGGTTGTAATTGCCAATAGTTTCTCATCTGGAAAGCTTTCCTTGATTTCTTCTCCTTGTGTACCAAGTGATTCTCCTTCAATCCTTGATAAATGGTCTGCTACTTGATTTTCTACTCCTTTCTTGTCTCTAATTTCAAGATCAAATTCTTGTAGGAGTAAAATCCACCTTATCGACCTTGGTTTTGCATCCTTCTTTGAAATTAGATACTTAATGGCGGAATGATCGGTATAGACAATAATCTTAGTGCCAACTAAGTATGATCTGGAATTTTTCAAATGCAAATACCACGCCTAATAATTCCTTTTTGGTAACTATGTAGTTCACTGAGCTTCAATTAATGTCTTGCTAGCATAATATATGGAATGAAAGACCTTATCATACCTTTGCCCTAGATTGCTCCCTACTGCAAAGTCACTAGCATCACACATTAATTCAAATGGCCTGCTCCAACTGGAGTTACTATAATTAGTCTTTGTCACCAATGCCTTTCTAAGCTTGCCAAAAGCTTCTATACAAGATTCATCAAAGTTGAATTCTACATCATGTTGCAGAAGCATACATAATGGTTTTGAGATTTTTTAAAAATCTTTGATAAACCTTCTATAAAAACCAGCATGGCCTAAGAAGCTCCTGATACCTTTAAGCGTATTTGGTGGTGGTAGATTCTCAATGACATCAACTTTAGCTTTGTCTACCTCTAGACCTTTCTTTGAAATTCTATGTCCTAACACAATGCCTTCTTGTACCATGAAATGGCACTTTTCCCAGTTTAAGACTAAATTTGTTTCCTCACATCTCTTGAGAATTTGTTCCAAATTTGCTAAACAAACTTGAAATGTTTCTCCAAAGATAGAGAAATCATCCATGAATACTTCCATTGATTGCTCAATGAAATCGAGAATATAGACATCATGCATCTTTGGAATGTAGCGGTGCATTACATAAGCCAAATGGCATCCTTCTAAAAGCAAAGGTTCCATAAGGGCATGTAAAGGTGGTTTTGTGTTGATCCTTAGGCTCAATGGCTATTTGATTATAGCACTGAATAGCCATCTAGGAAACAATAAAATTCTTTCCTGCTAATCTATCTAACATTTGGTCTATGAATGGTAAAGGAAAGTGATCCTTTTTGGTAGCTTTGTTGAGTTTTTACGTAATCCATCTGCATTCTCCACCTGTGTGATTCTAGTTGGTATCAACTCATTCTTTTCATTGGCTATTCTTGTCACACCCCCTTTCTTTGGTACACATTGGACAGGACTTACCCAAGACATGTCGATATGGGGTATATGATTCCGACATCTAGCCACTTAATAATTTCCTTTTTCACAACCTCTTTCATAATAGGATTTAGTCTTCTTTGACTCTCTATGCTATTTTTGGAATTTTCTTCCAAAATGACTCTATGCATGCATATAGAAGGACTAATTCCTTTGATATCTGCCATTTGCCAACCTATAGCTTTGGTATGCTTCTTTAGAGTACTAATGAGATCACTCTCTGTTTTGATGTTAAATCGGAAGCAATGATATGAGTAAAGTCTCATTTGTTCCTAAGAATGCATACTTAAGGTGTTCAGGCAGTATCTTCAATTCTAACTTAGGAGGTTGTTCTATTGAGGGTAAGTTCTTCTTGAGAATTGGATCCTCAAGATTGAGTGGTTCATAAGTCCTAGCCCAAACTTCTTTACAAGAGTTTTCTATTGGCAGATTTTCCTTTTCTAGTATTTCATCATCTAGCAATGCAATTTTGCATCTAATGCATCTGCATTGGCTAAAATGATCATACCGCTTGTAAAATTGTTTTTCTACCAATTGATCTAGAGAGAATAAGGATGAACACTCTTACGTATCCTCTGCAGGATACTTCATAGCATTCATTACATTGAATTTTATCTCTTGATCATTCACTCTCATAGTGAGTTCACCTTTTCGCACATCAATTATGGTTTTACCGGTTGCTAGAAATGGTCTACCTAGGATAATAGGCACTTCCTTATCTGCATCAAAGTCAAGGATAACAAAATCTATAGGGAATACAAATTTGTCTACCTTAACTAGGATGTCTTCTATGATACCTTCAGGATAGGCTATTGATCTATCGGCTAATTGAAGTGTCACGATTGGTTGGTTTTGCATTTCCTATTTCTAACTGGTCAAAAATAGATTTAGGCATCAAGTTAATGCTTGCACCTAAATCACATAAAGCTTTACCAGTATAGGATTTTCCTATAGAAAATGGAATTGTAAAACTACGGATCCTTCAATTTCCTAGGAATCTTATTTTGCATAAGCAAACTACAATCTTCTCATCATAGCAATTTGTTTCAAACTCACCTAATCTTCTTCTCTTAGTAAGCACATTCTTCATAAATTTTGCATAATTTGGCATTTGTTGGAGGCTTCTACTAAGGGAACATTGATGTGTAATTGTTTTAGTACCTCTAAGAATTTACCAAACCGCTTCTCCTCATGTGCTTTTTTAGGTCTTTGAGGGTAAGGAGGAGGAGGGTATTCAGTACTAACTTAGGTAGTGGACTTTGAACTTCTTGTGATGCGGGAGCACTAGATGCTTCGCATTGGTTTCTTTTTGATTTTTGGCTTTTTCTCCCTTATCTACACTTTCCTTTTCAGTTAACTCTACAAGATCCTTACCACTTCTTAATGAAATAGCCTTAACCTGCTCTTTTCCTTTGTTTTGAGAAGGAGTAGCTTACGTATTTGAAAGTAAGGCACCTTGTGGCCTTTGATACTGAAGTGTGGCTAATTGACCAACTTGATTCTCTAAGTTCTTAATGGAAGCATCTTGGGTTTGTCTAGCAGTTCTAGATTCACCTATAAATGCTTTACGTGGTAGGTTGAGAGTTTCTTTGGTTATTTTGAGCTGGGAATCCTGGTGGGTTGGTTGGTGTAGTTGGAGGCGGTTCTAGAGTGCAGTGCACTATTGTTGCTCCATCTAAAATTTGGGTGATCTTTCCAACCAGGATTATAAGTGTTGGAATAAGGGTTGTTATTCCTATTATAACCTACATAATTTCTGAGAGATAGGGTTGCTAGAACACTCCTCATACAAGTGACCTCCTCCACAGTACACACAACTAGGTGTGCACTGGAGGTACTTGTGTTCTCTTCTTTGAATGAGTGCTTTTACGGTGATGCTTGTTTGCATTAGATCTTGATAGCATTGCGAAGTGAAGTTTTCATCAAATTAGCTAGAGTGGCTACTTGAGCGAGATAAGCGGATATATCATTGATTTCATGTACCCGATGGTTTCTTTTAGGCACTTACCCTCTCGAAGAGGCCAACTAGAGCTATTAGTTGCTATTCTATCAATTAATTCACATGCTTCATTGTATGACAGATTTAATAACACTCCACGGATGATGCATCAAGCATTATTCGGTTTGAGATTCTAAACCATTATAAAATGTTTCCATTTGAATAATAACAGTAAACTATGATGAGGACATTTTCTTAAAAGTTCCTTCCATCTTTCCCATGCTTCAAATAAAGACTCAAACTCTTTTTGTCTAAAAGATGTAATATCATTTCTTAACTGGCATTTTTGGTAGGTGGGAAATATTTTCCTAAAAATTTTTCACCATTTCATTCCATGAATGGATAGAGTTAGGCTCTAAAGAATTTAGCCAAGCCTTGGCTCTATCTTTCAAAGAATATGGAAATAACCTTAATCTAAATGCATTTTCACTAACACGGGTAAATTAAAATTACTACATACTTCTAGAAATTGCCTTAAATGCAAATGAGGATCTTCATGAGGAGATCCTCCAAATTGACCAATAGTTTGAAGCATTTGAAACATCATAGGCTTAAATTCAAAATGCATGGCATCAATATGAGGTCTATTTATGCTAGTTTGCATGTTTTGATGATCAAACTGAGCATAATCCTCATAGGTCTATCTCTATCATTAATCATACCTATGTGATCCATGTGGATGAGATTTTCTCTATGAACTTCTTCTTGATAGCATCTTTGTGAACCGGGGCCTCCTCTCACTTTGAGTGTGGCCTTGAGCTTTGTTCTTCTTTGAATGACATGTTGCAAGCTTGTTGATTCTGTTTACGAGTCTTAGCAATCTCACGAATTTTCTTTCTATTTACGGATCTAAACTATATTCAGAGTTACATTTGCAGTCGGTTGTACATATACTAAGTACCATGTACTTTTGTTGTGAAACTTTAAAAACAGAATTTATATACAACACTAAATTACTATATATCAGAATTTTAAAAGAATTTACTTCAATCCCAAACATGCGGCGCCAAAAACTTGGTGCATGGAAAACACATACACTTGTGTGCAAGTATACCTTGTCCAAAAACAAGTAGTAAAAGAGATCGAACCCACAGAGATTGAAAAACTCACTTTTAAAATAATATAAAGTAATAAAGTGTAAAGTCACTAAGTAACAAAATAATTTTGGATTTTGTTTGATGATCACAACTAAGTTAGAAAGAAAGCAAAGTAAAAAATGTTGATAGTGTAAAAGAGAAAAGCTAGTTGGAATGTCTTCATCAAGTAATTTACTTATAAGTGTATGATGCGTTATGTGATGCAATTTGCCTTGAATCTTTGTTGCATTAGCTATGTGCCTTTCGGTCACTTTCTTGAGTATCATTACAGCTCTTATGATCCTTGTTCTATGCGATAAAGAAAGGGGTGTTAGTGCCAATCTTGCCTCCTAACAATTATCCAATTTGTTTAAGTGAATTCACTCTTGTATTTTAAGTACCCACAATTATCCTATGGACTATACTATCCTATGTCTAGGACTTAGCATGGTTTTCACAAAGTTTTCTTTATGTAAAACACTCACCCATATTAGTTCTTGAGTTCTTAATTGTAAGCCATTTCTGGTCATTTACAAATCTACTTATTCTAAGTGATCAAGTTCAAAATAAATTTTGAAAAGATTATCAAGCAAGAACTAAAGTACAAACATACATACATGCAACATACTTACTTAAAAGCTCATTAAATGATTAGAACATTCCAACTAAGAAAGGTTTAGCTAACAAGAGACATTGCAAGATATATATAAACTGAATAGACCATGTTTATATATATAGAAATCACAAAAGAGAAACAACAAGAGTAAAGTTACAAATGTTGAAAACCCTTGTATGAAATCTTCTAGCAATGCACTAGCATTACTCCTTAGCACTATACAAACACTATGAAAATGAGTTAAGGAGGATTTATGAATTCCTTCCTCTTCCTCTAAAAATATAAAAACTAACTATGTATATTGAAATTTTGATCTAACTTATGGATTGTGATATATTTCCAAATGAAGATGTGAGGTCCTTTTATAGCCTTCAAGTGAGGTGCTTCCTTCCTTCATGTTGAAGTCATCTTGAGTGGATCATATTTGTAGTTGCTTTCCGAGCTTTATCCATGTTGAAATCTTTGACTAATGACATAGGGCGGTTCATTGATGTGTGAAGATGTGTCCCTATGTTGGTGACTCTTGAGCTATGCCTATAGCTATGTGTGAATGGTAAGCGCCTACTATACAAGGTGGGATGGCATCGAGAACCAGCGAGGAGGTCATCACTTTGCATGTGGGTGCATATGAAACAGTCGCTTATTCACCAAGTAGTGCGGTTTTGATGCGGGATCGGTCTGCGAGGAGCATTGATGCGATTAGCATTGAGGCGCAGATCGAACAAAAACATCAAACATACCACAATATATCCAAAATGGCCTAATAATAACTATAACCATTCAAATCACTCAAGTTATCATATATCACATAAAATACTATATAAACTCTTTATTATTACTTGAAAGAGAGCAAATACTAAGTTTAAACATATGAAATACTCTATATAAAATAGAGTTATCATGTACGTCGGCATATCTTTGACAAGTGGCCCATTTCTTGACCAAGTCCGCCGAATCCTGGACCATGGTCAGCCAGAAGTATCCAGCACGGAGAGCTTTCTTCGACAGTGCTCGGGCCCTGAGGTGCTGTCCACAGATTCCTTCATGTATTTCCTTGAGTACACACTCGGCCTCTTCCCCTTCCACACACCTTAGTAATGGGGAAGAGAGGCCTCGACTAAGAGTTTACCGTCGATTATTGTAAACGAAGTGACTCTTTTTCGAATCACTGCTGCCTTCTTGGGATCGGATGGTTCGATCCCGGATTCAATGTAATTCTGTATCAGCTGTATCCAACTATCTTGCTCGGCGATGATGTTGACGTTTGTCATGGACAGTGGTGAGAGGTCCACGCTGGACTTTGTTAAGCTTTTATAGATAATGCTCTGGAGGCCGCCCGAGGGCTTGGTGCTCGCTAGCTTGGCTAAGACATTTGCTCGCACGTTCTCCGACCTCGGGACATGTTTCAACTCTGCCCTCTCGAATTCTAGGAGCAATTCCCAGACCCGGCCTAGGTAGCGTTGCAGGACCGTGTCCTTCGCGGTATATTCTTCTTTTACCTGGAAAACAACTAGCAAGGAATCGGTGTTTAACTCAATGACCTTGGCGCCGAAATTAGCAGCCAGCTTCAAGCCGACGATGCAAGCCTCATACTCGACTTGGTTATTGGAAGTAGGTAATGCGAATCTCAGGGAAACCTCTACCATTAGTCCCTCTGAGTTCTCTAAAATCAATCCTGCTCCACTCCCCTTTGAATTTGAGGATCCATCAACATGAAGAGTCCTAAACAAAGTGTCCGAGTCACGAGGAGTGGGCGTCATCTCGGCGACAAATCGGCTAGGACCTGGGTTTTGAGCGAAGTCTGGGCTTCATATTTTATCTCGAACTCGGAGAGCTCGACGGCCCACTTGATGATCCTTCCCGCTAAGTCCGGTCGATGTAGCAATTGGCGGATAGGTTGGTAAGTCCGGACCACGATCTGATGCGCGACGAAATAAGGCCTCAACCTTCTGGCCGCAATGGTTGGAGCGAGGGCTACTTTTTCTATTTTCTGATTCCGGGATTCGCCCCTTGCAGAACCTTGCTCACGAAGTATACGTGTCGTTGCCCGTCCTCTGTTTCTTGTATCAAGAATGCACTGACTGTCTCCTCGGCCACAGCGAGGTATAAGTACAGAATCTCCCCTTCTTCAGGCCTTAGCAGTATAGGAGGTTCAGAAAGGATCTGCTTGATCTCGGAAAGTGCATTCTCACAGTCCGGGGTCCATTGGAATTCTACCCCTTTTTTGATGATTTTAAAGAAAGGGAGTGTATAACGCCCCAAATAAATTAATAATTTATTTAATTAAATTATTTAGGTATTGTATTAGTATAGTCATATTAAAATGATAATATGGTGCTTCATTTAAATCATGGGGTAGTATTTAGTAATTAAGTAAGCGGTAGAAAGAGGCCCATGACCCAATAGTCCATGATATAAGCACTAGGGTTAGAGCCAATTGCTCATTTAGAGAGCAAAAGAAAAAGAAAGAAAGGAGAAGTAAGAAGGGACGGCCTTGAGGAGGAGGAGAAGAGGAAGAGAGAGGGCAGTATGAAAGAGAGAGAAGGAAGAAGGCTAGGGTTTGCAATCTCCCAAGGCTAGGATTTGTGATTATCTAAGGCTAAGGTAAGGGTGGGGTTCTATCTCTATAATGGGGTGTATGATGGGTGTTATGTGAGAGATTAGGACCTATGATGTTTCTTGATTGAATTTAGTGCCTATATGATGTTTGATGAAATGTATTTTGTGTTATGTGCAATTTAATTGATGATTGATGAATTAGGCTCTAAGTTGGCGCACCTAGGCGCCAATTTTATGTGTTGCTGGTGCCACTGGGCGCCATGTTTTGTATAGGCGCCAGTGCTGTGTATGTGTTGCCTCTTGTGTTGCCTGTTGTGTTGCGTTTTGGTGCTGCCACTGGGCGCCAAAACTGTGTCTGTGTTGCCTGCTGTGTTGCCTGTTGTGTTGTCTGCTGTGTTGCATTTTGTGCTGCGCGCTCTTCGGGCGCCACAAGCGCGGTGTCTGTGTTACTCTTTGTGTTGCTGTTGTGTTGCCTGCTATGTTGCGTTTTAGTGCGCCACCGGGCGCCAAAGCGTGTCTATGTTGCTCTTTGTGTTGCGTTTTGGTGCTGCCACTGGGCGCCAAAACTGTGTCTGTGTTACTCTTTGTGTTGCTTGTTGTGTTGCTCTTTGTGTTGCGTTTTAGTGCGCCACTAGCGCCATAATGTGTCTGTGTTACTCTTTGTGTTACTGTTGTGTTGCTCTTTGTGTTGCGTTTTGGTGCTGCCACTGGGCGCCACAACTGTGTCTGCGTTGACTGTTGTGTTGCGTTTTGGTGCTTGCCGCCGGGCACCAAAGCGTGTCTGTGTTACTCTTTGTGTTGCTGTTGTATTTGCTCTTGTGTTGCATTTTAGTCTTTGCCATCGGGCGCCAAAGCTGTGTCCGTGTTACTCTTTGTGTTGCGTTTATGTGCTGCCACTAGGCGCCGATCATCAGATCTCATGTTGCATCTTTGTGTTGCGTTCTTTCAGGTTGCCACTTTGGCGCCAATTTTGTGCTGCCTGTGTTGCCACAGGGCGCCATTTGCCGTGTCATGTTGCGCCCTGTGCTTGTTGTGTTGCCACCAGGCGCCATTTGCTGTGTTGTGTTGCGCCATGTGCTACTGTGTTGCCACAAGGCGCCATTTTATGTGTTGTGTTGCGTCCTGTTGCGCCTGTGTTGCCCCTGGGCGCCAGTTGCTGTGTTGTGTTGCACCCCAGGTTGTTGTGTTGCCTCTGGGCGCCACTTTCTGCTGTTTTGGGCGCCTCATTTGGCTGTCCTACAGGTGTTAGGGTATTTTGGTGTTGGTAGTTGTTGAAGTTGTTGTTAAATGTTAGACTGTCCTATAGGGTTGGTGTGCTTGGTGTTTTTCCTATTGTTGTTGGTGCTTGATGCTTTTGGTGTTAGCGATGATGTTATAACGGGCGATGTGCCTCTTTTAATGAATAAATTTGATGATGATGATGATGATGATGATGATGGGTCTATGACCAATTGTTGATGTAGCGTTGTGGTGTTTTGGTGTGTTGTTCATGGCGTCTCATACATTGCATGAGCATAAATTTAGTGATGATGTAGGCATCGGCCTAGAGCGTAGTGATGATGATGCTCAATAAATTTAGTGATGATGTAGACTTCGGCCTAGAGCGTAGTGATGATGATGCTCAATAAACTTGGTGATGAACGGTACCGCATGCATATACCCGTTGGTGTGGGTTGCATTTCATTCATTTGCACATGTCATGGGTGGTATTCTTTGGTAGTCGTAATTTGATGCTGTTGATGTTGTATATTGATGATGTTGTGGTCTATTGATGCTGTTGATGTTGTATATTGATGATGTTGATGTCTGTTGATGTTGTTGCTGTTGTATGTTGATGTCGTTGTTGAGTAGTAGTTAGTTGCTGCAACTCTAGCATATTGCTTATCATACATGCTATTATATTGTTAGATATCTCACCCCTTCTGTTTGAATGTTACCCCTATGTTGGTAACGTGCAGGTGATAGCGAGTAAAGGCTTGTCTACCTTTGCCAGTTGAGTCGGTGTCGTCGCTCTGATACGTAGCACTCAGGGGGGAAACAAACACTAGTTTTATTAGTTGGTTTAATTACTTGATTGCTGGATTTTAAATTGATGATGTTATGATTATACTATATTCCGCTGCGTAGTGATAGAATTAATGCTATGTAGACTAAACAGGTGTTTTTGGGGTTCGTCCCATTTATGATGTGCTATGTATCACGCTAAACGTTATGTGATGAATTTTATTATCAATTCTTGAATGTTTTGTTGGTGTGAGTGTAGCATCCCTTGAGGGTGTAGTAGAAAATATTTTTGAAAACTCTGATTTTTGTTTTAAATTATCCGGGTAGAAAAAGGGGTGTTACATAGTGGTATCAGAGCAGTTCGGTCCTAACCGGACTATTTGTATTGTCTATTGTGTCTTTCGATGTGTGGACTCTGAGTAGAGTTGCATGCATTGTTTGTTTGATGCTTGATAGTCGTGAAGCTGGTTATTTCAGCCAGTAAGTTCTAAAGGTAATGAGATTAGTGATAAGTATTCCTTAGAAGAATCAGCAATGTTATAGCAGGAAGAAATGAGTTAGAATCCAAGTGATAACCCAATTGACTCTACACCCTTGGAGAAAATTCTTCATAGAGCTTGGCCTATTCTATAGGTCGTCTATTGTGTGTCTATTATGTCTTCCTTGTGTGAATTATGTATATTTTGCTCTTTGTTGTAACCTTCTTGTTGTGTAAACTTGGCATTTAGATAGTCTAAGCGTTCTATGATTCGTTTTTATTTGTCATATCTTGTAATTGCTTAATGTGGAGATATGCTTTAAGAATAAGCTGTGTACCTAGGTTGTTTTTGAAATCTTGTTAAACTAGTTTTATTTTTGATGATTCATGTATATATTTTATATGCACTTAATTTAGTTTAATTAATTTACTCAAATTAGTTAGCAGTAGCACTATGTCTGGTGGAAAGTTTTTTTGTTATGTTTTTATTTGTGTATTGATCAATAGCTTTGGTTAAATGCCTTGTGGGATTGTCGTGTTAATTATTTTAAGGTGATGAAATGTCTTAATTGCTATGAGTGATAATTCTTTGTTAAATGCTACCATTAATGATTTCTTTTATCTTTATGGGTGAGATTACATATAATAATTTTAAATGTTAACTATATTTTTACATTATTTATTTGTTTGTCCTACGTGGCTAATTGTCCCCGACTTGCAACGTTTTGAGCTTTATATCTTTGCGAGTTGTTTAATAAATTCTATGTTATATGATTTATGACTGCAAACTCTAACTGTCTACACCTACTTTTTATGATTTGGTTTTGATTGTTATTTTCTTATAGTTGTGCTACGTGGTTTTGAAACTTTGGAGCAAAATTGTACACAGGGACTACTGCACTCCCATTTAATTAGCTTTTATTGTCGGACGTCCCTAAAGATATTTTCTTTAAATTGGTTAAGTTAACATTCAGTCTTGTATAAGATCAATTGATATAATGTGTTTCTATTTCCTGTGTTGATGCTCTAGGCTAAGTGTTTTGTGGAGTTATTTACTAACTACTTTTAAGCGTTACTCCTTTACCAACATGCCGTAAGACTTGAAAATAATAATATTCTTAGTCGAATGATGCAATTATTGTTTTGGTTTATTTTCATGATACCTACAATCCGTCGTAATGGTTTTAGACTGTTGAATATATTATACGTTATTATTATCCTCATTTACTTTATATTGTTCACTCCAAGTCCTTGATTTTTCTCAATGCCTGATGTGTGAGCCCAAATTTTTATGATATGGCATGTACTGCAGATGCAGAATTTCTAAATTTTGTTTTATCACTTTCAGCGCAGATTGTAGTAGGTACGTGCTAATGAAATTCGTTTTTTGATTAATTATGTGAAGATTCTGTGAAAGCTGACTAAGTCTAGTTGGTGTGTAACCTTATTTATAATTTTCTGATAAAAGTGTAAAGATGTTACCGTAGTTTTCCAAAGGATTGACTTTATGCGTAAAATTTGTTAAATTAGACCTTTTAGAAGGTTTGTAACCGTGTTTTAATTATGTTTGAGCATGCTTAGTCTTATTTGTAATATGTGTTCCATCTCGTTTTCCACAGAACTTAGTAAAATCCTATGCCAGTAAATAAATTAGAAATGCATGTTAGTTACTCTTCAAAATTGAAAGACTTTGAAAAACTGAATACTATGCCTACCAATTAAATTATCTTCTCTATATCATACTATGTTGGGTGTTATGTCTAACTCATTAACTCTTGTTTAAGCTATTTTTCATGATTGGTGACTAATTTCATTTAAAATTGATTTTTCTGCTTATTTGGAAGATACTTAGTTTTCGGAAAATTCCTAGTTAAAGATTCTATTTTAGTTGGTTGTCAAAAAAGAAAAAAAAAATAAAAAAAAATTTTATGTTGTGTAAGTGTTGTTCTTTAGCCTTGTATTGTTGATGCCTTCCATTTCTTACCTTTGATATCATTGACTCATCTCTCTGGTCACTTTGACAAGGTTTATATTTTCCTCCCGTACGTTTGAACTTTCCGAGTATTTCTTCTTTTGTTTTGTCCTTGAGCTAGCTTACAAAATTTCGAGGAAGAAATATTCTAAGTGGGGGAGAATTGTAACGCCCCCAAATAAATTAATTATTTATTTAATTAAATTATTCAGGTATTGTATTAGTATAGTCATATTAAAATAATAATATGGTGCTTCATTTAAATCATGGGGTAGTATTTAGTAATTAAGTAAGCGGTAGAAAGAGGCACATGACCCAATAGTCCATGATATAAGCACTAGGGTTAGAGCCAATTGCTCATTTAGAGAGCAAAAGAAAAAGAAAGAAAGGAGAAGTAAGAAGGGACGGCGCAAGGAGGAGGAGAAGAGGAAGAGATGACGGCGCAAAGGAGAGAAGGAAGAAGGCTAGGGTTTGCAATCTCCCAAGGCTAGGATTTGTGATTATCTAAGGCTAAGGTAAGGGTGGGGTTCTATCTCTATAATGGGGTGTATGATGGGTGTTATGTGGGAGATTAGGACCTATGATGTTTCTTGATTGAATTTAGTGTCTATATGATGTTTGATGAAATGTATTTTGTGTTATGTGCAATTTAATTGATGATTGATGATTTACGCTCTAAGTTGGCGCACCTAGGCGCCAATTTTATGTGTTGCTGGTGCCACTGGGCGCCATTTTCTGTATAGGCGTCAGTGTTGTGTCTGTGTTGCCTGTTGTGTTGTCTGCTGTGTTGCGTTTTGGTCTCGCCATCGGGCGCCAAAGCGATGTGCGTGTTGCGTTTAGTGCTGCCGCCTTTGGCGCCACAAGCGCGGTTCTGTGTTACTGTTGTGTTGCGTTTTGGTGCTTTGCCCAGGTGCCAAAGCGTGTCTGTGTTACTCGCTGTGTGTTGCGTGTTGTGCTTTTCTCTTGTGTTGCGTTTTAGTGCCGCCACCGAGCGCCAAAAGCGCGGTTCATGTTACTCTTTGCCGCTGTTGTCTTTGCGCTCTTTGTGTTGCGTTTTGGTGCTGCCACTGGGCGCCAAATCTGTGTCTGTGTTGCCTGCTGTGTTGCGTTTCTGTGCTGCCACTAGGCGCCAGTGTTGTGTCTGTGTTTCATGTTGTGTTGCGTTGCTGGGTTGCCACTAGGCGCCAATTCTGTGCTGCCTGTGCTGTCTTGCCTTCTGTGTTGCCACAGGGCGCCATTTGTCGTGTCATGTTGCGCTCTGTGCATGCTGTGTTGCCACCAGGCGCCATTTGATGTTTTGTGTTGCGCCTTGTGCTGCTGTGTTGCCACCAGGCGCCATTTTGTGTCTTTGTGTTGCGCTGTGTGTTGCCCCGGGGCGCGATTCTTGTGTTGTGTTGCGCCTGTGTTGATGTGTTGCCTCTAGGCGCCACTTTCTGCTGTTTTGGGCGCCTCATTTGGTTGTCCTACAGGTGTTAGGGTATTTTGGTGTTTGTAGTTGTTGAAGTTGTTGTTAAATGTTAGACTGTCCTATAAGGTTGGTGTGCTTGGCGTTTTTCCTATTGGTGTTGGTGCTTGATGCTTTTGGTGTTAGCGATGATGTTATAACGGGCGATGTGCCTCTTTTAATGAATAAATTTGATGATGATGATGATGATGATGGGTCTATGACCAATTGTTGATGTAGCGTTGTGGTGTTTTGGTGTGTTGTTCATGGCGTCTCATACATTGCATGAGCATAAATTTAGTGATGATGTAGGCATCGGCCTAGAGCGTAGTGATGATGATGCTCAATAAATTTAGTGATGATGTAGGCTTCGGCCTAGAGCGTGGTGATGATGATGCTCAATAAACTTGGTGATGAAGCAGTGCATCGCATGCATATACCGTTGGTGTGGGTTGCATTTCATTCATTTGCACATGTCATGGGTGGTATTCTTTGGTAGTCGTAATTTGATGCTGTTGATGTTGTATATTGATGATGTTGTGGTCTATTGATGCTGTTGATGTTGTGGTCTATTGATGATGTTGATGTCTGTTGATGCTGTTGCTGTTGTGTTGTATGCTGATGTCGTTGTTGAGTAGTAGTTAGTTGCCGCAACTCTAGCATATTGCTTATCATACATGCTATTATATTATTAGATATCTCATCCCTTCTGTTTGAATGTTACCCCTATGTTGGTAACGTGCAGGTGATAGCAAGTGAAGGCTTGTCTACCTTCGCCAGTTGAGTCGGTGTCGTCGCTCTGATACGTAGCACTCAGGGGGGGAAACGAACACTAGTTTTATTAGTTGTTTTAATTACTTGGTTGTTGGATTTTAAATTGATGATGTTATGATTATACTATATTCCGTTGCGTAGTGATAGAATTAATGCTATGTAGACTAAACAGGTGTTTTTGGGGTTCGTCCCATTTATGATGTGCTATGTATCACGCTAAACGTTATGTGATGAATTTTATTATCAATTCTTGAATATTTTGTTGGTGTGAGTGTAGCATCCCTTGAGGGTGTAGTAGAAAATGTTTTTGAAAACTCTGATTTTTGTTTTAAATTTACCGGGTAGAAAAAAGGGTGTTACAGAGTGACTGATTGGCCGCCTTCGATACGAATCTGGACAGGGCTGCAATCATCCCTATTAGTTTCTGTACTTCCTTCTTGGTTGATGGTGGACGCATATTGGTCACCGCTCGACACTTATTCGGATTTGCCTCGATTCCCCTTTCCGTCAAGCAGAAATCAAGGAACTTCCCTGCTCGGACGCCGAAAGTGCACTTCTCGGAGTTGAAGCGGAGGTTATTCTTTCTCGCTTTGGCGAAGATCTCTTCAAGGTCGACAACATGGTCTTCGTCAACTTTGCTTTTGACGATCATGTCGTCGAGCTATACTTCCACAACGCGCCCGATTTGACCTCGGAAGACCTTATTCATCATACGCTGGTATGTGGCCCCGGCGTTTTTTAGTCCGAAAGGCATCACCATGTAACAGTAGTTACCTCGATCAGTCATGAAGGTTGTCTTTTCCTGGTCGGCATGATTCATTGCTATCTGGTTGTAGCCAGAGTAGGCATCCAGGAAAGAAAGTAATCGGAATCCGGAAGCGTTATCAACCAATCTATCAATACTCGGTACTGGGAAGGCGTCCTTCGGACAAACTTTGTTGAGGTCCGTGTAGTCAACGCACATCCTCCATTTCCCGTTGGCCTTTTTAACCAAGACGATGTTGGAGAGCCAAGTAGTATATTTTACTTCTTTGACGAAACCCGCCGAAATTAGGTCGTCGACTGCTTTGGAGGTTGCTTCAGCTTTTTCCTCGCTTTGAACCCGTCGAAGTTGGGCCACATATTTAACGTTCGGGTTCACGGCTAAGTGGTGGCATGCAACTTCCAGGGGGATCCCGGGCATTTCTGAGGCAGACCAAGCAAAGAGATCGGCATTGTGCTGTAGGAAAGCGACCAAGGCCTCCCTCACCTCGGGGCTAAGATCTGCTCTGATCTTGACGGTTTTCCTGGGGTCACTGCCCAAGGGAATTTCGAGGAACGCCTCTGGTGGCTCGGGACGTTTGTTTTTCTTTTTGAGTTCTCTGGCCAACTCGTCGTCGGACTCCTCTTCAGGGTTATCCGGGTCGAAACGGGCATCTACCTCGGTGAGATTTACCTCGAGAGTCGTTTGTGGGGGATCTGGTAATTCTTGTGGTTGGGACCGAGCTCCAAGGAAAGTGAGCATATGACAGTGTTTAGCAGCCTTCAAGTCGGCCGATATGGTTACCACGTCGCCATCGAGGGATTGGAATTTTAACTTGAGGTGAACCGCCGAGGCTACGACCCCGAGTCTTGCCAGTGTTGGTCTTCCGATGATGCAGTGATAGGGGGAGAGCATGGACACTACCACAAAAGGTGGTTTTTATTGCTCGGGCGAGCCTCTTCTCCCCGTAAGTGACGAAAGTTTTGAAGTAGACGAGGGGCCTGGCAATCTTTTCCCCGAGAACGGTGAGGATGGGTCCCAAATAAGGGATTAGGCCCTCGGGCGAGAGGCCGAAAGCGGGGAGCAGATCTTGAAACATTATATCGGGTGCGCTCCCTTGGTCGACGAGGACCCGTTCTATTTCCACTCCTGAAACCGTGGCTGATATGATCAGAGGAATGCAATCATTGGGCTCCCCGAGAAGGTAATCCTCATCGAAAAAAGAAAGAGGCTTCTTTCGTGGAAATCCCCCTCGGGTTGGGGCGGTGGCTACATGTGCAATCTCACGCCACTTACGCTTGACGGCGCGCCTAGACATGCCAGATAAGTTGGAGAATCCACCGGCTAGTTCCATAGCAATGCTCGTAGAAGCAGTTTGAGTGAGAGACAAATGAAGTCCTCCCACTGTGGTCGCCAATGTTCGGTCCTGGATTAGAGAAGTTACCTTATCCGGGGAACTGATAGGGATCCGCTTCTTGGAAGTCAAGAACTATAGTCGGTGTTGATGAGTTGTTCTCAAGAGCTCCGAGTTGCAATCATTCCCACGTCGGGTGGGGGTACCTGCAGACACTCTGATGCCTAAGTCAGTAGAGGAATAGACGGAATGTGCAAGAATGAGAGCGTACCTGGATTTGGAGACCGGGGCCTCTATTTATAGACGTGGGCACCCGCTCCTGGCCGTCGGATCTTAGCGGTAGATCTGGGCCGTCGGTCTCTTAGTATCTAGTTGAGGCGCGTTGCGCTCAGTAATGGAGTGCTTCTTGGGCTGCGCTTCTTGGGAGTTATTGGGTCTAGCCCAATGTCCGATGGGGCTTTTAGCCTGCAGTCTGAACAAATATATATATATATATATATATATATATATATATATATATATATATATATATATATATATACACAAATCTCTTATATTCCTTCTCTATCATCATTAAACATTTTATCATGTTTGAATAATTTAGTAATGAATTCAATATGTTCTTTTATGTCATTTTAGATTTATTAGTTAGTTTAACCGCTAGTTTTTACCAAACACATGATTTTGTGTCAGTTAACTTATTTGTTATTCACTCATCCGCTATCTGTTAGCTTATCCGATATCCGATACTTTTAATCAAATAGAGCCTAAATAAGTTGTTAACTATATATTATTTTGTGAGCTGTCAAAAAAAAATTTGTTAAAAAGTTTGATAACTCATTAATTTCTTGATGAAGTGAATAAATCATGTATTTTTAACCGATTAACATATTATTAAGTAATTAGTGCATACAACATTATTAAGTGAATGCTGTCAAAAAAAAATTATTAAGTGAATATTGCATATTTGCTTAAAAAAAAGTGAATATCCCCTCTTTATTAATACAATAACTACTTTATGAGGGGATTTGTGGGGAAAAAATTAGATGGCATAAATTGTAAATAATGCAAATTTTATGTCCATTATTAATATAGCAAAAATTAAGGTCTCAGTCATTATTTTTTTTGAGGCAAAATGTGCCCCTCATTGTTAAACACATATTATTTTGTATTTTTTTGTACCCCACTGTTTACCAATATACCCCCACTCTATATTTTTGGACGGACATATCCCTGACAAAAATTGAACCAATCGGATTTATGTTTGTAATAGGTAAATACGATTTATGTTTTTTCAAGTCGTATTTACCTATATACGATTTCCCTGACAAAACCAAATAAATTAAAAAAAAATAAGGAATTCTATTTATCTCAGAATAAGGTAAATACGATGCGATTTTTTAAGGAAAATCAAGTTTATGTTTGATGAAGGTAAATATGACTTACTATTTTTGAAACTTTTAGGAGGAAATCGTATTTACATAAATACGATGCGAAATTTGCTGGAAATTGTATCTATCTCCTGAAAGGTAAATACGATGAGCTCTAAAATATTTCTGGTCAAATCATATGTAAGTGATAAATAGTCAATATTCTGTAAATTTGTAATTTCTTTAGGGGTATTTTAGTCTTTTCCCCGTATTGGGGGGTATGGAGTCAAATGGTGGGGTACAAAAATACCCTTTATTTTTATGTGAATGATTGAGCCCATAACATAACCGTTGGTTAGTAATTAATATCTACAAGAAAAATTCAGAGTCATTTTTTTAAAAAATAGTACACACATTCATTTTTTTGTGAACTACCTTGGCCTCATTATTGTTAAAGAGTGTTTTTATCAAAGTTTTTATGCATTAAGTTTCTCACATTCTAAATCACCACCCCGCATTGGTACATGTCTTCGCGAATATATCATATATAAATACAACCCTGTTAACATAAAAATTTCATTCTATGTTTGATTGTAAATTATCAATTCGTATCAACCACTAACTTTGCAATATATAATTTTTTTAACATTTTTTTTAGAGAACTCCTTATAACTACGTCTTATGCATCGTACAAGTGTACGTCCTAGTTGAATATAATGTTGTCGCTGTATGTGTGTGAAAAAATAATTAGTGGAATTACAAATTACATTTTTTGTATTGTTGATTACTTTATCACTGTCGTGTTTTTGGATAATAGAAATATTTATTTTATGCTTGAGAACTCGACGAGTGTTGAATATGGAGCACTCGTGTCAACGGACCCCAAATATAATTCAAATACAGCATAATGAGAATAGAAGAGCCAAAAAAAATATTATTTATGTCTCCATTTTTAGTTTAAAAATATTTTTTCGTATTTCAATTTAAAATATTTAACAAAACGATATTTATTAGTGTACTACTTTCCAAACACCAAAAAATACTACTCTCCTAACAATAGTAATAGTAAAAATATAGTTTTTTATAACAAAATTGTAAAGTGAGATAATGAAATCTTTTAGATTTTTTATTAAAGCAAAAGAAAAGGATAATCTGATGCAAACTCTTTGTTAGAGAAAAAATATCAACAAAGAAAAAATCTTTTAGATTCTTTTTTGATTCTTATATATACCTCATCTAAACAATTAGTCAAAACTTTTAATCCGATAGCTATTGAATACAAGTCATGTTCTGTTAAGTCAAATCTTCGAGATATAATATAAACAATACAAGAGAAAACTTAAAGCACAATTTTACGATTTTAGATCCTCACAAGTACGCCTTCAAATTTCATTCAAAAAAAATAGGCTTAAATATATGTTACTCCTCTACAAATATACCAATTATCTATTTACCCCCAGTAAAAATAAATTTTTTAAAAAAAACCTTGTAAATATAAATTATTTCCAGTTACCCCCTGCTGTTAGATTTTGTTAACAGCATTAAGTGTAATTATATGTTACCCCCTGTAAATATGTTCACTATCTATTTACCCCCTGCGTAAATATATATATACCCCCTGCAAATATCCTCATTATCCATTTACCCCCCTGCAAATACGCTTATTATGCATTTACCACACTGCAAATAATAAGTGTTTCAACATACACTTAATGCTGTTAACAAAATCTAACAACAGAGGGGTAACTAGAAATAATTTATATTTGCAAGGTCTTTTTTAAAAGTTTTATTTTTCTGAGGGTAAATAGATAATGAAGTATATTTGAGTGAAAGAATATATATTTGCCAAAAAATAACCACCGGACACACTTTATAAGAAAATTAAAAAAAGAATTATTTTTCTTAAATTAAAAATAGTGTAATAAAAAGTTTTTTAATATTTATATAGTAAAAGTAGTGCAATAAATAAGAGTAAATTTGATACATTAAATCGAGAAAGTTTTGACTTATTTATCTCCTTCACAGTTATTAAAAAAAGTAGGTGGTGTAATTAATATGTTAAAATTTTATATGGATAACCAATGTTAAGTTTTCATATACCAACACACTTTAGTACTATTAATAAGGATATATTTAGAAGGAAAAAAAAGTGATAAATGTATCTAGAAAGTTGTAAAGGGTTTTATATTTTGGGACAAATAAATATGAGAAAGGGGTCTCATATTTTGAAACGGAGGGCGTGTTATTTGCTTAAAAATAACAACGGATGAAATACTTATTGCTTTTAAGCAGGAGAGAAAGTCAAACATATATTAATAAATAAAAATGACAAAAAAAATATAAATGAAATAAATGTTATCATCTTTTTGTACCTGTCACTTTATTTTACTTGACACAACATATACTTGTAAGGATCTAAAAACTTCATACATGTTGTTAGATTGCAACACATAGTTTGTATTTTAAAAAGTACTCCAAGTGATAATTAATGAATTAATAATTAATAAATAATATAAAATGAATAAACAATCCAAGTGTCATACTAAAATAACACCATAATCACCTATAAATAAATAAATAAATCTGCACATAAGTATTTTCCTTTATTAAATTTAATTTAATATCTAGTAATAATATAAAAAAAAGAAATATATTAATTTCCATCATGTGCTTGTCTTCCTTCCCTCCAATCATTTTCATCTTCTGTTTTATTATTATTAATATTAATTATTAATATTAATATTATTTCTTCTCTCTGATTATTGTCTTCCGGCAAAAAATTTCTTTCACTCTTTGCTCTCTGGTTTTCCGGCGTCAGAGAAGGAAGTAGAAGAGTAGAAGTAAGAAATTTCTCAACTTCTACGGAATCTCTTTCTCTTCCCTTTCCCTTACCTTCTCTATTTCCGTGATCAACTCAATTTCTTCTTCAACCACTTCAATCATCCATCCCATGATTTCCCTCTAACACTTCATCTCTGCTTTTATTTCCTTCTCTTTCACAAGGTATATTCTTCTATTTCCTTTCTCTGTTTTTTTTTTCTTCTGCTTTCACTATTTTTTTTTCAACCCCTTTTTAAATTTATGCTTTTCAAGTATTGGGGGTTGCTCAAGTTTAGTTTTTTTCCTTAAAATTTTGATCTTTCTGTGCTTGATCGTTTTACTTGGCAACTGGGTCATCGTTATTTGGGTTCATAAGCTTAAGCTCTTGATGAATAACTTGGAACTATGTTTTTTGGTTTGGGCTTGATGATTGTGGCGGATAATCTGAGAATAACTGAATTTGATTATTTGTTAATTTTATGAAATTTTCTAAAGGGTATGGGTGAAGTTGGTTAAATTTCCTTGGCAGTTTTTTTTTTTTTGGTTTGGACCTTAGGTTGACCATGTAGTCTTTTGCTTTCCCAATTGTGAAATACATCAATTTTTAGTATCCTTTATGTGTTTTTCTTTGATCTTGCTGTTATGGCTACTGAGATGCTAATTTTTTAAGATAGTTTGGGTTGGTAACTTAGTTGTTGACTAAATATTCTTGTGTCGGTTGGGAAATGCTTTGGCTAATCAACGTTTTTATATAGGTTTTAGTATGATAGTATGATTGTGCTTTTATGAGTACTAAAACCTAGAAAATCTGATTGGATTCTAGTTTAGTCCAAACTTTATTTTTCATTTCCATATGTTCTTAACAGCTTGTTTTAAATCCTTCATTGAATGGAAAATAGTAAAATTAAAGATGAATATAACAGAAACTGGAATGATGTGGTGGACTTCCGCATTTGGGATTTTTCTGTTATAGAAATGTTGTTTATCCCGATAATTCTTGTCCCGACCGCTTCCCGAATTCCGTTATTAGCCTTGTTTACCTTTTTACCCTCATGATTTTCATTAATTATGGGTTTTCTCTGTTAGAGAAATGCTGTTTGTCCCGATACTTCACTTCGAGAATAGCTCGGGATCAAAAAATCGGGAGCAATAGCACTGTTGTTTCTGTTATAGGGGAAGAAAATGAAATTGAAGCTCTCTTGTTTGGAACTAGGAAGGTTAAACGGGAGAAGTTGTATTGATCAACACAATTTAACCTTTGCTTTGTAGGTTATATAATACAACTTATTGCATATTACACTTCTCACTTCACACTATAAGTGACACAAAGTGAAGAAAAAGATGAAACTATGAGAAAACATTATCGATTTGTATCTTTACTTGATTATTGCACTGTTTCCGTTGATGGCACATTGATCGTTTTCTATAGTTTTATGATGTCTTGTATTGATTGATGTTAATGAAGCTGACTTCTTTTTTCCCTTTTCACACTATTACTAGAAAAGTGACTGAAAATGGACAAGCATTCTGGGGATTCTTTTCCAGATCGCGGTGCTTCAGGTGCTTCTTCTCGCATCATACATAAGAGTTAAATTACTGTATAGAGTTTTTTTTTTTTTGAAAAATAGTTTCATATTTGTTTTGAAGGCCCTTCAGGGATTTCTGCACTTAATGTCCCGAAAAAAGTTGGAAGCAGTGCATGGGGAATACCACGTGCGACTGATCTATTTCATGATTCAAATGATGTTAGCTTGTTTTCAAGTTCATTGCCTGTTCTTCCACATGAAAAGTGTAAGCTGGAGATAAATTTTATCAAAGGTTTGGAATTAGTAAAATTGATTATTGACACCTTTTTATTCTTGAAATGCAGTAACTCTGATTGATTCTGAGCATAATGGTAAACCGGTGGATGATAACTTGCTAACATTAGATAAAGTTCACAAAGAGGATGATGGACATCACCCTTTTGATGATTTTGAAAATAATGTCCTTGGAGACATACTTCCCGATGATGAAGACGACCTTTTAGCCGGGATAATGGACGATTTCGACCTTAGTAGGTTACCGAGTCAATTGGAGGATTTGGATGACAATGATCTGTTTGTCAATGGAGGAGGATTCGAAATGGATTTTGAACCACAAGAGAGCCTTAGTTTTGGTATGTCAAAGATAAGCATATCAGATGGAGTTTCTTCGAATGGCATTGGGGCGCAATATGCAATCCCAAATGGTGTGGGAGCAGTGGCTGGGGAGCATCCCTATGGAGAGCATCCATCGAGGACATTGTTTGTTCGAAACATCAACAGTAATGTTGAGGACTCTGAATTACGAACACTATTTGAGGTATTGTACAACTTGAAAAACTCTTGTTCTTATTATCCCTTTATTCTGCTATTCATATTGTTGATTCTCTATTTCATATTTGATAGCAATATGGGGATATCAGAACTTTGTACACAGCATGCAAGCATAGGGGCTTTGTGATGATATCTTACTATGACATTCGAGCTGCTCGCACTGCAATGCGTACTTTACAAAACAAACCCTTGAGACGAAGGAAACTTGATATTCATTTTTCAATTCCTAAGGTTTATTTTATTGCATTACTCAATGTTTGGCTAATTATTATTTATGTTGCTTTTGTGTTATTCATCTTTGTCCTTCTGTTTTAAAAGGATAACCCCTCGGAAAAGGATATAAACCAAGGAACCCTTGTAGTGTTCAATTTAGATCCGTCGGTATCAAATGATGACCTTCGCCTAATATTTGGGGCTTACGGTGAGGTCAAGGAGGTAATATATCCTTGTCTACTAATCTAAAATGTATTTCCTTTGGTTTCCGCTTGATTTTACCTAGTGCTAATTTTTGTTTCAACATTGCAGATCAGGGAGACACCACATAAGAGACACCATAAATTTATTGAATTTTATGATGTTAGAGCAGCAGATGCAGCTCTTAAAGCATTAAATCGAAGTGATATTGCTGGCAAACGCATAAAACTTGAACCTAGCCGCCCTGGTGGAGCGCGCAGAAAGTAAGTTGAGTTTTAGCTTGATTTTTGTGCTATAAGTTAATTGAAGTTGGCTTTCTTGAAGATAAAATTCTGGGTGGTTAACTCTGGAAAGTGCAAGGTGGTAATGTGGTTTTGATTATCATCAAGTTTTTATATCAACTTCTCTGATAAGCTGGCATTGATGTAATAGCAATTTACTGTGTTTGGCATCCTTTAAAATTTGATAAACTAAAGCAATCTTCCAAATATTCCATTTGCATCGGAGAATTTTAGTTTCGACATGGATTTTGTTTAGCCATCCTATCTCTTGTGACTTTTACCCATATCATGTTCTTATACGATTTTCATTTCAAATGCATGTGCTCCTCCTATCAGTGATTGTGCTCAGTATGCTTGTAATGCTTAACCAATCATTTTCTTCCCCATTCATATAGACACTTGAGGCTTTGGTGCTTTCATCTCTTGTTTCTGTTTTGTTATTTTAGTGTTGTTTTCCTTTGGTTTAGGCTAATATTACTATACCTTATGTGAATGCCAATGTTATACTCATAACTAATCCTATAGAAAACTAGTGATGCATTTTCTCTTCTTAGCTTGATGCAACAACTGAGTCAAGAATTGGAACAAGATGAAACACGGACTTTTAGGAGTCAAGTAGGTTCACCTATAGCCAATTCTCCTCCTGGTAAATACCTCCTAATCAAATCTGATTTCTCATGTTATATCATTATAGAAGGGACTATATTCAATTACGAGCTAAATTGGTCGGCAATTTTTTCCCAGGTAACTGGGCACAATTCGGCAGTCCTGTTGAACAAAATCCATTAGGTTCTTATAGTAGGTCGCCTGGTTTGAGCATCGGCAGCCCTATGAATACCAACCATTTGTCTGGATTGGCTGCAATTCTTTCCCCGCAGGCATCAACCTCACCGAAAATTGCACCGATTGGCAAGAACCCTGGAAGAGTTGCAAATCAGATGTATGTCAATGCTGGATCAACCCAAGGAGCAGCTTTTCAGCATTCTATCTCCTTTCCTGAACAAAAAGTAAATGCAAGTCCTAGGCCTATATCTATATCTACTTTTGGTGCATCAAATTCAAGTTCATCAAGTATCGGAACGCTGTCAGGTCCTCAGTTTCTTTGGGGAAGCCCGACTCCGACTCCTTACTCAGAGCATTCAAATTCAAACACATCTCCCTGGTCCTCATCTTCTTTAGGGCATCCATATACACCTAATGGTCAGAGTCAGGGTTTTCCTTACACTAGTCATCGCAATCCTTTTCTCGGATCCCACTCATCTCAGCACAATCATCATGTAGGATCCGCTCCATCTGGCCTTCCTCTTGATCGGCATTTCAGACATTTTCCAGAGTCACCTGATACTTCTCTCTTGAGCTCAGGTGGATTTGGGAATTTAAATCACAGTGATGGGAATTTTATGATGAACATGAGTTCTCGTCGTCTCTAGGAGCTGGTGTCGGCCTTTCAGCAACTACCAGTGAAATTATCTCACCTAATTTCGAATGATGTCACTGCCTGGGCATGGTTCCTTGTTTCCTGGAAATGGCTTGTATTCTGGACTCGGAGCTAGTAACTTTGATGGATTAGCTGATCGTGGAAGAACTAGGCGACCCGACAATAATGTGAACCAAATTGAGAGTAAGAAGCTGTACCAGCTTGATCTAGACAAAATCGTCAGTGGTGAAGATATAAGGACAACTTTAATGATTAAAAACATTCCTAACAAGTAAGAACAACAACTATACAGTTATTCTATTGATGTGATCAATATACTAGCAATTTGATCAAAATCATGTGTGATGAATTTCTTGACGACGTTTTCCTTTTGCGATTGCTTTTAAGGTACACTTCGAAGATGCTGCTTGCTGCTATTGACGAGAGTCACCGGGGGACTTATGATTTCCTCTACTTGCCAATTGACTTTAAAGTATACACATCCTATATATCTTTTCAATCAGGGTTAAGGGTTGTTTCATACCAAAATGACTTGTTTATTAATGTCTGTTTTTGCTTGCAGAATAAGTGTAATGTGGGTTATGCTTTCATCAATATGGTATCTCCTTCGCACATCGTCGCCTTCTACAAGGTTTACATGCTATATACCTTTTGCAAGTTTGATGTTACATTTTTCTGTTACCAAGGGTACCAATTCTGGTAGTTTCTGGTATCAATTCAGTTACTCAATAACTTCGATGGTAGTTTTTGGTAAATAGCTTGTATTAAACTTGTCCTGGTACTTAAATTTTAAGAACTCTATCATGGAAATTTGTGCAGGCGTTTAACGGGAAGAAATGGGAGAAGTTTAATAGCGAAAAGGTTGCTTCACTGGCATATGCACGGATTCAAGGAAAGGCTGCCCTTGTGATGCATTTTCAGAATTCAAGCTTAATGAATGAGGACAAGCGGTGTCGGCCAATTCTCTTCCATTCAGAGGGCCAAGATACCAGTGACCAGGTTATATTTGATACAGTTAGTTACTATATTGCAAGATTTTGTATGCAGAAGTAAAACTAAACTAGTTAATTAATATCTTAGATTGTTTTGAAGATTGCTTGGTTTTTTGATGTCATGTTTGTGCTTGCATTTTCATTTTTAATTGCAACATGAATGCTATATTTACTTGTTGTAAAAGCTTCACTTTACAAAGGCTTCTCTGACTATTTCTCTCTCTGGTTACCACTAGGAACATTTTCTATCGAGCAACTTGAATATATGCATTCGACAACCAGATGGATCTTACTCGGGTGATATGTTGGAGAGTCCAAAGGGGAATTCGGATGAGAAGTTTGAAGACGATTAACCATTTATTAGAGATATATTATTGATCCTATCCACAATACATGTGGTATAGGAGTGCTAACAACTGCATAGGTGATCTCAAGGTGTACAAAGTTGATTCATCAGAAAACCAAAAAAAAAAAATGTTAATAGTTCATTTATCAGCGGGAAGAGACTCTGACGATGTTAATAGTTCATAATAAAAATCTTAAAAATTGCAGAAAGCAGTTTGTTGATGTGCAGAGAAACAATTGTGTTGTAATACCAGTGGAAAAAGAATAAAGGTGTATTGCTGGATGGTAAGTTTCTTAAGCAGCATGCGTGCCAGATTGTGCAGAAGGAATCTGTAATTTTTATTTATATCCTTTTGTTGAGGATATTGCTATGTATATGAAAAACAAAAATCCAATTCATTGGGGGGGAAAATTGTTGTATAGAAGGAAAACAAGGAACTATCTTGTTTGTCAATGTTGCTTTATTTAGACAAAAAATGTGAATGTCTGTAAAGATGTGAATCCGTTTCTTGCCATTCATTTATTTTAGAATCTTGTTGGTGAGAGTCTAAATACTTTGAAATGTTGGAGATTTTTTAAGTACTGTTTTATTTCTTTTATATATGGTTCTGCTGGCATTTCTCTTTTTATATGGATAAGCAGGTAAAATTTAGTTATACTGAAGTTTCTGTATTATTGTCAGATGTTGATGTAAGATGCTTCCAAGTAATTAAAATAGAAAATTGATTGAGTAAAGCAAACAGCTTGCATGATTGTATAAGCTACCAAATTCAGAGTCTTTCCCTTGCATGCATGTATCTAATTGCTTTTTTGATCAAAACATATCTAAAGCCCAAAAAGCGATTTCACATGCATTAAACGAGTAAAAACTCCATTACAATCATCAACAATCAACTGCCTAATACTTTCAGGAGGAGTGTCAAAAATGATGAGGGTATCACCATCTCTAGCAAAACAATCAACGACAGCAAGACCATCTACAACTCTATTGGTTTCTCTATAGATGTGTTTGATAGTAACTGATCAATCCATGTCCATCAGTTTCCAGGTACTGCGAACCAAATTCCTGCCCTCAGAGTTACCTGAAGAAGACCCCAAGAGGCATTTCGCAACTATCTTTGAACAATTTGGTCTTCAATCCTCAGAAAGCCTTTGTCCCGAGAAAGCTTCAAACCTTCTTTTTTTTGATCCAATAGATAAGGCTTTCATTGAAGAAATGGGCTAAGCCCAACCAACATACAACACAGTTGAAAACAAATTGGGCTAATAAAATCAGTCCAACCCAACAACTCAAAGTCAGACAAAACACAATTACAACTAACAACAACATAACCTACACACAATGAAAAAAACTCTCGACACAGCGAGAAAAGATACAAGGAAAGCAAAAACCCTAAACAGCAAATTCAAAGATAATCAAGCATAATTACACCTACAAATCTTCATGCAACAAGTTCAAGATCTCAATTGGAGGAGACGAAACCCAATTTCTTGGTAAAGAAACCGATGATGCAAGCGCAGCCACTCTATCTGCAACCCTATTGCCATTCCGATGAATCCAGAGAAATTCGCAAGAGGTAAATTTCTTCTTCATTTCCAATATATCTAGAACAATTACTTCTATCTCACCCACAATCTTATCTCTTTTGCAAGCATTAATTACAACAAGAGAATCTGATTCAAAAGAGACTTCCCGAAGACTTAAACTTGCTGCTAGAATCACCGCATCACGAAGTGCAAAGGCTTCACCAACAAGAGGAGACATAGCATAGATCTTTGAGGTAATTCCTGCAACTATTTTACCCAGGTTGTTTCTGGCCACAATACTAGAAAAACCTTTACCACTAATCACATCAAATTGTGCATCTGAATTAAATTTTATGACATTGTTTAAAGGAGGATTCCAATTAGCCAAAGTCCTCCTTTGACAATAATTTCCACCTGATTGATTAGTAGAGCTAGGATTCTGGATAATCATAGAAGAGCAATTAGCTTTAATAGCAAATAGAGTATCATTAGGAACTGGAGTCTTATCTTCAAAACACATTGTATTTCTCGTCTTCCAAATATTCCATAGAGCAATCATGATATAGCTGATCAATAATTTCTTTTCCTTTCCAGAACACCAATTTGCCTCAATAATAGATTCAAACCAATCCCCAAAATGTGTAATATTGTAATAATTAGGAACCGGACACAGTTGAAGCCCAAACCAAACTGGAGTTGTCCAAGGACATAGGAATAGAAGATGCTCTTTAGATTCTTCACACATTTTACAAACTGGACATATAGCAGAAGGATAGATTTTTCTCCTCATTAGATTAGCAGATGTACTAATAGCATTATGTTTTAACCTCCAAATAAATTGTTTAACTCTTCCAGGAACACTAGCCCCCCAAATCATTCTCCAAGAAACCTCAGAGTTATTGTAGGAACTAGAAGGTTTAACAATTCTAGCAGCATCAGAATCCTTTAGAACAGAGTATCCAGATTTGACACTATAGTCACCATCCTTAGAAAAAGGCCAATATAAGCAATCTTTCAACTCAAACATACTAATAGGAGTTTGTAAGGCTCATATAGCACTTTGACTAGATAAATTAACCCTCAGTGCATCAACATTCCAGCCTTTAGAGGAGGAATCAATTAGCTCCTTAACCACATTAGCACTACACCCTTCATTAGTAACTGCCAAACTTCCAGAAGCAAGCCACCTATCCTTTGTAATACAAATATTTGTTCCATCCCCAATCCTCCACCTTCCTTGTTGCTTTAGCAGATCTCTACCATGTAGAATACTTCTCCATACCCATGATATTCTAGATTTAGGTTTAACATTCCAAAAATCCTCTTTTACACAATAAATACCTCTCAACATTGTAGCCCAGTAATCATTTTGACCATGTAAGCATCTCCAAGCCTGTTTTGAGAGAAGAGAAGAATTCTGTAATGATAAATCCTTAAATCCCATACCACCTTTATTCTTGTTTTCACACATGAAGTCCCATGACTTCCAATGAATTCCCCTAGTCCTAACCTTAGAACTCCACCAAAAGTCAGCAATAGCAGAGCACAATGACTTGCAAAAATTCTTTGGAAGTCTAACAATAGACATTACATAGGAAGGGATTGCTTGTATCACAGATTTAATTAAAACCTCTTTCCCTGCTTGTGAGAGAAATTGTTCCTTCCACCCTTCTATCTTTGAGAGCACTCTTTCTTTTAACCAAGCAAGAGCTTGGATTCTTGAAACACCCCATTCAGCTGGAACACCAAGATACTTCCCAGGGGTATCCCACACAGGAATATGCAAAGCTTCAGATAGAGCATTCTTCTCATAAATAGGAATATCACCCCACAGATCAAACCAGATTTTTGAAGATTGTTTTTTTGCCCAGAAACTCTAGTAAAATCATTTAGAATAGCAACAATTTGACAAATTTCTTCTAAGTTTGCCTTTCCAAATATAAGAGCATCATCTGCAAAAAATAAATGTGTTAGTATAGGGGCTCTAGGAGCCAGTTTGAGACCCTGTGTTTGACCAGCAGAATTGGAATCAGAGAGGAGCCTTGAAAGAACATCAAAAACTAGGATAAATAGGTAAGGAGACAAAGGGTCTCCCTGCCTAAGACCACACTTAGGAACCACTGTTTTACTTCTAAATCCATTTACTTGGTAGACATAGCTTACTGATGTGACCAAAGCTAAAAATGAGAAGAGACTAAGTGAGCAGAAACCAAAAGATTGAAGAACATCTTTAAGAAAAGACCAATCAACTCTATCATAAGCTTTATTCATGTCAAGCTTGATAGCAAACCCCCTACTAGCAGCCTACAAAGGCACTTTGTTGAGGAGAAACAATAGAATTAAGAAAGGGTTTGAGCCTAGACACTATGACTTTAGATATGATTTTATAAATGAAATTACAATAGCTGATAGGTCTTAGCTGTCCTATTTCCTCAGGATGAGGGATTTTAGGAATTAAAGCCACTAATGTTTCATTTATAGACTCTCCCAACTCACCTGACACAAAAAACTCAGAAACAGCCCCTAGAACATCAAATTTAATAACCTCCCAATTCTTTTGATAAAATAACCCATTAAGACCATCAGGACCAGGGGACTTAAGAGCACCAAGAGAGAAAACTGCACTCTCTATTTCCCCTATTAGAACAGGAGCCATAAGACTCAAATTTATATCATCAGTGATAAGTTTTGGAACTACCCTCAAACATTGAGAAAAAGAAGGATTAGCAGGCACATAGATCTCCTTGAAATAGTTTTCAATAGCCCTAGTTATATTAGATTGGCCTTCAACCCAAATCCCATCCTTGTCCTTTAACCTGATAAACTTGTTTTTATCCCTTCTTTGAACAGTTGTAGCATGAAAAAATTTAGAATTCTTGTCTCCATAAGTCAACCACTTCAATCTAGATCTTTGGCCCCAATACATTTCTTCTTGTTTCCACATCTTATCAATTTCTAATCTAATCCATTTGATTTCCTCCAAACTAGATCTAGAATTTCCAGCATTAGTTAATACCTGTAATCTAGATTTAAGTTTTGTAATTTCAACTGCAGCATTACAGAAATTATCTTTACTCCAAGATAATAAAGATTTTTTGACATTTCTAGTTTTTTCCTTTAAATTCAACCACCCTACTTCTGAAGAAGAAATAGAAAACCACCCCTCTGAAACAATCTTCCTACAATCTTCATGATCCTCCCAAAAAGACTCATACTTAAAGAACTTAGGGCATCTTACATTAGGATAAGGTAATAAAACAATAGGAGAATGATCTGAATTAAGAATAGGTAAAGCAATACCTGTAGCATGAGGATAAAGAAATCTCCACCCCCAATTGACTAACATTCTATCAATCTTCTGGTAAGTGACAATACCCTCCCTTGGATTACTAGAAAGAGTATATTTATTACCCTTCAAATCAATATCCATCAAACTGCCAGCATTCAAAAACTCTCTAAACAAAGACATCCTCAGAGGAGCAACAGATCTAAGCCCATCTTTCTCAGTAATAGAACACATTTCATTGAAGTCCCCCACACAACACCAAGGCTCACCCCTCAAAGGCATAAAAGCCAACAACTTCCCCCACAAATGTCTTCTTCTATCAAAAGTAGGATTACCATACACAAAGGTCATAATACTAAGATTCCCAGATTTTTTCTCCTTCACTGTTGTATGAATGTAATTAATAGTTGAATCCAACACTTGTAGCTCATATTCATTATTCCAGAACAAACCCAACCCACCAGAAATGCCAACAGCTGGCACACAAAACACTTTATTAAATTTTAGTTTTCTTCTCACCCTTTCAACTCTTTCCTTTTGAGCCCTAGTCTCCATAAGGAACAAAATAGCTGGCTTATGATTCTTTTTATGAGTCATGTTGAAGCTCTCTACTAGTCGTGGATGCAGCTATTCCACGACAATTCCAACTAATTGTAGTCATTTAAAAGTAGGGGGCATGGAAAGACCCGCCTCCTCAGTCATCTCATTACTAGCAGTAAATACATACCCATCAATAACAGCTATCACCCTTGCCTTCTTCATTCTTCCTTCATTACTACTTTCACCTTCATCATTTGTCAAACTAAGATTCTGAATGTCCCTTCCTCTTTTTAAATTAAGACCAATTGCTAACTTGTTACTAAGAGATTCCTCTACTCTTGCAGGAATACTATTGGAATTGTGTACATTCTTTTCAAACTCTTCAGGAGGTAATTCAACATAATAAGGAGGATCACCTTGAAAAGAAGGTAAATCATAGTCTCTTCCATCAAATTTGTGAAAAATCACCTTTGCCAAAGGAATAGAATCCTCATTAGTGTTGACATCACTATATATATTAGGATTTTCCTCTCTATCTCTATTCTCAGCATCCGTATTTTCATTACTTGGTCCACCTTCATTTGAATAATTGCTTTGAGATTGACTATAACTCTGTCTTTGATTGCTTGAACTTCCTTCACCTTGCTTCTGAAAAGCTCTAGGTTTAAAGGCAGTAAGAAATTGACCATACTTAGGCATATTCTTGTTTACACCAGCCATAGCCAATGGTTTAATACAACTCCTAATTTCATGACCAAATTCTCCACATTTAAAGCAAAGACCTTGGAGTCTTTCATACTTGAAATTGACCCAAACTCTTCTATCAGCTTCTTTCTGAATCCAACAACCTGACCAAATAGTTTTCTTTATATTAATAGCAACTCTTGCTCTTATAAAGTGTGTAGGAGCTCCACCTCCCAGTTTGAAAGGGTCATTAATCTCCACCACCCTTCCAACTTTCTTCAACAGAATATAAGCATTCTCTGGGTTCACATCCTCTCTAGGAAGGCCATGAATTTGAACCCAGAAAAGCACTAGATCAAAGTTAATTTTGGAGAAGGCAAGACCTTCCTCCCATCTCTCTGAGACTCGGAACACGGTTCATTACAAACCATGGTGCCCTACGAAGCACTTCTTCTGCATTTGAGACTGTTGGAAATGTAAAAAGGAATTTATTATCACCCATATCAGTGATATACAAGCCTTTATACTCTTTCCAAGTATTGAACATAATAGTTCTAAAAGCTTTTTTATTGACCACTTTGTCAGAAATAACTTGTCCAACAATAGCTCTCAAACCATACTCTATGTTGTTTTTTGTTGCAGGAACAAGTTTTTCTATTAATTTCACGCTCATCTTCAGGAGTATCCATTTTAAACTTGAATTTCAAGGTGAAACAAGCTGTACTAGAAGTGACTACAACACAGACCACTCCTACTGGCTGAAACAGAGAAAAAATAGCAGAAAAAGAAGAAGAAAACAGAAAGGAAGACTAAATATATATTTTAGAAGAGGACTCTGAAAACCTAACCAAAACTTAGGTGTGAAATCCACATAGTAACAAATTTTGAAGTGGAAAATATGTGAATAACTAACCTGTAAACAGAAAAACCTAAGAGACTCTAATCTCCTATGCTCTTTTGCCCTTTCATGCACTTTTGCTCTTTTGACTCTTAAAAAAAACTTGCTCTTTTTTACTTGACTCTTCAATGCTCTCAATCTCAGCTGATTGAATATAAAGAAAATGGATACATAAATTTCTTACCAACCTAGAAAGGAAGTAAATGATGATGATGAACTCCAACCAATCTCATTAACTCAAGGATGTGTTTGTAGAACTCAGAAAATATCCCACTGTATACTTCAATAACCTATCATATTATAACCCATACCCAATTTTAGGACCATTTAGAAATAGACAACACTCAGTAACTATCAGATAAACATAGTTATAAACCATAAGTTAATAACTAACCAAAACCCTTTAAGATATTTTATAACCCTATCGGAACTTATCTCACTAGAAAACTAGAGAGTACCTTTTTTTAAGCTTCAAACGTTCTAAAACACTCAAGAGCTCAGCAACATAAGTAGAAGCAAGTCCCACTTGGCCCATCTACCAGTATTGTCCCAAAAAAACTCCCCCACAAGTTGCAGCTGTAGGATTATCCCTAGAAGCACCACCATAGTTTAGGCAAAGGCCCATACTTCTTGCAGACCCGCAGCTACTCGCTACACACCACCCAGATGCGTGAAATGACCAAGGTACCCTTAATGGAACGCGTGCATTTTAATTTTTTTGCGGGATAAGGAGGATTCGTAGATTAGCACTGAACCAGTTCGATCGCTAAATACCAAGTACGTTATCTTGTGACGCACACCCCCAAAGTTGTTTTGATTAGGTTCGGTGGTTAAGAACCGAACTAGTTCGAAGGTTAAGAACCGAACCACTGTTAATGTTCGAAGTTTAAGACCAACTCTCAAAGACACCCCCAAATTTGTTCTAAACAAGGGGAACCCACTGAACCAAGGTTTAGTTTAGCATTATTTTATGGGTTTTTTTTTGGACCCCCACCCTTTCCCCTAAAACCCCCACCCACCATGTGTAAAGACGAAAATACCCCTGTGTTTTTACAAAATCACAATTTCTTCACATTATTGGTCAAACCTACGATTGACCACACCACCCCACTCGCATATCGCATACAGAGACGTATATACGATCGGCCGTAAATCCACCACTCGCATATACCCCACACCAACCCTATTTACGACGAGCAATTGTTTACTCATCGCATATACCCCTTTTCAGGCGTATATACGATTAGACAGAATTCATCCACTCGCATATACGCCCAGTAGATCCTATATACGACGAGTTAAAAAGTATGCATCGTATATACCCCATTTTTTATGTAAATACGATGAGCAACTCGATTTTTTTTTACTAATTTTTTTTTTCCTTTGGTTGCAGTGTCCGGTAGGCATAGAGGGAGACGGTAGGTATCTCCTATCAAAGAGAGAGGGGAGTCATCTTCCGCTGCACCGAGCACGAGGACGAGGAGGCATAATCAGCTGCATGCTTCCGCTAGGAGACAGAGACAGGCTGACCCAGCTGAGTATCTGCCTGAGCATCACCCAGCTCATTTTCAGGATGATGGGCAGTTTTATCTTGGGGATTATCTGCAGCAGACTCAGTAGGAGGATTGGCACAGAGGGAGGCCCGTTCCTCAGTATCATTCTCAGCCTCCTCCTTAGTACCATCCAGAGCCTCCTCTTTACCATCCCCAGCCTATTCATTACCATGCACCGACTCGAGTATCGCGAGGAGCATCCCCCAGCCGACACTTATTACTCGCACGATCCATGTTTGAGTATCAGGAGGAGCAGCCCCAGCAGGATCAGGGGCATCAGGAGGAGGATCAGCCTCAGCCTTAGCCTCAGCCTCAGGCCTCTCTCTTCACTGACCTGGCAGATCATGTCTCCAGTTCTATACTCGCTGACCCGATATGTTTTGCATTTGTTGCTTAAATAATTTATTTAACTCACATAGTCTGCACTTTTTGCTTACATCATTTATTTATTTTTAATTCAGGAGTATCTGCGGGTTGTCAAAGTATGGGCTCATGGCAACAAAGTCCATACTAGACTCCATCTACATTACCCCACCCTAGTTCAGCGCACCACAGTGGTCAGGGACTCCAAACTGGCCCCACTTCTCCAGACTGGCCACGCCACAGTAGACCATGAGTTGTTGTCGGCTTTTATTGAGAGATGGCACTCAGATACTTTGTCATTTCACTTGCCATTTGGTGAAATGACGATCACTCTGGATGACATCTCCTGCCTGCTGCACCTTCCCATCCAGGGGAACTATGCCATGTAACACCCCAATTCTACCCGTTCGTTTTATTTTACATCAAAGTGCGAAATTCAAAATTAAACAGGCATTGGAGCGTCACACACGACATTTCAAAATACAACATTCAAAAGTCAACAACATAGTCATCATTAATTAAGAAGTGTAATACGTAGCACATTATAAAAGTTCTATCGTCATGCATCATCGTAATAACAACCTCTCAGAATATCATCTCAACGCCGCCAGCAATAACAATTTAGAAAAATCATCACATAGCAAAACAACAGTCATCACTAAAATAACTAAAGACCAGTGTTCGTTTTCCCCCCGGGTGCTACGTATCAGAGTAAACGACACAGACTCGATAGGTGAGGGAAGAAAGCCTTCACACGCGTTTACCTGCAGTTACCCACGTAGGGGTAACATTCAACAGAAAATGGTGAGTCTTCTAACAGCATAAAGGCAAATATGATAGATAGCATATTATAGCACAGACATCTATAATCACCACAGCACATCATCATCACGGTTCAATCATCACAGACAACATCAACGAGCAACAATATAGAGCACAACAACAAACAACTTCATCATCGTTATGTACATGTATGATAATGCAACCCACGTCGCTGGGCATATGCATGAGGTACCATCGTCGTAAAAATAGCCTCTCGCACAACCGTCGCTTTGAGCATAGCTCCAAGGCCGAAGCCTACATCGTCGTAATAAATGCAATATGCCATGCATGAGACTCCATGCACAACTCATCGGAGAAACAGTCAACAACAGAGTAATACAACGTGTGCAACAACTTCATCAACATCGTCATTTGGTCATACATCGTGTGCAACATCTTTATCAACATCATCATTTGGTCATAATGACCCACAACAACAACTTCAGAAAATGGTCTTATTTGACCCGACACATCGTTATTAACTATACAGTCCACATACAACACATTCACATCATCATAGGTAACTTGGCACAATTGACACGTCGTTATTTTTATCATTAATTATACACATTGGACATCGCAAGGCGCCACAACACTAGGCGACACTATATGGCGCCTACAATAACACCAACAAAGAACACATTCACGGCAGGCGCCAAACAAGCACCATAATTGGCGCTGGCAGCAGCAACTTGTGTTGCGCCACGACGCCAAACAACGACATAAAAGCAGCAACGAAGACGCACGACAAAGAACGTGGATAAAGCAACATAAAAATAGCACAACAAACATGACAAAGCAACATTAAAACAACACAACAAAGATGATGACAACATAAAAGCGGCAACATAAAAAAAACAACAATACATCACTATAACAACAAAGAACACAAGCGCACCTGTGGCAAAGACATGGCGCCACAGGGCAAACACGACACACACGATGCTGAATTTCTTCAAAGAGTGCACCTACTTGGCGAATTAATTAAAATAGTAAAGCGACATCGGATTTCGACAAATAAATACTTGTTGGAAAGCCCTATGGGTCTATTTCTTATCCCTAAGTTCAGTTTTTCAAGGAGAGTGTTCAATAGGTACAGTTTTCAAAAATACACATACTAGTTTCAAAAGAGGGCGGTTTCTGTCCTTCAAATTCAAGCAGTTCTAAAATGACAAAACTCAATCAAATTGCATGAAACTTGTGCATAAACTGGAGAAAATTATGTTTAGTTTTCAAAGAAATTGGATTCGTTCGAAAAGGAGTTCTTTTGAAAACGCATTAGCCAAAACACTGACCCTATGTTCAGATTGTTTCCAGAATCTTACCTTAACTTGTGGAATTCATATCTCAAGCTACACAACTCTATGCAACCAAACCAGTGCCACAATAACAAGCATTAAGTCTATTTTCCAGAAAAGTAAACCACATAATTTTTCAGTCAATACAACGTTCCCGATTCAGAAATATCGAACCCATACCCAAAACGTTTCGTAATTTTAACCTAACTTGTATTGCCTATAACTCGAGCTATACAACTCCAAATTTAACGAAACCAGCGCCAAAACGACCGGTGTTAAGTCTATTTTCAAAAACAATCAGCCACATAATTTTTGGATCAAACAAACAGTACCAGTTCTCGAAAAACCGAACAGTGTCCAGAAAATGCACAAAACCGTAAACAAGTGAAACTCATCATGTTCAACCATCACGCAACAATTTCAAACAACCCTAATACATTCATCAATCATCAAATACACATTCAAAGCAGTCAAGACAAGAACATAGAGCCTAACCCCAACATAATACCCATCATATATATACTCATAATTCATTCAAACATTTTATCAAACATCTCCTAGGCATCATAGTTTCTACCCTCCTATATACTACCCATCATACAACCCTTTATACTATGAGACTCCCCTTACCTTAGAAATTGTTGGAGATGAAACCCTTCCAAGAAGTCACCAAAGAAACCACAGCAATTGCTCCTTGATAGGCCGCAAGTGCACGGTTCTATCGCGTAATAAAAAGTATCGATCCCACAGAGACTTTTGTGATTACCAATTTATTTTTTAGTGGTGATTAGCTAAAGGAAATGATTTTTAGGAAAAAGGAATATTTGTTTAATTAATATTCAGAATATAAAAGTGTCCCAGGATTATGGGACAAATCACAATGATGGAAATATAACAATCCCTTAACTATCCTCTATCTTATATTGAAATTGTTTTTAAGGACAAGGTATTCTTTTGGTGTAATTCATGTTTCCTCTCGGAATACAAGAATGTGTCTCGAAACAATGATCAAGCCTATTCTCATGGTTGATCATCGCAGAAACCCATTAAGCCCAACCTTATTGTCCCAAGACACTCAAAGCTATTCTCATGCTTTGATTGCCTTGTCTAACCTCAAAGCTATTCTCATGCTTTGATTGCCTTGTCTAACCTCATAAGCCCAACCTTATTGTCCCAAGACACTCAAAACTTCACACTCAAAGCTATTCTCAAGAATGATGAGGCTAGATTAAAAATCAAGTTCTAATAAGATAGAGTTTAGTCTTGGAATTGTTTAGGGATCCATCATTGGATTGTTTCCCACAATCCCAAGACTAAAGAGGTCTACTCACACATGATCATAGTAGACAAGGGACTAGAAGAGAATGACATAAAAGTAAATGACATAAAAGTAAATAACAGAATGTAAATGACAAGAATATAAACAAAGCGGTAAAGAACTGAAATGTAAAATGCTGGGAATGTAAAGAACATAAACTAAAATTGCAAGAAAGTAAAGAACATAAGAATAAAATGCAAGAACTTATATTAAACTTTAGATTAATTTTGCAAGTGACAAGCTTGAGATTACAAGTGAAGAGAGAGCCTTTATATAGCCTAGGATCAGTAGACAATCACATAAATTCACAATGTGAAGAGAGAGCCTTTATATAGCCTAGGATCAGTAGACAATCACATAAATTCACAATCATGGCCATAAAAACCCACTAAGAAAAAGAAGGGATCAGCTTTGTAACTGAATTTTGAGTAGCAGGAAGGTCGCACGGGTCGTGCTCAACAGGCGCACGGGTCGTGCTCAGTGTTCGCAAATGCTATTTTCCTGATTTTTGAAGACGCACGGGTCGTGCTATCTTGCGCACGGGTCGTGCTTGGTTTCTGACTTTTTTTTTCTTTTTTTTTTCTTGTTCCTCCTTTCATGCTCTTTTGATCCTTGCTATTCTTTCATCCAAAATTTCTCTTTTTCTCCACTTTTAGTCCTAAAAACACAAAACTAACATTTTGTAGTAAAATAGCTCCAAAATAGAACTAAAATTCCACAAATTTTATTTAATTCAAGTACTAAAAACACTCTAAATTATGACTTATCAAACTCCCCCATGCTTAAATCCTTGCTTGTCCTCAAGCAAAACATTACAATTTATTTGGCAAATCTTTGAATGAAAATTATCGACTTAGCACATGAATTAGAAATGATCTGGCGGTATCCAACAACATTTTTCTTCTGTTGAGCTTTATGTGCAGAAAATATCAGTTTTGTGGTACTAGAACAACAAGTTAGATGTCAACAGCCAAATTCCCTAGCATCTTTTGCTTGGGTCATCCACTTATATGCAAACAATGCAATTGCCACACTTGGTCTCAAAGGAGTACCTCTTTTTCCCAGTAGCCAAATCGGTCTCAAAAGGGTACTCAAAGTATTTCCCTAGTAACTTGTGAAGCCTCAAAAAGGTACTCAAAGTATTTCCCTAGTAACCTATGACCTCAAAGGGATGTTGGGCTAAATTGCTTAAATTCTTTTCTTTTCTTTTCTTTTTTCATTTCTTTTTTCCTTTTTCAACTTCTTTCCATTTTCTTTCTTTTTTAAGCAGCCCAACACATGCATTTCTCCAGTAACCAAAATGCAGTAAGTGTCACCAAGAGAACTAATTGGCTTTTTTTCAATCTTTCTTAGACATCCTAGTACCAGAAACTATCTTAGCAGTGTGTGTGTGAACCCGACAGTAAGTATCAAGAAGCATATCTAACAGTTGAACACCAGCCAGAACATTCAAATTGCTAAAAATAAAAAAAAATTATCACAAAAATGCCACACAAAAAAAATACTTCAAAGTTTCACAATGATTTATCACATAGGAGGAGAAGATGACTCAACTACCAAATAAAGAAGATGAAAAGACTAAAGTCACCCCCCCATGCTTGGACTAGACATTGTCCTCAATGTATAAAAATGAAAAGCACATGAGAAGGGTAAAGAAAGCTCACATTGACAAGCATTTGCAGCTTTCCTTCTTATTCCAACAAAGCAAAAGAGAGGTAAACCTGTGGGTTGCCTCCCACGCAGCGCTCTTTTATGGTCATTAGCTTGACCTTTGCCCTTTATAGACTTATTCCTGGGTCCCATTTCTTGAAGCATAAAGACCAAGTGACACATGAAGAATGAAAACATATTCCAAGATCCCATGGCTTGTAAAAAGGAAGTTGCGTAAGCAACAAGATCCTATTTTTAATTCCTCTTAGATTAAATGTTATTTTAACAAAGGAAGGTGAAAAATAAGATAATGGCACAAGATTTTAACATCCACACATTCATTTAAACCCATATATTTATCCAAGGAAGAAATTTCAGTTTCCTTTATGTTCTCCATCTCATGGTATATCTCTTGTGAATCATCTGGCACTATCACTTTAGTATTATTTTGATCTACCTCAACTACAATATTTTTCTCAAATTGTGTTTCATGTAGTTTTTTGAATAGCTCTCTTAAGCAAGGTGGTGGTGGTGGCAAAGATGACTCAAAAGATTCCCATTCCTCCTTGGTGAATGTAAATACATTTTTGTGAAACCCTTTATAGCAACGTGGTGGTGGTGGCAAAGATTCCTCAAAATATTCCCATTCCTCCTTGGAGAATGTAAATACATGCTTATTCATATTAACAAGAAAAAGAAAACATTTAGTCTAACCGATACCAAAAAATCAATCAATATCACAAAAGTCCCCGGCAACGGCGCCAAAAACTTGATAGGCCGCAAGTGCACGGTTCTATCGCGTAATAAAAAGTATCGATCCCACAGAGACTTTTGTGATTACCAATTTATTTTTTAGTGGTGATTAGCTAAAAGGAAATGATTTTTAGGAAAAAGGAATATTTGTTTAATTAATATTCAGAATATAAAAGTGTCCCAAGATTATGGGACAAATCACAATGATGGAAATATAACAATCCCTTAACTATCCTCTATCTTATATTTAAATTGTTTTTAAGGACAAGGTATTCTTTTGGTGTAATTCAAGTTTCCTCTCGGAATACAAGAATGTGTCTCGAAACAATGATCAAGGCTATTCTCATGGTTGATCATCGCAGAGACCCATTAAGCCCAACCTTATTGTCCCAAGACACTCAAAGCTATTCTCATGCTTTGATTGCCTTGTCTAACCTCATAGGTCCAATATCAAACTTCACCTCTCGGTACCTCGTTTGATATTTGATTTATGAAATAAGAATGATGAGGCTAGATTAAAAATCAAGTTCTGATAAGATAGAGTTTAGTCTTGAATTGTTTAGGGATCCATCATTGGATTGTTTCCCACAATCCCAAGACTAAAGAGGTCTACTCACATATGATCATAGTAGACAAGGGAGTAGAAGAGAATGACATAAAAGTAAATGACATAAAAGTAAATAACAGAATGTAAATGACAAGAATATAAACAAAGCGGTAAAGAACTGAAATGTAAAGTGCTGGGAATGTAAAGAGCATAAACTAAAATTGCAAGAAAGTAAAGAACATAAGAATAAAATGCAAGAACTTAGATTAAACTTTAGAGTAATTTTGCAAGTGACAAGCTTGAGATTACAAGTGAAGAGAGAGCCTTTATATAGCCTAGGATCAGTAGACAATCACATAAATTCACAATCATGGCCATAAAAACCCACTAAGAAGAAGAAGGGATCAGCTTTGTAACTGAATTTTGAGTAGCGGGAAGGTCGCGCGGTCGTCGTGCTCAGCAGACGCGCATCGTCGTGCTCAGTGTTCGCAAATGCTATTTTCCTGATTTTTGAAGACGCACGGGTCGTGCTATCTTGCGCACGGGTCGTGCTTGGTTTCTGACTTTTTTTTTCTTGTTCCTCCTTTCATGCTCTATTGATCCTTGCTATTCTTTCATCCAAAATTTCTCTTTTTCTCCACTTTTAGTCCTAAAAACACAAAACTAACATTTTGTAGTAAAATAGCTCCAAAATAGAACTAAAATTCCACAAATTTTATTTAATTCAAATACTAAAAACACTCTAAATTATGACTTATCACTCCTCCTTTCTCCCTCCTTGAATCGCGAACTCTCTTTCGTCTCCTCTCCTTGTCGTCACACTCTCTTCTCTTCTCTCTTCTCTCTTCTCTTCTTTTCTTTCTTTCTTTCTAAAATGAGTGAGACACTAACCTAGATCTTATATAATGTTGGGCTCATGCGCTATGGGCCCTATTTACCACCCACTTAATTTCTCATACCACTCCCTATTTAATTAAAATACCACCCATTCATTTACTACACACCACTCCTTATTTAAATTAAAACACCGTGTATTTATTTTATTATAACCAACCAACATAACACCTAAATAAATTAATTAAATAAATACTTGAATTATTTTTGGGGCGTTACATGCCACACCTCCCACCATCACTGTGAGCTCAGAGTATGCCACACAGCTTGCTGAGACATATCTGGGTATGTCACGGGTTGAGGTCGCTAACAACACGAAGTGAAGTCCGTGTCTGACTTCAAATGGTGGAGCAGGTTTATGAGCGTAATTTGGAGGAGGGGGTGACATTACGATTCTTTGTGAGGGCTTATCTCGCTTCGCCCGACGACTCTGAGTATCTTCACTACGAAGACCGGAGACAGGGCTTAGGCTAAGTGGCTGATCTACCTGCATGATCTGAGTCCAGAGGTTCTTGGAGGCTATGCATGGGGTGCATGTGCACTAGCTGCCATGTATGAGTCCTTGAACACTGCGTCTTTGAGGGTCACGCAGCAGTGTGGAGGGCATGCCAGCCTATTTCAGTACACATTTTAACTTCATTTTTTTGTTAAATCACACCGACTTTGGGTACATTTTTTGAATTAAATATGTTGTTTATTTTGCATTTCGAGCTTGGATTATGTGGTATTTCCCTCGGATGGCGGAGAGGTTTCCCGGTCATATCCAGGGTGCGGAGCCACTGGCTGGGCGCTACAAGAAGAAGAAGTCAGACCACCTGAAGCTCAGCCACTACAGGAGGATGATTGATGAGCTGAGGCCGAGGATGTCTCTTTGGCGACCATTTGAGGAGGGCGAGTCTTTGGTAGACCCTTTGAGCGAGATCTCCTCTACAGAGGCTTCATCGGTGGGGTGACTTTGAGTTCCCTACATGCACGATAGGTGCTGCGGCGGTTTGGGTGCGCTCGAGATCATCCCACGTGACCCTCTCAGAGGTCGTCCGAGTCATACTGACTACGTCTTTCAGATCGTCCACTACATGGCATCTGTGGATGACATTATGCACACTACTCGGGTTGCTCGGCGGCCGGATGAGACTGTACGTAGGTACTTAGAGTGGTACGTCCGTGCTTCTATCCCCAGACTATTACTGGCTCCACCATCACCGTAGATGAGGCACGACACCTCCCCCGAGCTACGATCACGACGATCTTTGAGTGGGTGAGGGAGGTTGTGACTGCTTGTAGGGAGGGAATTCGTGATGGCGAGATCACGCATGGCAGTCGTGTGTATCAGACACTCCATAGGCTGGTGGGGATGGCAGCACCGAATGACATTTCTGGGGAGCTTAGACGACGGGGACGAGGACGAGGGCGACGACGTTAAGGATTTTGTATTTGTTTTTTTTATGTATTTGAACTCATATTACTTTGATGTTGGCACTTTATTATTACTTTTTTTCAGGTGTTATATTTTACGAGTTTTCAATTTTTTGATTTCATTAATTCGATAAAACAAAGTTACACAAGCGATAAAACATAAACAACTAGAATAAAAATAGACAGATAAAAAGAAAATACAATAGAAACTATCGAAATTTGGTGGAGTTAATCGACGAAGGATCTCGGTGACGAATCTTACGGTTTCCACGCATGAGATGAATGTAACTCTTCCATTTAAACATAATATGATTGGACATTATCTGTCGGAGGTCATCCTCGGTGTTGACATCCACGGCAGACCAGTGAAGACCTCCATCAGTCCATTCCAGTTTCCGATAAACGATACGAATTATCTCATGCTCATCGTTCTCTGGTTGAACCATCCGCAGTAGTTTCTGCTTAAAAGCAGCAAATGATATGCAGTGTTTTAACCTACACGATACAACATCTCTCCCATTGAAACTTATACCATCATCTTGCAAGATGATGCCCTGATGATCAGCAAACTCCATATTAGAATGAACAAGAGTGAGGGAAGAAGGCTCGTAGTATGATATTAGCGAAGCCTGCATCATCTTCACTTGTGTTGTGTGAGAGAAGGAGGAAGTTGAATTTTTGGGGTGAAAATAGTGATGGTGGGAGTGGGTATTTATAGTTGAGGTAAAAGATTATCAACCGTTGATTTTGTCGTGCAATCCACACCGTTGATCAACTTTGAAAGTGAAATCATGACCGTTAAAAATTTTTTACTGCAAAAAAAAACAAATTTAAGGCTCATCGTATATATATCATTTGGGACATATATACGATGCGTAGTTTTAACACATCGTATATACACCCTTTTTAAAAAAAAAATAGATTACAAAGGGCATTTTGGGGTTTTCAGTATGGGTGGGGGTATAAGGGGAAAGGGTGGGGGTCCAAAAAAACAAGCCTTATTTTATTTATTATAGGAATAACTTATACATAAACTCTTATATGATAAACATTTATACTATAAGTACTTGAGTAAACCTTTTGCCCAAACTTTTTGTCCAAACAAGGTCTTAACTCATGTATCTGAGTGTTCATGTGGTCGAAATTTCATTTTGAAAAAATGTTTGTATATTGAATTTTTTTTTGACAAAGAAAAACTTATATTTCATTAATAATCAAAGAAAGGATAAACGTCGGACTACAATTGAAGTTGTGGATGCTAGCAAAATCCCTTGATGCCCGAGCTAAGGAGTGGGCAACAAGGTTGGCTTGCCTCCGAATAAAACTAACCGTATAGTTACGTGTAATATTTAAAAGGTTTCGACATAAGCTTAAAATGGAGCCAAACTCGGTTACAGATCGACACACTCCTCGGATACCATCGACCACTGTCTTGCAATCCAGCTCAATGGTGACTCTCTGGACGTGTAATTCCTGAAGCCATTTGACTGCAGCTAATAATCCTAAAGCTTCTGCCTCCTATGCTGGTGGTGATCCATAATACCATTCTGTCTTTGCTCTTACAAACTGACCCTCGCTGTCTCGAATGCACATTCCAACTCCAAACCTGTTGTCCTCAAATAGAGCCGCATCAACATTACATTTCACGCTCTCTGGCTCCGGCCTCACCCAATGGTTGGGCGCCAGAACACTGCTGTCAGACATAGTTGTTGTTGTTGTGAATGTGTTGATGTTCTCGCGCCGTCATCGTGTAAATCTGCTTTGTTGTCATGCGCGCGATTGTTATTCTTCTTTGTAAAAAAGCCTTTGTTGTGCGTGATTCTTCTTTGGTGGGCCGCCTCTTTGTTATTCTTCTTCTTTGTGAACTCTTGTTTGTTGATACCGCCTTTATTCTTTGTTATTCTTTGAGGTTCTTTGTTGTTGTTGCTAGAGTTCTTTATTCTTTGTTGGAAATTAGGCCCTGAATTTGGTCTCCTCACATGCTGCCACTGGTGTAGAAATTCAAAAACACTCCCAACGGACATATCAACCGGCCGCACTACATTTTCCCAGATTTTCTCATTCCTCCGCTTCCATAAGCACCAAAACAACATAGCCACACTAATACGTGTCACCGAAGGCGAGACTTCCATTATCCGGAAAATAACATCCTTAAACGCAAGGCTCCCCGAAGTAGTAAATTGTTGTATTGTGCTCCACAACCCCACATGTCTCCACACCATTTCCGCTTGAGAGCACCCAAAAAATATATGCCAGTCACTTTCCTCTTCATGCTCACACCAGGGACATTCAACCGGACAATCAACATGGCGCCGGCGAAGGTTAAGACGACTAGGAAGGACACCTCTAGCGCACCTCCACAAGTGAATCTTAACTTCATGTGGGACTTTCAGCCGCCAAATTAGATGCCAATCACTTGTGATCTGCCACTCTGAAGTATCAATCCACTCGTTCATACATGTGTAGTACGTTGACTTAACCGAATAACTACCATCCATGCTTTTGTTCCAAATCAGTCTATCCTCACTCTCCCGACCAAGAAGAACCATCCTTCTAATGCGACCCTCAGCATCATTAAAAAGTTGATTTATTAAGGCATGATTCCACCAACCACTTGCATCCAAAAGACCAGCCACAGTAAGATCCTCCCACCCCGAAACAACATTAGAAGTATCATAAGAGCTTTCACCTCCTTTCACCCATGGATCCCTCCAAACATTGATGGAAGCGCCATCTCCAATTTTCCAACGAGCTCCATATTTGACTAGTGCCTGTGAAGTGTGGATACTCCGCCATACAAAACTGGGATTATGGCCCAAGCGAGCCCCCAGGAAGTCCCCCTTTGAGAAATATTTAGATTTGAATACACGAGTAACTATAGCATCCTTGTTGGTACACAAGCGCCAACCTTGCTTCCCTAGCATAGCCAAATTAAACCCATGGAAGTGTCGAAAGCCCATCCCTCCGAACGTTTTACGAATAGACAACCATTCCCAACTCAACCAGTTGATTCCTCTACGAGCACCTCGGTTAGAACCCCACCAAAAGGAATTGATCATCCTCTCCATTTCCTCCCCTAGAGATGTCGGAATCAAAAACGTACTCATGCAATAGGCCGAGATAGCTCGAGCCACAGATTTAACCAGAACCTCCCTCCCTGCCTTAGAAAGATGCTGACCTGACCATTGTCTCACCTTATTCCACACCCTGTCCCTTGCTTCGGCCTACCATAGAAGGCAGGCCAAGATATTTCCCAGTACCGAGGCATTCAGTTACCCCAATAATAGTCACAATTTGCTCCCGTAGTTGCTCATGTGTGTTCCTGCTGAAGTAAATCTCGGACTTCTGAAAGTTGACAAATTGCCCGGAGGCCTTCTCATAAGTTTGTAAGACGTCTTTAAGTTTTGTGCTTTCCCTGATATTGGCCCTGCAAAATAAAAAACAGTCATCTGCAAACAATAAGTGTGTGAGGATAGGAGCCCCTCGACACACCTTCACTCCATGAGTCTCACCTCTCGCCTCACACTGTTTTAGTAATGCCGTAAGGCCTTCTGCACACAATATAAAAAGGTAAGGTGACAGTGGGTCACTCTGCCTGAGACCTCTCCCTGGTGAGATAGAGCCAGCTCGTTCTCCATTCATAAGTACTGTGTAATGGACCGTTTCAACACACATCACCATCCACCCAATCCACCTCTCATCAAACCCCATCTTCGCAAGAACTCTATGCAAATACCCTTAATCTACTCTGTCATAAGCCTTGCTCATATCTATTTTCAGCGCAACCTCTCCTTCTTTCCCCCGCACCTTACACTTTAGATGATGTATAGTTTCTATAGCCACCGTAACATTATCTAGAATAGAGCGATTAGCAACAAAAGCAGATTGTTCCAAGGACACACATTTGTAAAGGATAACTTTCAGTCTATTAGCCAAAACCTTTGAAATAATTTTGTAAATAACATTACATAGTGAAATTAGCCTAAGATCTCTCATAGTTACCGGGTTGTCAACCTTAGGAATCAACACAATATTAGCATCATTAAGAGTCGGTGGGAATTCACCACTCTCTAGCCACGCAACACCTGAGTGAAACAATTTCGGGCCACAAAGATTCCAGAACCGTTTAAAGAAAGCAGGATTCAAACCATCCGGACCTGGAGCTTTGTCTGAGTGCATTTGGAAAAGAGCTTCTTGAAATTCAGCAATGTCAAAAGGGGTCGTGAGCCTCTCATTATCCTCCACCATGACAACTATACATAAGCAATTCACCACCGGCGCATACTCCCCAACCTCACCGTCAAACAAAGTCATAAAGTACCCCTGTGCCACCTCACTCAATACCTCATGAGAGTCAGCCACCGTTCCATCATCTCGAGTTAACTTATCAATTGTGTTACGGCGATGCCGCGCACTAGCCATAGCATGGAAAAACTTGGAATTAGTATCCCCATCTTTGAGCCAGTGCACCTTGGCCCTCTGTTTCCAGAAAGCCTCTTCCTGCGCCAAGAGAGTACTCAACCGAGACGTCACTTCATTATACCGAACCATCGCCCCTTCCTCCGTCGACCCCCGTAAAACCTCCAGCTCCTCTCTACACCGCCGAATATCAGCCTATAGCGTGATCTTAATTTCCTCCCTCAACTGTCTATTTTACTAGTGCAATGCTCCACCCTTCCCAAAAAGTCCACATTATCAACATTAGACCACCCTTCCTCCACAATGATTGGCAAGTCTTCCTCCTCCAACCACACATTCTCAAACTTGAATGGCCGAGGTGCACCACGTTGTCGCCGCTCCCAAAGTTGCAGCCAAAGCGGAGTGTGATCGGACCGATTAGACACGCCATTAATAAGATAGTTATTAGGGAATAAATCGATCCAATCTTGTGTTGCAAGCACACGCTCGAGCCTCTCCTCCTTAAAGGCCTGAGTACCTCTCCCCTTACTCCACGTGAACTGATGACCATGCATCGGTATGTCATTAAGCAAGCACTCCTGTATTGTATCTCTAAAGCCACGTAATAACCACGGGGCCCTATCTGCGCTACCCCTTTTCTCATCGTTGGAAAGAAAATCATTATAGTCACCCACAACACACCATGGAAGAGAGTTATCCCGAGCCAGAGTACGCAACAAATTCCAAGATTCCCTCCTTCTACCACTTTCCGGACACCCATAGAAACCCGTAAGCCTCCATTGAGGGCCATTCACACTAGCAACCTCTACATCAATAAAATTCATGGACCGAAAAAACTAGAGTTGTCCAATTTGTAAGGTCCGTTTTGATATGGCTAGTGAATGCCATGTACACGGGGCATTCTGGGGTCGAGCAAACATTTTTGCCTCTGCACACTTCAACATGGGATGTGCATGTGTGTTTGCACCAAAACACATAGAAACCCGCATAGGATGTACATCCAGAATGAGTCCCACTTCAACATGGGATGTGGTTTTGTCCAACATGGGAAGTAGACCCACAATATTACTTAAGTTAGAACTAGAAAGGTGAAACCAAAAAGGTTCGAAATAACTTCGAAAGGAAGTTTACCTTGTCTACCTTAAGTCTTTTGATTGGAGGAGAAGATGGTGTTTCAGAAGGCTCATTGATAACAAGGCCTTTTGTTGCCCTTTGGGGATCAGGTAAGGCCCTTTTCCTTGACCTTTGATTGAGAGGAATGTTATCATCACTTTCAGTTTCCTGCAAAAAAGAATTCAAGTTATGATACGAATAATACCACAAGAAAGTGAGTGATAAATTAGAGAGAAGTCTCGACATGCTCACAAAGTATGTGTATAGTACCTCAGAACTGGAGGGAATGATCGCTTTCTCTTTGGCCTTAGGCTTCTGAAGAGGTTTGGTTGCTTTGGTTGTTTTTTGAAAGAAAATTTCGACATGAATAAAAGTCATAGTCAAAAACAACTTAAGATAAGTGGAAAGTGCCATACCTTCTTTGGGGTGATGTCTGGGGTAAGACTTGCTGCCACTTTCTTCGTGACTTGTGGAGAAGACTTTGTTGAAGTGGTTTTGCTTACTTTGATCTTCAGCTTCGGTGCAGGTTTTTCTAATGTCGAAAACATTGATAAGTAAACAGAAATGAAATTAAAATGAAGTGTTTAAGACTTAGAAAACTTTGAGTGTCGAAAAGTATGTACCTTTGTTGTTTGAAGGGAAAGCAGCCACTAGCTTCTTCACAAGGTTCTCAGAAAAAAAGTCACTGGCTTCTCCAGCAGCAGTAGTGTAATAACCAGTCCACCATTCATGAAACTTCTCAGTGCATGAAAACCTTGGGTTGAAACTGAGGGGTTCAAAATTCAAGGCTTTGTGATGGAATTTCTTGAAAGCCTGCTTGTAAGCTACCTCTGTTTACGGACTTGCAAATTCTACTTTGTGGAAAAACACTGCTGGCGCAGTCGACTTGACAAAGCCCAAACTGCCTGGCGAAATAACTTGGGAAATACCTAGTGATTCCCAAACTATTTTTAGTCTTGCCAGTGGTGAGTCTGGTGGAGAGGATAGAAGGAGAGAGGTAAGCTTGCCAGATTTGGTTGATTTCCCCAGCTTGTTCGACAGAAGGGGAAGGAAATGGTTGTTTAAACCATGTTGGACCATAAGGCCTTTGGACGAATGGGGCCATAGAGTCTGTGAAGGTGGTGCATTTCAAGAAGACTTCGAAATACTCTAAGAAAGATTCTTCTGGAGTAAGACCTATTTGATTAGGCTTCAACTGAGCTAGTCGAATCCCTTCGGTCCTCCTAGTCTCTAAGGATGGTCGAACAGACTTAGGAATGTACAAGCTAAGTCGAAATTCAAAAGTGGCTAGCAACCACAGTTGTAACAACCATAGTGGACCAGAAGCGAAAAACTTGGATGTTGGTTCATCTTCTCTCAACTCTATGATGGCATTGTCAAGTTGTTGATGGAGAGAACCTAGAAAGCGATTTGGCAAGATTAATGTCTTCTTGTTCGTGGAGTGGATTGCTAGTGGGATATAGGATTTGGAAACACAAGAGAACGTGTCTGTAAAGCGAAGAGAGATAACCGAGAGGTTAAGAAGGCTACATGTTCCACTGTGCCAGAAACCTCCTCGATGATCAACCTTATGATGGTCATTGATGGGGGGCGAAGGTAGCATTGTTGAAGGAAAACTTATACTCATATTCGGGGTGTGTGGGATCAAAGGTCTCCCTAAGGGTTTTGGACTGTGATGGCAAAGCAACATCTAGCAAAGTGGGAGATAGCATGCCACATTTCAAGTGGAGACTATGAGTATACATGATCCCCAAAATTGCATGGTTTGCCAGGATTAAGGTGCTATCGTATTTGGGCCCATACCTAGACAAGCTGGATAAGGTCGAAGATACCTTGTTTTTTCGGATCTTTGGCTTTCTTAGCCTCTACCTTGTCAAGCCAATTTAGATAGATTTGTTGGTCAAGCCTAGGAGCAAACCTAAAAACCCTAGAAGGATTATTCAGAAACTCTAAATGAAAAGGGGTTTTAGCAAAGATTCTGGGTTGAAGGCGAACGTGACTAGGGAAGATTTCAAAAACTTCATTATTCTCTAGCAAGATATTAGGCAGAGGACCTAAATAAGCATGAGTATAAATCTCAGTAGAGGGAATCAGTACCTGAGTTTGCCATTGGATTGTTCGGTCATCATTGATGTCAGGTTCATCAACGAAGCCATCAAGGGTTTGGATTTTCTTGGGCTCGTCATTCTTCTTCGAACTTTCAGGTTGCATCACAGCAGCAGATGATGAAGCCATAGGTGAGGAAAAGTGAATGCGAGTTGGAATCAGGTTTCGATTGAAGAAAGAGAAGCGAAAGTTTGAAACTTTTGTGAATCGAGATTTTTGCAAGATCTGAGAGATGAGGAATGCAAAGGGACTATTCGCAGGGTTTCAAATGAGTGAAAAGGAATATGAAAGGGTTTTAGCCGTTTATATATGTTTGGAAGCAACAGTTATTGGCACGTTCACCACTACCCACACGTTTGTGACCTTTGAGGGACGTGATGGCCCACCTACTATATTACGTGTGCCAATGAAACGGTTTACTTTATCTGTGCAAGTCATGATAACTATCTTTTCGACCACTGTTGAAGTGCAAAAGGCGGTAGAAGTGACCATTGCACAGTATTCAAAAAATGCCTTTTCTTACCTCCATTCCTTATTTCGTCGAAAAAGCATTTTTTGGGGGGCAATCTGTTACCTCAAAATTTCGACAGCACATTAAATGAAGCTTTAAATGGGGTTGACTTCACATTTAATAATGTTTTGGGGACCACAGGTCAATATTCAAGTTCAAGTCAATGCACCATTAATTCGACAGAAAAGGTATACAAGTGCTGACAATGCAAGTGAGCTTCGACAAGCTTAACTCTCAAAGCTGTGAAGTATGCAAGGCAAGAAACTTTCGACAAGAGAAGGTTCAAAGCTTCGACAAAGCAGGGTTCAACACTTCGCCAAACGGTTGACAAGGAGTTAGTCGAAATGCAAAGAGCAACAGTTAGTGGGCGGTTACTTCTCCTTATTTTTAGGAGGCAGTTATTCTTTTTTCCCACGATTGTTTCCAAGAGTATAAATACTCTTTTGTAATAGGAAATCAGGGTCACCACATTTCACAAGAACTCTGAGAAACTCAACTTCCAAACTAAAGCGAAATACGAGTGAAACAGATACATTGTACGTGTTGGTGAACCATCTCTTCTTTCAATTAATGCAATATTTACTTTCTTTTTACATTTGTTGCATTTACTGCTTTTACTTTGCTTTCAATCTGTTTCTTTCTACTATTTACTGTTCTTACATACGTCAAAAACACAAAAAACTTAAAGGCAATTGTCAAAGAGATTTTCTAGTTTGATCTCACAATCTCAATATTGAAAACTAGTGATTGTTTGCTAAAAACACCAGCAAACAGTGACATGATTATATTCAAGTAGAAATGTTGATTTGAAATGTCATTCTTATAACATCAGTTGCAAACTATAAGTATATAAAACCAATATTGACTCTACAAGTTCTTGTCACACTTATAACATTAACGTAAAGTTGATACAAAAGTCCAACAAATATGGTACAAATATTTATTTTAAGAAAAATATGCTACAAATATTTTTTTATATAAACGAATATATAAATATATCGTAAGTACAAAAATATAAAAATATTTATATTGACAACATGCAATGGATACCCATAGAGATAGATAGCTCAAATTTTCTCTAATATATACAAATAAGTTTTTATGAACTAAATCATTGCATGTTTTCCGGTTGAGAGGTAAGAACGTGATCAAAAATTATAGATAGTAGGTTTATAGTAGTCCTCAAAAATTATAATTATCAATGACAAATATTCATCCCGTGTTTTTTATCTATCACTGTAGTTATCCCGTGCTTATATATATATATATAAAAGTAGATTGTAAAAGTTAGATAGTAATTAATTATCAATAAGAAATATTTGTTTTATATTAATTAGTAGTTTAAATAACCATTAAGTCTTTTTTTTAGATAGTAGGTTTGTACTTTATATTAGTTTTCAAAAATTATCAATGACAAATATTAATCCCGTGTTTTTATAGATCAATGTAGTTATCTCGTAGTGTCAATTGATTATTTTAGTTGATTAGTATATTATAGTAGATAGTAAAAGAGAGATAGTAGATTACCAATAAGAAATATGTGTATTAAATTTTATCAAGAGTAGTTTAAATAGTCATTAAATCTTCTTGTTTTTTTAGATAGTAGGTTTATAGTAATCTTCAAAAAATTAATTATCAATGAAAAATGTTAATCTTTGTGTTTTTTATATATCGGTCTGATTATCCTGTGTTTTTATATATCGGTGACAATTATTTGTCCTTTTCTAGGTATTAATGACAGATATTTGTCACATGTGTTTTAAATATTAATAAGTTTAAATAGTAATTAAGCCTTCTTGTCTTTTTAGATGTTAGGTTTATAGTAGTCTTAAAAAATTTTAATTATCTTCCTTCAAAAAAAATTCTAATTATCAATGGCAAATATTCATCCCGTGTTTATTTATATATCTTTGCAGTTATCCCTTGTTTTTTTGTATATCACTGCAGTTATCTCGTAGTTTCGATTGATTATTTTAGTTGATTAGTATATTATATTAGATAGTAAAATATAGATAGTAGATTATCAATAAGAGTGTAAACAGATTTCGAAGAGAAAAGAGAAGATAATTTTAGTACTGTAGTGTTTGTATAAATTTAGAAATTTAGGTAAAAAAAAACTAAAGTGAAGTGATAAGAGAAATAGAAGAATTGTTTATGTGAAAAGTATACGTAAAGTAAAAAGAAAGAAAAGTGAAGAGTGTTAGAGAAAAGTGAAAAGGAGGAAAGAGAGTGTAAGAAGAAAGAGAAAGAAAGTAAGAAAGATAGTGTAAGAGAAAAGTGAAAAGGAGAAAAGAGAGTGTAAGAATAAAGAGAAAAAAGGAATAAAGAGAGTATAAAAAAGTGTGGGAAGAGTAAATAAATTTACATTTTTGCCCTCAAAGATTTGAGGTGTCTTTTAGATAAGATGAGGGTATTGGTAAAATCATAGGTGGTTTAGATGTATAAATATAGTGTAGATTACATTTTTGCCCTCAAAGATTTGAGGTGTCTTTTAGATAAGATGAGGGTATTGGTAAAATCATAGGTGGTTTAGATGTATAAATATAGTGTAGATTACATTTTTGCCCTCAAAGATTTGAGGTGTCTTTTAGATAATATGAGGGTATTGGTAAAATCATAGGTGGTTTAGATGTATAAATATAGTGTAGATAATATTTATTTACTCTAAAATAGCGTTTAATAGTAATAAAAGAGAAAAGTTAGGGTAAATCAGTAGATACGCAAAAATGTAAAACAGAAACTAAAGTGATCCTTACAATAGCGGGCGCTATCACTGCTATTTGCCGCATTTTGGACCGCTATTAGCGGCTGCTTTCATCGCTTTTGCAAACATGCCCCACACAACAAATAGCGGAGTGCTAGGTCAAATTCCACTCCGCTAAACCGCTATAGCGCCGCTATTGACTCCGCTATTGACTTCCTAGGTTGATTGTTGATTTTTCGCTTGACCATGATTTTAGGTTTTTTTTTATACATTGCTTTGCAGAAGGAATTGGGTCTTCAAGTGAAGCCTGATTGCCCGTTAGTAGGTTTTTGTTTTCTACTCGGTAAAATAAAATCCTCCCTCACACATTCTAGTATTGATCTAAGCTGAAAGCTGACTTGATTTGCATGGCAGTTCCAGAGCTTATGGAAGATGATGAGCAGTTGTAAGTGATTTTGTAAGTTAGTTCTACAAACACATATGTTGTGCCAAATAGTTTAGTGATACCTATAAATGTAAGCCATGTCCACTCTTTTTCGATATATATATATATATATATATATATATATATATATATATATATATATATATATATATATATATATATATATTTTATAAGGTATAATTTCTAGTGTTTTTTCCACTTTTTTGGTAGTACAGGAAACCCTTTCCTGGATGAGAGCAGTAGGGGTAAATTCAAAATTCATGAACCCTTTGTAGAATAATTGCAGGGTCATTCTTAGTATACTATTAATGCCATCCTCATTGAGCCTATGGAACTATACTGGTGATTCAAGAAACGGGAAGACTAAGAGTAAGTAAAGAAAATCTTAGAAGAGTTGACTAGCTCAATATGATTTCTTTGCCTGGTCAAAGTCTTAATTTGTTGTACAGGGGACTGGTTATTGAGCTATTCAACTCTTCCAAGATTTTGTTTACTTACTCTTAGTACAGGGTACTGGTCATTGTTGATTAAAACTTTCGTTACCCCATCTTTCGTTACTTACTCTGTACTAGGGTACTGGTGATTTCTTTTCACCGGTAGATTAAAACTTTGAACGACAAACAGATTAAAATTTTGACCAGTATCATGTACGAAGTTGGAAGAAATTTTGTACAGGGTACTTTGTTGATGAGTGGATTAAAACTTTGACCAGTACCCAGTAGAATAAAACATTTTTCCTATTCTCCTATTGTTGATTAGCATCCACTCCAAATGTTTGAGGAGTGGATACAAACATTTGATTTTGTTTTTTACAGGGTACTGGTCAAAGTTTTAATCTATTTGTTGTTGAAGGAAGTGATGTTGAAGGCACAAGGTACGTAGTTGATGAGTTTGGATTTACTTTTCTCCCTCCTTCAAGTCTTCCAAATCTAATGTTCGAGTGAAATAATATTTGCTATGGTAATTAAAAAATATTGTTATGGGTAATGAAAGATGAAACCTATTTAATAATCTAATGTTGATTAGCAGGAATTTAAATTTGTAAAGGTTTAAAGTAATGCTACTGTTTTTACGATAAATGTAATGCAATATGAATATTGTCATCTCCATCATCCATATTTTCATCAGTCATTTCTTGGTTTGTCCAACATTGTAAACGAAAATAACATAAATGAGCCTCTATGTTAGTGTCCTAGATTGAGTAACAATAGTTATAAACTATATTTGACACATGGCGATAGCTATATAATGGCAATAGCTAATAGCTAATTAAGTAAAGCCTACGATCATTTTTTTTTGACGTGAAAGCCTACAATCATTCTTTTCTTCAAAAAAATTAAATTTAAGATTATATATAGACCACCACCAAATTAAGAGATAGTAAATGTGAAATGAATTTTAAAAACCAAATTTGCTTTTCAAAGAAAAAATATTCTCTTGGTTTAGATCTTTGTTTAATACCTATTTGTATACCGTTATAAATTAAGAATAATATATTTTGGACTCTATATTTTGGATATATTCTTTAATTAAAACTAATAAGTCATAAGTTCTGTTAAGTAATTAAAAATCAATTCATATTTTAAAAAGTAGCCATTAAATCACAATATATTCACTAAATAGTTTTTGTTTACACATACTAAACTAAATACCCATGTTATACACGTACTAAATTGAAAAATTGGCAATAAAAAAACTTTTAAATTGTCGTTTCTCAAACCAATTATAACTACAATTCTATACAAAATTAGAAATATGAAGAGTAGAAAATTCTGTTGTTTCTCAAACCAATTATAGCACACAATTCAACTTTAGATATTGCTAGATATTTTGGTGTCATTTAACCCTAATCACAACGACGATCACTTCTCTAATAACAAATCTAACCCCCAAATATTTTTTGAAACATCTGTAGCCACCAGGGGAGGAAATTCTATCATAGGATCCTCAAGACGGAGTCCACAATGAATTTCTTCTGACTTGCCGTGTTGGAATAATCCCTCTGGTGTGATAAAAAATACTAAAAGACATTTATTAGTTTTAGATATTTTAATTGAAAAGATTAAAGCTAGTTGATACTAACCCGAAACCAAGCCTCCAGTGTAAATGTCGTGATTCGCCGCTTTTTTAATAGCCTTTGCAGCTAAGTCACAAAGCTTCTGCTCGAGAAAGGTCCTCTAAAGGTTTTGTTGTTTCAAAATAATTTTTCAAGTAATTCTTTGCGTACACACTCCCTGAACCAATGCATGTATACTGTTTAATTTCCTCTATTTCTCCCACGCTACTGGTTGAGAACAATTTGGGTTCCTGTAAAACATATATGTGTTTAGAAATTGAGATGAGAGCATAATTTGAAATTAAAATTATGTAATAATAATTTAAAATTTAAATTGACTTGTACCTCCTCATAGACTCCTATAAGTAACTCAAACTCCAAAGGGGCTAGTGTATGGATCCTTTTATATTCAAAAAGATAAAGTTTAGACAATAAAACAAATAAAACTCATACTGAAATAAATGATAAAAACATAGATATATACCATTGTTTTGGTGATGTTTTACCAATTCCACCCATTCCTAACACAAGATAGGTCTATCAATTCCTTTATAAGTAACCATCAAGACGTCTTTTGAGTGAGAAGAAGAAGAAGAAAAAAGGAGATCACAGGTGAGAAGTTGGTTTTGGTGATGGTTGGGAATGAGAGGTTTATACTATATATATATATATATATATAGAGAGAGAGAGAGAGAGGAGAAGCTTGTGTGTGAGAGAGATCATAAATAAATTGTGGGATATGGTCAAATGGAATATTTTGACCAAAGGTACACTCATAATGGAGAAGGAAAAAAAGGTGTGGAATTGCTAACGACTAAGGATGTTGAACGGATATGGTCAAATGGAATATTTTGACCAAAGGTACATCCAGAATGGAGAAGGAAAAAAGGCGTGGAATTGCTAACTGCTAAGGATGTTGAACGGATATGGTCCAAAGGAATATTTTGGGATATGGTCAAATGGAGTATTTTGACCAAAGGTACACTCATAATGGAGAAAGAAAAAAAAAGGCGTGGAATTGCTAACGACTAAGGATGTTGAACGGATATGGTCAAATGGAATATTTTGACCAAAGGTACACCCAGAATGGAGAAGGAAAAAAGGCGTGGAATTGCTAACTGCTAAGGATGTTGAACAGATATGGTCCAAAGGAATATTTTGACCAAAGGTACACCCAGAATGGAGAAGGAAAAAAGGCATGGAATTGCTAACTGCTAAGGATGTTGAACATATATGGTCCAAAGGAATATTTTGACCAAAGGTACACCCAGAATGAAGATGGAAAAAAAAAGGCGTGTAGGAACTAAAGAATGCAATTATTAGTCTAGAATTTGTAAAAAATATTTTCATTCTTCCTAATATACCATTCATTCATTGAATTAAAAATGAATTAAAAAAAATCTGCATTCAAATTTCAGGGTATAATAGGAAAAACATAATTAAAACTTTATTGGTATTCTAAAATGTCATGTTTTATGGGACAATTTTGTTTGACTAGAAAGTATGAAACAGAGGGAGTAACCGATTGAAGGTCATTTTCCTGCTAATTTGTCTTGATTATTGGTATGAGTTTTGCATTCTAACTTCTTTCTCACTCACACGAACTTTATGAATATGACTTTTGTGCTAAAAGTCGACCCACAAATCATGCATCATAAAACTAACTTTGGGCTTTGGTTTATAAATTTCTTTAAATAAGCCTCACCATGAAATTATTAGTTTTATTTCTAATTAGTTACTGATACTTGTGATTCACGGGTGCACAACACTTGGAAGGGAAAAATGATGGCAAAACAATTTCAACTGGATGAATGAGATTTTGTCGTGCATCATTAGTATAGTTAACTTTCTTAAATAGATATTAAGTTACACAGAGTGATCGATATAACTTGCATGTCATTTGATACATGAACAAAATAGAGGGGAACAATAAATTATGTAAAACTCGGTCGCTAAGAGGTCTAATTTAATAAAAGTAGGGGTCCAATTTTAAGATTTGCACAAAGCCCCTCAATTGCTTGGGGCGGGCCTGAGTAACAGAAAACAATTACAACAAAATTGATCATATCACAATGGGTTTTTTTTGGACCCCCACCCCCACCCCATTCCCATAACCCCTGTACACTGAAAACCCCAAAATGCCCTTCTGAAAACGTATTTTTTTTAAAAAAAATTTGGCCAATCGTATATACACCTGGGGGGGTATATATACGACCCTATTTTTTTAGTCCATCGTATATACACCCCCCAAGGCGTATATACGATTGACACACCCCCACCATAATCGTATATACGCCTTGGGGGGTGTATATACGATGGGCAAAAAATAGGGTCGTATATATACCCCCTCAGGTGTATATACGATCCCCATTGTATTTTTTTAAATTTTTTTAAGTCAAATAAAAATTATATAAGTCCTGAAAATAGGTTTTGTGTGTAGTTCGTTAAAACGTGACGATGTTATACGTCGAACGAATAATTTAGGCTAAAAAATCGGTTTTCGGGCAACATACTCCGATCGTAATGAAACCATAGCTATTAAATCCGAAAAAAATCAAGAATCAAGACTCCCTTAAAAGGGACTTCTTACGGGACTACGGCCTCAAAATCCCAAATTCCATCGTTTACTATTTTTTACGATTTTTTTTAATTTTTCATAGTCTCCAAAAAATCTAAAAAAATTTGTATAGCCTTATTTTGGTTTTGTTAGATTTTTAGTGGTGTTTTTATAATTTTTTGGAGTATTTTTGCCTATTTAACGAATTTTTAGTAGCCTTTTTTTAGTAATAAAAATTAAAACAAATTATTAAAAAAAATAAAAAACCCATCGTATATACCCCTTTGAGTACGTATATACGATGGCTATTTTATGTCCAATCGTATATACGTACTCAAAGGGGTATATACGATGGGTTTTTTAAAAGGGCATTTTGGGGATTTAAAATTGGGTGGGGGTTTATGGGGATGGGGTGGGGGTCCAAAAAAAAAAGCCTATCACAATTCATGATAGGATTCAATTGACAATTCAGAAAGTATGTCTTCCGATTCACGATCTAAGTCTAGACTTGATAACCATGACCTCCTGAGCATTTAGATTAAAGTTTATATGCATATGCGCCATTGAACTATATTCTATTCTTTGTTCATTAAGAACTTGCACTTTCATTCATTAACATGTAGTATGTTAGATCAATCACAGCGATACATACCTTTGATGAGAACACCCCACCCATTGATGATCCAGAGTACATTTCTTTCTTAGGTGCAACATTCTTTAAAGGAATGCAGAGTGGTGATAATGATGTTGTTTGGTTGATGCAGGTGACAGAAACTATTTAGCTTTTTTCAAAACTTAATGTGGATTTAGTGCTGCTAATTTAATCTTGGTTGATGCGCCATTGAACTATATATATATATATATATATATATATATATATATATTCTATTCTTAGTTGATTAAGAACTTGCATTTGAATGATGTCTCTTTTGCTATTCATTTCTGTTAATGTAAACCCCTTTAAGTCCTTTTGTTGGACTCACTTCTGTATGATCAATTTTTGGGGGCTGGTTAGATGCATAAAAGGTTAGAGGTGTATTCTAAGTTTCTTAATTTTATATAGAAACACGTTTGTATTAATGTAATTTTAATTTAATTGATGTGGTATATAATGATTAAAGTTCTTTAATTACCATTTGACTCAATAATGATTTAGCACTCTCAACAAATGGCTTAACTTCAGTGAGTCCAATGGTGATTGTTTCGAAGAAATGTTAATGTCATTATTGGTCGGTTCACAGATATGTGAAGGCACACATGACTGAATTGGGCGACATGGTTATTGTATGAAAAATGTATTGAATCCTTTAAGTCCCAAAGGTGTGACTTATATGGATTGGCTAGTATGCCAAAGTTGGTTGGTTGGTCATGTGGTATGATACAAGACCGAATCCACCATTTAACTTTCCAATCTGAAAGTGCCAAGGACCTCGTGGGAATAGTCTTCAAATAAGGACGCGGTGTTAAAGTGTGTAAATACATATGATATTGATAACTGAATTATATGAATGTTATGTGATATGCTTGTGACATTAGAAACATGTTTAGGGGTCTGAGAGGCGAGAAGGAGTCACTGAGATTTAGAACCCCATACATTGTTGATCTTTTTCAGATTAGTAGGTACTCAAGAGCAAAAAAATGAGACTCTAAGACCCTGCCTTGATCTTGAAACCTCATTCTATATATTATAATCCATGACAACATTATAATCCATGACATTGGAATGTTAAAAGCAAGTTTCGTTGCAGATTTGGTTACTTGAATGTGAAATTGAAAACTTGTATATGGGGTTTAATTGGAGTTGTAAACTCGAGTTTTCAATTCCATGTTTATGTAAATCATTTATGCTTTAATATACTAGCTTTAGACAATTAATAAAGTTAAAGTGTTACATTTATGGTATCAGAGAAGTTTGAATCCATCGTGGTAGTTAGATAAAGTCAATTAGGGATTCAGAAAGTTATTTGTCAGATACTCTAAATATGTTGTTGTGGAATATTAAGCCTAATCAACTCTGCATTCTTTACAAAGTACAAAAAACTGTTACAAGTCCTTAGCCCGATTTCTATGTTACTAGAATTTAGAATTGATCAACCTCTTTATAAGAGTAACGTAGCAGAAATAAATTACTAACAACACAAAAATGTGTTGTCAAGCTTTGGTGTTTGGTGGTTACGAACTTACGATAGTGGGGATAGTATCACTAGAAGCAAAGATGCAATCAACTCAAAATATGATTTTTTAGACTCACCAACCACTCAAACGTAAACAAGAATTAAACCTCCTTATTATAGAAAGATACTCCTAAAAGAAAATACATAAATAAATAAATAAATAAAAGTTAACACTTCCATACTCATTTAGTTTTCATAGATATGATTAGGGGTATTCAAAATCGAATCAAACCAATAGAAAACCGTAAACTGAAAACAGCAAAAAATCGTTTTCTATTGGTTTTGTTCAGGTTTTTTTATTAGTGAACCGTGCGGTTCGGTCTGCGGTTTTGATTACCGAAACCAAACCAAACCAGACCGCAAAATCCTATATACAAAAATAAAATTAGACAAAACAATATATGTAGAAAATAAGGAAAGCGGATTATTTAAGGTACCGTTTGAATTAGCTTATTTTTGAGCTTATGAAAATAAACTTATGAAAATAAGTAAGTTTTTATGTTAATTCATAAGTTCTCACTAACAAAAATTGTATCTCTTTAAGTTGTTTTTCCATAAACTACCTTGACAAGCTTATGAATAATACATAGAAACTTATTTATTTGCATAAGTTGTTTTTTATAAAATCAAAATAAACTCTATCAAAACGGACCCTAAATTGTGTTTTGAAGAGATCAAAAGGGTGAAACCAAAAAGGTTTCACCGAAAAGGGCCTTTCTAGTTCTATCAAAACGGACCCTAAATTGTGTTTTGAAGAGATCAAAAGGGTGACGCCAGAACAAAGCCAAACCTCCACTCCTTCCCACACAATCCACCGCAAACGACGAATCAAAGCCAAGACGAGCACACAACTCCTCAATTTTGTCTGCATGTATCAAAGTTTCACATAAGAACAAAATGTCCGGATGATATGACCGGACTAGGTCCCGTAGAGAAAGAACTGCTCTTGGGTGACCCAAGCCCAAGCAGTTCCAGCTAATCAGACTCATTGCTCCTGGCAGGCCCCTCTACCAGGACCCACCCATAAAAAAGAACCATCTTGACTTAGAGAATAATCTACACCTGGCACCACCACACTCATTTTACCACCCCTCCTTCCCTATTATTGTTAGTCTTCGTACCCCCCACACTAGGCTCCTCACGTGTGCGTTTACGATCATTCGCCACATCCACCTCAGCATCCATCATGACCACATTGTTACTAACTGACGTGTCATTAGTCCCAGCTGGACCAGTAGGCGTTATCTGCACCGGTTTAGAGAAAAGAAGCGCGGGATTTTTGAAAGCTTCTACAAGTTGTGCGATATCATTACTTGTTTTTGGGCCTCCCGTAGAATCACCATTATTACTATCCCCAGAATTAGCAGCTTGCTTCCCACGGTTACTACCAGCATTAATAGACTGGTTAGGCGCTTCCCATGGCTTATTCTCTTCCCTCAACCATCGTGCACCACCTGTACCACCCCCCCTACGAACCTCTGCTCTTAACTCTGAACCCCACTCTCTTTTCCCATCATCCACCTGCATTTCAAACAACTATTGGCAATCTCCTTTTGCGTGACCCAGTAACCCACAAAGATAGCAAAACACATCCAGACGTTCATATTTGAACTCCACCTCCTTCGCTTCCCCACCTTCTTCTTCAACCTCAAACCCTTCACCAATGGCTTCCTCACATCAAGTAGAACACGAACCCGCATATATAACTTCCAGAATTCGGATGAATTTTTTGGATCATATTCTAAGAAAGTGCCAATAGAGTTCCCAACATGTTTACCGACGTTCTTCGACATGAAACCAATAGGAACATTATGCACCTGGACCCAGAATGGTACCTGAAACAACGGAACTTCAAGAGGCGCCATGCCCTCCAGAATCACACTTAAGATCAGCAAGTTTTTATCAAATGACCATGGCCCTTGTTTCATCACCTTCTGAAGGTCCAACTGATGGAAAAACTGAAATAGAAACGTACCGGACCTGCCTCTTGGATCGAGATACCGCGGCATGGCCTCCAAATCCCAGCCATCCTCTCCTTCATGATGTGCGTACGAACGGGGCGGCTCGTAAGGAAGCGACCCACTAGGGTCATCGACAAATCGGACCTAACCCTCGGTTCTCCTTCCTCCGCTTCAAACTCCACCTCCATCAACGGTTGACTTCCACTACCACTCGCAGCCATACCCACCTATAGCGACTGAAACGGCAATACACAGTACCTAGAAGAGACAAAAGCTGAAACCTTCTCACTTGGAGAGACTCTTCTCACAAGGATCACCTTAGGAAATGGCGCCGCCTAAGAGAAACCCTAGGAGAGAAACCTTAGAGTGGTTATGAGACTTTTAAAGAAATTGTTATTGAATTTTTTTGACATCCACAACACTTGGTTAATGCACTTGTGTTCATAGTTATACTCATTAACCACATTGAAACAAGTTTGGATCCTCACAAGTACTTGTGGGACAATTTCGGAGAGAGAGTGACTCAAACAAAAAGATAATGCTATTTATTGCACTTATTATTATATTGTATGTGTCACTTTATCTCCGAAATTGTCACACAAGTACTTGTGAGGATCCGCATTCCATTGAAACCATTACAAATGTGGTACTCCCTATGGACTTATTTATAAAGCTAAATAGCACTTTTGGTCCTTTATCTTTCTCTAAGTTTCATTTTGGTTCTTTATTTTTTTTTTGGTTCATTTTAGTCCCTCGTCTTTCATTTTGGTCCTTTATCTTTTTTTTTTGGTTTGTTTTGTTAACAGACGCCACGCTAGCAGTTAAATGTTGACGTGACGTCTTAAGTGTCGGTGTGACGTGTCATTCATTAATTGACATGGCAAATAATCAAAGGACACGTCAGCATTTAAGTTTTTAAATTTTAAAATCATAAAACATAAATTAACCAAAAACTAAACATTAAAATGAAACAATAATTAAAACACAAGAACCTTCTTCCCCAATTTATCAGAAGAAATGAATACCATCTTCCCCAAGACATAAATTAACAAAAATAGAACCTAGAACCCCATCAATTTTAGAAGAAACAAAGAACCCAAAACCCCATCTTCCCCAAAACCCAGAGCCCGCTGATCTTCTCTAATCTTCTCATTTGATTTTCGTTTTAAAACTCAGAACCCACAATCTGGAAACTAGCGATTTTTGTTTTGAGATCTTATCCAATCTTCTCCTTTGATTTCATTTTTGAAACACAGAAACCATAAATCTGGAATTAAGGATTTTGAGTTTAATTTCTGGTCTTCTTCTTTGAGGTTGAAAATGAACACAAATTGGGTTTGAACGAATCTGGGTTTCAACTAAATGAACACAAATTTGAATTAAATTTATGGTCTACTTCGTTTGGGTTGAAAAAGAACAAAAATTGAACGAGTTCACATCTCCACCAGAGGGCGAAGGAAGAAGTCCTTGCGCGCGGCTTCACCCCTCTTTTGCCCCGTACGAATGTGCCTTCCCTCTGGTGTCCGAGTTCACATCTTAACCAGAGGCCGAAGGAAGAAGTCCTTGCGGCTTCACCCGAAGACCCATGATGTCCGAGCTCAATGCTCCATCAGGGAACCGAAGGCTGAAATCCACAGCGATTTCGCGTTTTGAAGACTTCTCTGATCTCCGAGCTCAGTGCTCCATCAGAGAACCAGGAGGAAGACCACATCGGCTTCAGAGCAAAGACTACGAGGTAAGTTTACACTTAATCTACTACGGTGCGATCCACCTTGGCCCCGACCAACTCTTGTTCAAATCTCACCGCGCGAAATATCAACGAATCCATCGTCGGTGCATAAAATAAACAACAAGCATCTAAGCAAAATAACTATTCATATAACATGAAAGGTTTTTACATTGCAAACTGGTGTTTATAAAATTACAACATTAACTAAATGTCAATAAGGGTCTCGAATTCTTCCAGTGAATCAGACTATGTGCTTTCTTCTTCCTCTGATACATGTGAAGGCTCGAAGACGACCGCAACCTCCTCCAAAGGAGCACCAGACTTTGGTCTGACAAGTTTACCCTCGAAGACTTCATGGCCAAAATCCAGGAGCTCCAAGGGAAGGCCGGGATGCACTACAGCAACTAAACTCTTGCATCGATCGAAGCCAAGTTTGGCGGAGTCCGCCACTTGGGTAGCGACAACGGCATTTTCACTTTTCAGTCTCTCCAGCTCGACTTGGCCGGCCTTAACTTTTTCCCGAGCCTCCAGTCCAGCAAGTTCCTTCTCGAAGGCGTCAACCCGATCAACCCCATCCTGATTGGCCACCAACTTGGCCTCAAGCCCAACAATCTGATCCTCCGCCGAGTCAAGAGAACTTAAGGTGCCCAAAAGAATTTGGTTCTCCTCAATAAGTTTGGGAATCAACTCATCCCGACAGTATTTCAGCTTGTCGACCTAATCCTCCAAGTCGGCTTCAGAGTAAAGATTCTCGACCTCGAGTCTCCTGAGATTGGCTTGGAACCATGAGATAGCGGGGTTCAGCTCCTGCAGTTGAAGTTCTTTATACAAGTCCATACCATCTTTGGCAATTCGTCCGCAGACTTCAAGCTCTGCCGCAGTAGGGACTTCAATGACACCTTCGCCAACAGAAGTTTTTTGTTTTTTTGGGGGAGAGAGGAGTGCTCGAGCTCGGAGTAGTCCTGGGGGTATCCCGCTTCCGACCCGAAGAACTTTTCCCCGCCTTAGAAGAACAAGGTCTGACCACGGACAAGTGGGAGTAAAGGCCAAAATCGAGGCCATCGGCTAGCTCATCTGCACAAAAACAGAAAAACTTTAACTAACATTAAATGAAAACAATGAACTAACGAGAGCAAGGTATCAGGGAAATTACCCAAGGTCGCCTTCAGCTCCGCCTCGGATTCGACTGCAACTCTGATTATTTTACCGCAATCAAACTTCTCACTGGCATTGCGCAGCTTGGCACCCTACTTCACAAAGAGATTGTAGGTAATGGCATCCTCTCCAGTGAGGGACCCCGGCGCCACACAATAAAAACGGCCATCTCGGGCGAGGTGAGTCTCAGACCATGAGAACTGGAAATAGGGTCTTATTAGCTCGGCACCATCGTAGTCAGTAATAACCCTCTTGGTTGCCCTGTTTACTGCCTGCACGAAGAAGAAGACGGATCAAACCCTTTGTTGGAATCATTCACTGGTTTAAAATAAGCGTCACCTCTGGAAAAGCGAAAGTAAACATGCCCATGCCGATTAGCGTCACCTTTTTCCGGCTGACGAAACGTCTCGACCAAGGAGAAGAAAACTTTGACTGAGGGACTTCGTCCCATGTAAGCCACCATGGCCTCAAACGTCTTGATGTAACCCCAAACATTGGATTGTGTGGGGGCCAGCGACAAATGCTGCAACACCTTCTGTTGGAACTCAGTTAAGGGAAATCAGATTCCCATAGTATCCATACTCCTCCCGTGGAAGAAGTAGCCAACGAGCTTCCCCTGCAAATTGGTACAAACTGCGAGGTGACCTGCCTCCTCTAACCTCCACTTCTGATCTGGAGGGGCCACTATAAACTCCTCAAAGAAAGCTAGGGGCTTATTCTTTTTGAACGTCATTGTTGTATCCACTACCTCGGAAGACACCCAATGGTACCATTCCGGATGGTCGACGTATTTATCTTCAACGGCCAAAACGTCATCTTCCAACTTCTCTTCTGCTCCCTGGACCCTGGCCGCATCGGTGTCCCCAAACGACACGATGAACCACTCGCTGACATGTTGCACGACAATCATCACTCTTCTGCAAGAACCTCGTACTACTTAAGTCAACGTTGACCTCATTCTTCGTCCGACCTCGACTTGGGTGGCCACTGTTCCGGACAGGGCTAAAATAACACAAGAATTTGGCCTGGCCCAAATCCACACTTGAAACGGCCCATCATGCGTCTCAGCCACGGGCGTCCGTAGCTGATAAATCCATGTCGCATGCTTGTTTTGAATGTTAGAAACTGTGTTTTGAAGGAAGATTTTAATGAAAACCAGTAAAGTTTTAGCAGAATTTGTGAATATTTGAATCTAGTTTTTGTGTAGTGGTTATGTGGATTTCTTTATGTTTATGTGCTCAGGAACTAGATCAAATTGAAGAACAAGTGTGCAAACAAGAAGTGAAGTTGGAGCAATTAGGAAGAGTTAAGCAGTAGCAAGTTTCTGGCAGCACCAGACAGCCTGGCGGTCTCATTTTGTACTAAACATCCATTGGTGGAATTAGTCTTGAATCTGCTGCGCGTAAGTCGCGCGTAAGCGCCAGTCACGCCCAAGATTTCAAAACTTTTCCAGAACTGTTGCGCGTAAGTCGCGCGTGAGCGCCAGTCACGCGCAAGTATGCAATATTTTTCCAATAGCTGTTGCGCGTAAGTTGCGCGTGTAGCGCGATCCACGCGCCGATTGGTAGTAGTATTCCAAAGATCTGCGTGATATCCTGCAGCGTCACGCGACTGAACAGAGCTGATGTGCGAAATCACTTAAGTAGCGACTTGGAACTCGAAAAAACCAGTTTTTTACACTCTTGGAAACCCTAGAACTCAAAGGCACTCATCTCATATCATCTCAATTGAAGTTCAAGGCTTGGGAACAAGATTTGGAGCTTCAAATGAGTTCATCTTCTTCATTCAAGTGTAATTTCTGTTTTTCCTCTTCTTCCTCTATGCGTAGCTAAATCTCTTTTTGTTAGGGATGAATGAATATTGAGAAAACACTATTGTAGTTGGTTTAGATCTATTTTTATGTTATATTCTCTCTTGATTTATGTATTGAATCTTTGTTCTTAATGCTTTTTATGACTTGATCACTCATGAGATGATCTATGATTCATTTATGGAATGGAAATTTTATATTTGAATGTTTGAGATTGAATACCTTCAACTCTTAGCTTAGGAATAATATTTGAGTTGTTGTATATTGCAAACCCTTGATTGTAATGCTTGTTGTCAATTAGAATCACCTAAGGGATTAGGGGTTTTAGTTAACAACAAAGGATCAATTGCCTAAGGAATTAGGAATTATTTATGTTGTGGGTTTGATAACAAAGTTAAAGAGAGTAATTTTCTAATTCAAATCAATTGCAATAGTGTGGAATCAATAGGAGTTTGTCCCTAACATCTTTTACCATCTCATCTTTTCAAGCGTTCTTCGGTTTCTATTATCAAAAATACAAAAACATTTTATTGTCTTTACCTTAGAGTTTTATTACTCAGTCATATCAACCTAATATTGGTCTATTTGTGTTCGTTTAGTTGTTGTTAACGCTTATTGGTATTTGCATTCGATCATTGAGTTCGACACTCGGTCTTACCGTTTTATTATTACTTGCGACGATTCGGTACACTTGCCGAATTTTTAACAGTAGCCAACAGTCTGGGTCTAACGTCCGGATCCAACGCTTCAAGTACGACACTTTTGTCTATAAATAGAGGTGCGACCCTTCTGTTTCAAGTACGTTCTCGTTCTATACACACCTCTCAAACTCCCATACTGACTTCAACATCGGAGTGTCTGTTGGTACACCCCACCCGATGTGGAAATTCCAGCTACCTCGGACTGTCAGAACTCCATCTTCAAGAATCCGAAGTTCATCTTCAAACCCCTCGAAGCAACGCAACTAGTACTTCGGATCCAGGTACTTTTCGAGATCCAATACCGAACAATACTAAACTAAGCTTTTATAGTCATGTGTTTAAAATTGGCTAAATGAAGTTATCTTTTAAACTCATTTTTAATTTTGTCACATGATTGATTTATTGTTTTTATTATTAGCGAGATATCCTACTTTAGTTTTTTCTAATCAAATCTTAAATAAATTTTGAAGCAATAAAAACAAACTCTCATTAACTATGACATCCTAGTCAAATTTAATAATAATAACGTTAGGACTTACGGTCATGTAATAAGCATCTTTTTCTTTAATTGTTTTTCACAAAAACACCGGCTTAATTGATTCAATCTTGGACAATCAATATATATATTTATGATTCTGTTTTTAGATTTAACTCCACAACGGATTTTATTTCACAAAACATAAATAAAGATTTGATAAGCAAAACTTGGGGTCACACAACTGTAAGAAAGTATCCGTTGAAAGTAAAATATGAGATATGAGTGAATGCTTTGCTGGCAAAACTCTAGGTCACTTAGATTTCATTCACTCTGTTTTTTTCTTCTTCCAAGTTTATAAGTAACAGCAAAGCCTTGGGCACCAAGTTTATAACACTAACCCATTTCACAAAAGAGAGAAAAGAATTTGTATTTGCCATGGCTGTTTCTATTTGTTCCCATTTATCTTTGGATGTTTGGTCTTGTTCATGCAATAAGGTTTGTACTCATTTGTCATTGGGTGTGTGTTCTTGTACCCCAAAAAATGACACACAAACCATCAAAAAGAGGAAACATGTGGAGCAAGAAATTGATGATGGAAGAAGAAGAAGAAGAAGGTGGGGTTACTCAACAAATTTGATGTTGTATGATGATCCTTGGAAGATCAGAAAAGAGCTTAAAGAGAGTGATCTTGGAAACATGAGTAGGCTTTTACTTGGTAAAGAAATAGTTGAAGATTTGGTGTTGCCCGTGTTAGGTGTTTTTGATGATGAGAGAGGAATTCAAGTGAATGTTTTTGATGTGGATACTAAATCTAAGCACTCTCTCATTTTCAAAAGATGGGTTTCTTCAAAAAGTTATGTTCTAATGGGTAAATGGGTGAAGGATTTTGTTTCTAGAAGGGGTTTAAAGAAAGGTGATGTTATTGGCCTTCATTGGGATGCTTACAATAATCAATTCAATTTCTCAGTTCTTCAACAACACTAATTCTGTGGGTTTTTATTGCTTAGATGTTATTAGTTTTGAGATATTTGAGGACTTTTTATCGGTATTCAATATTTTGTAAATCATCAAATATCTACTTTGATGTCTTATGAACATATTCAGAGCCAAAACCCTCTTAGGTTCGTTCTTGCTTCTTGCATTTTAATTTTCGTTTGTATTAAACTTCTGATTAATAACTAAGTTGTCCACTTTTGTTTATGTGATTATCCTATTGCCATTATCTATTTTTGTATTGTGTTGTCTGCATAATATATTAAGTTTAGTTTCCAGTTTTCTATCAATTTATTTATTTATAATGGGAACAATACAGTTGATGAGTTGTCGGAGAAACATCGGATACAAATAGTTTGTGTTAATACAGAACAAATACAGTTCTGTATTGCCTTTCATTGGTATCAAAAAGTCATTTTGGTGTATTGTTAAGAGTTAGCTTGCAAGTCAAGAAAGGTGAAATATACAAGTGTAATAGACGAGTTCGTTTCCCAAAAAAAAATATTGTGTAATAGATGAGTCCTAATTCTAACTTCTAAAAGTTCTCTTTTTTGACAAAAAAGAAAAAGAAAAATATATATTTTTTCTTAAAAGTTAACGTAAAATAATTAAAAACATGCTTGTTCCGTTACAAAATATAAGCAAAGGTAGGTCAACGAAAGTTAATGTATCTAGTCCAATTTATAACTTTCGTTGACTTACTTTTGCTTATATTTTGTAACGAAGAGAGTATAAAATAAGTTTTGAAAGCCTAAATATGTCAGACCATGTTCTACTTAACGGTTTTGTTAATTAATTGGTTTGGTGCATATAAATTAGTAAATTCTATGTTACATTTGGAAAAATGTGAGTAATTTACCAATAGGGTGTTAATTAAATCAATAAAATCAAACACGTTTTCTTTTTTGGAATTCACTATCTTTGTCAATTAAAATATATTTGTGCTTTTACACCATGTTTATAAAATTTGGATATATATGTCAAATTTTGAGTGAATACAAGTGAGGATGGGTAACTTAACCATGTTTTTTCAAAAATAATTTAGGGCCACGTAAACAAGAAATTCCACTGAGCCACATGATTGATTTGTATTTTATTTTAACAATGGGAAAAGAATAACGACAAGGCGAAAAGAAAGGAAAACTATTTCCTACAAGTCTCTACTCCCAAAGCATCTCCAAGAAGCTTTGAAGAGAGGGCTGTGGGGCAACGATCCCAACAAATCCGATTATCATTCAAATCCACTCCATGTTTTGCCAGCCAGTCCACACAGTTATTGCCTTCACGAAGAGTATGGTTGAAGCTCGGAGACCAAGCAAAGTTCATGAAACTCCTAATAGTGTCAATCAAGGGAGCATAAGGATGTTCTGGATTAACATCCTTGTGAAACCCTTTGTTCCACGCCAAAAGAAGACCATTAGCAATAGCAAACAATTCAGCATTAATATTAGTTGTTTTTTTTTTCAATTCCCATTATTATTGCGAAAAAGACCTCTAAAACCTGATCGACCAGGATTTCCGAAGAAGCTACCATACGCTGCATGGGGGTTTTAAGTTTTAACATTGGAATCGAAAACACGTTGAATCATCTCAAACTCAGTAACAATTCTGTTAGAAAGTTGCCAACCATGGCATTTGGTGTCATTGAAAATCTCGTCATTCCTAGATCTCGAAATGTGCCAACAAGAGATAATGAAGAGGGGACCTGATAAGCCTTTGGCAATAAGAGAGAACCAGTGCAAGGGATCATCACACAAGAAGTCTTGTTTGGAAATAAAAGGAGAATTCCTCCATATATGATGAATTGAAGGACAATCCCTTAAAGGGATCATCACAAAAGAAGTATTGTTTGGTAGGCATGACTTGGGTCAAGAACTCATAACTACCCTTCGAAGAAACACCATTTGTGGCTGTGTTCTAATATTTCGGTTTTATAAGTGATTTTGCGCATAAGCTATTTTCTAAGCTTAATTTTGATTCCATTGAGTTCCATGCTAAATTTTATTCAAGTTAGAGTCTAGTTTCATTTAATTTGGTCGCGTATTGCATCAATTATTCAAGAAACAAGAAATCGAAGGAATCTCGGTGTGCTTGAAGATATTCATAGTGTTCTTCACTTTTTTGAATTTTGATTTAAAATGACCAAATTAAAACATATATGAAAGATAAAGGACCAAAGTGAGGAAAAAAAGATAAATGACCAAACTGACACAGAAATGAAAGATAAATGACCAAAAAGAGAAAAAAATATAAAGGACCAAAATGAAACTTTGGTCAAAGATAAAGGACCAAAATTGCTCTTTAGTTTAGATTATGTCATAGTTGATGGTGTAAGTGACAACTATAAAGGATAAATTGTCAAAATGTTATTATGAGGCTAAGATCAGTTTTGAACTTGGGAGTGGAAGCTAAGAAAATTGATTGTTGTGTGGATAAGGCAAGGTATCATGGTAGAGATGGTATGCTACTTGAATGCAATTTCCGTGAAAAACCAAGGCAACATGTTCGTAAATCTGGAAAAGGTATATGGCATGCCCCTAAGAAACACTAGGCTTCGACACATTTCGTAAAGTTGTCGGAGCAAGCCAAGAAGAAAAGAGCATCAAAGAAGGATGACTCGCTTCATGGCTGTGGATTTGTCAGATATACTCAACATGGTGCGAGACTAATATATGTGTTATTTTTTTTGACACAATATATGTATTATTTTAGAAACTGTTGAACATGTGTTTTTCATTTTTATAAGCTAAGAAATTAGGGTGAACACTCCCTAGTTTTACATTGACAAACGCTCAAGGCGGACTCAGGTAAATATATGAACATGATTTGTACTACATATTGTATTGTTTTGTTAAAATTTATACTAATTTTATGTTGCTTGTTTAGGAAAAGAATACTTAAGTTTATTGATGTATCTAGTCTATATTATAGACTAGATACATCAATTATTTAATGAACTAACAAAATACTTTTTTACTTATAAATATATGTCGAACGACTGCACAATGGTGAAACAGTTACTCTCCGTCGATTTCAAAATGTTGTTCCAGAAAGATTAGCAATCAATTTTTCATTCAAGAAACAATTTTAAACAAACAATGATTTCAAATATCAGGCAAGATTGGATGATTTTTGCATTCAATTGTCACTAAAAAGTTCAAGATGCATTCCAGAACAGAAATACTAAATTCACAGTTCAAGATACATTCCAGAACATAGCAATACACAATAGAGGTGAAAGGATGCTAATAATAATCTTAAAAGCAGAAAATAAAATATAAATGAGAATCCCTTTATTCAGAGTCCACTTTTGGCACTCATATTTGAAGAGCATTGGCAATTGATCCAGCTAGACTCAATACTTCAAAAGGAGCTTTATCAGCTAAAGCTTTAACAGTTACAGGGCAAGAATCTGTGATCCAGAAGTTGGCAAATGCTTTCTCTGTGACTGCTGCAATTTAAATAAAATGGATAAAATTTTCAAATATATTAAAATATATGAATGGAGAAGTAGGTTACATTAGGCTAGGACTAACCATCTTTATGAGTGAATCGCAGCCACGATTGGTTCGGGAACACGCCGTGGGTGACATATGCACTCACCTTTGCTGCACCATTGGCTGCTAAAACTTTCTGTGGGAAACCAACAGAAATGTTAAGTTGTATGAAGGTACAGACATATATGCATTGAAAATAGACATAAGCTGATATGCATCAGTGTGGTTCATCGTGGCCCGCAGCCTATTTGAACTCCCCAGAAACGAATTGAACCGTGCTTGAATCGCCAACTTGACCATGGTTCAACCGAATGAACCAATTAACTATGACCCAAATCTCGCCGGTTCAATCTCCAGTTCGATGTTAAAAACATTGTTTGGTATGCCAACTCAACAAAGTTCAAACATAAATAAATTTCTTTCGACAAAATAAACATCTTTAGATTTGGAAATTGACCTGACACTCAATCAGGGTGCCTCCAGATTGGACCAAATCATCAACAATGACTACATGATGACCTTTGACATGGCCTTCCTTCAGCCGAACTATCCTCTTGTCACCTTCACGTACTTTTGTACATACAACCTACCATTTCAAAAAATTCAGAAAACCTATAAACAAGGATATACAGCAAAAACTAGTCAAAGAAAGTTGACGTATCTGGTTTAAAATGTGGACCAGATACACAAACCAACTTTCATTGACCAGTTTTTGCTTATATTCTGTAATGGAAGGAGTATTAAATAAAGAGATGCTTATGGAGGAGACCTACCACAGAATAATTATCAAACAGCTTGTGGAATCGCTTCCATGCACCATCATCTGGAAATGCAATAACCACCTGATAATTTAATGGAGGACATAAAAAAGTAAGAATAGCAAGCAAGCATCTGAAATTGCCATGAAATATAGAAAATCAACTGCTCTAGAATTTCTATTTGATGTATATACATATAATGGAAATGTGTCTGTGAAAGAATGAACAATATTTACATTATCAGCGTCAGGAAGCTGTTGCAGACGTTGCTTTAGGAGCGGAATACCAGTCTCAAACAATGGCAAAACTTCATCACCAAAATAAAACCTCTCCTGCATAATTTCAAATGACATCTTATAAAAATTAAAGTACACCATTACAACATCAGATACATATAAAGCAACAAATAGAGACAGAAATGATGGTGCAGTGTCCCTAAAATTTAAGATTTCTACCAAGAAGCTATGACTTCCTAAAAGTTTTAAGAGGGAATGTTCAAGCTATGAAGCACCGACATCGAAACCGGTTTAATTTGAACAATAGAAGTAATTGAAGTGTCAATTCGGTGTCAATACGACATGTGTCGGACACCGGACACGTCTTCAACATGAGATGCCGGTGCTACACAGTGTTCAAGTTTTATTACGTTGTTATATTACCTGAGCATGCTGTGGAAATTGAAATTGATGTGAATAATAGTTGAAAAAGTTGTTAAAATGTGAAAAAGTTAAACAAATGATTCTTATGCCATCAAAACAAAACTCAAAAGGGCAGAACATGGATTTGAAATTAAGCTAGAACTAGTAGAGTATCCATGGTCATCCAATAAGAACATCAGTCAAGCCAAAACAATCTTTTTATGTTTTACTTTTTGCAACCATCTAAGCCACGTATTCAATTGGAAAACATCCATACTCATTCTGTAAAGAGTACATCTCTTACTCGGAAGAAAAATTCTTTAACTCAAACATCAGACAACAGAACAGAGGTGAAATGTAAGCATGCACTCATCATACAAAACAAAAGTAAAGCACGGTGCTTCCTTTCAATGCATTATATAGACAAACCTGCAAGGCATGAATGTCATATATGACTAAACTAGTTGGGCCACCTCTAGAAACAGGAATGTTTGACAACATCCTTGCAAGGGTGAAAGCAGTTGCTACATCTCCTTCGTCTTCCATTCGCTCAAATGACCCAGTTGGGAAGAAAGGCAATACCAATGTGAAGGAAGCAACAAATAAACGAGGGAGTGCATATATGACAGAAAGTTGTTCAAAGACTTGAGCCGGTGAACTGAACGAAGCCAAAAACGCAACATGTTGACCTCGGAGCTCTTCTGCATCATCTATGAATAAATTTGGAAATCCATCAGCAAAAGACCTGGATAAACATAAAACTAGTTAGTTTTTAAATTTTATCAAAGAAAAAAATTCATTAATGATGCAGTTTGTTTGTAGTAATGATGTAAAGGTAGAATTTTTTGTTTGGGGAGGCAAACACCCCAAACATCGTATAGTCTGTCATATCTGATCTCTCGAATTCCAAATACACTAATCCGTTGTCGAAGTGTCATTGCTAAAGTAGAAAACCCATCTCTTTAGGAATCATTTGTTAAGTTATCATTAAAAGATATGGATGTATCACAACTAATCTATCATAAGTTATAACCAGTTCATATGTGTTTGATTTAATTAAAGCTTGATCAACTAAAATTTTATGCTTCAATTTGCTCTCTCATCTTAAAGTGAAGCTGTAATATGGAGATAAGAACAAAACTGTTTCTTCTACTGTGCTAAAGTAAGTTATAAAATTTAGAAAGCATCAAACACAATATAACCTTAAATGCTCAAAAACAGTCCAAATCCTCTCAAAACCAATTCTACTACATCACCGAGCTTAGCAAACAGGGGATTGAAAGTAGAGAATACAAAAACATATGAGTTCCTTTCCACTTACTCTCACAATTATCTTAAAACTTAATAGGAGGACATCCCAGAACCAGTCATTCAACATCAAGTATAAAAGCCTTGAGTTTGACAGTCCTCACTCCAGAGTAAATCTCAAGGAAAAAATCTGCAATTTGTGACTAGTTTTCACCAAATGTCAAGAATTTTACTGTGAGACAAGTTGCATTTGTATTTACCAACTTTCTCTAGCAGGAAATTTCCATTCACAGCCACCCAAAAGACTCATAATAATCTTATCTAAGAATATTCAGAGAAGCAGCAGATTATTGTGCATACTATGCTGCTTTATCTTATTAAATATCTAAGCCTAGCCGGTTAGTGAAACTCAAAAATTCTGTTTTTAGAACACCCATTTATTGTTTGTCTAAAACCCCAAACACAGTTTTCTCCTCAACTCCTTCCCTCATATAAATTAGTATCCAATCCCTTAAGAATAAACAAACAAATCAGAGACACAATGTCACTTTTCAAACAGAAAAGGCTTAAATATTTTTTTTTGCCCTTGTAAATATATTTTAGTCCCTGCAATTTGTTTTTAAATAACTTCGTGCAAATAACAGGGGTAGATCAATTATTGAGCTATAACACACAAAGATTACACTCACACATATAGCCTTAAAGAGGTAATTTACGACAACAAAACCAAAAGAATTGTATCAAAATTTATTGTTCAGCTAGTTAGTGCAACAGGTAGAAATCTAGAATCCATGGTGCAGTTCAAATACTTCAACTTTTCTAATTGGCATTCACAACCAACAATTCAATTTCCCTAAAACCCTTGGCAACTACTGACCTAGGCATTGTGATTTATGATCATTTAATGTTACACATGAAATTGATGCTTGATATCATCACTAAAAACCAAAAAATTGTTTGGCAAGTGATTCATAGAATTTAGTTAATGCAGCCCTTCAATGAAAAACATGCTTAACTCAAAAAAAAAAAAAAAAAATCAATTTTTCAATCAAAAGAGTGGATATAAACCCAGTAAACAATCTACTAATGATATGTGCAAGAGCAAATAATAAAACATAACAGCAACACAAAATTGATAGATTGAAGAGAAACAGAAAGAAGCAAAAGGCAATGAATTTAAGGAAGAACGAAGTTATGGAGAGAGAGAGAGAGAGAGAGGAACCTCCATCTGATGTTTTGGAGAGTGATATTGTTGGGAGAGTGAGAAGCAACCTTGTTAGCAAGGTCTTCACAATCAAGGGAGAAAAAGAGATTAACATGCTTCTTCGGAGATTTCACCATTGCCATTGTTCTTTCTTTCTCTCTCTGCGTTTGTATTCCGAAATGAAGGAAAGGAAAGGCGTAGAGAAAAAGCAGAGAAGGAATTTATTAGAGGGAGGGAAAGTGCACAGAAGAAAACAAAGAATAATAAATAAAAAGTGAAAAGAAAAAAAGGGTTTTGGTTTTATCAGCTGCGTTCGTCAACCCCAATAGAAGAAGTTTTGTGCTGTGTTGTGTCACGTGACACATTCATGCCATTGGGCTGCGCACAAGTCATTTTATCACCACAAGTCATCGAGAGTCAATCTGCGTGGAGTGTTTTTAGGTTTCTCTCTCCCTTTTTTTCAGTTAAAATAGATTTTTTTTTCAATAGTTAAAATATCGTACGGTTAAAATACTTTTCTTTTTTCTCTCAAGAAAATACTTTTCTTTTTGTTTTATCATTTAAACTTATTATTTAGTCGATTCAACACTACCAAATTTAGGGGTGTTGGGTGGTTCGGGCTAGGCCTGGACAACAGACGGTTTCGGCCCAAAACCACCAAACCGACAAAAACTGCAGTCCATAATCATAGGCCCATTTCTTCCCAAAGTCTCTCTCGGATTGTGCGGATTCGGTTCAACGGGTTGAGCGGATTAGGCGGGTGGGTAGGGGCGGGTTGAGGTTGAAAGAGGCTGGAGAAGATGAATGATGAGTGAGGGAGTGAGATGGACCTTAACAAATGAAAGATGCAGAATAAAAATGGCGAAACAGGCTAGAGGAAGAAGAAGACTATTGCTTTAACATGAATAAAAATATAAAACTCTTTTTCATATAAGAGAGAGAATTGTTAGAAAAGGTCTCGGTACACCCACTTGTGATGCGCTGAGCCCCTCTCTTTCCCTTCTGACATGTAGTAGTACTAGATTCAAATAATATATTTTATCAAATACTACTACGCTTATTTTATTAAGTTGTAGTTTGCTTTATGGTATTGCAGAATGAGTCGGTATTCATGAGACAGAGTGCACAGGGTACTTGACATTGACAATACATCTGATGAGCATAATTTCTGCGGGCAGGTGCGGACACCGCTGGTTTTAATTTCAATAATCGAATCCGCCCAATCAAACCCATTCTTAGCTGTTTCTTCTCACAGGTGTACCCGTCACCCGATTTGGTCCGCCCGCAGCACCAATGTCTTTATCGGATACCTCGGGTTTCGGGCGGATATGGTTTTTCTGTCCAGCCCAAGTTCGGGCAACCCACAATCTAATCAAAACTGATATGTTTAATTTGGATATTTTTCGTGACCGGGCCAAACTTGAACAAATTCAAACCAACTCCTAGTGGTTGTTTCTTGATGCAATGATTTTAAAAAACAAACCCACTAACCCGAAACGATCCCCATACTAGGTTATATTAGTTTGGTAATTTTAGAAGCATGAGATTTGATGGAGTAGTGTGATAAGCTATATGTAATAAGAAGGCTTTGTGATAAGAGCACCTATGTATTGTAACTAACTCAGCTGTAGACCTAACTATGGTTAGCTAGTCTAGTTGAGATCTAACCACAAGAATATATTGTAGTTCCCAAGTGTAACCCATTCACAACAATGATAATGAATATTTTCCAAACACTGTTCTCTCTCTCTCTCTTACGCATCTCATTATGGGATCAAAACCACGGTTCAAATCCTAACTGTTTTCTCTCCCTCTCGCTTCCGCATCCTCTCTTCTTCTCCGTTCGTGAATTCGTTTTCTCCGATCAGCAACTCCGGTGGTCGTTCTGTTTCTGTTCTGTCACCATGGCCAGCGATCCTATTTCATCTTCTCAAACCAGTTTCGTTGCATCTCAATCCGAAGCAAGAGAAGCGTTCAGTTCAAAAAGACACCAAAGCTTGGAATCAAACTTGATGAGAAGAATTTTCTGCTCTGAAACAAACAAATCGAGAGTGTTGTTAAGATGCAGAAGCTTCAACGCTTTCTCGTCTCACCGGTTATTCCTCCACAGTACGAATCAGAAGCAGATTGTACCTCTGGCAAAGTCTTCGCCGCGTATGAGCAGTGTATGGTTCAAGATCAAACGATCTTTTCATGGATTTTGACTACGCTCTCCGATGATGTTCAGCCTCGTGTTCTAACCTATGACAACTCCTATCAACTTTGGGAGAAGATTCGTGAGCATTACTTTGCTCACTTGAAGGCTAGATCGAGACAGATCAAATTGGAGTTGAAGTCGACGAATAAAGGTTCGCGTTCTAGCACAGAATACGTAGCACATCTTCAATCGCTGGCTGATACTCTCTCCGCAATAGGCGCTACAGTGTCTGATGCTGATCTCTGTGATACGGTGCTTGACGGCTTGCCAGAAGTGTGGGAGTTTGACACAACCTAGGTCTACCAACATCTAACTTAGTATCAGATTTTTCTTTAACTTACTATGTTCCTACCTAGACCTAGAGTAAAAGTGTGGGAGCAAGAGTAGTTTAGTTCAATTATCAAAATGATCGTACCTTGACCAATGAAGTGTTGAAGTGTTTGTTGTTTCGTCCGATGGGCCGGTCGTTGAATGGGTGAAAGGACCGGTCCTGGCTTCACGCGTTGAGCACCTCGGGTGGTACCTGCAAAGACACTCCGACGATCTAGTGAGAGGTCGCTCGGCAGATAGCACAAGGGTTCGAGAACGTGCACGATACCATATGCGAATGGCGTATATATCGCGAGGTCCGACCGTTTTTGCGGAGATTTCGCCGGCGAAGTGCGCTCAAGCAGCCAGATTGGGCGCTCGAGTTCAGGGCCGGGCCGCAGTCCGATTCTTTGTTGGCGATTCGTATTTGCCGATACACCCAGAACGAGTTGCCCCCAAGCCTAGGTCGCTTAAGAGCGGGCCGAGGCTTGAATCGATGCCCCCAGAGTGAAGTTATTTTGACGAAAGCGACGCGCCGCGTTGCTTTTGATAGGGCGGTGTCGCACCGCCGCAACCATCGGCCGTCGACGTATGACGGTTGGTCTTCACCGACATTCCGGACATGACGTTTGGTGTTTCCGAGGCTGTCTGGAGACAACCATTGGTGAGAAGGTGAAACGTTGCGACGCTTCGTCTCCCGGTCCCCTTCGCGCCATGGGTCCGTACTATAAATAGCCCTTCAGCTGAGTTCATTTCTCACGCTTTCAAGAATTGCTCTGCCAACGACCGACTCATCCGCCACCGACTTGCATTCGTAGCTGATTCTGTCTACTCTCGACCGATCCACAATCATCTGTTCAAGGTATGGGTCGATCTATACTTTTACTTTTCAAACTTGAGTCTTTTTCTTTTGAGAGTATTTCGTACTTTTTCCACGCCTCGTGATAGGGGGTGTCAGGTCGGGGGATGGCCAAACCGCCCCCTCTCACGAGTATTCTGCTCGATCGACCTGACTTGAGCCCTTTATCACAGGTGTTTTTGCATGCCACTGACGAAAACCGACCGCCCGTATTCCCGGAAAACCACCGCAATCCTTTGCTACACACATGTCGAGGCCGGGCGAGCCCAATCCCCACGAGGAGTAGCCTAAGTCGTCTTCGGGCGGCAAAGATTCTAGCTCTTCAAGCAGTCCCTCGAGCAGTACGAGCTCGAGTTCCCATTCTTCTGGCCGAGGATCGGCTAGCTCAAAGAGTTCTGGTTCAAGGTCCGTCCATTCTCAAGAGCGTTGCAGCAACACTCACCGCCGGAGAACATCGTTTCTCGAGCGGGTGGAGAGGAAGAAGACGTCGATGTGGTGATCATTGATGATGATGAGGCGCAGAGCGCCGTCCCAGTTGCGGACGAAGGGATGGTGGAGGCCGAAGGTGGCCGAGCTGAAGAGGTCCATGAGGAGGAAGTGGTTCAGCCCGCAGCCAATCAAGCCTTCAAACATGATGTCGGCCGAGCTACCCTGGTCGACCAGGATTCTTTGAACGGTATGATGGCCATAAGCGCCACGATTACCAACGGAACATAACTGTTTGGCCTGCCATCATGCAGGTCGCTATCTCCAAACGAGATGGGGGGTCTATTCGAGACCGGTGGGACCGTTGATGTTGAACCGACCATCAGGAGCTCGTCCCACTTTCTTTTGGTGGCTTTATTTGATTCTGTACGGTCCAACGGGTTGCCACCGTGAATGACCATAGCAACGTTGCGACCTCTGGATCGTGGGGCTTCTCGATCTTCAGACCGGTCTTTGTCTTGGACACTTGAAACAACTAGAGCGCCCTTTCCTCTGTCAGGATCAGTTTCTTTCTACTTCTCTTGAGGTCGGTCGCCTTCCTCCGACCTCACATACTTTCCCAACTTTCCTTTTCGAATGAGCTCTTCGATATCATCTTTGAGGCCATACGATCGTTAGTATCATGACCACTTGCTTTTTTGTGGTGGCGGTATCTTTTAGTCGGTCGTGCCCCCTTCTTGAGCACGAGTGGATCGAGCCGCTTCACTCCCACAAATTCATTATTTTGGCACTCGCTATAGATCGTGCAATAGAGGTGTTTAGCCGAGTGCGATGATCGAACTTCTTATCTCGAAAGTCGGACCGATTGTCGCGGCGACCTTCATGCCCCTTTGGCCGCTTTTCTTCATTTTTTTCTTTAGGTCGTGCGGCGCGACGGCCTTTCTTCTTCGCCAAGGTTTCTTCATACGCCATGTGGACGTTAGCCTCGTTAAGAAGTAGCCGAGATCTTGGTAATGGTTAAGAGTGAATTTCTACGAACCGGTGGTCCGGTCGAATACCACGCTCGATATTTTAACTTGTCCTTGTCTCGACAAGTCACGAGCGGACTTCGGCCTCGGTGTTAAACCGGTCGATATATTGTCTCGTCTCATTGTCGCATACTGAACAAATGAATCGTGTATTCTTCATACCGATATTGGCGCGGTTTGCGGTGTAGTGAGACAAGAATATTCACGATCAAAGTCGTCCCATGAGGAGATGGAATTGGGTCGAAGAGACTCCCACCATTCCAGTGCTCGGCCGTCCAATGACTGGGGAAAAAGCCTGCATTTCATGGTCGGTCCCAATTCCCTATAACAGCAGTAATTATTGAAGTAGCGGAGATGTTTATCTGGATCCCCTCGGCCGTCAAACTTGTTGAGATTGGGCGGCTTGCGGAGGTCTCTCGGAATTTTGTAACGCCTGATCTCCACGGAGAAGCGGGCGTGCTCGCTCGAATGCCGTTCGACCCAAAGGGTTGCATTGCGAGGCATGCCTCGTTGCCCGGCATTCCATAAAATCCTCCGGACGGGCCAGTTGGTGGAAGTTGAGGAGGCCTTCTGGGTCGCTCGCTTTGGCCTCTCCTTGGCCGGTGCGAAACGTCCCTGATTCTTCCATCTCTGTAATCTTCCAGCTCTTCTCGAGAATCCCAAGATCTACTCCTCGACCGACGTGACCCGGACGACTCATTGGAGGAGTACTGCGTGGGGTGGCGGCCACCGCGTGTCGGGGCGGTAGCTAGAATCTTCATAATCATAGGACATTGAGCGCGCGTCACGCCGTTCTCGCCAGGGCGTCTGCGTGCCTCGCTTCTTCTTGGAGAGCGATGAGTAGTGCTCTCGGCGAGAAATGCTCCTTCGAGGAGGGGAGCGGTGTCTTCGCGCGGCCGGTCGCGCAGCGAATGTTCTCCGTCTTCCGCACGCGCGCGCCGGAATCGACCTCTTTCGTCTTGAGAGATGGAGCGTCTCTGTCTGCGATCACACGATTTTTGTTTTGCGGGATCTCGCAAAGCGGCTTGAGTGACATGGTCCGGTAGAGGTTCTGAATGCCCGCTTCAATCGGCTCGGGCGGCAAGTCTCCGAGCAGGCGGTTGAACTCGTTGGAGGATAGGTCCGCGACCGTTGTGCACCAAGGCTCTTGTCGTGGAAGTCTCGAGACTCGTGGGCGGTGGCGACGCCACGCCTCCGTCTCTGCTGCGATTCTGCCGGAGGATTGAGTCGAGAAGTGGCCGCGTCCGGGGCCGGTCGCGTGGAGCCATGAATGAGGTAGGATAGCGCACGGGCCTCCCACTGTGGTCGCCAATTGATCGTATCTTGACCAATGAAGTGTTGAAGTGTTTGTTGTTTCGTCCGATGGGCCGGTCGTTGAATGGGTGAAAGGACCGGTCCTGGCTTCACGCGTTGAGCACCTCGGGTGGTACCTGCAAAGACACTCCGACGATCTAGTGAGAGGTCGCTCGGGCAGATAGCACAAGGTTCGAGAACGTACCTGATACCATATGCGAATGGCGTATATATACTGCGAGGTCCGACCGTTTTGCGGAGATTTCGGCCGGCGAGAATTGCGCTCCAAGCGCCAGATTGGGCCGCTCGAGTCACCGGGGCGCAGTCCGATTCTTTGTTGGCGATTTCGTATTTCTTTGATACACCGGGAACACAAAACAAGGCATTGTTCTCTCATTCTCACCATTATCATCATTAAGCTCAGTCGAACATGACATCTATCTTTAACATTATTCAACTAATATGACTAAACATGCCTTTCACAACATAACACATGACCTAGGTCCTCCCACCTATTTAGGACTCAGCAATGTCCCAACTGCTCATACAACACTAATTGGGGAAGGCCTAAACAAGACAAAAGAAACCCAACAGAACAATTCAATCTAACACTACTGTTGGATGTTGCTACACATGCTAAATCATTCAACATGTTTATTGAAAGCGATAAAAAAACAACATATGAAACAACATGAGACTAGGTGGAGGGTTTTCCTGTCTTAGCCCGTGGGCTAGTTCTGACGTTGCCTCCTCTCTTGGGCCTGGGCTGAAAAACCTTTGGCCTTTTGTGATCTAGCTCCAGCACAACATCAGCCACTCCTGTTGCTATAGCATCAGATTGCTGCACCACTGGGTCTGCATTTGTAATAACAGACTTAGTACAAGAAGTGGAAGGCTTCTTGTTGGTGAAAGCATTGGTTGAGGAGATTTTATAATGGTAGGTGAAGTGGGTGGGGGGGGGGGGGTTGTGGTGTTGGGTGGATGATGGTGGACCGAGGAGCTTGTGTTGGTGGGGTTAATTGGTGGGACGTGATGGGCTGTTAAGGGAAGATAAGACCAAACCATACCACCTCAACATTTCTTTCAATTTTGAAAACTGCTTTTTTTTTTTTACAATTTACGAGCCAATGCAAGAACCGCTGCAGCAATGCTACTGCAAGAAATGTTGCAGCATCAACTGTTGCCACATCACAAATCAACTTAGCATCATTAATTGAGATTCCTACACAAACAAAAAACAAAACACAATTTATTATTTTTGCGTCAAAAAAAAAACACAATTTATTAGTTTAAAACCCTGGGTTGTTCCTAGTAGCGCTTGGTTTAAAAGTCCTTAGCCAGGCTAATTCTTATGCTAGATATCTTGCATAGACTTTTGATCTCTATGAGAAGGTTCCTTGACATTGACCTTGGTGCACCCTTTTGGTGCTACAACATTAACCTTTTGCAAAACAACTTGTTGAGTTGACTATTTGGCCAATGGAGGCTCTGATGTAGGAGGAGGGACCTAATCATATGGTACAACAGAGTTAGGTTTCTACATAGTAGGATTGGTCATCTTGGCCTCTTTTTGGCCACCATTTTTGTTCTTACTCCTTTCTTTGGTGCTGCAGCAGCAGAAGCTGCAGCTCTGCCTCTTGACACTGATGTTATAGCACTTCATGTGACAGTATCCATTCTATACACTTTAACTTGCAATGACCTTCGTGTTTTCTCTGTTGCAAGTTGAGTTTTGGGTGAATTTTTCTTTGGTGACTGCTGATGTGGTTGTTTTGGAGATGGGGAAGGTGTTCGAATAAGTATTAATGGTTTGGTTTGAGGTGGGGGTGGATGAAGGGTAAGTGATGAAGGGTGGGAACTGTTAGAAGTGGGCTTTTATGATGGAGAAGGTGTTTTAGGTGGAGTGGGTGGTTCTTTGGTTGGTGAAGGTTTAGGTGAAAGTGTGGTAGAAAGGTTTTGAGTGGGTGGTGATTGGGGAAAATATAATTAACAAGGTTTAAATGAAGAGAAAGAGAAACACACTGCCAAATGGCAAAGGTGACTGCAAAATCTGCCACATTGGCATTTGAAACTCCATTTTGACCATGTGCTCAATAGCTCATCCATAGGTGCTGCAACACATGGTGTTGCAGCACCAAACTCTACAACAAAATTCTGCATAATTGACAACATATATACCACAAGACCACTTATTCATACTTGAAAATGTAAAATAACAAAAACACACAAGAAATACAGTTAGTTCTAACAATCTAGGTTGCCTCCCAGTAGCGCTTAATTTATAGTCTTTAGTTAGGCTTGATCTTCAAACACCCAAGTTAGGGCGGATAATAGGACAAGAAGAAAATATAATTCTTCCACTTTCTCCTTTTTGTTAGAAATCTCATGTATTTGGCATAGGGAAGCAAGTGTTCCCATGCCCCAACCAATAAGCCTTTGGGATAGAAATTCCCCCTCTCTTGACATACTAATGGTTGAATCTCTAATGTCACATGACTCTCTTCATACCTCAACCTTGGCTTTTCTTCCTTTTCATTATTTTTGAAATTTTCTTGTTCTATAACTACACAATCTTTTTGTTTTTCATCTACTACTTCCAAATGATCACATTCATTTTAAACCTCTACACTATTTCCTTCCTTTTGCTCAACCACTTCTTCACTACAACTCTCTTCCTTTATGTTCCGACCTGGGCTAGAAGCCCCGTCGAATACTTGGGCCTAGCCTAGTGTTTCCCAGGAAACTCGGCCCATTAAGCACCCCAACGATGAACGCAACACCGCGCTACACATGAAGGGCCAACGGTCCAGATTCACCGCGCAAGATTCGACGGACGGTAGTGAGCCCCCTTTGTCTATAAATAGAGGACCCGACCTCCAATTCCAGGTACGCTCTTATTCTTGCACATTCCGCCTATTCCTCTACTGACTTAGGCATCAGAGTGTCTGCAAGTACACCCCCACTCGACGTGGGAAGGACCGCGACTCGAACCTCCCGAGAATGATTCATCAGTTCCGAAGATAGCTGACGAGTCTCGAGAAGTGGAACTCTGCGAGCTCCTCGAACAAGGTAACTCCCCAGTTCAGGACCGAACATTGGCGACCACAGTGGGAGTGTTTCAACGAATTCTCACTCGGACCGCTTTTACGGGCGCTGCTAAACATGGAGCTACCCGGAGGATACTCTTGTCCGTCTGGTATGTCTAGACGTGCAGTGAAACGCAAGTGGCGCGAGATCGCGCAAGTAGCCACCCTCCCGCGAGGGGTTCTCCCACAAAGGAGACCACTGTGTTTTTCTGAAGAAGATTATCTACACGGGCAACCCAACGAGTACTTTCCCTTGATCATCTCAGCCTCAATATCCGGGGTAGAAATAGAATGGGTGCTAGTCGACCAAGGAAGCACGGCCGACATCATGTTCCAGGATCTCCTTCCCGCCTTCCGTCTCTCACCCGAAGGCCTGATTCCCTATATGGGTCCCGACCTCACTGTCCTCGGTGAAAAGGTTGCCAAGCCTCTAGGTTACTTCAAGACTTTCGTCACCTACGGGAGAAGAGACTCACCCGAGCGATCAAAACTACCTTCGTAGTAATACCCATGGTTTCTCCCTACTAATGCATTGTCGGGAGGCCAACTCTAGCGAAACTCGGGGCTGTGGCCTTCTCGGTCCATCTTAAGTTGAAATTCCATTCCATCTGCTCACATTCCTTGGGGTCCGGTCCAAGCCACTTGGATTGCCGGATCCCCCTCACACGGCCCTCGAGGTAAATCTCTCCGAGGTGGATGCACATATGACCCTGACAGTCCAGAAGAGGAATCCGACGATGAATTAGCCCGAGAGCTCAAGAAGAAGAACGAGTGCCCCGAACCGCAGGGCGCATTCCTTGAAATTCCCCTCGGCGACGATCTGAACAAGACCGTGAAGATCGGAGCTGATCTCAGTCCCGAGGTAAAGGAGGCCTTAATCGCCTGCCTACGACGTAATGCCGACCTCTTTGCTTGGTCCGCCACAGAGATGCCCGACATTCCTCTCGAAGTTGCTTGTCACCACTTGGCCATGAATCCAAACGCAAAATATGTAGCTCAGCGCCGACGGGTCCAAAGCGAGGAAAATGCGTCAAAGGCAGTTGATGATCTGATTTCAGCTGGGTTCGTCAAGGAATTCAAATATACTACCTGGATTTCCAACATCGTTCTGGTAAAGAAGGCCAACGGAAAGTGGAGAATGTGCGTCGACTACACTAACCTCAACAAGGCCTGCCCGAAAGACGCATTCTTAGTCCCGAGCATCGATAGATTAGTTGATAATGCTTCAGGTTTCCGACTACTCTCCTTTCTGGATGCTTACTCCGGCTACAACCAGATAGCGATGAACCTGGCCGACCAGGAAAAAACAGCTTTCATGACCGATTGGGGTAATTACTGCTACAGGGTAATGCCCTTTGGGCTCAAAAACACCGAAGCAACCTACCAGTGCATGATGAATAAAGTTTTTGGAGACCAGATCGGGCGAGTAGTGGAAGTATACCTGGACGATATGATCATTAAGAGCAAAGCCGACGAGGCCCACATTGCCGACCTCGAGGAGATTTTTGCCGAGGCAAGAAAGAATAACCTCTATTTCAACCCCGAGAAATGTACCTTCGGCGTCAGAGCAGGGAAGTTCATCAGTTTTTGCCTAACGGAAAGGAGAATCGAGGCCAATCCGGACAAGTGACGGGCAGTGACCAACATGCGTTCGCCGACAACCAGAAAAGAAGTACAGAAACTTACAGGAATGATTGCTTCCTTATCTAGGTTCGTTTCGAAGGCCGCCAACCGATCTCTCCCATTCTTCAGAGTTCTCAAAAAGGGGCTCGAGTTCCAATGGACCCTAGACTGCGAAAATGCACTTTTCAAGCTCAAGCAAATCCTCTCCGAGCCTCCGATACTTTTGAGGCCCGAGGAAGGGGGAGACTCTACACACTGCACTCGCCGTGGCCGAGGAGAGCGATCGATCTTTGCTCGATAAGAGAAACCGAGGACGAGCAACGACCTGTGTACTTTGTAAGCAATGTTTTGCAGGGGGAAGAGCCTCAATATCAGAGAATAGAAAAGGTAGCCCTCGCTCTGGTAATTGCAGCCAGAAGGTTAAGACCCTACTTCGTCGTACATCAGATTGTGGTACGGACCGACCAGCCTATCCGTCAGTTGCTACATCGTTCGGACTTAGCCGATCAGCATAAAGTATGAAGCCCGAACTTCACTCAAGGCCCAGGTCCTAACTGATTTTGTTGCAGAAATGACACCCACTCCTCTCCATTCGGAGGGGCTAATGATAGAGGTTTCCTTGAGCTTCACTTTCACCACCTCCAATAATCAGGCCGAGTATGAGGCATGCATCGCCGGACTAAGATTGGCCTCCGACTTCGGCGCGAAGGTCATCGAGTTGAACACCGATTTCTTGCTAGTCGTTTCTCAGGTGAAGGAAGAATTCATTGCAAAAGATACGGTCCTTCAGCGCTACTTAAGCCGGGTCTGGGAATTACTTCAACAGTTTGAGAAAGTAGAGTTGAAACATGTTTTGAGGTCGGAAAACGCCCGAGCAGACGTTTTGGCCAAGTTGGCGAGCACTAAGCCCTCGGGCAGCCTCCAGAGCATCATTTAGAAAAGCTTGACGAAGCCCAGTGTGGATCTCTCCCTATTTCCATGTCCGACGTCAATATCCACTACAAGAAATTTGCGATTTACCGGTGGCCGGAATCCGTCGTTAATAACAAAAAGCCGCAGGAAAAATGTCATTACCGGCGGATTTTTTCCGCCGGTAAAAACGTCGTATGTAATGTTTACCAGCGGCTTTTCCGTCGGTAATTTCCGGCGGAACCATCCGCCGGTAAAGACATGAAATTCTGCCGAAATTTTTTTTTTTTTTAAAAAAATCCGCCGGTAATTTAAAAAAATCCGCCGGTAATTTTAAAAAAACCGCTGGTAATTTAAAAAAATCCGCCAGCAATTTAACAAAAACCCCGGTAAACACTTAATTTCCGCCGGTAATTAATTTTTTTTTTAAAAATTAAAAATTAAAAAATTAAAATCCGTAATAACAAATTTTCCGCCGGTAATTTGTTTTATTTTTTTAAAAAACTGTTTTTGAATTTTTAATTTTTTTTAATAAAAATCCGCTGGTAATAAAAACTTTTCCGCCGGTAATTTATTTTATTTATTTTAAAAAAATAATTTTTAATTTTTTTTTTTAATATTTTTAAAATTGAAAAATCCGCTGTTTTTGAAGGAGAGTATGAGAAGTAAGAATATAGGAGAGAATGAGAATGAAGATGAAGAAGTGTAGAAGAAATATGAATGAATGAGAAGGAAGAAGAAAGAGGAAATGTAGAAGAGAGATCTTTAGGGAAATTTATGGAGATTAAAGAGTATGAGAAAGAAGAAGAGTATGAGAAGTAAGAATATAGGAGAGAATGAGAATGAAGATGAAAAACTGTAGAAGAAATATGAATGAATGAGAAGAAAGAAGAAAGAGGAAATGTAGAAGAGAGATATTTAGGAAATTTTATGGAGATTGAAGAGTATGAGAAAAAAGAAGAGTATGAGAAGTAAGAATATATGAGAGAATGAGAATGAAGATTAAGAAGTGTAGAAGAAATATGAATGAATGAAAAGGAAGAAGAAAGAGGAAATGTAGAAGAGAATGAGAAGGAAAGAAATGAGAGAATGAGGAGAGTGTAGGAGAAAATTTTATTTATAGATATTTTTGAACAGTTCCGGTGGATTTTTAAACATTACCGACGGATTTTCTAAAAAAAAGTTTTTTTTTTAAAAAATCTGCCGGTAATGTTCAAAAATCTGCCGGTAATTTACTGGCGGATTTTTGAACATTACCGACGGTTTTTTGAACATTACAGGCGGATTTTTAAAAAAAAAATTTCAAAACAACCCCTTTCATCTTCATTTCCATCACAATCATAGTTGAAACAAAGTTGTTGAGCAATCTTTTCTTGCATGAAGTAAAAATTCCAATGGTCCAACTCTTCAAGTGGATTGTTTTTTTCAAAAAAAAAAAACCAAACACAAATACCAACAGCAAACACAACAAAGAAAACACAATACAAACACAAATCACAATACAAAATAGAAAAAATTACTCAAAAATAGAACACACTCAATGAAATAATCTAAACTAGTTAAACTTGTTGTGTTAAAACATGTGTGCAACTATACACAGTCACAACAAGTAATAAAGAGTAAGTAGAGATCATTCCCACGAGGATTGTTGAATTCTTTTCTATATTTAATTAGCAAGCAAGCCAGTGAGAAAAAAACAAAGTAAAATAACAAGTTGTAGGACCCAATTTTATTAACAAAAAACAAGTAAAATAAATGATTAGTAGAAATCCAGAATAAGAGTAACTTGGGAATGCCTTCACTATGTAAATTCATAATAATGGTCTAATGATGTATATGATGCTACAGTACTAGGCGTTGTCGCAACAATTGATATTTTTTCAAATACTTTCATTAGAGTTTTGCTACAAGAGCTTATGTCTAGGCCCTAAGTAGGTTCACCCTAGGCTAATTGCACACCCACATTGTTCACCTTATGGAATTTTCCCTCCTATTTAGGTGATCAAGTCTAAAATAAGTTTCGAAGTAGTATCACATAAGGGATAAAATGCTAACATCAAATGCTAACATCAAATATATGCATTAAACACACTAAGACTTCATACAGATATCAAAGCATCCCAACTAAGAGTATTTAGCTCATGATGAGCAAACAACACAAAAAATACAACTTAAACATAATGTTTAAAGCCATAAATGCGAAAAAAAAAACAAAGAAGAAATATAGTAGGAAGTGGTATACTAAAGATTGACTCCAAGAACAGTAGCATGTAGCTTCAGATCCGATCCAAAATCCATAAAAACTTCAACTAAGTCAGCTCCTGTAATTGCTGCAGCAATACTCCCAACAATGTTATTTCCTATGTGATGATTTAAGGTAGTTTGGTACAAAAATGGAGGAAAAGCTAATTCTATACTTTTTCCCCCTCTGAACCAACATCTCAAATGAAGAAGATTAGCTCCCTTTTATAGTGCTAGGGTTTAGTGATCCAAAAAATATCCTTTGGAGGTTCCATTTGTCATTACATGTGCCTAGAAGTACAATGTTCCCACAAAAAGGGAATATTCCTAGAATAATAGTACTAGGCACAGGACATATTCGTTCTTTTTGACTGCTAGCAAGCGCTGAAATCAGCGTGACATCATTTCTCTCTCATATTTCGCAGGAATGTGTTGCTGCAACACTAAAACACACAAATTAAACCCCGAGAGGGGCACCAAATGTGCCAAATATTAATAAGTCTCGAATACAACCTACACACTTTTAGAACATGATATTTACAGCATAAAGCACCTATTTAAATGAGAACACACAATGATTTACATTTAAGAATGCGTAAATAACTCTCATAACTAATCATCAGAAATCCATAGAATGCTTGAAGAGATCTCAGTAGAAACCGAATGATTAATCCATGATAGGGTAAGCATATTGCAACGTTTCCAGAGATTGAATTTCGGATCTGATGCGGGAGGGCGAGTAATCGAACCATCGACGAAGGGGAATTTGTTCTTCATCTCCAACGCCATAGTCATGGCTTGGATCCAACAGTGGTAGTTCGAACCATCAAGTACCGGAGAAACTAGAACGAGCGAAGGATTTTCATTTGGATGGATGTAATATGGATCGGAGTAATCCTTTGGTTTGGAGTTACGCCGACGAGAAGAGCGCTGCGATGAGTGGGTGGAGCGAGCAGAACCATCGGAGGAGGAACCAGAGGAATCATTGTTGGTTGCCATTGAAGGAGCTCGAAGAAGGAAACAGTTACAATTTGAAGAAGAAGCGGTTAGAAGAGGAGAAAGAACGAGAGGTGTTTGGAGAGAGAGAAGTCTTCACTGATACCATGTTATAAGTGATGAAATGAAATCTCTCAATTGTATTAGATGATCAAAACTGTATATATACATGGCATGAATTTAACTGGGCATAGTAGCCAACAATTTTAACTAAGTAAAACTATTAATAAAATAGCCTAACTATAATAAAATAGTCTAACTAAACTAGCTAGATAAAATATCATCTAACAGTAAGCATTTTTAGACTTCCAATTAGCTCTCTAAATTTTTTCTTTGGCCTTGAAAATTCCTTGTGAGGAGATTTTGGCTCCTACATATCTGATACCTTCCTTTGTAGGGCTAGGACAATCATTGGTATAACAGGTTTAGGAAGTCTAATATCCTCCTCCACCATACTGAAATGTTCATACTATCGTGAATTTTATCTGTCAAATATGCTTTGATAAAAAATATATTTGTTTTTGCTTCAATAAAATAAAGGGTTCTTGTGTTTTAAAATTTATATATTATGTAAATAATTTAGAAATTATTTTATAGTTTATATGTGGAGTTGAAGTTGATTTTTGTATATCAATAATAGTGAAATCTATTTTTTTAAATCTTCTCTCTCAACTAATCTACTCTACTATCATCATCAATATAATCAAACAAACCATTACCAAAAGTATTGAATTACCCATTTCTAAAAATTTGACACATCATCAATAGTAAGGTCAAATGAGTTCAGATTACTAACAACACCCCTCAATTTTACTAATAATTTAAAAGACTCTATCATGCATCATTCCGCACAACAAACTTATTTAAATATCAAATTCAATCGAAACATAGATAATGCACATAATAAACCTTGAAAATACGATTTAATAGCCAAAACAATTAAAAATTATTTTTGATATATTACAAATAATCTCCAAGAGAGGTAGTTTGTATTTTGTTCATTTTGTATGTGCTATTTATAATCAAAATCCTAAGGAACATCCTTAATAATTTGATTGACTCAGAGTGTGCCCACATGATATCACTGACAACGTCTGTGTTCTCAACTCTTCTACTCCAACACAAATAATGTCAGAATTTGTCAGTCTCATAAGCTCCTGTATCTCTGTTCAAGGACATCCCTGAATTGACCGGACCATACTGCGCTCTCTATACAGCTGCTTGATATTACTTAAGTTGCCCATAAATCTCTTCTTCAATGCCTCTCAACTCTTCATATATAGGTTTAACATTTGACATGGTATATTCTTGCACCATAGACCACTTCTCCTTAGTGAACCGCCCAAAGAATGGAAGTTCGGTATATGATTTAAGCGACTCATGATTGTGTAGTTCACACCTAACATTGACTCTCCAATTCCCAGCAGGAGTCAGCATGAAAGGAAAACCACTCTTCTTTGAAGACATCACTCTAGAACAACCGATGTCTACTCTAGCGTATCTACCACTCTTCTTGCAACCAAAAATAATTTTATTTTGCCTCCCCTTTTTACAAATGAATGTTTCTGATATAAGAATGATTACAACCACTCTGTTGGCGTTCCCAACCTCTCTAACCCTATGTACGACATTGCCATGGGTAGCAAATATCTACAAAAGAAATAATTTTTAGTTATTATGACAAATAATAACTTCTAAATACTCGTAATTTTTTTATTAAATACGTATCTATGTAGTTGTAAATGCGTATGATAAATCTATAGTCAATGGAAACAAACAATCAACCTATCCATTTCTGTTTGATTAAAACAAAATAAAATTTATCAGTAAAAAGAACAAATTACGAAAAAAAAAAGTTCTAGATTTATGTTTATACATGCATAAATCTAGAGTTAAAAAATTAACTCTCTGGAATTATTGATGAAACATAAATCCGGAATAAACAAAAAGATTACAGAACTATGTATTACGACATAAATCTAGAACACATATTTCTAATTCCGGATTTATGTGAAATATATAATTCTGGAAATTCGTAAAAAACACTTTCGAAAATACCTCTTTTGACGTAAATCCGGAAAAACGAAAAATTTCACCCAAAGCGGCAAACTTTGGCAAAAAATGTGAGGGGTAAAATAAAATTAAAATGAATTTGGGGGATAAGTGGTCCAACGAAGGAATATATAAATTAAAACCCTTAAAAACACAACTAAAAGTCAAAATAATTGTCCAGTGTTAACTGCACCCCTACAAACAAGCTTTTTGGTAACTCTGTTGGGCCTAGAGATTTTTGTTTCAGTTTTTATTTCATGCAACTCTAATCATCAATATATCTGACCACCACCAACTACCATTTCGTCCACCTCCAATCACCATCAACCACCGTAAACCACCACCTACCACATCGCCGACCACAACTCAGGCCACCGTCGACCACCACTCCGACCATCGCCGACCACCACTTCAGCCACCGTCAACTGCAACTTCGACCATCGCCAACAACTGTCAACCACCAACAACCATTCCAACCATTGTCAACCACTACCGATCACTGCTAACCACCACTGACCACGACTCCGACAACCGTTGACTACCTCTCCAGCCACTATGAAGCAGCACTTTGAGTTTGACCACCAACAACCACCACTCTGATAACTGTCCACCACTGTGAACCACCACCTTGACTGCCACCAATCACCACTTCGATCACCATTGACCATCAGTCTCCACCACTCCAGACACCATCAACCATCACTTTGACCACTATCAACCAGTACTCCGGCCACCGTCAACCGCCACCACTATCAACCATCACTATGAGCACCACCACCACCACCATTCTGACAACTACCGATTACTTCTCTAGCAGGCGTATGTCGATAACTAATACTTTCAACTTTTATTATTAGAATTATTACTAAATAAATAGATTATATTATTGTAATATTTTAAGTTTTTTCAAACCTTGTGATTTGATAAAGATAGGCTTGTGATGAATATTTATTTTTATGTTTGAAAGTGATTTTGGTTTTTGAAATTTTCTTAACTGAAAACTGAATTTGATTTTAGTTTTTGAAATATTTAAAACTCAAAATAAAAGCTGTTTTTGATTTTTGAAAATTTCAAAACAGAAAACCACCCCGAACGGGACCGAGTCATCATGAATTCTTGGTATAATTTTTTTCAAAATGATTCAAATTGATCCTTGAAAAAAAACAAACACAAAGACATGTTTAGTCTTTTTTGAGAAATCAGAAGTACCAATTTAATCCTAAAAAATATTAAATCTCATTTAAATTGATACTCACCCTTATCAAGGCTGGTCCTAGTGTTTTTCTCAAGCATGGTCTTTACCCTAATGAAGGGAGCGAGACGGTTGAATGGTACAGATTTAACACTTTAGAGTGTTAAGTGAAAAGTCCAATGGAGAGAATCCCTTCCGATGAAGAATAGTACTTCTTTTAATCATTTTTCTATTTTCATGTCGATATAAAAGAAAATGAGAGGTGAGTTAGTTAATGCAAGTTGTGTGTTTAACCAGTGCTACTACTGCCTACCTTCCACTGCAGTCAAGGTATTTATAAATATTCTCTTCTATCTTTCTTCATCACAAAGTTGTCACCAACATCCATTTAGTGCATCTTAACATATCCTTTCAAGTACAAAAAAAAAAACTTAAAGAGAATGGTGTTCCCACTCTTAAGGCTAGCAAAATGGATCTGGTACCATGTGATTGTTAACTCATTTTGTATAGCTACAACAAAAATAAAAAGTTATGAATTTCATTTTGTTAATCTTTCATCTAAGCCAATGCAAATTCTACAACAACCATCGTCCTTTCCTAGTATTCTAAAATGTGATTTACAAGGTAGAGAGTCACAAACACTAGCTTGTTGTGAAATTCATAGTGTCCTCTTAAGGACTAATTCTTTCTTTCCTTATTTCATGCTAGTTGCCTTTGAAGGTGGTAGCATTTTTAGGGCATTCCTCTTACTTTCTTCATGTCCTATACTTTTTATTTTAAGCTATGAACTAAAGCTTAAGGTCATGATCTTCATCTCTTTCTGTGGACTTAGAATAAAGGACATGGAAATTACTGCAAAAGCAGCTTTACCAAAGTTTTACTTGGAAAACCTTAATCTTCAAGTTTATGAAGTTGTTGTTTCAGTAGGGTATAGAGTTTTCTTCACTTCTATGCCTAGAGTTATGGTAGAAGGATTTCTTAAGGAATATTTGAATGCTGATGATGTTTTAGCTACAGAGTTGCATACTATTGGATGTTACTTCACTGGTTTTGTTTCTAAGCCTGGTTTGCTTGCTAAGCATTGTGCTCTCAAGGACTATTTTGGAGATAGAAAGCCTGACATAGGAGTTGGTAGCACAAGTATCCATGATCATCAATTTTTATCTCATTGCAAGGTATATCTAAAACTTGTTTTGTTAGTTATATTCTTGTATATTTGGAAGGAAAAAGTTATACTCTAAGAACATATTCTCAAGGCTTAAATAGGATTTAGGTTCCTATAAAATTTGAGTTTGTCATTTTAGTTTCTTAAAAAGTTTCATCTACTTTTGATCTCCAAGTTTTTTTCCATCAGTTTTACTATGATTTTTTTAACGCTTTTTTGAATAATCTTTTATAGCGTTTTTCATAATGTTGAGAGACCAAAAGTGGGTGAAATTTTTTCGGGGCTGAAACCGAAAAACCCAAATTTTATAGGGACCAAAAATATTTTTAATCATATTGTCTAATTTTGTATATTTAGAAAATGAAAGTCGCTGTCAAAAAAAAGAAAATGAAAGTCAATCAAATGATAGATATAAAACTTAAGGTTTTAAAGTTTTTTTTGTTGGTATACAAGGTTTTAAAGTTTTATTCCCTATGAATATAATTTAATTCTTCTAAAACAAAAAACAAAAAGTTTATAACCTTTGAGCCAGAGAGTTTATATGCTTGTATATATACTATTGTGTTATAGTTTTCTTATTTTTTATTTATAAAAAATTAAAAAAGGAAATGGAATCCATTTAAATATATATAAAAAAATATTGAGCAATGTTTACTATAAAATTTGTGTTAGTCATCATTGCAAGTCCACAGCCGTAGGTTTTTAGTCTACCTTCCTGGCACATTGATTATAGTTGGTACATTAATATAGCAAACTTCTAACTACATTATTACAATAAATTTGACACTTCCATTTTCATTTGCATATTAATTATTATTATGTCATCTTATATTCTTATCTAATTCCAGCAAAAATGATAATGACAGGAAGCTTATGTGGTGAACAATGAAAAGTCTCCAGATTCAATTATGCCAAGGGAAAAATATCCAAAGCCTCTCATATTCCATGATGGAAGACTAGCTTTCTTGCCTACACCTTCAGCTACTCTCTACATGTTCATGTGGCTTCCAATTGGAATTTTATTATCCATTTATAGAGTCCTTCTTGGTCTTTTCCTTTGTTACAAATGGACATTCACATTAGCAACATGGAGTGGTGTAGTTATGAATGTAAAAGACTATAATAACCCTCAAAGATTAAATAAAGGGGTACTTTATGTTTGCACACATAGGACACTTTTAGATCCTATTTTTCTTAGCTTATGTTTAGGTAAGCCTTTGACAACCCTCACATACAGCTTAAGCAAAGTGTCAGAATTCCTAGCTCCTATTAGAACCATGAGATTGACAAGAGAAAAACAACATGATAGGAATACAATGCAAAGGTTACTTAGTGAAGGAGATTTAGTGGTTTGTCCTGAAGGAACAACTTGTAGGGAACCATATTTATTAAGATTCAGCTCACTTTTTGCAGAACTTACTGATGAGATTGTTCCTGTGGCTATTCATGTTGATGTTAACATGTTTTATGGGACAACAGCTAGGGGACTAAAATGTTTGGACCCATTTATGTTTTTTATGAATCCAAGGCCTTGTTATTACATTGAAATACTTGGAAAGGTTTCAAAAGAACTCACTTGTGCTGGGGGAAAGTCTCCTTTTGAAGTGGCTAATTGTATTCAGAGACAGTTGGCTGATGCTTTGGGATTTGAATGCACTAATATTACTAGGAGGGATAAATATTTGATGCTAGTTGGGAATGAAGGAGTTGTTTAAGAAAAGAAGAGGTGAAAATTAACTTGTGATGAAGTTTCCCTTTCATTTGACAGTTTATCTGGTTTTAATTTGTACACTGAGTGTTCAGCTTATATTAGTCATTAGTTGTAGTTCTGTTTCACTAGGATAAATGAAAGAATAATAGTGTGGCCATGTATAAACAACTAAGGCCTCGTTTGGGGTGGTTTCTGTTTTGAAATTTTCAAAAACCAAAACCAGTTTCTGTTTTGAGTTTTAAAAATTTCAAAAACCAAAACCAAATTCAGTTTTCAGTTAAGAAATTTTCAAAAATCAAAATCACTTTCAAACATAAACATAAAAATAAATATTCATCATAAACTTTTCTTAATCAAAACAATATATAACATTAGGTTTGAAACAATTAAAATATTACAACTATATAATCTATTTATTACAACTACATAATATATTTATTTAGAAATTGTTAAGGGTGTATATCCAATACTAGGAGGTGCAATGAAATGGGCAAATGACCCAACCCAAATAAAACGCCCAAGCCCGTAGCTTGGTGTGCAATTCTCGGCGACCGGCCGGATTTCTCGCAACGGCCTGGGTGCCCCAGTGGTATAAGTACCACCTCCATCCACAGTACCAGGTACGTTTTCCTACCCAGTGATACCCTGCCCGTTAGCACACCTCTGACTCGAGCGTCGGAGTGTCTTTGCAAGTACCACCCGAGGCGCTCTCGAGACCGATCCTCATTCACCCACAACGACTGGACAACGGAGCAACGAACGACATCAACACTCAGTGATCAATGTACGATCAATTGGCGACCACAGTGGGAGGCCCGAGCGCTATCCTACCTCAGACATGGCACCAAAGAGACCTACTACGCGGGCATCAACGCAGCACGATCCTACGGGACAAGACGTTCGTCCGCATCAGACCCCAGAGGGCGTGCCTGTAACCATTCACGAATCACAAGGCAATCCTCGCCAAGAGCCCTCGGCACACGCGGACGAGGACCGATCTCGAACAAGTATAGCGGTGGTTCCACACCAAGAAATCCCGCCGGTGGCGCGGAAGTCGGGATTATGGAGCCTCTACCAGAGCGTGTCACCCGGGTTGTTCTCCAACTGCTTCAGAGATGTTTCCCGGCGGCCAAGAAGGCATCACTCCGTCCGAAGCAGAGGGTGATCGCCTCAGATGCCTCCGATGTACGGTCATCCGGTCGGTGGTGGGTCTACGGGATGCCGACCAGCGAGGCATACCTTACTATGCAGCCTTTTGGGCCGAGCGATATCCCGACTGGCCATAGTTCCTTCACGAGGGAGATCCGACGCTCCCATATTCCGAGGGATCTAAGGAAGCCGCCCAAACTGAACAAATTCGACGGCCGGGGGGATCCTGACAAGCACATCAGATACTTCAACAACTACTGCAGCTACAGGGAGCTGGGTTCTACAATGAAGTGCCGTTTATTTCCTCAGTCACTCGACGGTCGGGCACTAGAATGGTGGGAGTCACTGCGACCGAACACCATCTCCTCATGGGAAGGTCTGATCAGAGTCTTCCTAGCAAATTACACGGCCAACCGATGCCAATACCGCTATGAGGAACACTTGGATACGACCATCCAAGGCGATGACGAACCGTTAAGGCAGTACATAGACCGGTTCAATTCTGAAGCCGATACCATTCGCGACCTGACAGACAAAGACAAGTTGAAGTATCTCAAGCGGAGCATCGAGCCGCACCATCGGTTCGCAGAAGAGTTCACTTTGAACCACTACACTGATCTCAGCACGTTCCTTCGCAGAGCTAACAACCACATGGCGTACGAAGAGACACTAGCTTCAAGAAAGGCCGCCCGCGTGCGACCTAGAGAAGAGTAGAGCAAGCCGTTCAAGGCTCAAGACAACCATCGTGACAACAAGCCGGAGTTCCGGCCTAAGAAGTACGAGCACCAGACGAGGCTCAACACTCCTATCGCCCAGATATTTTCCGAATGTCGAACAATGAGTTTGTTGGTGTGAAGCGCACCGATCCTTTAGTACTCAAGAAGGGTGCCGGGCGACCAAGAAGTATTGCTGGCGGTACACAAAAGCAAGTGGGCACGACACAAATGATTGCATGGCCCTAAAAGATGACATAGAAGATCTCATCCAAAAAGGAAAGTTAAGACAGTATGTCGAATCGAAGGTGCAGAGCGGCTCAAGAAAGAGGCGGGGACATCCTCCCAACCAAAAGGCAAGGCCGTGACCGCAGCAGACCATAGAAGCGGGACGGGGATAAGGATACTTCGTAAGAGGATGTCCAAAGATCTAAAGCGTCGCAGGTTGCCATGGTCATCCATGGAGGGAACCCTTTAGATCGAAGAAAATCAAAGAAGGCCATGAAGAGGAAGTGGAACGAGATTCTTATGGTTGGAACGACTTCAGCTGAGCGACCGGCCTCGAATAGGCCGCCCATTTCCTTTGGAGATGAAGACCTGCTGGATGGGAGAACCAATAGCTACGTTCCGTTGGTGGTCTCGGCGGTCATGGCCAACACTAAAGTCCGCAGAATTTTGGTCGACCAAGGAAGTTCGACCGACATTATGTTTGAAGAGTTAATCGACAAGATGAGCGTAGATCGGAGTGAGATCATCCCACAGGCCGATCCAACTCCACTGACAGGATTTAACGGGGCGATCACCTACCTCTTGGGGACGATAGAACTCTTGGTCACTTTCGGAGATGACACCGGGGATAGCACCTATATGGGGACTGGCCAGACGACATTCTGGTCCTTCCTATCAAGTCCTGCTACCAATGCATCATAGGTCGACCGACACTTGGGAAGCTGGAGGTCGTTGCCTCCACAGTCCACCTGAAGATGAAGTTCTATAGCAAGGACGATAAAGTCGTGACTCTGATGGCCGACATGGAAGCGACCAAACGAAGTCATTACTTGTACCAAGACATCTGCGACGAGCAAGACATGAGTTCCAACCCGCAGAGTCTTGAAGAAAGGCACCAAGTCAACCTTGCCGACCTAGATGCCCGATATGATCCTGACAGTGACCCAGAAGATGGTGAGGATGATTTAGCCCGTGAGCTAAAAAACAGATTGAAGAGGCCAGAGCCGCACGGGGAATTGATTGACGTCCAACTAGGGGACGATCCAGAAAAAATGGTCAAGCTTGGAAGCGACCTACCTGAACAGGTCAAGCAGGATCTTATGGCCTGTCTTAGGGATTATGCAGATTTGTTCGCGTGGCAGGCATCAGACATGCCTGGGATTCCTACAGAAATCGCGTGTCACCAAATCTCAGTGGAAGAGGCGGCTGGGCGGCCGCCCGCAGAAGGCGAACTCGTAACGATGAGAAGGCTCAGCGGTACCGCATGTGCCGCTGACGATCTGATCAAGGCCAACTTCATTGAAGAAATCAAGTACACGACCTGGCCGTCTAACGGCGTGTTGGTGAAGAAGAAAAATGGTAAGTGGCGCATGTGCGCGTTGACTATACCGACCGAATAAGGCATGCTCGAAGGATGCCTTCGGCGCCCAAAGATCAACAAGTCGGGTCGATGGTGCATCGGGCTACAAATTGCTATCATTCACGGACGCTTATTTCGCTATAACCGGATCACAATGTATCCTCCATCCGTCATAAGATCGCGCGTTTATGACCGATCGGGTAACTCGAAAGATAAGGTCATGCCCCCGGCTCAAGAACGCAAGGCGACCTACCAAAGAAATGATGAACAAAATTTTCAAGAAACAGATCGGTCGGTGGTCAAGTATATCCGACATGATTATCAAGAGCAAGACCGACCAAGATCATGTGAACGACACGAGAGAGGTTTTGGAGAAGCAAGGAGGAATTCCTTAAGGTGAACCCGAGAAATGCACCTTTGGAGTAAGGGCGGCAAAATTTTGGGTTCCATCTCGACGAAAGGAGGATAGAAGCTAAACCGGATAAGTGCATGGCGGTCGCCGACGCATGGCCGCCACCACCAAGAAGGAGATCCAACGGTTGAACGGCATGGTCACTGCCTTGTCAAGGTTCATACCTAGGTCAGCATGTAAGTTGCTCCCCCTATTCAAGTTGTTGAAGAAGGATGTAGAATTTGAATGGACCGACCAGTGCCAACGAGCATTGGAGGAGTTGAAGGAAGCTCTGACCAACCCGCCCATCATGACCAAGCCGCTGCCGGGGGAAACCCTATATCTATACTTGGCAATAATAGAAGAGGTCTTGAGCGCTGTCTTGGTCAGAGAGAACGACCTAAAGCAGAACCCGGTCTATTTCATCACTAAGGTGCTGCAAGGACCAGAGCTAAGGTATCAGAGGATCGAGAAATTAGCCCTTGCGCTACTGGTGGCCACCCGGAGATTGAGACCTTACTTCGTGGCTCACCAGGTCGTGGTAAGAACGGAACAGCCAATAAGGCAAGTCCTTCATCGACCGGACCTGGCGGGACATATGATCAAATGGGCGGTTGAACTCAGCGAGTTCGACATCAAGTTCAAATCCAGGTCGGCCGCTAAAGCTCAAGTGTTGGCCGATTTTATTGCTGAAATGACTCCAACTCAAGACGATCAACCGGAAACGATCTGGACACTGCATGTGGACGGCTCTTCCAATAGCAAAGGTAGTGGAGCGGGCCTAATCCTAGAGAATTCAGAAGGCCTTGCGGTAGAAGTGTCTTTGACGTTTTCTTTCCACACATCCAACAATCAAGCTGAGTACGAGGCATGCATAACCGGGCTGCAACTCGCAAAAGAATTCAACGTCAATCGAGTCGAATTACATTCAGACTCCCTGCTGGTAGTGTCCCAGATACAAGAATTGTATGACGCAAGGATGAAGTGTCAAGAACTACTTGGCCAAAGTGAGGAACTACTCGACAATTCGACCGGCGAGAGGTCAAGCACGTGTCGAGGACCGAAAACATCCGGTGACATCCTTTCGAAGTTAGCCAAAGACGAAGACCCATGGCAATCATATAAGTTTGATCCAAGAAACCCCGAGTCGATCGAGTGTCTCACCAAGCCAAGTCAACCGCCGACCGTTCTCACTATCGAAGCGGAGGAAGATTGGATCGCCCAATATTGCGCTACATTACGATGGGCAAAGAGCCGATCGACCCAATCGGCGAAGACCTCGAGATTGCGGTCCACCAAATACTCCGTGATTGAAGGGAAGTTATATAGAAGAGGCTTTTCATCCCCGCTACTGAGATGTTTGTCGTCGGTCGAAGCCGACCATGTCTTGAGGGATATTCATGAGGGGTTGTGTGGCAGCCATCAGGACTGTCGGTCCATAGCAAAGAAAGCGCTCAGAGCTGGCTACTATTGGCCGACCATGGACGAAGATGCCAAAAAGTTGGTACAGAAATGGAAAAAGTGCCAAGTTCATGCAGACGTTCATGTCGCACCATCATCGGAGTTACAAAGCCTCACCTCACCTTGGCCGTTCGCTTGGTGGGGGATGGATTTGCTAGGTCCATTTCCACCTGCTCCAGGCTAGTTCAAGTTCTTGATCGTGGCAGTTGATTATTTTACGAAGTGGATTGAGGCCGAGCCCCTGGCGACCATAACTTCAGCGAAGGTAAGCAAGTTCTTCGGCCGGAATGTCTTGGCCCGGTTCGGAATCCCTCAACAACTAATACAGATAACGACACCCAATTTGCGACAAGAAGTTCAGGAGATGTTGGCGGCTTTTGAGAGTAAAACAACGTTTTACTTCGGTCATACATCCGCAGACAAACGACCAAGCTGAAGCGGCCAACAGAGTCATCCTGCGTGGGTTGAAGAGAAGACTGGATGAAGCAAAGGGAAATTGGGCCGAAGAACTGCAGTCTGTCCTTTGGGCATATAGAACGACCCCCCATTCATCGACCGGGGAGTCGCCTTTCAAACTCGTCTACGGAACTGACGCTGTGATTCCCATAGAGATGAGCGAGCATGAACTGGAGAACTATCAATCCCCCAACAGCGGTCGACAATGACCGGCGATACGAGAAGAGTTGGACCTGGTTGAAGAGCTGGGTACCCAAGCGTCCCTTAAAGAAGCATTGATTAAACAGAAGGTCGCTGCCAGGTACAATGCTCGTGTGCAGAAAAGAGATTTCTTCATCGGGCAGCTGGTCCTCAGGCGTGCAGATGTTGGCAACAAGAATGCTCGTAAAGGAAAGCTCGCCCTTAATTGGGAAGGTCCGTACCGAGTCGTCAACAAGACCGGCAGAGGGGCGTACGAACTGGAGACCATGGATGGGGCGACCATCCCCAGAACATGGAATAGTGACAAACTCAGGCAGTACTACGTTTAGTACGCCCAATTTGTAACAGATGAACAATTCAATGAATAAATGTTAAGTCGGCGCTCTTTTTCCCCACAGGTTTTTTTTTTTCACAGAGGCCCATTCTTTAAAATTTCACTTGTAATTTAATTTCATGCAATGTTGTATGACCGGTCGCTCACCATGCGCGTAGCAACAGAGCGACCGCAGAGCCACCGAAGTTGGCCCAAAACGAGCCACTGAGTTGGCCCAAAACGAGTTTCGTCGAACGACCCAGAACGAGTGTCATCAAATGACCCAAGGGTCAAGCAAAGACCCACGAACGAATGTCGGCCGCCGTGCGGCCTACAACGAGTATTTTTGAAAAGCACAAACTGGTCGACGAGCGGCCTAAAACGAGAGCCTTCGAAAGGCCCAACATAGTGCCTTCGAAAGGCCTAAAATAGCGGCCGGCGATCGGCTTAGAATGAATACCTTCTAAAGGTGCGAACGAATAATGAAAATATATTTGAACGAGTGAAGTAAGCAAGCAAGTTAAACGAAAAAGTAATTCATTACAAAACAAGACGCCCGGTCGAAGCCGAGCGCCCAAAATATTCATCCGCTCGAAGGCAGAGTTAAAGTACTTGGATTACAATCATTACCCTCGACCATGTGCTCAGGCCTCACAACCCTGTTGTCATACTGAATCCCCCGACCGGCGTTAAACAGCCTCATCTGGGCAACAACATTGTCGAATTGGAAGACGGCCGCTCCTCTGGCCATCCCAGCCACCTCAGCAAGCTTAGTGTTGATAGCGGTCTGTGTGTCCTCCTCGAAACGGGCGACCTTGGCTTTGAGGGACTCCACGGCCAGCTGCTTGTCCTTCTCGGCCGCCACCACTTGGGCTCGAGCTCACTCAAAGAGTTTATTTCCTGCCCAGCTCCTTCGCCAGAATCGACGGCGGCCCCTTTCAGTTTCGGCACCTAGAACGGGAAATGAACATCAATGACCGGCCTTAAAATCTTATAATGAAAAAGGCAAAATGGGACTTACGAGATTGCTCGATCTTCAGCTTCTTCATGACTTTGCTGGCCGACTTGCATAAATTGCCATAGAAGGACAAAGGGTCCGTCTTGAAAGATTCATAGTCTTCCTCAGTTAAGTCCTCCATCTCAAAGCCGGGAGACTCGACCCGTTGTGCTTCTTCCACCCTCGGCCGCTTGCCGGGGCTACGGCCGTCAGTATCCGGCCGCCCTTGGGATCCCCCTCTAGCACTCTTGGATCGAGGGGTAGCTGACTTCGGGTTGGTCTCCAGGAGGTTAGCTTTCTTTGGCCCGCCGGAGAGAGCGAGCTTCTCGAGATTTGCCCAGTCGGCGCTTGACATTTTTAAAGTCTTACCTGCAAAAACCGAACGGTTAGACAAGGAAAGTAAAAAAAAGCAAATGGTAAAAATATGCAGGCAGAACGGACCAAGTTTGGTCGATAACTTATCGCCTGTGTGCAAGCAGAAGGGCCGGCAAGGGATGTCCCCTTCAGGATTTTGGGGGAGCAGGCTGGACAACTCTTTAATTATAGACAAAGTCTCTTTATCCTCATCGTCTAGGGAGGACATAGTAAAAGTGTAAGAGCTCGGCTTCTCTGCGAAATGCGCGACGTGTCAATATTGGGAACGACCCAGAAATATTGGTTCTTCCAGCCAGCTGGCAAGGAGTCGGAGTATGCCTTGAAGAATTTCCGAGGGAACGACTTACGGTTCTTGAAGACACACCGCTCTTTACGAGCCATGTTGGTGCCATACTCACCGCGTGCTGGCTCACCACCAAGATGGTGAAGAAAAGATGGGTCGACACCCTCCGACCGAGCCGTTTGCACTAACATTCAAATGCTTTGATGAAACCCCACCATTAGGATGCGGTTGAGATGGGCGACACACCGGATGATGCAACACGCCTCGTTGGAGCTCGAGAGAAGGGAGGGACGATCCTCATTCTCTCGAAGACGACCGGTGCATGGTGAACTTAACGCTTTGGCGAAGTCGCTATATTCTCGCCCGCCCCATGCTTTTTACTTTTCCACCGGTTTATAGAAAAGTTATTAGAGATTCGCCAAGGATGGGTGGTTCGCCCTATGAAGCTCTTGAAAGATCTCATTTTCTCGCACACCCGTGACATGTCCATGGATCATTGACGGCGGCTGGCTCGGCATTATCGCTTCCTTGCTCGTCCGCCCCTTCTCAAGCTTCGTTTTCTGGACGGCCGCTTCTCGTTCGTCGGATTCACGCATTCATCAATAACCTCCGGGTCGGGCTGAAGAACTTCATCCATTGTATTTGCGGGCGGAGGGATTTCTACGACATCGTTATCTCCCAATATGTCCACGGATACGTCTTCCCCCTCGTTATCCCGGGTGGGTGGCTCGGGCGGCGGCGGGGGGCACCAAGAATCGGTGGAGCTCGAACTACTGCTGCCGCTAAAATCAGCGCGGCGTGGGCTTTCCGAAGAGCTTGAGCCGGTAGATGAAGAGGCCTCTGCCAGAGAATCCGGCCTAGGAGATTCAGACCTGGGCAGGTTGGTGTTGCATGTGTTCTAGTCGCAATAATAGTGCAAGTATACACGTCGTACAAGTAATAAAGTGGATAAAAGTAAGAGATCGTTCCCACGAGGATTGGTTTTACTTTCAAAGTTCAAGTCTTCAAAACACAAGTGAAACAAGTAATAAATCGGCACTAAAGGTTGATGTTAAGACTAAGAATGTAAATAAAACAAGTAAACAAGAAGTGATTGTGAATATGGATGAGAATGAGTTGGATTGCTGCATGCAAGTAAATCTCCTCTAGTCAGACGTTATAACGTTTACACGTTATCGCGTACAGATGCTATTCTGTATAGACGTTATAACGCTTGAATGTCTTTGTTAAAAGAACTGCGGCTTTTCACCACAAAACGCCGAGCTTCAAGTACTAGAAATCCTATGTCTAGGTTCTAAGTAGGCCTACTCCTGTATTTTAGATACCCACAGCAATGTCCTATGAACTATTATCCATTCTATGTCTAGACTTAGATAAAAATGCCTAAATGTCTTTAGTGCACCTCATATAAATCTTTGAGTTCTTTTCATAGACCATGTCTGTACCTATGAATCTACTTATTCTAAGTGGCCAGTCTCAAAACAAGTTTGGAAATATTATCATGCAAAGATTTAAAACGCATAATCATCAATACTTCATAGCATTAAACTAGGGGTTCATTACATGCAAAACAACAACCCAACTACAAATGTTTAGCTCATGCTGAGCATCTCTACAGAAAGATAAGGAAGTGAAATCCAAATACCATACATAGAGAAAAGGAAACTAAACGCAAAAGATATGCCTAAGTAGCCTTCCTGCATGCACGCTGTAAAGACGTTGCAACGTCTGAGCTTCACAGTAGTGGTTGCGACTGGGAATGGAAAATGGAGTTTGAGAAGAGTTAAGATGAAGAAGTCTGTGTCCAAAACTTCTTTAGGAAAACTTTCTCTGAAATGGAGGAAGGTAGATGAATGGAGAGATTGGTCTGATGCAGGTGTGTGTATGCGTCCCCTTGAGAGAGAGACAAGTCTTCAATTAAATAGCCAAAAGGGTCACATGCTTGCTGATGTCATTCTTCACCTACCAAGCTTGCTTGCAGATAAAATATTTCTGAAATGACACTGCAAAGTGCTACAGTGCGTCAGCGCTGAGGAGAGAGAAGATCTTCTGAACTTCTAAATCTTTGACCATCATTACTAGCGCGCCATAACTGAGATATTTCCTTCTTGCTTTGCTGCCCTTTCTCAGACGTGGTGAGGGACGTTGCGACGCTCGCCATCGCGACAAGCACAAGAAGCATCAAAACGCTCAAAAAGGCACCAAGTGGTGCCAAAATGCATAGAACTTGTAATTTAGCCCCTTCCTAAGTAAAAAGCAATAAACTAACAGAAACTTAATAAGTACAACCTACTATTGCTTGAGAACTTGCATGATTTAACTTTGAATAAGTTTAGATAACTCATATAAATCACACCCCAAACTTAAACTATTGCTTGTCCTCAAGCAATCCAAAACAAAGCAAATAAAAAGATGCATGAAATCAAATACACCAGCAGGTTACACTCTACTCAACCATTTGATCAAAAATTATTCTCAAGGGGCTAATTTCTTCAGACTTACACTACACACTCACGCATCAATGCACATTTACATTCTCAATTCATTATCGCTCAAGTGAGTGTGTGATCTCTCAGATCAATTCCATTTCTAGCTAGGTTCGAAGCTACCCTAGCCTATGAAAGAGTGGTTTCCGCTTGGTGAGAGTAAAACATCTTTCAAAAACAGAGTAGACTAACATTTTCCACATAAGACATGAGGGTGATTTTAAGCACGTCAAATGGTCTTAATTGGGCGCTAGGACTAGATTAGTGCAACTACTTTTCTGACTCACACACGCAAATGACTGCAACCCCCTCATTTCTAAGCACCTTTCAATTGATTCACTTCTCTTGGAGTTTTTTTTTTTTTAACATTTGGAGTGCCCAGCATTTATTTCGGGGAATTGCAGCAACACAAAGAACATGTGGATTCTCCACTTATTTAAAACAACACACTCTTTTTGGTCTTTTTGGGGTAGACGATATAACGTTTGAAACACAGAACACAACACACCAACACACACGGCATACGTTATAACGTTACGGGTAGACGTTACAACGTTGCACTCACACTACACATGCACTAACCATCCTACAGTCTTTGCACCCAGCCTTAGTACAACCTGATATACCCCCAAACTTAACTTCTACTGCTACTCTAGGTTTTTAATCAAGTTTTACAATCACCATAGTCAACCAAAACTAGCTTTAGCATCAAATAGTCCCTAGCTAACTAGGTTTTCCTCAAAACAGAGTTTGTGTGGAAACAGTAATCAATTCTGTTCATCTAAGCATGCATCAACTACTCACACATATTCACACACAACCATCACTAGATTTAGCCCAAAGAGAAACATTTTCTTGACGATTGATAGAGTAGGAAAGTAAACTGATTTTGCATTTGACTTTATGCATACACAAACATGAAAACATAAGACATAAAGATGATCCTCCCCCCACACTTAAGGCTGAGCAATGTCCTCACTGCTCAATGATTTTCAAAATTGGGAGAGGAACATTTAAACAGAACACAAGCTAACAACTACTGACTACTAACTATCCAACGTTGAAACAGACGTTATCGCGTTGGACGGTTATTTATTCGTACTGAAATTAAAACTACAACTATTCTATTGCTAAAAAAAGAGGGCTAAACTACTTGTTCAGAGCACCAGACCTGAGCCTTCCACTCTGTCTAGTGGGGATGCTTGCTTGAGCGGTTGTCTTTTTCTTTTCCTTCTTCTTCTTCTCTCCTCCTGCTTCTGTAGTGGTTGTGGTTTCATCAAAGCCTACCACTTCTGAGCTTGCACCAGCAGCAACTGAAACTTCAGCTTCTTGGGACATCTTTGCACTGCTCTCAGCAATTCTTTTCTCCCATGCTTTCATCGCCAGCTCTGTAGGATCAACTTGCTTTGGTTCTTTGGGGTCCACCTGGGCTTTTTCAACCTCTGGCTCTTGAGACGTTATAACGTCTTTGGATGTACCACCAACAATGGCAGCTTTGTCCTGGGCTTGCTTGAGGAGATGTTCTGCCAACTTTTGAGTAGCCTCTTCCAATGTTTGCTCCTTTGCTCTTTCTATGGCAGCCTCACGCTCTTTCATTACCTGCAATTCTGCAAGCTTTACTGCAGCCTCTTTCTCAGCAGACGTTGTAACGTCTGCAACTCCTTCTTCAGCAACGACAGCAGGGGCATCTGGTGTTTGGAAAAAACACTTGTGCAAGTATACACAGTCCAAAAACAAGTAGTAAAAAGATCGAACCCACAGAGATTGAAAAACTCACTTTTAAAATACAATATAAAATAACAAAATGTAAGGTAACTAAGTAACAAATAATATTGGAGTTTATGTGATCACAACTAAGTTAGAAAGAAAGCAAAGTATAAGTGTTGATAATGCAAATGAGAGAAGATAGTTGGAATGTCTTCATCAAGTAATTTACTTTTAAGTGTTTGATGCAGTATGTGATGCAATTTGCATTGAATGTCACAGATTAGTTATGTGCCTTTCACCACTTTTCTTCGTGAGTTTCATTATAAGCTCCTATGTCTAGGAATGCTTTAAATAAGTTCACTCTTGCCTTTGAAAGTACCCACAGTTTCACCCTATGGACTATACTATCCTATGTCTAGGACTTAGCATGGTTTTCACAAAGTTTCCTTTATGTAAAACACTCACCCATATTAGTTCTTGATTTCTTAATTGTAAGCCATGTCTGCTCTTACAAATCTACTTATTTTAAGTTATCAATCATAAAATAAGTGTTGAAAACATTATCAAGCAAGAACTAAAGTACAAACATACGTACATGCATCATACTTACTTAAAAGCTCATTAAATGATTAGAACATTCCAACTAAGAAAGATTTAGCTAACAATAGACATTGCAAGGTATATATAAACTGAATAGACCATGTTTATATAATTGAAATCACAAAAGAGAACAACAAGATAGAAGTTACACAAGTTGAAGCCCTTTGTATGAATTCTCCTTGTAATGCACTAGCATTACTCCTTAGCACTATACAAACACTATGAAATCGAGTTAAGGAGGATTTGTTAATTCCTTCCTTTCCTCTTATAAAATAAAAACTAACTATGTATATTGATATTTTGATCTAACTTATGGATTGTGATATATTTCCAAATGAAGATGTGAGGTCCTTTTATAGCCTTCAAGAGAGGTGCTTCCTTCATTCATGTTGAAGTAATCTTGAGTGGATATAGTTGTAGTTGCTTTTTCAGAGGTTGAGCCCTATGTTGATGACTCTTCAAAGCTATCCCAATGGCTATGTGTGAATGGTAGGCGCCTACTATATAAAGTGGTTCTGCTTTAGGGGACTAAGCATGAGGTCAGCAATTGCAAGTGGATGCACATGAAGCTAGTTGCTCATTCACCAAGTAGTGCAGATTTGATGCGGGATCAATGCAGGAGCATTGATGCAGAAAGCATCCTCAGAGACCAGACCGAACAAAAATATCAAACATACCACAATATATCCAAAATGGCCTAATAACAACTATAACCATTCTAATCACTCAAGTTATCATATATCACACAAAATACTATATAAACTCTTTATTATTACTTGAAAGAGAGCAATTTACTAAGTTTAAACATATGAAATACTCTATATAAAATAGAGTTATCACACCCCCAAACTTAAAACATTGATTGTCCGCAAGTAATGACAAAGACAAACTATTTAAAAACTAAAATTTCTAGAAGATAGATCAGCTTGATATTTGGATGAGGAGTTCCCTATGAACTTCATTTCTCAGCAATCTTTTTTATGCCTTTATTTCTTCAAAACTACCAAAGCTATTAAAACTCTTTTGTGTTTGTGTGAACCCACTGAGTTTGAGATTGGTTCCAAGACTAAGTGAAAAACTTCCTCCTAGCCTTTGAAAGAATTGGTTCATCTTTGGTCACACCACAAAATTTTTCAAAAGAGAGATTAGACTCACAAAATTTTCTCAAGTATTGGGGAGTTGTAAAATCAAACCTGCACTTAACCAACCTATAGTCTTTGCACCCAGCCTTTATATAACCTGATTTACCCCCAAACTTAGCTTCTACTGCTATTCTAGGTTTTTAGTCAAGTTTTACTCTCACCATAGTTCACCAAAACTAGCTTCAGCACAAAATATTCCCTATCTAACTAGATTCTTTCTTAAACAGAGTTTGTGTGGGAGCAGCAATCAATTCCTTTCATCTAATCATGCATTGGCTACTCACACATACATATTTTCACTAACTTTAGCCTAAAGAGAATTATTTTTTCGCTTGATTGTGGTAAAAACACAAACCGCTTTTGCATTTGATTTCATGTACAAAACATAACAAAACTTTAAAAACATCTAGATTCTCCTCCACACTTAAAGTTGAGCGTTGTCGCCATCGCTCATGATGAAAATCTTTTTATTTTATTTTTTTATTTTTTAGGAGTATAGGGGAATTAATCAAACACCATAGAACATAAACTACTAAAACTAAAACTAAAACTAAAAATTAAAACTACAAACTATCAAGTTAAAATTAAAGCGGGTACTTACTTGTTTAATAAAGACTGCACTGAGCCTTCCGCTCCGTCCGTGGGGATTCCTGACTGACCTTCTCCTTTTTTCTTTTCCTTCTTCTCCTTCTTCACTCTCACTCCTCCTTGCTCAGTTGTGGTAGTTGTTGCTGTTTCTTCAGATCCTTTCTCACCCACACTAGCACTGCAGCACTTGAGGCTTCAAAGAATCCTCTTTGGCTTCCTCCCACATCTTCATTGCTAATTCAAAGCAGGTTTACATTGATTGCTTCGTTGGGGTTCATCCGGGCTTTTTCCACTGCTCTTTAGACGCTGCCACGTCTGATGATGATCCTCCAATGTCAGCAACTTTAACCTGGGCTTGCTTCAAAAGGTGCTCTGCTAGTTTCTGAGTGGCCTCTTCCATTGCTTGCTGCCTTACCTTTTCCAAAGCAGCTTCACGTTCATTCGTAACTTGCATTTCTGCAAGTTTAGCCGCGTCTTCTCTTTTTTCACAGACGTTACAACGCTCAGTAGGCGCTTTTTCAAGAATAGCAGAAGCGGCTTCGCAGAACCACCGGCAAAGAACAAATGCCGCACTAGTAGCAGAAGAGTGTGCTTTCCAAGCACTTTGACCTTTTCTTCACAGGAAGCTTTTTGCCTCAATGTTGTGGGGCTTCCACTTGCTCTTTTCTCCACTTACGTGGGCTTCTTTTGACTCAAGACTAGCTCTTGCCTCTTCTTTCTTCCAAAGGGGTTATATTTGAGTGCACTTTTCACTCGTGGTTTTCTTGGGTGGGGAAATGGGTTGGGAAACTGGTTTCTTCTCGTGTTATTGCCTCGCACGCCGCCACGCCGGGTTCCCCGCACTTTCTGGGGTGATGGTTGCTTTTCGTGTTCAGTCAGTGCCGTGGTGTGGGATTGGTTGATCTTGTGCTTTGGATTGTGGAGTCTGGGGGTGTTTTGGTCATGGGTGGATGGTTGTTGTGGTGAAGGTGGTGGTTGTGTGGCTTGTGGGGATGGTGATTTGGGGCTAGTTGTTTTGGATTTGGCCGTTCTTTGATTGTTTGGTTTGTTGGGGATTCACTTATAGTCTTCTCACTCGAACTTCCTTTTTCCTCGCCAGGCTCTCTCCTCTTCTTCCTCCTCACTAATTATCTCCATGCTCACCTTTCTTGATTCATCCGCATCAACATCGTAAATATCATCTAAATCAAGAGAGTTAAATTCTTCTTCACTACTTACCTTCTTTTGCTTCTTTGTCGGGCTCTTTCTTTTGGTGGGCTTCTTGCTCTTTTGGCCCTTTCTTTCTTCACGGCTCTTCTTTGATTGTTGATAGGGAACATCATCTTCATTCTCTTCCCGCATCCAATCAGCAACACAGCTCCTCAATTACCTTCTTTCCGTTGGTCATTTGGGCAAACACCTTCTTTTGCCATTCAAATTGCTCCTTGACAAACTTTGCCAAGGTGTTCGCGCTCTCTTCCAGACGCTGCAACGCCCGTGCATCTATAGAATTTGAAGTTCCCGCAGCTTTCACCCTAGGCTTGAATTTTGTTGAGAAGGGGCCTCGAGGTCGCTCCTTAGTTCAAGCTTCAATCTCTACCCCAGCCTCCATACACAGATCAAGAATCATGCATGGGAAATACAAGTACCCATCCCTCCTATTTTTCCACTTGTTGAGCTCACTACTGATCAACTTACCAACTTCAACCTTGTCCTTTGACATGATTGCATCAATCACAATCGCCTCTCTCTTTATCTACCCAGAGGTGTGGGAGGTGGGAATTAGGCAATGCCTTATGAAATGAAACCAAGTATTGGCTTCATCACATAGGTACCTCTTCATGATTTTGAACTCACTCCCATGCTCACCACTTCGCCTCCCGCATACGCCTTCTACACAAATCCCGCCCTGATTGCTTCCATTTCACCACACCCATAGGTCTTTTGCTTGGTTTCCACAAATTTTCCATAATACCCTAGCCCAAAATAATCATTGATCACTCGACACCAAACTTCACTTCTTCTCCTCGCACTGATACGATGGAAGGCTCTCCTTCTCGGTCTCCACGATTCCTTTGTAGAAATCGTGCACCAAAGTAGCAATATACTCTTTTCTCAGGCACAACAAATTTTTGCCAACCCAACGCCGCGACGGTTGCAAGAAAATCAGGATTTGGGCTTTCTTGACTAAAGCCCCTTTCTCGAAGTAGGGCTTTCTTTTTGGAAGCGGTTAGGCATTTCCGGGATCGGGGTCAAGATGAACTTAGGTCGTTGTTTTTGCCTTTTCCAGGATTTGGTCAGCAGATTGCTTGACTTTTGTCATGTTTGTAGCGAAGGAATTGCTTTGAGGGACCGAGGGATTTTGGAAATTTTAGGTTTTTCGAGGAAGAGAGGGAAGATTGTTGTTTCAGAGAGAGAGATTGAGAGGTTGCGTGTGGTGGAATAATGGTGAATGGTTAGATTTTTATGGGGAAGTGGTTACGGGAGTTGAGAATGGAATAATGGAGAAAAGTAACCGCTGATTTAGACAAGTTAGGGAGCGGAGGTGACGCCGTGGTCGCTACCACGCTCGAGTTGCAGCAGAGGGAAATCATTTCGACACGCTATTACTTACGCCTCGAGTTAATTTAAATCGCTCGATCGCAGACGCGCCCACGCCTAGTGTATACTAAGACGTTACGACGCCTACCACATCTTACTTCCTCTCCTTTTCAACCTTTATTCCCGCAAAACAAAAATTAAAAAGACACAAAAATTTGTTGGTTAATCAAAATCATTGGGTTGCCTCCCAAGAGCGCTTGCTTTAAGAGTCTTCACCAGACTTTGGTCTCTTTCATTCAAGAATTGTTGAAGGACAATTGATCTTGTCCCTTCCACATGCTCTCCATGATATCGCTTCACACGTTGGCCATTTACTTTGAACATGGTGTTGGTCTTTTCATCAAATAAGTCCACACTCCATGAGGATATATTTTCATTAATCAAGGACTCGACCATCTTGATTTTAACTTTTCTGGGAACAACTTTAGTTTTGAATTGAATGACAAAGACTTGGCCGCCCTTCCGCCGCTTCTCTTCTTTGGATTCTTTGGTCATGCCATTTCTTGGTCTTTTCCTTGTATATTGCCGAAGTTTTCATAAGCATGGTGTCCGAACTCTTCTAGCTCATTTAATTGTAATAACCTTGCCTCTCCGGCCTTTGCATGATCCAAGTTTAATTGCTTCAATGCCCAATAAGCCTTATGTTGGAGCTCAATTGGTAGGTGACAAGCTTTGCCATAGACTATCTTGTAAGGAGACATGCCCAATGGTGTTTTTTGTATGTCGTCTCAGTAAGCCCACAATGCATCATCTAAGTGTAATGACCATTCCTTTCTCGTTGGGACCAACCATTTTTCCAAAGATTCTTTTGATTTCTCTCGCTTGTTATCTCTCGCCGCCACGGCTGTGGGTGGTAAGTCAGAGCAATACCTGTTTCACTCCATACTTAGCCAAGAGGTTCTCAATTAACTTATTGTAGAAATGAGAGCCTTCATCATCGACATGGCTCTCGAGTACCAAATCTTGTGAATATATTCTTCTTAAGGAACTTGCTAATCGATTTGGCTTCATTGTTGGGTAATGCTATCGCTTCAACCCACTTTGACACGTAATCCACGCCTACTGTAATGTATAGATTCCCATGAGACATAGGAAAGGGTCCATGAAATCCATTCCCATACATCAAACAATTCAACTTCCGTAATGCTCAGGAGTGGCATCTCCCCGCTTGCTTGATATATTACCCGCCCTTCGCACTTATCACATCTCTTGACTAGCTCATGTGCATCCTCGAATAGAGTAGGCCAATAGTAGCCTCGATTGTAGGACCTTTGCAACTGCTCTCGTACTCTCCAAAATGTCCACCATAAGGTGTCGAATGACATTGTTGCAAAGACATGGAGTTGTTCTTCCTCATCTAGGCACCTTCTTAGTAATCGATCCGACACAATTTGTACAAGTATGGCTCATCCGTAAATATTGCTTTATAGTGTGGAAGAACCTCTTCTTTCGTTGGTAGTTGAACTTACAGCACAATCTTGCTAACAAGAAAATTAACTATGTCAAGATACCATGGTGCAAAGAGTATCGACGTTATAACGCTTGACGAAGGTGTCATAGACGTGGTAACGCCTTCAACCATCGTGGCTACCGATAACGCCTCTCATCAGAAATTTTTCTTTTATCTCTTCTTCAATTGCACTCGCATCAACATTCTCAAGCCTAGAAAGATGATCAAGAACTTGGTTCTCCACCCTTTTATCGCGAATTTCCAAGTCAAATTCTTGGAGGAGGAGAACCCATCTAATAAGCCTTGGCTTTGCATCGCTTTAGCAATTAAGTACTTAATGGCTGAATGATCAAGATAAACAACAACTTTTGCACCAACTAAGTAAGATCTAAACTTGTCAAAAGCAAATACAACAAACCTAAAAGTTCTTTTTCAATACAGATAATTTAACCGAGCATCATCTAAGGTTTTTATCGCATAATAAATAGAATGAAATTTTTTCCATACGCTTGCCCCAATACGCTCCTCCTACAAAGATAATCACTTGCATCACACATCAACTCAAATGGCTTAGACCAACTGGAGTGACTATTATCGAGCAAACTACCAAGGCGCGCTTCTTCATTTGTTGAAAGCTTCATGACATTGTTCATCAAAATTGAATACGTTGTCACGCTGCAATAATGCATACTGTGGGTTTTGTAATTTTTGAGAAGTCCTTGATAAATCTTCTCAGAAACCCCGCATGTCCTAAGAAACTTCGACTCCTTTGATAGTTGTTGGTGGAGGTAGCTTGTCAATAACATCTATCTTTGCTCATTTCACCGATAACTCATATTTATATGAGTTATTTATACTCATTCAAAGAATAAATCACGCAAGTTCTCTAGCAATACAAGGATAATTAATTAGTTTTATGTTAATTTCTGAGTTTTTAGTGAATAAGAGGTTAAATAGATAAACTGTGCATTTTGATGCTTCTTGTGTTAGTGCAGAAAATAGAGTCAACGTTACCACGTCCGTCACCACGCCTATAGAAGTGCAGCAGAGCAAGGTGAAAGATCTTCATTTTGGCGCGCTTAGTAATGATGGTCAAAGATATAAAAGTCGAAGATCTTCTATTTCCCATGAGCCGACGCACGTAGGCAATCAGAGAGCGAACAAAGGTCGCGTAAGAGAGAAAACAGACCTGGTAGGTGGGCAAGTGACATCAGCCACACGTGAGCAAGGAGGCTATTTAATAAAGGCTCACTCTCTCAAGGCACCGAGACATACACCCATTCGTAACCACCGCATACACTTCATCTTCATCCCTTCACCATATTTCCATTAAAATTCGTAAGTAGTTCTCAGAAAGAAGATCCGGGAAACAGATTGTGATTTTGCTTTTCTCAACTTTGTTTTATTTTCTCAGATTCTTTGTGAGGCTCAGACGTTGTAACGCCTATACAAATGCATATGCCAAGAGCTACTTAGGTGTATCTTTTGCACTTAGTTTCTTTTCGTCATATGTATGGTATTTGGATTCTAAATCCTCATCATTCTCAGAAAGATGCTCAAAGATGAGCTAAACACTTTGTAGTTGAGTTGTTGTTTTGCTTGTAATGAACTTCTAGTTAATGTTATGAAGTATTGACGTGCATGTTTTAAATCCTTGTGTGAAAATATTTCCAAACTTGTTTTGAGGTTGGCCTCTTAGAATAGGTAAATTCACAGGTAGAGACATGGTCTATGAAAAGAAATCAAGGATTTATATGAATGAACAATGTACTAAAGACATTTAGGCATCTTTATCTAAGTCTAGACATAGAATGGATAATAGTTCATAGAACATTGCTGTGGGTGCTTAAAATACAGGAGTGGGCCTATTTAGAACCTAGACATAGGACCTCTTATACTTGAAACTCGACGCCAGGTCGAAAAGCATAGCTCTTTTGCAACAAATGCTCAAACGTGGCCACGCTTCTATACAAAATAACATTTGAACGTCATAACGTAAACATTATAACGCCCGCTAGAAAAGATTTACTTGCATGCAACAACTCAACTCATCTCTCATCCATATTCACAACCAACATTTGTTTACTTGTTTTAATTACATCTTTAGCTTTAAAACCAACTCTTATTGCCGATTTGTTACTTGATTCTCTTGTGTTTTGATACTTGAACTTTGAAAAGTATCCCAATCCTCGTGGGAACGATCTCTTACTTAAAACCACTCTATTACTTGTACGATGTGTATACTTGCACTATAATTGCGAAAACCACACGAATATACCAATGCAACACTACCTCTAACCCTTTCTTTGATATTCTGTGCCCCAACACTATTCCTTCTTGTACCATAAAATGGCATTTTTCCCAATTGAGAACTAGGTTGGTTTCTTCACACCTTATCGTAACTCCTTCCAAATTATCGTGCATGCCTTGTATGAATCTCCATAGATCGAGAAATCGCCCATAAAAACTTCCATGGAATTCTCAATGAAATCAGAAAATAAGGCCATCATGCACCTTTGAAATGTTGCAGGAGCATTGCACAGCCCAAATGGCATCCTTCTGAAAGCAAAGGTACCATAGGGACAAGTGAATGTTGTCTATTCTTGATCTTCAGGTGCTATGGCTATCTGGTTGTAGCCTGAATAACCATCAAGAAAACAATAGAAATCCTTGCTCGCGAGCCCGTTTCTAGCATCCGATCAATGAATGGAAGAGGAAATGATCCTTCTTAGTTGCTTTGTTTAGCTTCCTATAATCCATGTATATCCTCCAACTATCATCGTCCTTGTTGGAATTAACTCATTCTTGTCATTTGTTACCACAAGAACTCCACCTTTCTTTGGCACACACTGCATCGACTTACCCAAGAGCTATCACTAATAGGGTAAATGATTCCCGTGATCCAACCACTTGATAATCTCCTTCTTAACCACCTCCTTCATTATTGGGTTCAATCTCCTCCGCCTTCAATGCTATTCTGGCATTTTCCTCCAAAACAATTCCGCATACATTGTGGGACTCGATACCTTTGATGTCCGCCATTTGCCAACCAATTGCCTTTTATGTCTCTTCGTGGTAGTAATGAGATCATTTTCCCGCTTGGGTGAGCTTGGAAGAAATTATCACAGTAGGGAATCATTTTCCCAAAAAGACATACTTTCTTCTTAAGATTTGATTCCTCTTGCCCTAAAGATTCGCACTCTTTGTCCATGACTTTCGTGCAGGGGGCTCGACGTACACGCGTCGCAAATGCACGCTACAACGCCTAGAGGAACAACTTCTTCTCGCTAAAAACTCTTGCACTTCTTCATTGCCCAATATCTTCTCCAAATGATCATTATCTTTGTTGAACCGCTTTTGAACCATATGATCGATGGCAACCACATAAGAACATTCCTCCGTGTTTGGATCCGATATTCGAGCGCATCGAGGACGTTGAACTTGACTTCTTGGTCATTGACCTCATAATCAATTCTCCTTTCTCGCACATCAATGATTGTCCTTCCAAAGAGCTAAGAATGGTCTCCTGCACGATGGGAACTTCTTTATCCGCATCAAAGTCTAAAATAACAAAATCCAATGGAAACACAAACTTGTCAACTTTAATCAAAACATCTTCTAATATGCCCTCGTGGTAAACTCTACTTTTGTCACTAAAGTTAAGCTTTTAAAGAAGTAGGTCCGCAGCTCCTATACCAAGTTTGTCATAAATGGACTGGGCATCAAGTCGATACTTGCTCCCAAGTCACACAAAGCTTTTCCAATGTAAAAATCTCCAATGGAGCATGGTATAGTGAAACCGCCAGATCCTTGAGTTTTCTAGGAAGTTTATTCTGCATAATTAAACTACATTTCTCGCTTAAAGCAACAGCTTTCAAACTCCCTAGCCTTCTCCTTTGGTGATGATGTCTTTCGTAAACTTAGCATAGTTTGGCATCTCATTGCAAAGCTTCAACCAAAGGAAGGTTGATGTGTAGTCGCTTAACATCTCCATGAACATGTGTAACGCCCAAATAAATTAATTATTTAATTAATTAAGTTATTTAAGGCTTGCAACATTTAACTAAGTAATTAATTGTAGGAGTGGGGAATAAGGCCCAAGGTCCATTATTTAGGCCCAATAGTAGTCATAAAACTTAGGGTTTTCCCACTAGTGGTCTCATTACCCTCATTTTGAAAGAAAGAAAATAGAAGAATAGAGAGAAGGAGAGGGAGAAGCCGACGGCAAGGAGGGGGAAGGAAAGGAAGCAACTTTTCTTTGATTCTTGGGTCAGTAAGTGAGGTTTTGGTCTCCTTCTTCATCATTTCTTTTCCCATTCCATTTCCTTAAGTTCTATGGTCTCATTGGTGTCCATTTTTGAATTTCATTCTCACCCAAGAAGGAGGATATTTCGCCATAGCCGGAAATAGAGGAGGCTTTCTTTGTTTGGTGATTTTTGGTGCTTGCTTGGAGGTTTTAGCTCACCCAAGGTTAGGGGATTCTCCACTACATCTATAATAATTTGTAGGATATGTATTATAGGTGGAATAGCTCTAGAATGACTTGTTTGTGTGATTTTGATGGTGATTATATGTTGCTTTGATGTATGAAATGGCTAATTTGTTGATATCATGTTGCTTGTTGTTGGAAAATTATGTGTGTGGATTATGCATGTTATATGTTCGAGGAAATGTTACCATGAAGAGAAGTATGTGAATATGATAAATTGATGAAGTTGATTTGATACCTATATGTGTGTTGTTTATGTGAGAATCAAGTTGTTGAATAAAAATTAGGTTTAAGTTGGTTCGTGGAGGTGTTTGGGTGAGGCGCCAAATGCCCAGGCAAATGGCGCCTAGATGTCGTTTTTCCGCTATGCGTGGTGTAGTGCAGTGAGGGGGCGCCATTTGTCGGAAAATGGCGCCTGTGTCTAGTGTGTGACCGCAGAGTGTGTGTTGCGTGTGGGCGCCACTCCCGGGACGGCGCGCCTGGGTGTGTCTGGTGTGTCCGCGTGGTGGGCTAGGTGTTCATAAGGTGGGGCGCCAACCTCCATGAATATGGCGCCCGTGTCTAGTGTGTGTGTGTGTGTGTTCGAGTGAGTGTGGCCGGGTGTAGTATGGGGCGCCAATCCTCGTGATTTTGGCGCTGGGTGCGTGTTGTTGGTGGGGGTGTGCCGCAGGAGTGGCACGAAGATGGGGCGCAAGTTTCCTAGAAACTTGGCGCCAAAGGAGGCGTAATGTGTGTGTAAGTGGAGGATCAGGCAGGCGCCGCTTCCTAGAAACTTGGCGCCGTGGGTGTGTGGTGTGCTAGGTGGGCGCCAAAGTGGCTGCCCCTTGCGCGCTAGGGTGCTTAAATGGAACCTAAGTGGCGTAAATAGTCCCTAAGAATTAAATTAACTTGGAGAGACAAAATAGTCCCTTAGTCTCCAATTAAGCCCAATATGTCAAAAATAATTCCTAAGTACCAACAATAATCCTAAGGTGTCCATAACTCCCTAAACTCCAAATTAATCTTGAGTGTGTCAAAATGGACTTATGTGTTGAAAGGGTCCCTAAGAGGTGTTTTGGTCCTTAGGTGAGATTTAATTTAATAGTTGATAATGTGGTGGTTAATAATTGATGTGGTGGGTGATAATTGATCAAGTGGTGGTTAATAGATGATCAAGTGGTGGTTAACATATGATGAAGTGGTGGTTAATAATTGATAACGTGGTGGTTAATAATTGATGTGATGTGCTTATTGTGTTGTGATGCATTTGTCATAGTGTCACATAAATCATATGCATTACGTGGTGGGTGGCTTCGGCCAAAACGTGGTGGGTGGCTTCGGCCAAAACGTGGTGGTTACCCGACGGGGTTTTTGAGGTGGTTATGGATCCACATGCATATTGCACACATGCATACAACCATGCATTCTTTGAATTCTCATTGATGCTTAATTAATCCTTTGTTGTGACTTGTTGGTATTTTAATTGAATGGTGAATGCCTTAATTACTATGGATTGTTGTTGCTAGATGTTTTCCGAATATAATGCTTATCTTACTTGTTATTATTTATGTAAAGAGACTCACCCTAGCATTTTTATGTTGCCCGCGCTCGTGGCGACATGCAGTGATTCTGAGTGAAGGTGCCATGCCTTCTCGGGATTATTGAGTCACTCACCATGTAGAACACCGGGATGGGGTTTTAGCATCTTTATTTTGTGTTATGTATTAAATCAATTAAACTATGTATTGAGTATGTTGAACTCGCTTTATTTCCACATTGCGGAACTGCTTTTCGATAATTGTAAACTCTAAACAGTTTTGGTGGTTACAACCCACGTGGCTATGTTTGTATTGCACGCACTAGATGCGCTTTGGATTTTCTTTAATACACTTGCATGATGTTTTTATTAAATGTAGTACTCCCGCTGAGGTGCGTGGAAAAGTTTTTGAAAACTCTGATTTTTATTTAAGTGAATTAGCAAATATAGAATGGGGTGTTACATTAGTGGTATCAGAGCAGTTCGGCCTGTCCGGCCAAGTTCGTCTGTCATAGTATCTATGACAACTAGGTAGTGTTAATTGTTTCTTAACGAATGTTAATGCTGCAGTTGTTAGTTGAAAATGGCCCGAAGGATTGATGCCGCTTTCTACCGAGGTTTTGCAAGCCATAGCTCAAAGCATGGGGAGCAGAGAGGTGGTAGGGAAGATGCTGAGGATCGCAAGTTAGCTACATTTCAACGTGAGAACCCACCTACCTTTAAAGGTAGATATGATCCAGATGGAGCACTGACCTGGCTGAGGGAGATAGAGCGAATCTTCCGTGTTATGGCGTGTACTCCAGCACAAAAGGTGAGATTTGGGACTCATATGTCAAAGAAGCTTGATGATCGTGGATGAGGAAGAAACAGAGACTAGAAGTCATGGGTGAAGAAATCACTGGGGGTATTCAAAGAAGAGTTCACAAGGAAGTATTATCCTAAGACGCGCGCTAAAAAGGAGGTGGAGTTTTTGAGTCAAACAGTGGAAGCAAGTCCAGAAATGAATATGCACCAAGTTTGAGGAGTCGGGTCAAGTTTTTGCCTTACTTTGACAACCAAGTCGATCTGCACTTCCAAGTGTGTAAAGTTTGAGAATGGTCGCAACTGAGATTAAGAAAGCCATTGGATACTGTGAGATTCGGATTTTGCCAAGTTAGTGGACAAGTGCAGGATTTATGAGGAAGACAAAGGTCGTTGCTGCATAAAATTGTGAGGGAGAAGAAGAATGCTGGGCCGGAAAACCATATGATGTGGTGGAGGTAAAGGAAAGAGGAAGGCAAGTATGTAAAGGTTCAAGTGGGGGAGGTGAATCACAGGTATGTGTGTTTTGCTTGTAAGAAACCCGCCATAAGAGTAAAGTGAGTGCACCGAGGTCCATTGCTACAAGTGTGGACAGAGGGGCCACAAGTCTATTGCCCGTAAGGAGAAAGAAGTTGTTTGCTTCAATCACATGAAGCTTGACATGTCAAGACTAAATGTCCTAAGCCCAAGAAGGAGGCAACAGAGGGAAGGTGTTTGCTTTGGCGGGATCCAAGATGCTAACGAGATTAGAGGTACTTGTTTTATTAACTGCATTCTTTGATTGCTATAAGAGATACCGGTGCTACTCATTCTTTCATTGTCACGCATTCAGCCGAGAAATTGGGTCCGGTTTTGTCTACAATGAGAAGCGGACATGGTTATTGATACTCTCACCAAAGGTTCAAGAACTACTTCCCTAATGTGTGCTAGGTGTCCTCCGTCGCTTTTTGGCAGAGAGTTTTTGTTGATCTTATTTGCTTGCCTTTAGGAGGTTTGGACATCATTCTGGTATGGATCGGTTAGTTGATAACCAAGTGCATATTAATTGACCATGAGATGAGTGGTCTGGTCCAACCTTTGGCTTGCAAGAAACCTTTCGGGTTGTGATGAGCTAGTGAATAACTAAATAATGATGATGCCATGGGGGCATGGGCCATGGGGCTAGCGCAAGTGAAATTGACCATGAGATGAGAGTTGGTCTGAATGTTGTATAAAACTAAGAATGACAATGATATTAAAGGTCGCGGTCTTCGTGTATAAATGAAATTGATGATATGTGTGTTCACGAGTCACATGCATACATTCTTACGCGGCCGCGACTATATATTGTAAAGGCCATGTCCGTGTTTATTTCTACGCGGCCGCGACGATAATGATTGATGATGAGGCCATTGGGGCTAATGGTACCATATGCATCTCTCGATTACATTGCATCCATGCTCATACATGATATTGAACCGTCTCGTGATGGTTGTGGATTGATCGACTCGTCGGCACTTGATATAACGCTTATTATCACCTTTATTATATAGTTCGAGACTCACCCTTTTCGTTGTTGTTTACCACGGTGTAGTCATGAGTGAGGGCTTGCTACCTTCACTATTCCCGAGCCTGGCTTTGCTCGACACGTAGCACCTGTGGGATGGGCTTAGGACTATGATCGCTCATTTGTTGGTCGTTGAACTATGTATTTATTTCGCTTTATATTATTGATGAAACCGTTGTTGGTCTCTCGAGATTATGCTTTCATTTCGCCGCGAAGTTGTATGAGTTTTCCATTGCATGGACTAGAACGATATTTATTTATGAGAATCCTAATTCCACGTGTTTTTCCGTGTTATGTATTAAACTATTATTGAGAGTTGAATTGTTTGTTGTAATGATGTGTAATATCCCATTTGAAAAATAAATTTTTATACTGATTTTTTATATGAAATTGCCGTAGAAATGGGGTGTTACAATCGTGGTTCTTGTTGGTGATTCATAGAAGCGGTTCTTGTCTCCATCAAATTCTAAGGTAAGGGTGGGTTTTAACACTAATAATGGGTTATGATGAGGGTATATGGGTAGTTAGGGTTTGCTGGATTATTTTCGATGTTGGATTGAAATTGATGATGGTGCAATGTTGCTATTGTTGTTATTTCGCATGATATGTTGTTATTGAGTCTTCAATGGTGTTTGCCTTTATGTGATGATTGATTTTGATGATAGATGATGTTGATGATGATTCTTGATAATGGCGTGATGTTGTGGTTGCTTTCGCAATGATGTTGATGTTAATTCTTTATTATTGTGTGTGGCTGCGCCTTATTAGTTGTTGTTGCAGTCGCTGTCATTGATGGCGCTTGTGTTTATTTGCATGGTGGGTGTGCGCGTGACGATTATCGCTGTTGCCGTGTTAAGTTGTCGTTGCGTGTTGCCACGGCGCAGGCCCCTAGCCTTGGCCCAGGTAAAGTGTGTGGTCGCTCTTGGGTGGCGCCACAGCGTATGCGGCATGTGGGTTGTGTTTGTCGATCATATCGTGATGTTGATTCGTTAAAAACCCGTTTCTGTGGTTGTCAGGCAAAAGAGGGAATTGATGTGTCAAATTTCGCTTTGAAACCGCTTTGATAGGTGTCCAAAGATTTCTCGTGATTGTGACTTCATTATTGGCCCGAATTGTGTGGGGTTTGTTTCATTGGAAAGCGATTTCTTCGCTAAATTTGAGTCAAGATAACTGGGAAAACATTTTTACAAAATGGGTAAAAGAATCAAAATCGCATGAACCCGTATGGGTATAGGTTCAATGTTTTGTTCATGACTCTTTCCACCGAACTCATTTTCGAATGATTTTTATCTCATTGTAAACTAGACTCACTGGGGCTTCAATTTAGACATGATTTCGTTTCATTTGGTTGAGAATTAAAAAGAAAACTGGGTACATTTAGTTAATGTAAGTCGCCGAACTTCAGACTCGAGAGGTATTTTTGCAAAACTGTACTATTTGGATACCTAAACAAATAAATAAAAATTATTTCTAGAAACTAGACATCTTAAGCTTTCCAGAGGATATTTGTTTGCAAAATTCGACATCGCTTGATATGCTAAATTAATTGTCGGAGTTCGCCCACGCTTGCTGAAAAATACCGCCTTAGTCGTTTGGTAAAATGATCAAACGAATGGGACGCTCAGGCCGGTGTTGTCTCGTGGTGCCAGGCGCCAATTTCGCGGCCGTGTGTGTTTTGCCAGCGCGGTTGTTTGGCGTGGTGTGTACAGTGATATGTGGCACCGTGATGTCAGAACAGTGAGAGTTACGAGGTAGCCGTGGATGCTACAACACGTGGTATTTCGTGGTGATAATAATTTTTGGTATGGTATTTATTAATTAAATGCTCGAGTATGTGTATCTATGCATGAATCATGAGTCGCATTGTCATATGCATCTTCGAGGTAGCCGTGATGCTACAACACGTGATTATTTTGGTGGTATGCCCATCGTGGCCTTTTACGAGATCTGCATCGCATGCATATGCCCGCAGGGGTTGCATTCGCTCATGAGTCCATTTATAACGCAGTGTTGGTATCTATTTACTAATGGAGTTTGTACTTGTGCCGTGATATGATGTGTTGAATTTTATGTGCTTGTTGTGAGTTACCCGCTACTTATTTATCGTCATTGCTTATTATTGGCACGCTCACCCTTCTCGCTGGAATGTTGCTCTTATGTGGCAACGCCGCAGTAATCGCGAGTGAAGGTCTCCCGCTTTCCTATCTTCTCGTCAGTCGTGTCGCCGCCCCGATATGTAACACCGGGGCGAAACGCTATTTATTTAGATTTCAATATTTATTTGAGACTTCAAGTTGTGGTTTTAAGGCCCTTTAATGTGAAGACGTGTTTTGATGATTATTTTTCCGCATGAGATTTCAAATTATCCGACGTTATTAATTGAGATCGCTTTTTGAGAGTAAAATGTAACGCCTTTTTCAATATGGGCGGTTAAATTGCTAAGAACTCGATTTTATTTAAAATAAATGAGGTTTAGAAAAGGGTGTTACACAAGACGCCCGACTACTCTATAAATAGAGGTTCATCCTCCGCACACAAGACGCTTCGCCATTTTACTACATTCTTCTCGAGCTCTCTCCTCTCTCTCTTTCTTATTTCCTCTACCTCTACCACATACTCACTTGAGCGCCTGGAGTGTCTTGCAGTACCCCCACCCGACGTGGCCTACAATTCATCTGGGATCGCGCGACGACAACCCTCTACCGAGAGCTGGCAGCGATCTTCTCAATGCTTTCCAATCTCTTCTGACTTTCCCGAACTCTTCCTCAAAGTACCCTGTGTCGAGGACCAACTCCGAGACCTAGGTACCGAACAAATACTATGATAATGGATGTCCACTTCTATTAGGCTTCCACTCCCTTTATGTAATGGGTTGTTAGTGACTCTTTAAGATTGGTCTTTCACTTGGCTCTTGTTCTTCTTCATCCTCAAGTTTTGGTTATTTTCACAACACGTTATCAAGAAGAAGCTCTACCATATGATTGATGGCATAATCATCTTGAGGATCTATTGCAAGAATAATTTTTCTTCTTCATCTTCTCATTATTTTTTAATTGTGATCTTGTTTATGTTTTATCTCACTTTGTATTTATTTATCATTGTTGATGAAAATTTGTGATATAGTTCCTAAAGAACAATAAATCCATTATCCAAGCATCCTCAAGGATTGCACAAATAATTGTTTCTATGTATCATTGTTTATGATATAGTTTCAATAACTTAAAAATTTAATATCTAAGTATCCTCAAGGATTGCTTCATAGTATGATTTTTCTTGATCATCATTGAAGAAGTTTTGTCGTGATAGTTCCTAAAGAACTAATGAATTGGTAATCCACTACCCTTGTAGGATTCGACAAATAATATTATTGTCAAGAAAGAAGAACTTAATATTCGAGCATCCCCGTAGGATTGCTCAAGCATGATTTTTTTTCACAATGTTTAGATTTTATGATATATTCTTAAAGAATAATTGATTAGAAAGTATATTTTTCTTTGTTATCAAGTTTCAAGAACTTTATTTTTACACAATTATTGCAATCTATAAGATCTATTTGGTCTTAGTATGTTTTGAAGTGAAGGAATTCAAGAGAAAGGGCATAAAATTTATGTCTCAATATTCTCATGAATTAGCAAAGTGAGAAAATATTTCCAAAAATATTATGAATCAAGATTTTGTGATATGATGAATGAATAGAATACTCACAAACACTCAATGAATTGAAATTGATTACTGTATGAATGATTCACATTATGATTTCTAGACAAGAAAAATTGTGGTGATGACCATTGATGTGGTAAATGTTATTGTTCCCAACTATTTCCTCGAGTAGGATACAATAAGAACATAAATGATCGTGAGTGAAGTAGAATGTGTGAATCAAAAATGTTGGGAAGTTCATATTGTTATAGAGGAATTAATTGCCATCATGACGAGGATAGTCGTTACAATAGTTATGATAATCAGTTACAAAGTTAAAGCGGGACCCAAGGGATCTTATTAATTACATGTTTGTCGAGATTTTTTCCAACTTCCGAGCCTCAAGAGATCGGCCTTGTTCGCCAAGTCCTACGCTTATTATGTATATACCGGGGTTGTGCAAAGTGGTCGGTTTAGTCGCGGAACTCACTCCTCGAGCGAGGAGCACAGAGTTCAAGCCATTCTAAGATATATGTATAGAGGCTCTAACATGCTAATATTCCTGGTCTGGTGGTCGGGGATGTAGTCAACGTGATGTGATCCGACTTTGACCGCATGACTTTGACTTTATCTTTTTGGGAGTTGTGTTTTTGATCGTGTTTTTTCCATGCTTTCATAAATGCTTCTATTGTAACTTGCTCCTTCTTAGTAAAAAAGGTGATGGGGCCTTTTTCTTCCATTCCATAGCTAGCTTCAATCAAGAATGACTTTTTTTCTCAGAATTGCAAGGTTTGTCGTCTTCATCGAAAGTCCTCCCGCAATCCTAAAGCAACTTTGGTGTTTTAGAATTGCCGTAAGGTTCAAGGTGGGAATTGTGGACTTTCGGGAACTATGGAACTTTGCCTTTGTTAATGCTTCAGCGGATCATGGATTGCATCGAGGACTCAAATGGTGGCGGTCCCGCAAATTAAGGCTGCCACTTACCGGAGATTGGTTGTTATTCCTCCCGCTGGGAGTTACCGCCCGCCAGCACCTGGGCCGCTCCGAATTTTCCACCGCCTCTCAAGCCGGGTCTTTGTGCATGACACTTCCAAATTTTCCATCGGGAGAGGTTTCCAACACCGAGGGGTTGTGTTTTGTTTTCCTTTCTTCCTCCTCCTCTTGGAGACGGGAGGGTTTCCATAGCCTTCCCGACCAAGATGACCGCCAATGCTCTGTGAGGTTGCCTCCTGATCAAGTGACGTGCATATCAACATATAGTAGAGTTTGGAAGGCTCGGTTGGAAACCGACCGAGAGTTAAAATTTTGTACTATATGTACATGAGTACTCTTTTTTGTTAGAGAAATCCATGTAAAACGATGAGAATAAGGTATTTTAGTAATAAACACTTATCGCCTTTGATGATTTAAGTGACTTCCTTTATTCACCGTGGTGAATACCGCGACTTTGTTGGTCGAACCGAATGTTGTAAGAGAGATTAGCACACTATTTTATTACCGGGTCCTCTCGTGACATTATGGCTGGATTTGCCTCACACCGGGGTGAAGGTCGATCCGATGTGACCATAACTTGACATTTGATTTGACCTGGCGGAAAGTAATTATGAACGCCTTTGAAATCGCAACACTTTAATCGCTTTAGCGTGCACTCGACACATGGCATGGTCTAGGCCTCGAATTTGAAAAGACTTGTTATCCCCACCGTTAACGCGTGAGAAAATCCACATCATCGATAGGAAAGATTTGCACCGCTGAATAGTCGGGTACTGCTCAAAATCCGCCGCCTCTTTCCTTTTCCTTTCTTTCCTACTCAAGTATTGGTTGACTTTCCATGTTGCATTAATTCCTCAATATCATCCTTATGACCAAACATGCCTCATTGTCATGACCATGACTTTTGTGATACCTGTAATAGGTGCGCTTATTAGTAATCTCTCGCCATGGGATCAGAGCCGCCACTTCACATCTCTAATTCGGCGCTGGCGCATTCTCGTAGAATCCATGGTGGGGATGTTAAGTTTAGAGTATTCAAAGAACGCATTCTCAAATTCATGCGAGGTCGACCCGTGGTCCTTCTCTTGTGCCGACCTTCCTGGATTCCTTTTCCTTTCCCGAGGCTGAACTGCACTCGAGGTCATCGGCAAAAGATTCGCTCTCATAATTGATAAACCGCCGAGCTCTCCTAAGAACTCATCCAAAGTACGAGGTCGGCGAGGCCGACGCTGACCCAAAAAGAGATCCTTCGTGGAGGTCGTGGCTCATAAACAACATTCGACATCGCCCCGAGGTGACGGAACTTCACCAAACCTCCTTGTTGAACAGCTTCAATATAGTTTAAGCGATTATTTCTACTTGTTGTATCGCCGTAGCACGCCCTCAAACTTCGCCTTGCGCTGCGTGAAACATGCGTGAATATCTTGGTCAATTATCCCCAAGAGGAAACCAAGGACTCGGGCGATATCCCTAACCATCGTAGGCGCTCTTTGATAGCGCAGAGAGGGAAGAGTTTGCATTTTACATTGATTGTGGCGCTGCAATAATCCAACATGAGGTTGAATGTATCGACACGATCATCCGGGTCACCTTCCCTTCGCATACGTTTAGCCGGGTGGTTTCTCGAGGGATCGCAATCGGAATTCTCTCGCAACGAAAGAGTTAGGCCGAGATCGGCGAGTGTCCTTATCTCGACTTCGTGTGTTTTGATTTCCTTTCTTGTGGGGAGAAGGACTTCGTGAGGATGAAAAGTCCAAAGAAGAGTTGTCATGTGACTTGAATCTGGGAGATGGAGGAGTCGAGGTTACCCGCGACACCGCCTCGACGGACCTGAGATCCATAGAGGAGTCTTTTCTGCGCCGAGGTGGAGAGCGGCTGGCCCTCGACATCTGCTTCTGTGGGAGGCTTGGCCATGACCGCCTCGCGGCGCAATGGTAGCGCCAGGCGGTGGCGGCTACTTCAATTTGGCTGACCTTGATCTCCTATTGGACGAGGTCCCCATTTGGCGTGCCTCGGGAGTGGAGGTGGGGCCAGAGCCGTAGGAGGAGTCGGCCGCAGATCGGGATGGTTTAGGCTTCTCGCAGGGGAGAGTTTGTACATGGCCTTCAAGTTGTTTTTTGAATTGAGGCGAGGTGCCACAACATTTTGGGTCTCAGATCCAGACTGGCTCTGGCCGGGCAGACATCCGCCGTGAGCCATGGAGGTTATGAGATCGAGAAAGAAGATTTGAGAGTGTGATGCACTCCCACCGTGGGTCCTCGTAGCCAGGTCGATTTTGATGTCCGACCCGGTAATCTGGGCGGGGTGACTTGATGAGTAGACGGCTGAGGAGTTCCTCCGAGGTTGAGGTCGCCGCGGGGTGGTACTGCAGACACACCGATGCTTAAGCGCAAGACTGGCGGGAGAGTTATGGTGAGAATGAGAATGTATCTCGACTGGAGCGGGTATGGCCCTATTTATAGACATCGTAACCTCGACCGAACCGCTGGATAAGGGTGCTCCAACTGAGGTGTCAATAGGTGTCTCTCACTTAGCGACACCGTAAGGGCCTGAGCTAAAGCCGGATCGGGCCTCGCCTAGCTCCGAGTTGGGCTTGGCCTAACTGGAACAGCACTCGCCCCCACATTTTAGGTACGGTTTCAATCATTTGTACCTCGCTGAATTCTTTTTTTTGGTCAAAGGTTGATTTGATTAATAAAGACGGGGCCAGCCCAAACCAAACAACCACAAATTGAACAAATTTTGGCACCACACAAAGAAATCATGGCTCTGCCAGAATGACCCAAAAAGGAACTAGGTCCACCAACTAAAACACCCAAAGTACAAACAACTACTCAAAGAAAGTACAAACTCAATCGATCGCTCGATGAAACAGGTTCATAAATAAACCCTAGATACGCCGACAAACCAGAGAATGAGAACACCACTCTCATGGAAATGATGGAACGACCGAGTACACAACTTCATCAAATTCCGCCCTCGCCACGTAAACACTACTTGGTGATGGCTCACAGAATGAGTTCGGAGGACGGGCGAGCCAATCGCGACGAAGAACACCACACTTAGCCAAGGAATCGAAGCCAGGGCTATTAAATTCCTCTTCGCATTTAATCTAGGTAAAATTGCATGAATGAATTTTGTTTCCAATCTTTATAATATCCCCGCTATGTGCATAATCTCACCACTTTGAATTTCTTTTTGCATGCCTTAATGAGAGCCCGACTGTTCGATTCGAGCACTACCGAGAGAATCCCTCAGATTATATGCAATGGAAATTGTTTCACGAAAGGCTAGCGCTCGCTATAAGAGGGGAAGTAGCTAAAATACGCTGGTAAGTGAGGTGAGAATAACAACGTTTTTATTTTTTGCAAATTACAGCTATGAATCCAATACCGTTGCACTATCAAGGAAGCATCGGTTTTGAACTTCATAGTTGCATCGTGGTCTCTAGGTGGTGGGAATCATCGGAGTGGGATGGGGTCCGGGAACTTGAGGCATAGAAGTAGTATTATTAATGAATTCCCAAGATAGGAGTTCATACAGATAAGCACACCAAAATGATTAGGAGTGATGCCTTCATGAATAGCTTCATTCCTCATCTTCCAAATAGACCATAGAGAGTAGCAAGCAGAGTCTTGTAATAGCATTAGGATCATAGTGAAGGAAATCACAACACATCTCCATAAACCATTGATACAGAGTTGTTAGACCAATCCTATTTGGGGTTAGGAATTAGCCGAGATCCAAACCAAAATGGTCTAGTCCAAGGGCAAAGTAGAAATAAGTGTTCTGTGGACTCGCCAGATCGGCATAATGGGCATAAAGCCGAGGTAGCAATTCTCTTCCTATGGAGGATATCCTTAGTTGGCAAGAAATCATTCATAGCTTTCCAAAGGAAATGTCTAAGTTTTGTGAGAACCATAGCCTCCCAAATGAGATTCCATAACTCCTCAGGTTTAGACAGTGAGGTAGAGGCATTAGAGCTTTCGATGCTCGGGACTCAACTTACCATTTATATCCAGATTTCACCGAGTATGAACCATTACTATTGTGGGGCCAAATAAGAAAATCATGAGGAGAGGACCATGAGATAGGTGTTTTAAGGGTGTCAATAACCGAGTGAGTCTGAAGATTAACTCGATAGATGCATGGTCCCAATTATGACTATCATCCAAAGAACTCAACCATCGTAGTTATATTAGAACCCTCCTTAAGATCCGTAATGTAACACCCTTTTCTACCCCTTAATTTACACGCCATTATCGTGAGTAATTTCATTTTCAAAAATATAAATTTATTTGATAGAAAAGGAAATGCCACATCGCCATAAGTAAAAACTCATCGTCGCACCATCAAAGTTTGTGCAACAACGCAATCGCCACAAAACTTAAATTTCAAAATAATCTTATCACAAATGAAATAAACGATGACTCATTAGTCCACTCAAACACGCCTCATAATCATCAAAATAAATAATTCATACGCTTAATTGATTCATTAACAATCCGACTACGCCTCTAGGTGCTATAAAGATCGAGAGCGACTCGACAACCTCCCAACAAATTAATAAAGAAGGCAGCAGAAACCTTCACTGCATGTTATCTCATGCAGCTGCCACAACAGAGCAACATTCCAAGCAGTAAAGGGTGAGTCTTCAAACAACATAAGAGCATAAATAATAATCAATATGTTAAAGGACAATATCTATAACTACTACGTAACATTTAACGCCGTGATTACAACCATCACGTAACACCATCGCAACCAACATCAAAAACACATCACAAACAACTACATCATTTAAATGCACATATATGAAAATGCAACCCACGCCGCCGGGCATATGTAATGAGGTACCATCGTCGCAAAAATACAATCGCCACTTATCGCCGCTTGAGCATAGCTCCGCCGCAGCCCATATCGCCGCCGAATGCAAAGATGACATGTATGAGACCCTATGCATCACTCATCAAATCAATCAACAGAAATCAACAATTACACATCACCACACAACTTTCCCTAACGCCGCTTCGCCATACCCGCCCTAAAAATGTCATTATCATCGCTTATATCATCCTCATAAACATCATCACCATCGCCGCAAATTGTATCATTATCATGAACATCATCATTATCATCACAAACGTAAAACACTCATAGAGTGTATTCATAGTCATCAAAATCATATATATATATATATATAAAATATATATATATATATATATATATCACATCATCATAATCACTCATAGAGTGAACTCGCCATATTCACAAAACCATCTAGCAACATCATCACAATCATACATCATTATTGAGCATATATAGATATATTTTTTCATTGTATTTTAGATTAGTGTGTCATAAAATAGTGAACCTGATTGACTACATGGATTACTCAGTAATCGATACTACTTGCAAATGTGCATTGGCCACCTTTGCAAGACTCTCTCGATGCCCTTGTAAATACACCAAATAAAGAAATTTCTGACCTTAGTGGTAAACCATAATCTAGCCATAGTCAATTAGCACACTAGTAGTATAACATTTCACCGAGACTCATTTATATAAACGTAGTATCACAATTTTTTATTTGTATTAACTGCAACACAAAAACAGTTTACTCTGCCTTAAAAATAGAATATTCAGTTAGGCCTCTGAATAAGCTTTCCAACGATCTTAGAACACCTCAATCGGGTTCCTGTCGTAAGATATCAATTTTTTCAAAAACATTACAACACTTTACTTTTAGGCACACAGCGGCATTTCATTCGTATAACAGCTACCACAAACAATTTTATTTTGCTTTAAAAATAGAATATTCAGTTAGGCCTCTGAATAAGCTTTCCAACGCATCTTAGAACACCTCAATCGGGTTCTCGTTCGCAAGATATCAATTTTTCAAAACGTGATGAAAGACTTTAAAGAAAACAAAGGAGAAAACAAAGGAAAATAAAGCTGACTCGCGCCCGAGCGCGAGCCCAGCGCGATCGAGGCGCGACAAGCAGGAAATCAGGCTGTTGCGCAGCACACTTGCACCGAGCGCAACTTAAGCGCAAGTGAGGCGCGAATGGTCGCAGAAACATCAAATTGTGCGTAAAATTCAGATCTTCAACACTAAAAACACATTTTATTCACCAAATCACTCATCACCTCATCACTAAGGGTTCATCAAGAACAATTAACATTTTATCAACAACATCAAAGTCATCAATTCAGATCACAAACATCAAAATTCAGCAATCATCTCAATAATTACTCAAAGAACATCAACAATCATCAATTTTATATTACAACATCAAAATTCATCCATAAATCATTCAATTCTTCAACCACTCATTGTGACAACAAACATTAACGAATCATCAACAACAAACATCAATAAATCCTCGATAACAAGCATCACAACTCATCTTAAATTCACAACAACACCAAAATTCAACAAAATAATTAAACATAATAACTCAATACCGCCAGGTGTCATAGGACTACCCTCCCATATAACGACTCATTATATAAACTCCTTATAATGCGAGACTTCTTACTCGAATACGTAAGTCTGTAGAAGACGATGAGAGCACCGACGAGTAACTACAAAGAACACGATGATCTCCCTCTTCTCTTTCTCCCCTTCCCTTTGCGCCTCAACTCCTTCTCCTCCTCCTCTCTCTCTCTTTGTTTTTTCCTAGCCGCTCTCTCTCTCCTCCCTCTCGCAGACGCTCCCTCTCTCTTCCTTTCTTTCTTTTCTTTCTTTCTCTCCAAGTTTCTAATAACCAACCCTAGCTTAAGTCACGGGTTCTCTTACTGGGCCCTCTCTCACCACCCTATTGATTACTAACGCTACTCCTTTTTCCTAGTTAAATTACTTCACTCACTTCTTTACTATTCACCACTCTTCCTTTAAGTTAATTACTCTATTATTATTTTAAAACAACCCACCAAACACTACTTAATTAATTAATTAAATAAACGCTTTTGAATTATTTTGGGGCGCATAACTCTCCCACTTAAAATATTTTCGCGCCCTAAAATTTTAACTCACATGAACTTGTCTATGCTTCTAGTTACTCATACTTAAGGTTACACCTAACCCACCCAATCAGAACCAAACAAAATTCACAAATAATGATCCCAGGGTCGAAACCGACAGGGGACACAGAGAAACTCACTGTGCAACACATCACAATCCTAACAGCTTAACATCAGATTTAAACGCACTTCAATCGCTACCATCATTCCTCTCGTAGATTCAAGACCCGCCAAACAAACACTCTCCCACCGGGACTCTCCTTCTTCGCGCCGGCACCCAGGAACTAACGCAGGTCCCACCTCTTCACGCTGAAATGCACTCACATCCTTACTGGGCCACAATCGCTGCTATGTGGCCCTCTACCACATCTGAAACACCTTTCACCTCGTGCTTGCACTCAAAACTTTTGTGTCCTGCCCCGCACTTCAGAGCACACAACTTTCTCAGTGGGCATCTCCCACTTGGCTTAGACTCCATCAACTAACTTTCCTTTGCCCTTACTCAAGACATTCTCATATGGCTTGTCACGACTCCTAAAAGTTCTTCTTCTTCTCTCTCATAACTCCGGAGAAGGCATTATTGTCCTCCTCAAAAATCCCGGCGCTTATTAACTAACAAGGGAACACACGAATTTGTTGATACCCTATGGCTCTCTTAATATCTGAACGCAACCCGCTTTTCGAACTTAACACATTTGGAGAACTCAAGACCTCCCATCAGCAGTGCGGATAAAACTTGACAACTCAAGAATCTTGGCAAGATATTCAGCTACTGCATATGCTACCTTGTTCAAGCCTCGTAAACTCAACCTCCTTCTTTCCGCGACATCTTCCTGATAGTATTTCCTCCCCGAACTCCCTCTCAACACAGCCCAAGTAATTTCCTCACCGCTTACCACTAATCTTTGCCTATCCGCTCCACCACCATCGCCTCCTTCTTCAACATGTGCCAAACATAATAACCTTCCGAGCATCTGCAATCCATAACGCCGAAGATCCGCTCCATTTCACTTAGCCACCATGGGCACCACCATCGATTATACCCGCATTCAAAAGTAGGAGGGTTCTCACG